>CAEFZP010005686.1:1415000-2015000 GCA_903064625.1 Mallotus villosus
TTTTGAGCTGTGCTGTTTCGAATGATTCCAAAACAATGCTAACGCAGGCGGACAAAAACTATTTTGTTTTAGATATATAAAAACTCTCTACACAATTTGTACTGAATCCAAAAGTTAGGCATAAAATCTCTAACGATTGGGGTGTAGTTCAATTAGTATAGTAGAGAGTTTTATTATTAATCTAGTTCGTGTGGGAGTAGGAGTGTTTCTACGCCTGCTTGGTCAATGATGTGTACGATTTCTGGGAAATAGGGATCGAATGGAAAGTTGTAATCGAAACTAATGAAGATTTTTCGTTTGCTGTCGTGATATTCAAACGTTACATTGTTATGATTATTAGCTAGTCTAAATGTTAAAATTGGGTCAAGTGGGACAACATTTTTGAGGTAGTGGTCTAATAAATCCCAAAATGTATCTATAATTTCATGTGGTAAGCTAGTAGCGACGCCAAAGCTTGCGTAACGTTCTTTGGTTTTTTCAAATGCCATTGTGAGTTACTCCTTTCAAGTAGTGTAAAAGCACTCCAAAAAGGAGTGCTTGCAACTTTTAACGATTCTTCAGTTCAAGATAACGTTTGTACCAAATATTAATATAGGCTTGTGAAAACGGTCCTTTGCCATTATTAATCCAGTCAACGAGAATTTTGACATTCTCTTTTAGAATAAAATCAATGTCTGGAGAGTAGCCCATTTCTTGCTTATGTAATTCGTACTCATCGACGTCAAGTAGTCTTTTTTCTCCATCTGCAAAAACTTTGACGTCTAAATCATAGTCAATATACTTAAGAGCCTCCTCATCCATAACGTATGGACTGGCAAGATTGCAGTAGTATGAAACACCGTTATCTCTTATCATAGCAATAATATTAAACCAGTATTTTTTATGAAAATAAACAATAGCTGGTTCTCGCGTAACCCAACGTCGCCCATCACTTTCTGTGACGAGTGTGTGATCGTTAACTCCTATAACAGCATTATCTGTTGTTTTTAGTACCATAGTGTCGCGCCATGTACGGTGCAAACTACCATCATGCTTATAACTTTGAATTGTAATAAAGTCGCCTTCCTTAGGTAATTTCATGCCTTACCAACTTTCTACAATTAAACTTATCTGTTATAGTTTATCATAATTTTCTGAAAAAAGACACTTAGAAATGTTATTTATTTCTATAAATAGTCTCGGAGGGCACTAGCTATATCGTCAAAATTGAATCCCTTTCGGGCAAGTGACTGGGTTAGACGTTGTTTTAATTCGTAGCCGTCATATTTTTTACTATATTTTCGGTGTTGCTTATCGAGTTCTTTATAAAGTAATTCAAATTCTTGTTCGCTATCTTTTTCAACTTCAAGGTTTTCAAAAGCTATTTTGGCTTCTGAGTAGGAAAAACCTTTATTCATCATATTTTGAATGATTTTATCTTTAAGTGTTTTTGTTGAGAGTTTATGCTGATATTTTCGGAGAAGTTTTTGAGCTACTTTTTCGGAGAGAGGTGAGAAGTCTAAATTGGCTAATTTTTGGTCAATGAGTTGGGAATTAATTCCTTTTTGAATGAGTTTTTGTTTTAAAACGTAGGCACCTTTGTCACCTGTATTGAGATTTTGTGATAAATACGTCTCAACGTATTGCTCGTCGTTAATCCAGTTTTCTTTTTTGAGATTTTCAAGAATTTCAGGGATATAAAGGCTGTCAATATCATGCTGTTCAAGGTATTTTTTGACTTCGGCAGCTGTGCGTTGTTTAAAAGAAATGTGATAAAGCGCTAGATTTTTGCCATAAGAAAACTGAGCAAACTTTTGAATGTCTTTGAGTGTTGCTTCGTCAATTTCCATATTTTTACTTAACATGAAGTGAACAATAGTGTCTTCTGTAACGTAAAGTTTATCATCAGCGTCGATTTCTAAAAGATAAAGTCGTTTTTTCTTTTCAATTTTAGTGATTTTCATATATTCATTATAACAAAAATGTTAAAATAGAAGGGATTAGAATTAAAGTGTAGAGATGGGAGGGTGAGATGATGAAAGGTGATAAGAATAAAATAATTGATTGGGAGACAATTCTTCAGAAAAAAGAGCTTTCTGAGTTAGCAGGGGAAGATTTTTGGGATTTGGATGATTTCATGTTTGACGATGATGTGCTTGATTTTGCTGGCAAAAGAGATGAACAGGTTGTGCCTAGAGGTGTTCGGTTGTCGGATGATTTGTATTTTGATATCAAGGCTCTTGAAGAGATGCTCGATTCTTTGGCTGGGAATTCTGAACAAATGTCTTTTGCTTTTTTTAGTGAAAAATTGAGATTAGCATCGCTTTATAAGGTAAATGGACTTTATCAAAAGGCTTTAACACAGTTTGAGGAGTTAAATAAATGTGATGAAAATGGTGACCATGGTTGTCATTATGAAATTGTGTCACTTTATATTTTGATGTCGGATTATGCATCAGCTAAGGCTTTTTGTGAGAATTGTGTTTCTTATGAACATGATTATTTGCTACAAACGCTTCTTTTGATTGGTGCGATTCTTGCGGATGATGATTTTACTGCTCATGAATTGCTCAAACGATTATTTGATGAAGTTGAGGGATTTGAGGACTTTTGTTTACGTTCGGATTTGTCATTGAGCAAGGTTTTGGCAGAAGATGATTCTGGTTTAAAACTTGAGTATGCTGAAAATGATATTGAGGTTGTTTATGCGGCGTTTCGTCTTGTTTTGCCGTTGGTGGAGAGAGCAGCAAGTTATCTTTCGGGGTATTTGAGCAGTTATTGTTTGGATACGGTAATGGATATACTGTTGGATGAGCTTGATTTTTTGACGACAGCGCAGCTTGATGTCTTTGAAGAAAATGGTATTTATAGCATCAATGATTTCAAAGTATGGTCTGAAGAAGAGATTTTGGATTTGCCGAAAATTGGAAAAGTTACGATAGAAAATTTAAAAGATATAGGAGTCATATTTAGTCACTAATGAATTTAAAAGTAAAGCAAAAAATTCCTTTGAAAATTAAGCGTATGGGAATCAATGGTGAAGGGATTGGATTTTATAAGAAAACCTTGGTGTTTGTCCCAGGTGCTTTGAAGGGTGAGGATATTTTTTGTCAGATTACAGCGGTTAAACGTAATTTTGCACAAGCAAGACTGATAACCATTAATAAAAAATCGAAATTTCGTGTGGAGCCTGCGTGTCCGATTTATCGAAAATGTGGTGGTTGTCAAATCATGCATCTTCGTTATGATAAGCAGTTAGCGTTTAAGGATGATTTGATTGCTCAGTCGTTGAAAAAATTTAAGCCTGCTGGCTATGAGAATTATGATATTCGCCATACGCTTGGTATGGAGGTACCGTATCATTATCGTGCCAAGTTGCAATTTCAAACACGTTCATTTAAAGGAAGTGTAAAATCTGGTCTTTTTGAAGAAGGTAGTCATCGTTTGGTTGATATTAGAGATTGCTTGGTGCAAGATGAATTGACGCAAGCGATTATTAATCGTGTGGCTGAACTTTTAGAAAAGCACCACATTCCAATTTACGATGAACGTAAAATTGCTGGGGTGCGTACGGTTATGATTCGTAAAGCTATTGCGACTAATCAAGTGCAGCTGATTTTTATCACTAGTCGAGATATTTTTTTAGCCCCTGTCATTAAGCAATTAACGGCTGAGTTTGACATGATTAAAGGAATTGCTGTTAATGTTAACCGTTCTAAATCAAGTGAAATTTATGGTGAAAAAACTGAAGTTATCTGGGGAAATGCTGATATTTCCGAGGAAGTTTTAGATTATCAGTTTTCGCTTTCGCCACGAGCTTTTTACCAGTTGAATCCACAGCAAACAGAAGTGTTGTATGGCCAAGCTGTTGCAGCACTTGATGTTTCAGAAAATGACCATGTTATTGATGCTTATTGTGGTGTTGGAACAATTGGTTTTGCATTTGCAGCTAAGGTGAAGAGCGTTCGCGGTATGGATATTATTCCAGAGGCGATTGCTGATGCCAAGAAAAATGCGCAACGTATGGGCTTTGAGAATACTCACTACGAAGCTGGGCGCGCAGAGGATATTATCCCTAAGTGGTACAAGGAAGGTTACCGTGCGGATGCTTTGATTGTTGACCCACCACGTACGGGACTTGATGATAAGCTTTTGGATACTATTTTGAAATATCAGCCTGCTAAAATGGTTTATGTGTCATGTAATACTGCAACGTTAGCTCGAGACTTGGTCAAGTTGAGTAAAGTTTACGACGTTCATTACATTCAGTCGGTGGATATGTTTCCGCATACCGCACGGACAGAAGCGGTAGTGAAATTAGTGCGTAAGTGATTTTAAGGTTTATTTATAAGATAAGAAAATGAAAATGTTTTCATGAGTGTTGAAAATTTCAAAAAAATTCTATATACTAGTAATTAAGAATGCGTATAATGGTTCAGCGTAAAACACCTCAGGGTGCTTTGCGCTTTTTATTTTTTAGAAAAGGAAAAAAGAAAAATGGATTTTTACATGAAGTTACCTCGTTCGAAGAAAGAATTTGCTTTATTTATGGCAATTATTTCTATTATCTCAGTTAATATTATCGCACCTTTGATTACTTGTTTTGAGTTAGGTTTTCATTTTTATATTTGGCATGATGTATTGACAGTCATTCCTTTTATTTGGCTCAGTGTTATTGTAATTGTTTTGTTAACATATGTTCCTGCCGAAAAAATGACTTCTAAAATAGTAGCTAAAGAGGATAGTTTTAATGCACATATCGTGGTTAACATTTTATGTACTGTTTTTTTGATGTCAGTTTTGTTAACAATTATTGGAACATGGATTGGAAGTCGCTCTATTACTTGGGATCCTATTGTTCGCTTTTTCTATAAATGGCCACGTAATTTTGCGATTTCTCTTTTTGTAGAGATGTGTATTGCACAGCCAATTGCACGTTTAGCTATGTTGAAATTACATTTATGGAATGATACTAAATTGGCAAAATAATCTTCTAATCTAACGAGGGATGTCACTTAATTTTTGACACTAGATTGTTTCATCGATATACTAATGGAAAAACATGTTTGAGAGGAAATTTTGGAAAATATGGCAGCTACCATTCGTTTTGCTCGTTTAGAGGATGCCAAAGATTTACTTGCTATTTATCGTTATTATGTTGAAAAGACGGCTATTACTTTTGAGTATGAGGTGCCAAGTTTAGAGGAATTTCAGGAACGAATGCGCTCTATTATGGCTTTTTATCCGTATTTGGTAGCAGAAGAGGCAGGTCATATTTTGGGGTATGCTTACGCATCATCTTTTCATCCAAGAGCTGCTTATGCTTGGTCGGCTGAGGCAACGGTGTATTTGGATAAGGCTGCGCGTGGAAAAGGTGTAGGACGTCAAATTTACCGTGCTTTGGAAGAATACTTGATAAAAATGGGAATTTTGAATCTCAATGCTTGTATTGCTTCAACTGAGACAGAAGATGCTTATTTGACAAATGGCAGTGAAAAATTCCACCGTGCCCTTGGTTACCAGTTAGTCGGAAAATTTCATCAGTCTGGCTATAAATTTAACCATTGGTATGATATGATTTGGATGGAAAAAATGTTAGGTGAGCACGATAACCATATAAAACCTGTCAAATCAATTCACGAAGTTACACAAAAAGCTTAACTCATATTCTGAGTTAAGCTTTCATTTATAAACATCAAATGCAGGTTTAGTGGAGTAGTTTGACAAGAATGAGTTGGGTAACTTTTTCTTGCTAGGAAAGTGATTTCATGTTACTATAGGTAGGTAGCCGCTATAGTTAAATGGTATAATAGAGCAATGGTAATGCTCCGTTCCGAGTTCAATTCTCGGTGGCGGCAAAGATAGTTTGGAAGCCTCGCTTGAGGCTTTTTTTAGTGGAAATTTAAGCTTGTCCTTTGCCTTTCTTCCAAATCATAATCCCAACCAATCCTTGAGCAAACATGCCGAGGTAGCTGAAAGCGACGATTTGGTTTCCAATGGAAATAAATAGTATAAAACTAAGAAAGTCAACCAAAAGCCAAATGTAGTAGCCATCAAGGTGTCCTTTTACTTGTCGTTGTTGAGCGGTGAATGATAGTCCGTTTGTCAAAGCATCGAGGACAATTTTTTGCCCACCCATCCAGTAAGACAGAAAGCCAAGTCCAATTGTCCAAAAGAAGATAGCGAGAAAGACGTCTTTGGCTCCGAATTTTTTATCGACAACAAGTTCACCATTATCATTACGGCGTTTTTTCCAACTGTAATGCCCGATAAATTCGGTTACGAGGTAATAAAAACTTGTAAACATATCACCGTAAATGCCTTGCATTCCAGCAACTAAAATTCCAGCGATGTTTTGAATCCCATTTGCCTTAAAGGTGTGCTGCCATTGGAGCGCCAAAGTCCATGTTCCGATAAAGCCAAAGATTGACATGATAATTGAGAGAGTATTTAAGGCGGTAAAATCACCTGTGACTAGTGTCGGTAACATGCCATAGAGGGTAAAGCTAAGTGATGCCAGAAAAGCGATAATGACAAACAGTTTTTCTTTAGTGTTTAGACGATTCCATGCAAGGTTGAAAGAATTTCTAAGTGATAATTGTTTTTTCAAAAAATGTTAATCTCCAATTCCAATTGATTTCATTTCTTGACGGATCATTTGATAAACTTTTTCCCAGTCCTCTGATTTTGTAACATCGATATGGTCGGTGTTGATTTTCATTTTAGGACTGTATTGGTAGTTTTCATACCAGCTGTTGTAGTGTGTGTGAAGGAGTTTGTAGTAATCAGTGAGCCCGTTAGCATTATCAGGCTGTTCAAAATCACGTCCACGTTTTTTGATGTTGTTCATGATGTGGTCAAAACTGCCTTCGAGGTAAATGAGCAAATCAGGGGATTTTTTAGGAAGTCCGTCAATCTCCTCCATCATGTTATCTAACAATTCTAGGTAAATCTTATATTCTTGTTTGCTGATACTGCCTTGAAGGGTATTGATATACGTAAAGAGAGCATCTTCGTAGATGGAACGGTCTAAGACATTATTATCAGTATCATAAGCTTTTTTAATGGCTTTAAAGCGTTTATTTAGAAAATAAATCTGCAAAGCAAAGCCGTATTTTTCAGGGTCTTCATAATATTTATCTAAAATAGGGTTGTTATCAACAGGTTCGAAGAAAGCTGTTGTGCCTAATTCTTTGGCTAAAAGAGAAGTATAGGTAGTTTTTCCAACTCCTATCATTCCTGCTAGAATAATCACGATGGTAATGCACCTCCAATATGCTAATGTAAGTGAGAATAGTTATGGAAATAGATTTGAGCATCTATTTAGAAAATGGTAGTAAATGTTTGGTGGAAGTTATGGTATTGTGGAAATAAGAAGATAGCCTCCTTTCTCTAAGTATTATCTATGTAGTGGCAAGAAATCGTTCTTGTTGAAACTGCATATTAAACACAATATCTTGTGTTCTGTATAAAATCTTAACACTATATTTTGTGTTTTGCAAGACTTGAAAATTATTATTTTTGTGCTATACTGATTACTTTTATCTGAACGGATAGCTTGAACAAAATAACTAAAAGCATCCTGCTTTACCATAAAGGTAATATCAGAATGCTTTTTATTGATGTGAATCTGCTTAATCAGGCAGTTTGGTTAAGTTGTAATAGTGTGGAATAATGTCCTCGTACTCATTGTTTTTATTGAGGAATCCTGCAGGAATCGTTCCAAGTTGGTGGAAGCCTAGTTTTTGATAGAGGGCAAGTGCGGCTTGGTTTGATTTGACAACGGCATTGAATTGAAGAATTCTAAATCCTAATTTTTTAGCAGTCACCATAGAATGGCGGACGAGTTTTTCACCGATATGTTGTCCACGAAAATGACTATCAACAGCGTAGCTGGTGTTGCAAATATGTCCACAACGTCCCACATTGTTTGGGTGAAGAATATACAGACCGACAATTTGTCCAGTATCTGCTTGGTAGGCAACGCCTGTGTAAGTTTGGGCTTTGAAAAAGGCTTTTCCTGTCTCAAGGGTTAAGGTTTCAGTTTGTGGAAAGGCTACTCCGTCGGTCACGACTTGATTCCAAATCGCAATGGCTTGAGCGGTATCTTCGTCAGTAAATGATTTAAATTGAATGTCCATGTTTCTCCTCTTTTCGGAAAAAAAGTTATCACTATTATAATGATTTTAACGGAATAATTCAACGGCAAAACTTAAAGCAATGTTTGCAATACGGTCTTTTGTTTCAAGGTCAGCATCGTTAGCCAAAGTTCGAGGTTCCCAAGCTTCAGCATCTAGATTGTCAGCTGAGTAGAAAAATTGAAAATGATTAATGTTTCGAAAATCTGCTAGCGCAGCAATCGCAGAGCATTCCATATCAACGGCGATAGCACCTTGTGTCTTTCGATTTGCCGTCTTTTGGGGAGTTTCACGGTAAATGCCGTCAGTTGTCCAAACTTTTCCTTCTGTATAGGAGATATTTTGCACGTCAAGAAACTGTTTAAACTGTTTGCGATAGGTGTGATTGAGCGCAATTTCACTTGTTGGCGGAGCGTAGTGATAGCTTGTGCCTTCGTCGCGAATAGCGCTTGTAGGAATGATGATTGAGGTTTCTTTGATATTGCTGTCTAGAACACCACACGTACCAAAAACAAGGATATTTTCAGCGCCCATAGCAATAATATCCTCTAAAATAGCAACACAGCCACTTGCCCCAACATAGGAGTTGAAAAAAGCAATTTTTTGACCCTGAAAATTTAGTTCATAGATTGGAATTTCCAAATTTGCGACACTTGTTTTTGCGATTTCACGGTGAGGAAATTCAGCTAAGATTCGTGCGAAAGTTCCTCTTGCAAAACAGGTCACAGCGGTTTTGGGAAAACCTGGCAAAGCTTGGATGACATCCCCTGGGTTAATAATCGCCGTTTGCTGATGGTCAAATTGTGATAAAATCATGCCAACACATCCTCCTTGAATTTCAAAATATTTTTAACATTTTACTTAAAAACTCTGGAAAAAACAAGATAATTCACTAAAAATGATGGTTTTTCTGAAAATTTCCCTGTAAAAAGAAATGATTCGTGGAAATCATGTTACAAATCCTTTACAAACTTCTCTTTTTGCCTATGTTTGTGTTATAATATGACCTAGGAAATCAGACGAGAGGTGTTTATGACTTACGAACAAGAATTTTTAAAAGAGTTTGAAGCTTGGGTAGATTCACAAATCGCAATCAACGAAATGGCGATGGAAGCTAGTCGTAAGATTGTGGAAGAAGATAAGGATGAACGCGCAGCTGATGCCTACATCCGTTATGAAAGTAAGTTAGATGCTTACAAATTTATCCAAGGCAAATTTGCTAATTATAAAGCCGGAAAAGGTTTCCACGAATTACCAGATAATCTTTTAGGGGAGAGAAATTACTAAAATGGCAAAGAAAAAGAATCGAAAAAAAGAGTACTTATTGAAATTGAAACGCGCAGGCATTATCAAAACAGCTGCAACAGCAACTGCTAAAGTAGCTACTAATGTTGTTTCAAAAGCGACTCTTAGTTTGGAAGAATTTTCAGCGATTTCTGCCGTAGAAGGCATTCGACCAAAACTTATTGAAACACTTTACAATGAAGGGATTAAATCAGTTTCTGATTTCAAAAACTTCACTGAAAAAGACGTTTTGGCCTTTAAAGGAATTGGTCCAGCAACTGTTAATAAATTGAAAGAAAATGGCGTAGCTTTCAAAGCTTAATCTATTTGCGTTAGCTGACTAAATCTGTTAAAATAGAAACATTCAGAGGTGTCTTAAAGACCATTTGTTACAGAAAGCGGTGTGGTTGAGAAATCCGTACAAATGTTAAGACTGGTTGCTGAACGTTGTAACTGAATAATCAAGTTGCGAGTGCTAGTCACTCGAATGTGGGTGGTACCGCGGATTTATAAAAAGTTCGTCCCTGTCGGAAGACAGGGACGATTTTTTGTTGAAAGTAGGAGCAGCTATGGAGACTTTCGCAGAATTTTTAGAACGGATAGATCAGTTTGAGCAGGCAGAATTATCTTTGCCAGAAGAGGGCTTTTTGGTCAGCCCTTCTTTGAATAAAAAGGTTCACTCAGATAATACTTTTCGCGATTTTTATGGTGATACAGTTGTTTTTGACCTAGCAGAGAAAGATAAAGTTTGGCTAGCAACGCTTGTTCAAAAACTCTATGACGAGTTGTCTGTTTGTTTTGCAGAAGCTTTCCCCATTTCTAGCTACCATATGACTTTACATGATTTATCAAGTGGTTCGCACCTTAGTGGATTGACTGCTGAGTTGGAAACTAATTGTCAGAAGTTAAAAAGGCAGCTGTTAAGTCAGCCCTTATTTTCTCAAAAAATTAAAATGAGAAGCAATTTTATCTTCAATATGGTGAATACAAGCTTGGTTATGGGATTGGTACCAGCAAGTGAAGCAGACTATACTAAATTGATGACTTTATACGCACTGGTTGATGATGTGAAGGCTCTACCTTATCCTTTTACGCCACATATTACTCTAGCCTACTATAATATCGATGGTTTTTCCGCTGAACAAGTGAGAAAGCTGAAGGGACTTGTTGTAGAACTAAATAAAACACAGCATGACTTTGTTCTAGATAGTGAGAAGCTTTATTATCAAACTTTTACGAGCATGAAAGAGTATCAAAGTGTTTTTCCTCTTTTTAAGGAGTAGAATATGAAAATTCCTTTTAAAACTAAAAAATTTTATTATGCTTTTCCGATTTTTATATTAGGTTATAAAGATGAAAAATTTTCCTATAACATTACGACATGCAGTTCATCGTTTAGTCTGGGTGATATGGTAGTTATTGGAATGTTTAAGGGGAGTAATGCAGTTAAGCAAATTAGTAAATTTAAAGAATTTACGATTAATATTCCAACTAAGGAACAAGGTTTTTTAATGGAAAAAGCCGGTTTCTTAACAAAAAGAGATAAGTTGACATTATTATCGGTTCCTTATGAATTATCCTCTGTAATAGATGCTCCATTATTAGAAAAATGCCCTGTATCTATGGAGTGTCGGGTAGAGCAGATTCAAGAATTTGGTGAGTATGTCAATTTTACAGCTCGTATTATTAATCGTTGGTGTGATGAGACATTACTTGATACTAAAGGGAATTTTAAGAGTGCTATATTCTCTCCAATTGAGTATATTGGTGATGAAAAGCGACGTGTTTATCGTTATTTAGATGACAAGAATAGTGATAAACTAGGAACTTTTATAAGGAGTTCAAAATATGATTAAAATTTTAGGTCAGATTAAGGACAGTAAACTTCCTGATATTGAGACAGAACGGCTATATTTGCGTCAACGTCTGGTCTCAGATGCTGAGGATATTTTTGCTTATGCGAGCTTGCCAGAAGTGACTTGGCCAGCTGGTTTTCCACCTGCAGAAAGTGTGGAAGCAGAGGCATATTATCTTGAAAACATTATGCCAAAGCGCTGGGTTGAGCAAAAGGTACCGTCTGGTTATGGTATTTGCTTAAAAGGGACAAATAAAGTCATTGGCTCGGTTGATTTTAATAAGCGCCATGCTGATGATGTTCTTGAAATGGGCTATCTGCTTCATCCAGATTATTGGGGGCAAGGACTCGTGCCAGAAGCTGCGCGTGCGCTGTTGGAAGTTGGATTTACCCTACTCAATCTCCACAAAATTGAAATTGAATGTTATGGTTACAATAAAGCAAGCCAACGTATTGCTGAAAAACTAGGTTTCACCCTCGAAGCTCGAATCCGCGACCGCAAAGACGCACAAGGAAAACGTTGTGACCTATTGCACTACGGACTACTAAAAAGTGAGTGGGAGGGGAGATGATGACAGATAATATAGAAACGTTGTTACTAAGCAAAGGAAAGAAGCCTAAAGAAAGGTGGTATCCTGTGTCGCTTGAACGATATAAAAGTTTAATTAGTACAGGATGTATGGTTACTATGTCCGATGAAATTAGACGTAATGTTGGATATAGTTTGCAATATTTAGAATTTCTTGATTTACAGATAAAAGAACTAAAAATGTCAAGTGTCATTGAGGCTATGGTTTATAAAAACTACGTAATTACCTCTGTTTCAGTGATAGAATCTTTGTTAGAACAAATAATTCATTTTAATAATCTGCAAGCAACAGAATATTATGAAGTTCAAAAAGATAGTATTGATTCCAATGAATTCAAGGACATTGATGGTAAGTATAAAAAGATTAGAACGCAAATTCTGGTTAAACTTGATAATCCGAAAAAAGTTCCAATGAAATTTGATGATATAATTAAAAAGATTAAATCAAAAAATAAGAAAAATAAATTTTTACAGCTTGAGTATGATGAAATTCTTGCATTGGATCGTTTTCGTAAATTAAGGAATAAAGTACATCTTTCAAATGTAGAAAAAAGTAAAACTAATTGGCATGAATTCAAGGAAAGTGAATATATAACGGTTAAATTTTTACTTTATAGTATTTTAAGTGACAAGAGCTTGGAAAATGAAGATACTCAAGATTGTATTAGCTTTTTAAAATTGAGTGCTGAAGAGAAGAAAGAAATAGAGAGTTTTAAAAAAATAAAGGAGAAAAAATAAATGTCAAAAGAACTTTCACCAAAATATAACCCAGCTGAGGTTGAGGCTGGGCGTTATCAAAAATGGTTAGATGAGGATGTTTTCAAGCCTTCAGGCGATAAGAAAGCACATCCGTATTCAATCGTTATTCCACCACCAAACGTTACAGGTAAACTTCACCTTGGTCACGCTTGGGATACAACTTTGCAAGATATTATTATCCGTCAAAAACGTATGCAAGGTTTTGATACGTTATGGCTTCCTGGTATGGACCATGCGGGGATTGCAACACAAGCAAAAGTTGAAGCACGTCTTGCTGAAGATGGTATCTCACGTTATGACCTTGGTCGTGAAAAATTCCTTGATAAAGTCTGGGAATGGAAAGATGAATACGCCTCAACAATCAAACAACAATGGGGTAAAATGGGTATCTCTGTTGACTACTCACGTGAACGTTTCACCCTTGATGAAGGATTGTCAAAAGCGGTTCGTAAAGTCTTTGTTGAACTTTATAAAAAAGGTTGGATTTATCGTGGTGAATTTATCATCAACTGGGATCCAAAAGCTCGTACAGCCCTTTCTGATATCGAAGTTATCCACAAAGATGTCGAAGGTGCTTTCTACCACATGAACTACATGTTGGAAGATGGTTCACGTAGCCTTGAAGTTGCCACAACTCGTCCTGAAACAATGTTCGGTGACGTAGCCGTTGCGGTTAACCCAAATGATGACCGTTACAAAGATTTGATTGGTCAAAATGTTATCCTTCCAATCGTTAACAAAGCTATTCCAATCGTTGGTGATGAACACGCTGACCCAGAATTTGGTACTGGTGTAGTTAAAATCACTCCAGCACACGACCCTAATGACTTCTTAGTTGGTCAGCGTCATAACTTGCCACAAATCAATGTGATGAACGACGATGGTACAATGAACGAACTTGCTGGTGAATTTGCTGGTATGGATCGTTTTGAAGCTCGCAAAGCTGTCGTTAAAAAATTGGAAGAAATCGGTGCGCTTGTTGAAATTGAAAAAATGGTTCACAGCGTTGGTCACTCAGAACGTACTGGTGTGCCAGTTGAACCTCGTTTGTCAACACAATGGTTCGTTAAAATGGACCAATTGGCTAAAAATGCCATTGCTAACCAAGACACTGATGACGAAGTGAAATTCTACCCACCACGTTTCAACGATACTTTCCTTCAATGGATGGAAAATGTTCATGACTGGGTTATTTCTCGTCAATTATGGTGGGGTCACCAAATCCCAGCATGGTATAATGCTGAAGGTGAAATGTACGTCGGTGAAGAAGCTCCAGAAGGTGACGGATGGACTCAAGACGAAGATGTTCTTGATACTTGGTTCAGTTCAGCTCTATGGCCATTCTCAACAATGGGTTGGCCTGACACAGAAGCAGAAGACTTCAAACGTTACTTCCCAACTTCAACATTGGTAACTGGTTATGATATCATCTTCTTCTGGGTATCACGTATGATTTTCCAATCATTGGAATTCACAGGACGTCGTCCATTTGAAAACGTGCTTATCCACGGTCTTATCCGTGACGAACAAGGACGTAAAATGTCTAAATCACTTGGTAACGGTATTGACCCAATGGACGTTATCGAAAAATACGGTGCTGACGCGCTTCGTTGGTTCTTATCAAACGGTTCTGCACCAGGTCAAGACGTTCGTTTCTCTTACGAAAAAATGGATGCTGCTTGGAACTTCATTAACAAAATCTGGAACATTTCTCGTTACATTTTGATGAACAATGAAGATCTTACACTTGAACAAGCTAGCGCTAATGTTGAA
This sequence comes from Mallotus villosus, assembly GCA_903064625.1. NCBI lineage: Eukaryota > Metazoa > Chordata > Actinopteri > Osmeriformes > Salangidae > Mallotus > Mallotus villosus. The sequence continues at coordinate 1,429,378 of CAEFZP010005686.1, forward strand.
AAAGTTGCCGCTGGAACAGCTGGTAACGTTACTGACCGTTGGATTCTTCACAACTTGAACGAAACAATCGCTAAAGTCACTGAAAACTTTGATAAATTTGAATTCGGTGTGGCTGGTCACATTCTTTACAACTTCATCTGGGATGAATTTGCTGACTGGTACGTTGAGTTGACTAAAGAAGTTCTTTACAGCGACAATGAAGACGAAAAAGTTATCACTCGTTCAGTTCTTCTTTACACACTTGATAAAATCCTTCGTTTGCTTCACCCAATCATGCCATTCGTAACTGAAGAAATCTTTGAACAAATTTCTGAAGGTTCAATCGTAACAGCTGAATACCCAACTGTTAACCCAGCATTTGAAAATGAAGCTGCGCACAAAGGTGTTGAAAGTCTTAAAGACCTTATCCGTGCTGTTCGTAATGCACGTAGCGAAGTGAACGTTGCACCAAGCAAACCAATCACACTTCTTGTTAAGACAAGCGACAAAGAATTGGAAGACTTCTTTAACAGCAATGTGAACTACATCAAACGTTTCACAAACCCTGAAAAACTTGAAATTTCTTCTGATATCGAAGCTCCAGAATTGGCAATGTCTAGCGTTATCACTGGTGCTGAAATCTTCTTGCCACTTGCTGACCTTCTTAATGTTGAAGAAGAATTGGCACGTCTTGACAAAGAACTTGCTAAATGGCAAAAAGAATTGGATATGGTTGCACGCAAACTTGGCAACGAAAAATTCGTCGCTAATGCGAAACCAGAAGTTGTCCAAAAAGAACGCGACAAACAAGTCGATTACCAAGCCAAATACGATGCAACTGTTGCTCGTATTGAAGACATGAAAAAATTGGTGAAATAATAAATCGATTATAAAAAAACGCCCACTTCAACTAATGGTTGAGGTGGGGTTATTGGTTTGTTAAAAATAAAACAAGTCTTCAAATTTTTTATCGAGGGCAATACACAATAATAAAGCTAGTTTAGCTGTTGGGCTAAATTGCCCTGTTTCAATTGAGCTAATGGTATTTCGAGATACTCCGACTAGTTTAGCCAAAGTGGCTTGGGAGAGATTTTTTTCAAGACGACTTTGTTTGACATTGTTTTTTAATTCAAGTTTGTTATTCATTGGTTGCTATCCTATAAAAAAGTGAATTGTAGCTATTAGTGCAATAATAAACATAGCGATTGCTAGAAAAAGGTCTTGTTGTTTTCTGGTTTTTAAATAGCGGTAAAAAGCATTTGCGCAAATAGAAGCACAGATTGTAGCCGTTAAATCCGTTATCGGAAAACCATGCAATGCCTTAAAAAAGCTAAATAAAGCAGCCAATACAATCATCACTAAATACGACCACATCATTGATTTATCTTTCACTTGTAATTCCAAGTCATCAATTTTTTCAGTTTGAGCCATTTTTAAAATATCTTCTTTGTTCATAGCATTCACCTCTTGCCAAGTTTTATTGTCGAATTAATTATAGTACTGCCAAGTAAACTTGTCAAACTAAAAGTAATGATTATAAAGAAAAATTTGTTATAATGATGATATATTTCTACTTGAAGGAGTCCTTATGTCATTTGAATCGGATATTTTTAGGAAGAAGCGGGTAGTGTTTGAGCGCTTGGTGCCATTTGGTTTTCAGAAATCACAGGGTGGTTATGAGTTCCGCGAAACTATTTTGGACGGCGCTTTTGAAGTGCGTGTCCATGTTGCGGCAGATGGGGAGGTGTCAACTCATGTGATTGATACTGATTTGAACGAGGAATATCTTGCCATTCATGTGGCGCAAGCAATGGGAAATTTTGTTGGGCAAGTCAGAGAAGCTTATCTTGTGGTGCTTGAACGTGTGGCGGCAGCTTGCTTTGAAGCTCTGCCATTTCTCAATCCACAAACCAATCGTCTCGCACACTACTTGCAAGCGACATATGGCGACATGTATGGCCATCCTTTTGAAAAATATCCTGAGTTTTCGTCTTACCGTTACCCGAAGAATCATAAGTGGTATGCGTTGATTATGACGGTTGCGCGTGGAAAGTTGGATTTGGGCGATGAAACGTGGTCAAAAGAGGCGTTGGAACAGAAAATCGAGATTATCAATATCAAAGTTAACCCCAAAGACTTGCCCCGATTGCTTGAAATAAGCGGCATTTACCCGTCTTACCATATGAGCAAGAAATCGTGGGTGTCGCTAGTGCTGGACGAGACGGTTTCGGATGATTTGCTTTTTTCTTTGGTGGAAAATAGCAGAGCTTTAGTTGCAGGGAAAAGTCTTGGGAGCTTATCTGGACCTGATTATTGGATTATCCCTGCCAATCTGAAATATTACGATATCGATGCGGAATTTGCTGCAAATTCGATTATTAATTGGACACAAAAAGCCAGTATTAAAGCGGGTGATTATGTTGCCATTTATATTACGGCACCAACACGCGCCCTTCGCTACCTTTGCCGTGTCTTAGAATCCGACATTCCAAATAGCGGTTATCGGGAAGAAAAATCAATTAAAAAATTAATAAAAATTGAGCTATTGCAAACTTTTTCGGATAGCCAATTTCCAATCGCTGTGCTGAAAGAATGTGGTGTTACTAACATTCGTGGACCACGCCGTATGACGAAAGAATTAATTACCTTGATTGATTCGAACATAAAATCGTGAAATCTTGTGCGAAAGTGCAAGATTTTTTGTGTTTTATTTTAAAAAGAATTGAAAGAATATTGCAAAAAATACTTTGAAGGTATATACTATTTTAAGAACGGGGGAGATTTATTATATGAAAAAAGTAGAACAGAAAAATGCTAGTTTACTTGTTTCAAGCAGCGCCATTTCAAAAATTGGGGACGTTTTATTTGATTATGTTAACAATTCATTCTTAGCTAGCTTGAATATGAATTCAATGGTGTTAGTTGGGGTATATCAATCACTTGAAAACATTATGGGAGTCCTTTTTAATCTTTTTGGTGGTGTGATTGCTGACCGTTTTCGTCGAAAGAAAATCATCATTTTGAGCGATTTTTTAAGTGGTCTAGCTTGTATAGCCTTGTCATTTATCAGTGATAATACATGGTTAATTTATGCGATTATTGCAGCCAATGTATTTTTGGCATTTTTATCATCTTTTTCAACACCTGCTTATAACGCTTTTACGAAAGAAGTGGTGGAAAAAGACAATATTGCTCTACTAAATTCTTACTTGCAAACAGCGGCTACGGTTGTCAAGATTGTGATTCCAATCGTTGCAGTCGGCGTTTATCGCTTGATAGGTATTCATGGTGCTCTGCTTTTGGATGGTGTTTCCTTTATATTATCAAGCATCATTGTAGCCTTTGTTTCTCCGATTTTAGAAGAAAATACAAAAAACAGTCATTTTTCAATGGCTAGTATTTTTCAGGATTTAATCAGTGGCTTTCGTTATTTGGCACAAAAACGCCAAGTTTCGGTTTTGATTGCTCTATCGGCTTCTGTGAATTTTTTTATGGCTGCTTATAACCTATTACTGCCTTACAGCAACCAAATGTTCCCGAAAATTACTGAGAATATTTACGGAACATTTTTGACAGCTGAAGCGGTTGGTGGGCTTATTGGTGCTCTTATCAGCGGTAGGATTAATAAAAAATTATCAACTGACTTGTTAATGACTTTCTTGGCAGTTGCTGGTTTATTTCTTGGTTTAGCACCAATTTTGTATCATATTTTTCCAAATGTTGTTTTTCTGGCGCTATCACCAGCTTTTTGTAGTATCTTTTTGACGGTCTTTAACATTCATTCTTTTTCGCTTGTTCAAAGAGAAGTTGATAGCGATTATTTGGGGCGTATTTTGGGAATTGTCTTTACAATAGCGGTGCTCTTTATGCCTCTTGGAACAGCTATTTTTACAATCATATTGCGTCCAGACTATGAATTTAATTATTTATTCGTTGGCTTGGCGGTAATCATCCTATCTTTCATTTTCTTGATGTTATTACGCAAAACGAATGATAAAGAATAATATTTGGTCTGAAAATCCTTTTTTAGAAAACTTTTGAAAATTATAACAGTTATTAAAAAAGAATCATTTTAACAATATAAAAAGACTTTGAAGAAGATTGCACACACAACTTTTTCAGGTCTTTTTTCTTGTATTTTTTTTGGTAAAAATGACTGAAATTCCTTGATATGATTGAATCGTTCCAAATACATGTAAGGTTTTCTAACATAAACTCAAAAAATATTGTAGAAATTTTCAAAAAAGTATTTATTTTTTAAAAGCTTAGGTGTATAATAGCTCTATCGTTGTAAAAGCGGTCACGAAATACAAAATTATCTCACTATCTTTATTTATCATTTTTGTATTTCAATAAAAAATTTTTAAGGAGGAGCATATGAAGAAAAGCTTTATTCATCAACAGCAGGAGATTTCTTTTGTCAAGAATACTTTCACTCAATATTTGATTGATAAACTTGACATCGTTGAAGTGCAAGGACCTATTCTCAGTCAGGTCGGGGATGGTATGCAAGATAATTTGAATGGTATTGAAAATCCCGTATCAGTGCACGTCAAACGTATTCCTGATGCTGAATATGAAGTTGTTCATTCACTTGCTAAGTGGAAACGTCATACCTTAGCACGTTTTGGCTTCAATGAAGGAGAAGGGCTTTTCGTACACATGAAAGCTCTCCGACCAGACGAAGAAGAATTAGATCCAATCCACTCTATTTATGTTGACCAATGGGATTGGGAAAAAGTTATTCCAAATGGTCGTCGCAACATCGAATATTTGAAAGAAACAGTTGAACAAGTTTATAAGGCTATTCGTTTGACAGAATTGGCTGTTGAAGCTCGTTTTGATATCGAAGCTGTTTTGCCTAAGAAAATCACATTCATCCACACAGAAGAATTGGTAGAACGTTACCCAGATTTGACACCAAAAGAACGTGAAAATGCAGTAGCCAAAGAATTTGGTGCAGTGTTCTTGATTGGTATTGGTGGTATTTTGCCAAATGGTGAACGTCATGATGGTCGCGCACCAGACTACGATGACTGGACTTCTGAATCAGAAAATGGTTACCACGGTCTTAATGGTGATATCATTGTTTGGAATGAAGCTTTGGATTCTGCTTTTGAATTATCATCAATGGGTATTCGTGTTGACGAGGAAGCTCTCAAACGTCAAGTTAAAATCACTGGTGACGAAGATCGTTTGCAACTAGAATGGCATAAAGCTCTTCTCAATGGTCTCTTCCCACTTACTATCGGTGGTGGTATCGGTCAATCTCGTATGGCAATGTTCTTGCTCCGTAAGAAACATATCGGAGAAGTTCAATCAAGTGTTTGGCCAAAAGAAGTTCGTGACACTTACGAAAATATTCTTTAAGTAGAAGAAATCTTATTTTAAGGACTAAGAAAAGTCGGCTAGGAGTCGGCTTTTTGATTTTGGGAATAGAAAAAGTTGTTAGAGCGATTTTCTAACAACTTTTGTAAAATTATTTAAATTAAATTGCTTACCAAGGAAGACCTGCTGCAGCAATTTCAGCTTTTGAAGCGTATTGTCCATTTGGACGATGCCATCTGCCACGGTAGTCTCTCTTATATCCATTAGCATATTCAGGTTGTGTTTGACTAGGTTGAGCGGGAACCTGAGGTGTTTCTCTTGCAACAATAGCTTGTTCAACTAAGCTAATACGATTATTAAGACTAGCTTTAGTTCCTTCGTCGGATACTAGTGCAACTTTATCCTTAGCAGGTTGAAGGTTATCGCGCGTTTGGTTATCTTCTAAAGTTTTAACTGCTGTTTCAGCTTCTTTGATGATGATAGCTTGTTCAACTAAGTTGATACGATTATCAAGGTTGGCTTTAGTTCCTTCATCAGATACTAAAGCAACTTTATCTTTAGCGTTTTGAAGATTATCGCGTGTTTGGTTATCTTCTAAAGTTTTAACCGCAGTTTGAGCTTCTTTGATAATAATGGCTTGTTCAACAAGGTCAATGCGATGATTTAATTCTTCTTTTTTGCTAGAATCTGAAAGTTTATCAACTTTATTTTTAGCAGTTGTTAAATTAGTTCGTGTTTGATTGTCCTCAAGTTTTTTAACAGCTTTTTCAGCTTTTTTAACAGTTTGACTTTTTGATGTGGTAGTATCCGCTAAAACAACATGATTGTTTTCGACTGATGTTGTTAAAAGTCCTTGGTCTTGAGAGACTCCGATGAGGGCAGTTGCCATTAATAATATGGCGAGTTTCATTTTCTTCTTCATGTTTGATTCCTCCTGAAAAAACTTTGAATGATAAAATTTTTACACTAAAAGAATACCATTTTGGAATAATTCTGTAAATCTCTTTTTAAGGAAAAATTAAGCAAAAAATGTTTACGTAAAAATACTATAAAAAAGCCGCTAAAGCAATCTCTAACGACTTAAAATAATCTATTATTCAAAACCACAGAGTGTTAAGCCTAAGGCCTGTGCTTCTGATAAGCTAACTGGTGTAGTGCTTTTTGAGCGATTTAAGCCACGGCAATTTGGATTGAGGTGGTAGTGGCTACCAGTTCTTGTAATGTAAACTGTTATGGTATCTCCTGGTTGGGCAGCTGCTTGGTTTTGTTGTTGCTGTGCCTGTTGAGCAGCAGCTTCAGCAGCGGCTTGTTCTTGAGCTTGTTTAGCAGCTTCGGCTTCTTTGGCTTCGATAGCTGAAACGACAGCGTTGATACGATTGTTGAAAGCTTCCTTTTTAGTTGAATTATTTACCGCATTAACTTTATTTTTAGCGTCATCAATGTTATCACGAGATTGGTTATTTTCAAGGTTTTTAACCGCAGTTTCTGCTTTATCTTCTAGTTCTTTTTCTTTTTTAGCTTCAATGGCTGTTTTGACAGTTGCGATACGCTTTTGAAATTTCTCTTTTTTGTCAGCGTCTGTGATAGCGTCAACTTTACTTGTTGCTAAATCAAGATTAGCCTGCGTTTGGTCCTTTTCGAGATTTTTTACGGCAGTTTCTGCACTGTTTTCAATCTCTTTAGTCTTTTGAACTTCTTTTTTGCCGACTTCAATGTAATCAGCGTTTTCTTCTTTAAAATCAGCCAGTTCATCTTGGCTATCTTTTAAGTCTGATTTGGCTTGTTTGACATCTTGGCTAAGCTGTTCAATCTTATCCTCTGCTTGGGATAATTCTTGACTTTGGTTACCTTGACTAGAAAAACTAGCAATCAATAATACCGATAAAATGGTAATGGCAAGATTTTTCTTGTCTTTAAAGAATGTTTTAAAATTCATCATAACTCCTTTATCCTAAAAAACTTTGACAATTAAAATTATCACAATAATCATATCAAATCTCATTTTTAGTGTAAAGATGACTTGATCATTTTTTAAGGTATTTTGTTTGAATTTTGCTATAATGGTTGTTATGAGAGTTGTAGCAGGAAAATTTGGTGGGCGTCCTTTAAAGACGCTAGATGGAAAAATTACGCGCCCGACAACAGATAAGGTTAAAGGTGCTATTTTTAATATGATTGGTCCATTTTTTGATGGTGGACGTGTTTTAGATTTGTTTTCTGGTAGTGGAAGTTTAGCGATTGAAGCTATTTCACGCGGAATGGATGAAGCTGTGCTGGTTGAGCGCAATCGTCAAGCGCAAGCTATTATTTTAGAAAATATCAAAATGACAAAGTCTGAGCAGCAATTTCACTTGTTAAAAATGGATGCTAATAAGGCAATTGGCGTTGTTAGTGGACAGTTTGATTTGGTGCTTTTAGACCCACCATACGCTAAGGAAGAAATTGTCAAAAATATTACGGAATTAGAAGAATCAGAGCTTTTGTCTGAGGATGTCATGCTGGTTTGTGAGACGGATAAGGCTGTTGATTTACCAGAAGAAATTTCAAATTTTGGCATCTGGAAACAAAAAACATATGGCATTAGTAAGGTTACGGTATATGTTAGGTAGAATTGAGTGATTTTATCACTAATGGAGGCAATATGGCTAAAATTGGTTTATTTACGGGGTCTTTTGACCCTATGACAAATGGGCATCTTGATATCATAGCGCGTGCAAGCAAGTTGTTTGACACACTTTTTGTGGGCATTTTTTACAATAAAGATAAGAATGGCTTCTTTAGCGTTGAAGAGAGACGGCAGATGTTAGAAGAAGCAGTGCAAGAATTTCCGAACGTAAAAGTGATTACGGCGCGTGATTCTTTGGTGGTGGATATTGCCAAGCGTTTAGAAGTTGGTTATCTCGTGCGTGGTCTCCGTAATGGGAAAGATTTAGAGTACGAGGCTGATTTAGCGTTTTATAATCATTATCTGGCGTCAGAGATTGAGAGTGTTTTTTTATTGAGCTCTCCTGATTTGGTTCATGTCTCATCAAGTCGCATCCGTGAATTGATTTATTTCCATTCAGATATTTCAGATTTTGTGCCAACAAGTGTTGTCAAAAAAGTGGAGGAAAAATATGGCAATCTTAAAAAGATTTAAAGAGATTTTGAAAAAGTTGGGTCGTATTTTATATCGCTTTAAGTGGTGGATATTAGGTGTTGTAGGCATTGTTTTCTTACTATTTAGCTTGTTGTATCCGCTTGATTACTATATTGAAATGCCTGGTGGTGCTTATGATATTCGTAGCGTTTTAACGGTTGATAATAAGGAAGATGACGAAGATGGCTCTTATAATTTTGTAGCTGTCACGGTTAGTCAGGCGACCTTGGCACAATTGGTTTATGCTTGGTTAACTCCCTATACAGAAATTTCGACAGCTGCAGATGTGACTGGTGGTTATGGCAATGCTGATTATCTTCGTATCAATGAGTATTACATGGAAACCTCTCAGAATACAGCGACTTATCAAGCCTTAACCTTGGCAGGAAAGGAAGCGACGCTTGATTATCAAGGGGTTTATGTTTTAAATGTTAGTGATAATTCGACATTTAAAGGGATTTTGAATATCGCTGATACGGTAACTGGGGTTAACGGTCAGACATTTAACAGCTCGGCAGAATTAATGGCCTATGTGGCTGATTTGGATTTAGGGTCTGAGGTAACGGTTCAATATACATCAGACGGCGAAGCAAAAGAAGCCACAGGAAAAATTATTGAATTATCAAATGGAAAAAATGGTATCGGAATCGGTTTGGTAGATCATACGTCGGTGTCATCAAATGTTGATGTTGATTTTGATACGAGTGGTGTCGGTGGTCCAAGTGCTGGTTTGATGTTTACGCTTGATATTTATGACCAATTAAATAGTGAAGATTTGCGTAAAGGTCGTAAAATTGCTGGTACAGGTACGATTGAATCAGATGGTTCAGTCGGGGATATTGGTGGCGCAGCACTTAAAGTTGTTGCTGCTGCTAAAGCTGGTGCGGATATTTTCTTTGTTCCAAACAACCCTGTGGATGAGGAAACATTGAAAAAAGATCCTGATGCAAAAACGAATTATGAAGAAGCTGTCGAAGCTGCTAAAGACCTCGATACCGATATGAAAATCGTCCCAGTCACAACTGTTCAAGAAGCAATTGACTACCTACGAAACAATGATTAAAACGAAATCATCTCTGTGAATATGGAGATGTTTTTTGTTCACTTTAAATTAATTTTTTCTTAAGCTTCATTGGGTAAAATTTCCTTAAAATGTAGCAGTAGATTAGTAACAATAGATAGGAGGGAGTTATGACGAACTGGCAAAAGCGATTTGTGATTTGGTTTAATCTTGCCATTTTATTTATTTTTTTAGATGTAACTTTGTTGATATTTATTCGGTCGATTAATAGTGATGGTGTTTATCAGACAATGGAAATGAAAAGGTTAACATTTTTGATGTGGACTCTCTGTTATGCTTTTGTTTGGATGTGTCAGGGTGTGGGGTATATGTTTTTTAAACACATTAAACGAGCAAGAAAACAAGAAGATAGGCATGTGGTTTAATAGTAGATAATGAGTTGGATTTACAGAATCTGATTCATTTTTTATGCTTCGTTTAATAAAAACGATGGTTTAAATAGGTGTAAATGTGCTATTTTTTAAAATGATTATAATTAACGAGTCGTTTTATTTACGAATTCTTAAGAAAAGTGTTATAATACACATAATTTTAAGGAGGAGATTTTTATGTCAAAAAAATTTTTTGCAGAACTAATTGGTACATTTATTTTGGTTTTTCTTGGGACGGGAGCAGCTGTCTTGGGTGGCGGAGCAGATAGTGTTGTTGGCTATGCATCGATTGCGTTGGCATTTGGCTTAACGATTGTGGCTTCTGCTTACAGTATTGGTACAGTTTCTGGTGCGCATTTGAATCCAGCGGTTTCGATTGCAATGTACTTGAATAAACGTATTGATAGTAAGGAACTTGGTACTTATATTTTAGGACAGGTTGTGGGAGCACTTCTTGGCAGTTTTGCACTTTTAGCCATTACTGGTGATAATGCTACTTTAGGGCAAAATGTTGTTGCGGATGGCTACAGTCTTGTGACAGGTTTCTTAGTAGAAGTGATTTTAACCTTTATCTTTATTCTAGTTATTTTAACGGTAACTTCGAGTCGAAAAGGTAATGCACAGTTGGCAGGTTTAGTTATCGGATTGACCTTGACGTTAATTCATTTTGTTGGTATTCCAGTAACGGGTATGTCAGCTAATCCAGCACGTAGTTTAGCGCCAGCGCTTTTGGCAGGTGGAGATGCTTTAAGTCAAATTTGGATTTTCATCTTGGCACCAATTGTTGGTGGAGTTCTAGCTTCTATTGTTTCGCAAAGTTTACTTGAAACAGAATAACATATGATAATCTGCATTAGTTTTAACTAGTGCAGTTTGTGTGTACAGATGTTTTTTAAAGGGCTTTCATTTAGGGTGTTAATTAAAAAGAGTAAAAGGAGATGTAAAAAATGATGATTAAGTTTCGGAGAAGTAGGCATGTCGGCTAAAGGTAAGCGGTTATTGGTAGTGATAACGCTACTTGGTATCACGACAGTTTGTTCTGTTATTGGCTATCATGTTTACCGCCGTAACGATTTTAAAAGGGCTTATGAACATGGAACGTTATTTGAGCAGCTAGATGTGTTAATGAACAGTCAACGTTATGTAACTGTTATTGAAGAGGCTGGCTATGAAGTGGATAAAGTTGATTACGTCATGTATAATCGGATTGTAACGCTCACGACAACTGGTACGCCAGCGATTACGATTGAGTCATCAAGCGATAGTAGTGCCTTTTTTGTGACATTTGAAACGACTGAAGATGAGCAAGAAGTGTCGGTTTACTTTGAGTTAGATGGTGATTTTAATATCGCTTATCAAACGGTAAGAGATGCTCAAGGAAATGATGTTGCTATAACAACGACGCAACAGACGAAATTACTCAATATCGTCAAAAAAGAAGTAAGCAAGATGCTTAAAACGGTTTATCGGACAATGTATCCTTAAAAAGTAGTAGGATGAGTTAGATTTTTAAAGTCTGGCTTATTTTTTGTGATAAAAATGGCTTAAAAACACTAGAATATCACTATTTACGCGGAAAATGCTATAATAAAACTATGACAGAAAAGCTAACGATTTTACATTTAAATGATTGGCATTCGCATTTTGAAACCTATCCAAAATTAAAACGATTCTTCCAAAATTATGCTGACCAAGATGCTGAGGTTATCAAGATTGATGTTGGTGACAATATTGATCGTTGGCATCCGATGACCGATGCAACGCAAGGAAAATATAATGTTCAATTGATGAATGAGCTAGGCATTGATTTTGCGACAATTGGGAATAACGAAGGCATTGGACTGGCTAAAACGATGCTCAATCAAGTCTACGAAAATGCCAATTTTGATGTGATTTTAGGAAATTTAGAGGATGAAGCTGGGCGTCCAACGTGGGCTAAGCCTTACAAGATTTATGAGACAGCTCTTGGGACAAAGATTGTCTTTTTAGCCTACACTTTTCCTTATTACCTAACGTATCATCCAGGTGGTTGGCAAGTGCTGGACCCAATCATGTGCTTAAAGCGTAATTTGGAAATTCCAGAGGTCAAATCAGCAGATTTTCATATTTTATTGAGTCATCTTGGTTTGCCATTGGATGAAAAAATCACCGCAGAAGTGCCAGAAATTGACTTGATTATTGGTGCTCACACGCATCATGTCTTTGAGGACGGTGCTTGTCTTAACGGCACTTATTTAGCGGCTGCTGGAAAATATGGTCAGTTTGCTGGTGAAATCAACTTGACCTTTGAGCACCATGAGCTGAGCGATATCACCATTCATGCCCACGAAACGAGTCATATGCCAAGTAAGCCTGGTGATAAAGAATGGATAGAAACAGTTGAAGTGAATGGTCGCAAACTGTTAAGCCAAGAAGTAGTCAAATCTTTTGACCATGAATTAAGCCTTGATGAGTCATGTCAAATCGTTATGACAGCAATGAAAGAATACGCTAATGCGGATATTGCCATGATAAATTCTGGTTTAGTGGTGACCCCATTTTCTAAAAATATCACCAAGGATACGCTACAGCATTCCTTACCACATCAAATGCGCTTGGCAAGACTAGAAGTGACGACTGACGAATTAACGACGATTTGCCAAGACGTCTTTTCACAAGCAGAATTGTTAGCTAATCAACAAATCCGTGGCATGGGCTTTCGCGGAAAGGAATTTGGTAGGGTTTTAACTAGCGGCTTTGATTACAAAAATGGAAAAATAGTGTATAATAAAAAGGTTACGAATGAAAAGGACACTATCAGTTTAGTCTTGGTTGATCAATATTACTTTGCACGTTATTTTGAGACCATAAAATCTCACCAAGCAGAGTTACTTTTTCCCGAATTACTACGTGAACTGGTAGAGACCTACCTAAAAAAATAATATGAATTTTAGCGATTAAGAGAGGAGACCGATGAGAAAAGATATCTCTCCTGAAATGTACAATTACAATAAATTTCCTGGTCCGCAATTTGTGGCGTTTTCTGACCGTGTCAAGAGTGATGATATTGAATTGTTAATTTTGGAAAATGAGAAGAATGCTTTTGATGCAACTGTTTTTAGTCAACGTTTTTCAGAAATTTTACTAAAATACGATTATATTGTCGGTGATTGGGGAAATGAACAGTTACGTTTGAAGGGATTTTACAAGGATGACCGAGATGTTAAGAAAACAAATCGCATCTCACGTCTAGACGATTACATTAAGGAATATTGTAATTTTGGTTGTGCTTATTTTGTGCTTGAAAATTTAGAGCCTCGTCGTGTTAAATCTGACGACGATAAGCCAATGAAACGTCATAAATCACAAAAACGCTCATCACAGAAAAAGAAATCAGAACCTAAAAAATCTGACCGCTCGGCAAATAAACATTTTAAGAGCCAAAAACGTAAAGATACAAAAGTACGTGGTGAACGTCAACAAAAACGAGAACAACAAAAAGAAATTCAATCGGCAAAAAAACAATTTGTGATTCGCCGAAAAGAGAAATAGGAAGGATTTGGTATTTACAGAATGCAAACAGAAACTAAGGGCATGAAGCCCTCGATTTACGGTTTAACACGTGATGAATTAATTGAATGGACAATCGAGCACGGGGAAAAGAAATTTCGTGCGACACAAATTTGGGATTGGCTTTACCGTAAACGTGTCCAATCTTTTGAAGAAATGACAAACCTCTCAAAAGATTTTATCGCTGTTTTGAATGAAAATTTCTGCGTGAATCCTTTGAAGCAACGTGTGGTTCAAGAAGCTTCTGACGGAACAGTCAAATATTTGTTTGAATTGCCTGATGGTATGTTGATTGAAACAGTATTGATGCGCCAGCATTATGGTTTATCTGTCTGTGTGACATCACAAGTTGGTTGTAACATAGGTTGCTCATTCTGCGCTAGTGGATTGATTAAAAAACAACGTGATTTGACAAGCGGTGAAATTACATCACAAATTATGATGGTACAAAAATATTTTGATGAACGTGGTCAAGATGAGCGTGTAAGTCACGTGGTTGTCATGGGAATTGGTGAACCATTTGATAATTACAACAATGTTTTGCGCTTCCTACGTACTATTAATGATGACAATGGTTTAGCGATTGGTGCGCGTCATATTACGGTTTCAACATCAGGTTTGGCACATAAAATCCGTGATTTTGCACACGAAAGCTTGCAAGTGAACCTTGCTGTGTCACTTCATGCGCCAAACAATGAACTGCGTTCACGAATCATGCGTATTAACCGTTCGTTCCCCCTTGAAAAACTTTTTGCGGCGATTGAATATTATATTGAAACAACAAATCGTCGTGTGACATTTGAGTATATCATGCTAAATGAAGTTAATGATTTCCCAGAAAATGCGCAAGAATTGGCTGATTTGACGAAGAAAATTCGCAAGTTATCTTATATTAACTTAATTCCATACAACCCAGTATCAGAACATGACCAATACAGCCGTTCAAGTAAAGAACGTGTCGCTGCCTTTTACGATGTTCTCAAGAAAAATGGGGTTAATTGTGTCGTTCGTCAAGAACACGGAACTGATATTGATGCGGCTTGTGGACAATTGCGGTCAAATACTATGAAACGCGACCGTCAAAAAGCAGTTGCTGAAAAAACAAACTAGTGATGTCAAAATTTGGGGATAAGACTGCTGAATTGACGCCATTGGGACGTCAGATTACAAAGATGCTTGTGGTTTTATACGCCATAGCCATTTGTTTGATGTGCTTTAGCCCACAAACGACCATTGATGGCATTGAAACACCAAATATCATTTATTATGGTCGTTTACGTTTCTTGTTTGTGCCGTTTAACACGTTTGTTGGGTTTAGCCAATTAGACGGATTTTTGGAGATTTTTTGGGTAATTGCGCAAAATGTGATGAATATTTTTCTGCTTTTTCCCTTAATGCTAGGGGTGGTAGCATTATGTCCGAAATTGAGAACGTGGCAAAGAGCTACGTTATTGGCGTTTATTATCAGTCTTTGCATTGAAACTACGCAGATTGTAGTGGATTTGCTGTACAATGCTAATCGTGTTTTTGAAATTGATGACCTTTGGACAAATACCTTGGGTGGTTTGCTAGCCTTTTTAGCTTATCAGTGGTTTGTTAAACGATATCAGAAATATCAAAGAGAAAATTAGGTTATAAAGAGTGAGATGACTATTTTCCAATGAATAGTTGTCTTGCTCTTTTATTATTGAAGTCGTGAGTCGTGTTTTAGTTTGCGTGGTGTGAAATAATGCTAAGGTGAGTTGATGAGGAAATATAACTTGACTTAGAGTTCACTCCAAGGTGTATAATAGCAGCTAGAAAGCAGGTTTTATGAAAATTATAAAAGATCTCTGGTGGTTTTTTCGTCAAGAGAAAAGGCGCTATCTTATTGGGATTATTTCTCTGAGTTTGGTGGCGGTTTTAAATCTTATTCCACCTAAAGTTATGGGAACAGTTATCGACCGTGTGACGGCGGGCGATTTAACACACTCTGAATTACTATTAAATTTATTGTGGCTAGTCTTATCAGCAGTTGCCATGTATTTTTTGCGTTACATTTGGCGCATGTACATTTTTGGAACGTCTTATCGTTTGGGGCAAATTATGCGCTTTAGGCTTTTTGACCATTTCACAAAAATGTCACCGAGTTTTTATCAAAAATACCGAACAGGTGATTTGATGGCGCATGCAACGAATGATATTAATGCCTTGACACGTTTAGCTGGTGGTGGTGTGATGTCAGCAGTTGATGCCACGATTACAGCCATGGTAACTTTAATTACCATGTTTTTTACGATTTCTTGGCAAATGACCTTGGTTGCCATTATTCCGTTGCCGTTCATGGCTTATGCAACCAGTCGTTTAGGACGTCAAACGCACAAGGCATTTAGTCAATCTCAAGCGGCTTTTTCAGAGCTTAACAACAAGGTTCAAGAGTCGGTTTCTGGTATCAAGGTGACTAAATCTTTTGGTTATCAAGATGATGAGTTACAGTCTTTCCAAGAGACCAATGAAATGACTTTCAAGAAAAATATGACGACCATGAAGTATGATGTCATGTTTGACCCTTTGGTGCTTTTATTTATCGGAGCAAGCTATGTGTTAACATTATTTATGGGAGCAATCATGGTTGCGGCTGGTCATGTGACGGTCGGTAGTCTGGTAACGTTTATTACTTACTTAGATATGCTTGTCTGGCCTTTGATGGCGATTGGTTTTTTATTCAATATGGTGCAACGTGGATCGGTTTCCTATGAGCGAATTAGTCAGCTATTGCAACAAGAATCAGATGTTAAAGAAGCTGAAAATCCACTCCCAACAATTAAAAATGGGCGTTTGGTTTACGATATCGATGCTTTTCACTATGAAAATAAAGAAACGCTTGCGGATATTCATTTTGCGCTTGAACAAGGTCAGACTTTGGGCTTAGTTGGGCAAACAGGTTCTGGAAAGACAACTTTAATTCGGTTGCTACTGCGGGAATATGATTTGCAAGAGGGACAAATCACGCTTGACGGGCATGATATTAGAGAATATCGATTGGCTGATTTACGTCGCTTGATTGGCTATGTTCCCCAAGACCAATTTTTATTTGCGACGAGTATTTTAGAAAATATTCGTTTTGGAAATCCGAAAAGCTCTTTGGCGCAGGTTGAAGCAGCGGCTAAATTAGCAAGGGTTTATGACGATATTGTAGCAATGCCTGACGGTTTTGAGACAGTGATTGGTGAAAAGGGTGTCAGTCTGTCTGGTGGGCAAAAGCAACGTATTGCCATGAGTCGTGCCATGATTCTTGACCCTGATATTTTGATTTTAGATGATTCTCTTTCAGCGGTTGATGCCAAGACCGAGCACGCGATTATTGAAAATCTTAAAGAAACACGGCAGAATAAGTCAACGATTATCACGGCGCATCGTTTAAGTGCAGTGGTTCATGCTGATTTGATTTTGGTGCTGCAAGACGGGCATATTATTGAGCGTGGTTGTCACGAGGAACTTATTGAACAAGGTGGTTGGTACGCTGATACCTATGAAGCGCAACAATTAGAAATGGAAGGAGATGCTGATGAAGAATAATGCAAATCAATGGCGGGTTTTTAAGCGTCTCATGAGCTATCTCAAGCCATATAAATTTTTAACAATCTTGGCTTTGGCCTTGCTATTGTTGACGACGGTGGTAAGAAGTGTCATTCCTTTGATTGCTTCTTACTTTATCGACCATTTTTTGACTGATATGAATCAGACAGCCATGTTGATTTTGGTTGGTTATTATCTCATGTATGTCTTGCAGACGATTATCCAATATTTAGGGAATTTCTATTTTGCGCGTGTGTCATACAGCGTTGTCCGAGACATTCGTCGAGATGCCTTTGCCAATATGGAAAAACTGGGAATGGCTTATTTTGACCAGACGCCAGCAGGTTCGATTGTGTCGCGTTTGACCAATGATACGGAAGCTGTCAGTGATATGTTTTCAGGAATTTTGTCTAGTTTTATTTCAGCGATTTTCATTTTCACGGTAACGTTATTGACTATGTTAAGATTGAACGCTGTTTTGACGGGCTGGGTTGCCATTTTTCTCCCCTTTATTTTTATTTTGGTTAATCTTTATCGTAAGAAGTCGGTTGCAGTCATTGAAAAGACACGTGCTTTGTTGTCGGATATTAACAGTAAACTTTCTGAGAGCATTGAAGGGATACGTATCATTCAATCTTTTAGTCAAGAGGACCGTTTGAAAGATGAATTTGAAGCGATTAATGAGGAGCATGTGCTCTATGCCAATCGTTCCATGGCGTTAGATAGTCTTTTTCTTCGCCCAGCTATGTCGCTGTTAAAACTCCTTGCTTATGCTATTTTAATGGCTTATTTTGGTTTTCGTGGCATGGAAATTGGGATTTCAGCAGGGTTAATGTACGCTTTCATTCAGTATGTTAATCGATTATTTGACCCTTTGATTGAAGTGACGCAGAATTTTTCAACGCTACAAACGTCAATGGTTTCAGCTTGTCGTGTGTTTGATTTGATTGATGAACGGCAGTACGAACCTGAACAAAAAAATGGCGAAGCAACCGTACAAGCTGGGAATATTGAATTTAAAAATGTCAGCTTTTCTTATGACGGTGAACGCCAAATTTTAGATAATATCTCATTTAAGGTAAATCAAGGCGAAACGATTGCCTTTGTTGGCTCGACAGGTTCTGGCAAATCATCGATTATCAATGTTTTCATGCGCTTTTATGAATTTCAGTCTGGAGAAGTTTTGCTTGACGGCGTTGATATTCGTGAGTATCCTAAAGAAGAGTTGCGCCGTAATATCGGTCTCGTTTTGCAAGATCCTTTCTTATATCATGGTACAATTAAGTCCAATATCAAGATGTATCAGGATATTTCAGACGAAGCTGTCCAAGCCGCTGCGGCATTTGTAGATGCTGACCAATTCATTCAAAAATTACCTGAAAAATACGAGACAAAAGTCACCGAACGTGGTTCGAGTTTTTCAACAGGGCAACGTCAATTATTAGCTTTTGCAAGAACCGTGGCTAGTCAGCCTAAAATCCTTATCCTTGATGAAGCGACAGCCAATATTGATTCTGAAACTGAAACCATTGTTCAAGAATCATTGAAAAAAATGCGCCAAGGTCGGACAACGATTGCTATTGCGCACCGTTTGTCAACGATTCAAGATGCTAATTGCATTTACGTGCTGGACAAAGGCAAGATTATCGAATCTGGCAGCCACGACGAACTCCTTAGCCAAAAAGGCACTTACTATCGCATGTATCAATTACAAGCAGGCATGATGGAGAACTAAGGGAGTGAGACAAATAAAGTCTCCACTGGAGACTTTATTTATGAGCCTAAAAATTAAAAGGCGAATCAGTAGTTTCGCAGAAACTTGATTTCTCAGCAAATCTTAATTTCTTGTTGCTGACCTAAAACGGTCTATCCCCAGATTGTTGAAGTCCAAACTACTGCGTCTTGTAAATAATAACTATGTAAACAAAGAAGCTGAGCACTTTTTATCCCAGCTTCTTTTTTGTCTCCAAAACATGACAAAAGTCATATGATGTTATGACATTATGAGCTAAAAAGCTCGGCTAACCGCATAGAAGCCATAAAAGAATTGCTGAAGAATACGGATGGGTGTAGGGGGAAATTTTTCTAGCTGAAAGCAACTACTTGGCAACGTAATGTTTACTAATGAAAACGTATTTTAAAAATATTGACTCGGTGTCAACATTTTTGTTTCTGTAATGAGTTGCTAGAAAATTCTAAATATGATAGAATAATAGAAAAATTAGTCATAAATAAAAAGGAGATTTATTTTATGGCACAAATTAAATTAACACCTGATGAACTTCGTACACAGGCACAAAGTTACACTGAGGGAGCAACTTCAGTACGTGATGTTTTGACTCGCTTGACAAATACACAAGCTGAGATTGATGCCAATTGGGATGGGAACGCATTTGACAGCTTTGAACAACAGTTTAATGAACTATCACCAAAAGTAAGTCAGTTTGCTGATTTATTGGATGAAATTAACCAACAGTTGAATCAAGTAGCGAATACGCTAGAAGAAACAGATGCACAAATTGCATCACAAATTGGTTTTAACTAATAAGGTGAATTAGTGTAATAGCAGGGCAGGTTGCTTACCTGCTCTGCTATTTTGGGTTTTAAATATCAGAAATATGAAAAAGTTAATAAAATATATTGTCAGTATTGGTGCAGTTGTTCTATTACTAGTGGCTGTAGTGGGGTTGAATATTGCTATTCAGGATAATAATGAGACGACAGCAACATCGTCATCTGGAACTGCAACGCGTCTTAACGTTGCTATCGTTAATGAAGATAAAGCCGTCGTTTCTGGTAATAATACATATAGCCTTGGGAATAGCTATATTAAGAAATTAGAAAAAGATGATAGTCAAAACTGGTCTGTTGTTACTCGTGGTACAGCAGATAGTGGAAATTATCAGTTAATCGTCATTATTCCAAGTGATTTTTCAGCTAAAATCCTTGACTTAAACAGCTTGAGCGCTGAACAAGCAACCATTAGTTATGAAGTAAAAGCCGATGGTAATCAACAAATCGAAACAGAAGCCACTAAAGTTGGTAAGGATATTGTTTCCGATTTGAATAATCAATTGGTTGATATGTATATGGCTAGTATTTTGAGCAATCTTTATACAGCCCAACAAAATGTACAAGCTATCGCTAATCAACAATCAGGTAATATTTATTCTTATCGCACGAATTTACTTGGTTCAGCAGTTGATTTTGAAAATAATTTCCCTACTTTAGTAACTACCGCAAACAGTAGTTTAACCGCAAATGAAGCTTTGATTCAATCGTTATCAACTTTCTCATCTCTTTACAATACGTTGGATTCATCACAACAATCATTCAGTACTGATTTGATGAGTTTGGTTGAAAAACGTGCTAATGATAGCATTAGCTACGAAGATTTTGCGAGTGCTTTGATGGCTGTTGACCCTGACGTTTTGTCAACTGATTTGACAACAATGACAGAGTTACTACAAGATACACAAAGCCAATTAGAAACAACGGTTTCTAGCGTTTCTTCGTCTAGCACTAGTGGAAATGATGACGTTCAAAATCAAGTTGATTCTTTAACAGAACAAATCAATACTTTAGAAAATCAATTTGCAGAACAACTCCAAGTTTTGCAAGAACAAAAAGATAATATCGAACAATTTGCAGCAGAAGAAGTTGCAAAATACTATAAAGACAGTTCGGATTTAACAGTAGCAGATTTATTAAATCAGAAAAGTGATGGTAATTCTTACCTTGCTACGACAGCGGATTCTTACCGCAGTAATTTACAATCAACAACATCAGTAGCTCTTAATCAATTACCAGCAATCGACCAAAGCGGTATCAGTAATCTTGCTGCTAACATGACTTACTTGGATGCGAGTGCCGCAGATAGTCTTTCAGACTTTAGCACGGATTTAGCGGCTAAATTTAGTTCAGAAGTTTCATACACACCGTCTGCACTTTCAAGTGAATTGGCAGCTGCTAAAACAGCGCTAGAAAACGCTAAGAATGATTTTGAAACTGAAGAACAGACTTATACGAATTCAGTGACGAATGCTACAAATTCAGCAACAACAGTTAAGGCAAAAGTATCATTGACTTTACCAAGTCGTGCAGGTTTTGTCTTGGATTCTTGGTCTTATAATGGAAAGACTTATAGCAGTAGCGATACTGAAAATGTCGAAGTGACTTTGTCTGATTCATCATCTTCAGATAATAGCTTTAAATTTACTTACCATTACGATACAGATACTGCAGACACGACTGATGACAGTTCAGTTAGCGATAGCATTTCTGTAAAAATTAATGGTGTGACCGTGACATCTGCGGATACAATGCCTGATATGACAGATTATCAGACTAAAGCGCAGGCTTATCGTACAGCAGAATCAGCTTACACAGCTAAGGTTCAAGAAGTAAAAGACGTTTATAAAAATGCTCAAACGCTACTAAATCAGTACTATACAACAGATGATTTTCTTAACCAATCTGTGACAGATTTAATAACTGATATTGTAACGACAGCTCTTACGGACAATCTAACAAGTTATACTGAAAATAGCACATCTATAACAGAGTCAATCAAACAACAGATTGATAATTTGAAAGCAAAACGTGATACAATCGCTAATCAGTTAGCAAGTCTTCAAAGTTCAAATGAGGCTATAACTAGCAGTTTGACTTCAGAAATTAATGCTGTTCAATCATTACAAGAACAAATTTCAGATTTGAAAACTCAAGAAACATCAGTCTCTTCTGCTTTAAGTGATTCAGATTCAACCTTGGGTACGTTGAGCTCAACGCTATCTGATTTGCTATCATCAACATCTGAATTGAAATCAACATCAGAATCTAATGCTGATGAAGCTAGTCAAGTGAGCACTCTTTTCTCTTCATTTAATAGTGATGTGGAAAGTGCCCAAAGTAATAGTAGTAAGCTAGCCACAGATGCTCAAGATTTGATGGCACAGTTTAACAAGGAATTAGAAGAAAGTGGTGACTTTGTCGGTTCATTTGTTAAAGTATTGAACAATGCTTATAGCAACGGAGTTGCAAACGAAGCTTTGCTTGATTTCTTATCAAATCCAGTAACAGAATCATCATCTTCTGTTAAAGCGACTGTGAATGTCTATCGTCCATTTACTTGGATTCTTCTATTAGAAATTGTAACTCTCTTTACAGCTTACATTTTTGCAACCTATAATGTCATTCAAAAAGTAAAAGATAAATTTAGCATTAATAAACTTCAAGAAACAGATATTTTAAATACTGCTGTTATCGCACTTTTAGCGATCATTATTGGTGTGATTCTAGGAAGTGTTTCAGCGTCTAGATTATCAGTTGAACGTGAATTAATGCCGTCATGGGTACTTGTTGTCTCTCTATTTAGCCTTATTTTGACGCAAGGACAGTACCTCTTGATTAAGAATTTTAAAGCCTTTGGTATGGGATTGAGCCTCTTTATGACAATCAGCTTTGTCTATCTTTCAAATGCGATTGGGACAACAGCGGCCTTGTCAGGAGTACCAGCAAACCTTAAGAAAGTCAATGTATTGTCTATCTTGGAAGAAACATTGTCATCTTACTTTGATGGGCAATCAGCAAGCTTACTTTTGCTTCTTGGTGCTATTGTAGCCATTCTTCTGTTGATTGGTGTCAATGTTTTTGTAACGTTGAATTGGCAAAAATTACTTCAAAAGGCATCTAAAGCTGAGGTCTAGTTATGAAAAAATATCTCGTTTTTATCATTGGTTTATTGACTTGCTTCTCTTTGACTGTTTCGACTGTTTCAGCAGACGATGAATTGAAAGATAATAGTTTACAAATTGATAGTAGTCGCCTAGAGGAAAATAAAACGACTGATGTTAGTAGTTCTTTAGACTTGACTAAAAATCTATTTTCAAATAGCGATCGAGCGCTTTTGGAAAAAAATCAAGAGAATGTTGCAAATGATTTTAAAGAGCAACAAGATCAACTTTTTACGCAAGAAACGATAGCGACAGATGATTCTCAAGTAGAGGCTTTGTTTTCTTCGGAAACAGCAGTTGGTCAATATACAACCAAAGTTAATACGAGTGTAGATACAACTAGCCAAACAAGTAATGTTAGTGGTCTTTTAGCGATCTTTTATGGGGTCGCTAGCCTGCTACTTATTTGTGGGGCTAGTTTTGCTACCTACGTAGTAAGCAGAGGAGAAGAATAGTGGATAACCATATTAATGTTACTCTGATTTTTAAAGGGCAGAGTATGGACGTACGTATCCCTATAAAAATAGAAGTTCGCAAATTAATCCGAGAATTTGATAAAATTTTTGGAAATGACAGTTTACGCCACAAGTATCAACTACGCGTTGTGAATAAAGGTCTAGTATTAGACGAGGGAAAATGGTTGGCACATTATCCTGTGACGACAGGTGATGTGATCGAGGTAGAGGAGATAAATTAGTGAGTGATGTAAAGCTAACATTTTTGGGACAAGATTTTGTTTACAAGAAGAATGAAACAAATTGGGAAGTTCATTTGAAACGTTCAGATGTCGCAACTCAAGACATGAATCGTTTGCTTTTGCTGAATCTGCATCATCCAATGTTTTTAGAACAAAGCATGTCCTTTGATGATGACACGGTACAATTTAACTATGAGTTAGAAGAAGATGGGCTTAATCTGGCTACTATCAAGGCACGTTCCTTGTCAGAACAGCTTCGTTTAGCGCTTAATGTTTTGGATTTGGAACAGTGTTTACAACTGCCAGTGACGTTTTTCTTGCACCCTGAGAATCTTTTTATAACGAAAGATGAGCGCGTGAAAATTGCTTATCGTGCTGTGCCAGACATTATGGTACCTGCTAGTATCGATAGTGAAGAATTTTTAAAGCAGGCTAAATGTTATATCATTGCTATTTTTACGGAACATCCATTTTCTAGTTTGTATGAGGGAGCATTGGACGTTGTTGAAGTTCCTGAATTTTTGGATAATATCCGTAAATTATCAAGCGTTGAAGATGTTAGAGAGAGTTTAACGGCTTACTATCGTGAAAAATGTGAGCAGGAGTCAGCTAGTCTCACAATTGTTAAGAAAAGTCGTTATAAACTTTACAAGTATGCTTCTATCTGGCTATCTACACTCGTGGTTCTTTTGTTGATTCCATTGATTTACTTGGTATTTATCCGAAATCCTTTTAAAGAAAAGATGTTAGATGCAGATACGGCTTTTATCAAAGTTGATTATTCTGCTGTTATTAGTGAATTAAAGAATGTCGATGTGGATGATTTGCCATACACACAAAAATATGAATTAGCCTATTCTTATATCAAAAGCTTAGATTTTTCAGAGGATAAAGAAGAAGTTATCATGAATAACGTCACTTTGAAAACGGAAGATCTTTATCTGGAATACTGGATTGAAATTGGTCGTGGTAATGCAGATGATGCTTTGGATATTGCCAAACGTTTAGATGATTCAGATTTGATTTTATATGCGATTGCGCAAGAAATGGAAAATGTGCGTAATGATGATTCATTATCAGGTAGCGATCGTGAAAGTCAATTAGACGACTTACAGAATGAGTACGATAAATATTGGGAAGATCGTACGAATGCCTTGACGGATGCTTCGGGCAATACTGATAGTTCATCAGATGATAGCTCAAGTAGTAGTTCTACGAGCACATCCGAATCAAGCGATAATTAAGGGAATATAAGGGAATGAGCAAAGATTTAGCGATTTATAAACAAGGGTTGCGATATGAGCTGCCGTTATCAGAAGATAAACCACAGTTACTTTCTGATACCGAGAAAGCAACGTTTCACATTCAAGGCTTACCCGCTGCAATTCGATTAAGTTTAGAAGAGGATAAGATAACTTATGAATACAATGGTTTGACTGGTGAGATAAGTGACGGTGTTGCGTTAGATGATGTATCTTTCTATCGTTTAGCAGAAGACCATCAGATTTTTGATTTGTTGGATAAACAAGAAATCTACATTAGCCAAAAAAGCGGAAGTGATTTCTGTTTGGAGAATGCAGATGTTGAAGCTGTGCTTCAAAGAGTAGAAACAAACTGGCAATTAACGCTTCTTGCTGGCTCACTTTACGTGAATAATGTTCAATTGACAACAGAAACTATCCAGCTTTCTTTTGGGGATGAGTTGAGCTTTGGCAATGTCTTTTTCAAGTTTTTCGGAGATGAAGTTTGGGTTAAAGGACCAGTAACTGTCACACAAGAATTGATTGAAAAGACAGAGTCTAACCATACTTTTTATGAGGAGTATCCAGATTATCACCGTTCTCCTCGCATTATTTACAGAAGTTCGGAAGACACGATTGCTATTAATGCGCCAGCTAAAGAGCCTAATAAACCGCAAGATGGGCTTTTGCGCATGATTGTGCCACCTCTTGTTATGGTGTCGGTAACCATTCTTATTTCGCTGATTCAGCCACGAGGGATTTATATCTTAGTCACGATGGCGATGTCGGTAGTGACCGTTATCTTTTCAATCACGACTTACATTAAAAATCGGAAACAGTATAAGGTTGATTTGCGTGAACGGATAGCGTCTTATCATCGCTATTTGTCAGACAAGGCGATTGAGCTTAATGATTTGGCACAAGATCAAAAGCAGGGGCAACTGTATCATTATCCTGCGATTGAGACCTTGGATGAGTTATCTGTTCATTACAATCATCGGATTTATGAAAAAACACCGCTACACTTTGACTTTCTTTACTATCGTTTGGGCTTGGGAAAAGTTCCAACGACGTATGCGTTGAAGTATTCTCAAACGGAACGTAGTGGACAGACAGACCCTTTGGAAGCGGAAGGCTATGCGCTTTATCGTCGTGAACGCGAAATTTCAGGGATGCCAATCGTTGCCAATTTGGCTCATGGTCCTGTTGGTTACATTGGACCACGTCCGTTGGTTTTAGAACAGCTCCAATTGATGGTCAATCAGCTAGCCTTTTTCCACTCTTATCATGATGTGCAATTCATTACCATTATGCCTGAAGAGGAATTACCGCAATGGGAATGGATGCGTTGGTTGCCCCATGCTACTTTGCAGGGCATGAATGTGCGTGGTTTTGTCTATAATCAACGCACACGTGATCAGGTATTAAATAGCTTAACGCAAATTTTAAAATTGCGTCGTAGCCAACAAGAGTCAAAAGAAAGTGCTGAGAGTACCTTATTTAGTCCGCATTATGTGGTGATTGTGACCGATGAAAAATTGATTTTAGACCATGTTATCATGGAATTCTTCACGGAAGATCCGACCGCTCTTGGTTGTTCGATTATCTTTGTGGAGGACGTGTTGAGTTCGCTGTCGGAAAATATCAAGACAATTATCAATGTCAAAGACCGTAATCATGGGCAGTTGGTCATGGAAGAAGGGGAGTTAAGAGAAGTTGATTTTGCCTTAGACCATTTTCCAGCTGATTATGATAAGGAAGCGATTGCTAGACGGTTGGCGCCGCTGAATCACTTGCAAAACCTCAAGTCCTCTATTCCTGATCGTGTGACCTTCATGGAGATGTACCATGCGGAAAGCGTTGAGGAGCTGAAAGTGCCTGAGCGTTGGGACAGTCATGCACCTTATAAGAGTTTGGCGGTGCCACTTGGCTTACGTGGTCAAGATGATGTGGTGTCGCTCAACTTGCATGAACGGGCTCATGGTCCGCATGGGCTGATTGCAGGGACAACGGGGTCTGGGAAGTCAGAGCTGATTCAGTCTTACATTTTGAGTTTAGCGGTTAATTTCCACCCGTATGATGTGGCCTTCTTGCTCATTGACTACAAGGGTGGGGGAATGGCCAATCTCTTTAAAGACCTGCCCCACTTGCTTGGAACGATTACCAACTTGGATGGGGCGCAAGCCATGCGTGCTTTGACCTCAATCAATGCTGAAATTCACCGTCGTGAACGCTTATTTGCGGCAAATGGGGTTAACCATATCAATCAGTATCAGAAGAAATACAAACTGGGTGAGGTTGCTGAGCCACTACCGCATTTGTTCTTGATTTCAGATGAGTTTGCGGAATTGAAACAAGAACAGCCAGACTTTATGAGTGCCTTGGTGTCAACGGCGCGGACAGGGCGTTCTCTGGGGATTCATTTGATTTTGGCAACGCAAAAACCTGCTGGGGTGGTCAATGACCAGATTTGGTCCAACTCTCGTTTCAAGATTGCTTTGAAAGTGGCTGACCGTCAAGATTCGAATGAAATGTTGCACACGCCTGATGCGGCAGAGATTACCCAAACGGGGCGTGCTTATTTGCAAGTCGGGAATAACGAAGTTTATGAACTCTTCCAAAGTGCTTGGTCTGGGGCGGACTACCAACCTGATAAGGACGACCAAGGCATTGAGGACCAGACCATTTATGCCATTAACGCCTTGGGGCAATACGATATCCTCAATGACGATTTGTCTGGGCTTGAGGATGTGGAGGACATTCGCCAAGTGCCAAGTGAGCTTGATGCTATTGTGCATCATCTCCATGACCTAACACAGACCCTCACCCCCCTTGCTCGCCCATGGCTGCCACCGTTGGCAACGAGGGTTTATAGCCAAGACCTGCGCCCAAGTGCTTTCCAAGACTTGTGGCAACAGTCAACAGGTAGCCTAAAAGCGTTGGTTGGTTTGGTTGATTTGCCAAGCCAACAAGCCCAAAAAGTTTGTTACCATGACTTTGAAGTTGATGGGAATGTGGTGCTGTTCTCAGCCCCTGGAAATGGGAAGTCAACCTTCCTGCAAACCCTCACGATGGATTTGGCGCGTCAAAATACCCCAGAACTCTTGCATTGTTACCTCTTTGATTTTGGGACTAACGGTCTGTTACCTTTACGCTCCTTGCCACACGTTGCCGATAGTTTCATGATGGAAGATAGCGAAAAAATTACGAAATTTATCTTGCGCATGAAAACAGAGATGGCGACACGGAAGAAACGCTTTAGCCAATATGGTGTCTCTAACATTAAGCTTTATCGTCAGTTAAGTGGGGAACAACTCCCTGAAATCCTGATAATGATAGATAGTTATGACGGTATCAAGGAAGCCGAGACTGGGGAGGCTTTGGAAGCTATGCTACAAACCCTCCTTCGTGATGGTGCTAGCCTAGGCATCAACGTCGCGATAACGGCTGGGCGAATCGGCGTGCTCAAGTCAGCGCTCTTACAAAGTCTGAAAACTCGCTTAGCGTTGAAAACGTCAGATGACAATGATACCAAGACCATTATTGGGCGTCATGACTACCTCTTGGAAGATATTCCAGGGCGCGGGATTCTGAAGTACGATGATGTGGAAGTGTTCCAAACGGCGCTTCCTGCTAGGGGAGAGGATTCTGTGGCGATGCTTCAAGCCCTCCAAGAAGAAGCAGAAGAAATGGCAGCAGCTTGGACAGGACCACGCCCAAACCGTATCCCAGTTGTGCCAGAGAAATTAAGCCTTGAGGACTTTATGGCGAAACCAAGTGTCCAAGAAGCTCTCCACA
Organism: Mallotus villosus; assembly: GCA_903064625.1. Lineage (NCBI taxonomy): Eukaryota > Metazoa > Chordata > Actinopteri > Osmeriformes > Salangidae > Mallotus > Mallotus villosus. The sequence continues at coordinate 1,457,854 of CAEFZP010005686.1, forward strand.
ACAACGAACTCCCAATTGGACTCGATATGATTCATGTGGAAAACGTGAGCATATCACTATCAAAATTGAAAAATATCCTCATTTTATCTGAACAGAGGGAAATTTTGACAAACATAATTAGGCACTTTACTTTAGTTGTTGATGAATTATGTCCGAAAGGTCATTTATCTATTGTTGATGCTAGTGATGATTTCCCATTTTTAAAACAACACTCTAATGTCTATATTAATAGTCAGATGAGTCAAGAAGTTTTTGACAAGTTGTTGGAAGAATTGGAAAACCGTAAAATTCAACTGAAGAGTACAGAAACTTTTGTTATCATACCTGATTTAGCAGTTTTCTTAGACGTCTTTGCTAAACAAGCAGAATCCTTTAAATTGCTTTATACAGAAGGTCCAAGGTATGGCTTACATTTTGTGATAGCAGGGTTGAAATCAACTTTCTTTAAAACAGATAGTATTATCAAACTTCTTAAAGATGATATTGATACTGCTTTAATAGGGTTAAGAATGTATGATCAATCTTTGGTTAAACATAAAGAAGTTTCCAGAGAAGCTGAATTAGACAAAGATCAGTTGTATTTTTATAACAAAGGAAATTACCAAAAAGTAAAAATTATTTATCAAGAAGAAATAGGAGAATAAAAAATGTCACAAGAATTATTACCGTTAGGATCTGTTGTTTATTTACAAGAAGGAACAGAGAAATTAATGATTATTGGAAGAGGGATTGTTTATCAAGATGAAGAAACAAATACCGAAGTATTTGTAGATTATATGGGCTGTATTTTTCCAACAGGTATTAATCCTAATAATACAATTTTCTTCAATCAAGAAAATATTGATCGAGTAGTGTTTGAGGGGCTTAAAGATGAAGATGAAGAACGTTTCTTGCAAGTCTATGAGGAGTGGCTAAAAAAAATAGATGTCCCTAAAAAAGAAATCAAGTAAGTATTCTATGGAGGAGAATTATGAACTACGACGAAAGGATATCGGCTTTAACGAGTTTTAAGTCAACAGTATCTTCTGCTGGTGATACAGTAGATGGGGTGAGTGGTGTCTCATCAGAAGTTAGTGGTTGGGAAGGTGATGCTAAAACTAGGTTCGATGATTATATCGAAGTTGTAAAAGGAGATGCTGCCTCTCTTTCAGGGAAAAAAGCACAATTTTTGACAGATATTCAAGGTCAGATAGATGCTATTAAAAGTCAGATGGCATCAGAAGTGGCACAATATACATATATCACACAGGCGACCTATGATAGTAAGAGTTCTACAAAAAATAAATCATTAAAAAAATCAGCAATAAGGAACTTGAATGTTGATTCAAGCGTGAAAAAGCGACTTTTGAATATGATTTAAGGAGATATTTTAACTATGACAAAAATTAAGATGGACCAAGAAAGTTTAACTACTGAGATTACTAATGTAGAGGAAAAAGTTTCAGTTTATCGGACAGCTACGGTTAATGCTACTGCGCAATTTAGTACACTTCAAAATACATTACAAGGAGAAGCTTACACTTCCTTAGTAAACTCTATTAATAAAACGTTGGAGACTCAAAAAACGTTAGTGGCGCAATGTGTTGTTTTAATCAATAATGCTAAAAACTTTGCGGAAGACATTTCATCAGAGGAATCCTCAGTAACGTTTGGATAATTTTTGAAAGGTGAGAATATGGCAAATACTATCAATTATGACGAGGGTAAGCATAAAGAATTAGAAGCAGAGTTAACAAAAATTAATGATAATTTTGAAAATCTTATTTCAGAGTTAAGCAATTTGCAAGATAGTGTAACTACCAATCTAAAAGGTAAGGCTACAACTAGTTTGGTTGAAGAAATTTCTTTATTAATAAGTAAGTTAACTAGTGAAAAAGAAAACTGGTCACAAGTGACTTCAAACGCTAATAAGCTAGAAAAACTCATAAAAGAGGCAGATGAAGCTTTACAAAAACAAATCGATAGTAGTGGTAGTTAGTGATAAGGAGAGAATATGGCAATAGGGAAATTTACAATTCCTTTAGATGAGTATTATGAAGTCTCGAATAATATTAGATTAAAGGTTACAGAACTTATAGATGATGTTGAGGATGGATTTTTAACAAAAGTTTCTAATAATATCGGCTTTTTAGATGATAGAGATGTCTCGGTAGTAGAAGGCTTTTCATCATATACAAGTGCGAAAACAGAATTGGAGACTTTAAGACAGCACGAGACAAACCTTAATAAAATGTCTCAAGAAGGAGACGGCAATCCGTTGAACGGAGTTGTGACAACCGATAATGAGTACGCAACAACATTTTCGGGAATTGCAGACGGTGTTAGCAATAGTAACGTATCATCAGTAGTGAGTAATTTAGATAATATGATTGGTTTAACAGAAGCTAAAATATCTTTTGTTGATTTTATCGGAAGTATTACAGACTCTAGTGATCGTGCTATTCTTGCCAACATCTTAGGAATAGAGCCAGCTGATTTAACAAGTTGGGCAAAAAATGCAGTAAGTGGAATCACAAGTGCTAAAGAATTTACAAGCCTATTGAATACTCTATACACGGGTAGTGGTAAAGGAATTTCATTTGAAACATTACTTTATACAGATGAAATTGGACAAGCTATGCAAAATTCAAAACTAGTAGAAAAAGTCCTAACCTTTATGATGGATACACCGTATGCTTTAAAAAGTCAGAAATGGGCTAGTGTTGTTAGTAAATATGCTGGAAAAGTAACCTCTGGCTTAGGGAAGGCAAAAATTTTTGGTTCGGTTATTTCTGGTGATTTTACCTCTGCAATCGGTAAGAGTGCCAAAGACTTTTTAAAAAGTGATGCGGTTAAACTAGGTGGTGAAACAGTAGCTTGGGCGACACTTGGTATTGAAGAAGGGTTGAATATTAAGTCTGCTTGGTCAAGTTCAGAGACCGATTCAAAAACAACTGCTGGAAAAGTTGGTAAAAGTATTGTTGGCGGAACGATTGATACCATTTCCAATGTTGGTCCATTAGATGGTATGTGGCTAGGAGCCAAAATTGGTGCAGCATCTACTAACCCAATGGTAGTTGTGGGTGGTAGTTTACTTGGCTTAGGTCTTGGAACGGCTAATTTGATTGGATCGGCATTCTTTCCAAAACAGAAGAAAGCTATCTATAATGGAATAAAAAATGGAGCTTATGCGGCTGTTGATTGGGTAGAAGATAAAGCACTTAGTGCAGGTAAGGCTGTCACACAAAGCATGGAGTCTGTTAAGTCAATTGGCAAAAATGTATCGAATTTCTTTAATGGGGGAGCTAAGACAGTATCGTCTTGGTTTGGGTGAGAAATGTGAAGGATAAAGAGTACAGAAAAATTATTGACGAATCATCTGGAATGGAAGAAAAATGGAATATATTGACTCCCATCTTTATTTTTCCAATAATAATATTATTGGTCGTTTTTGTAGGGAGCTTTTTACCGACATTTGGTAAGACAGTTAGCCAAAGTGGGGAGCCTTTGTCTGTTGCTGTGACTCCGATAGAGTATAATTTGGAGATTTCAGGAAATGTGTGGGTTGTGATATCCATTATGACATGGGTTATGTATTTTTTAGCATTTATCAAGTCAAAAAGAAATAAGATACAGGCTTACAGATGGAATCAATTAGCTTCTATGCTAATTATGTTTCCAGCTTATTATTCAATGTTTTATGGTTTCCAATTTTTTGTTCCATTTTTGCTAATTAGAATCTTTTATTGGCTGTTTTTTGTAGTATCTATTATTTATCTCATTTGGCTATTTCTGACTAAGAGAAATCCTAATATAGCTATTAATTCTAGAATTGACTCAAAAGAATTATCAACTATTCTTTTAGTCTTATGGGGAGTTAGTGTAGTTATTAATTTAATTAATAGAGGATTTAATCACTTTATGGCAACCTTTTTACTAGCAGCAATGCCTATCTTCCCACCTCTAATTATCATTGCTTTTACATATGTTTTTTCTGGTTTTATATCTGCTTTAACAATTCTAAATAGACTTGATAAAGACCAAGAGAAATACCGTCAAGAATTTGGCTATTCTGTTAAAGGTTGGTATGGTAAGAAGTCTAGGCAGTACAAAGAATCGTTGAAAAATAAATAATTAATATTGTAAGAAAAAATTACTTGCGGTGATTAAGAAGACTTCGGTCTTCTTTTTCTCTCATTCTTCAATCGTAATCTTCTTTTATTAGTAAACTATTTGTAAAGCACAGCTGAATTACAATTTCTTTTTCTCATTCTTTACTTGCTGTTCATTATTCTCTTTCTTTAACGCTCTGCGATTTTCAAAAAAGACCGTAATCATGGGCAGTTGGTCATGGAAGAAGGGGAGTTAAGAGAAGTTGATTTTGCCTTAGACCATTTTCCAGCTGATTATGATAAGGAAGCGATTGCTAGACGGTTGGCGCCGCTGAATCACTTGCAAAACCTCAAGTCCTCTATTCCTGATCGTGTGACCTTCATGGAGATGTACCATGCGGAAAGCGTTGAGGAGCTGAAAGTGCCTGAGCGTTGGGACAGTCATGCACCTTATAAGAGTTTGGCGGTGCCACTTGGCTTACGTGGTCAAGATGATGTGGTGTCGCTCAACTTGCATGAACGGGCTCATGGTCCGCATGGGCTGATTGCAGGGACAACGGGGTCTGGGAAGTCAGAGCTGATTCAGTCTTACATTTTGAGTTTAGCGGTTAATTTCCACCCGTATGATGTGGCCTTCTTGCTCATTGACTACAAGGGTGGGGGAATGGCCAATCTCTTTAAAGACCTGCCCCACTTGCTTGGAACGATTACCAACTTGGATGGGGCGCAAGCCATGCGAATTCAGTAGCAAACTAAAAAATCAAAGAAAACGGGTAAGAAAAAATGAAGTTTAAAAAAACACACACTCTCTCCCTAACCTCAAGCTATTCCTATGTTTTGGTTGACCGTTTGGAAGCAATATGATATAGTTGTTGTATTAATGATGTGATACAGAAAATTAAATTTACGGTTTACTGTGTTTTTCTGCTTATACAGAAAGTGGGTGCTTATGAAAATTTTTCTTAATATTCTCAAAGTTTTAGGGATTATTTGTTTGTCTCTTATCTGCAACATTATTCCAATAGTGTTGTTGTGGCTTCAAAATGATTTGTCAACTCCGATTAAATGGTTGTTAGGAATTGCTTATGTGCTCTTTATCATAGCGGTTATTTTTTTCCTTTGGAAAAAGTTGTCTGCACATGACAAGGAAAACTTATTTAAACAGCCAATTAAGCTTAAAGATTTCGGTTTTGTTGTGCTTTACTGGTTGGCCGCACGTATTATTGCCGCTGGAGGAACGGTGATTATCACTGCCTTAACAGGAGCGTCTTCGACAGCAAATGATGCTGCTTTGGAAAGTGCGACAGCTTACTTTAGTGGCGGTTTCTTTTTCTACACCTTGTTATATTGTTTGTTAATTGGGATTTTTGGTCCCATTATCGAAGAAATGGCTTACCGTGCTTTTCCAACCTACCTTCTGTTTAATGGAAAATTAACTTGGGTAACAGGTATCGTCACAACAGCAATTTTTGCGCTACCACACGCAACGACTATTCTTGAATTCATCCTTTACTTTGGAATGGGAGGTGCTTTTTACCTCGCTTATCGCCGTCGTGGCAATATCAAAGATTCGATGGTGGTACATATTCTCAATAATTTTCCGTCAGCAGTCCTATTTTTGCTCTTACCATTCGTTTAATACATTAAATAAAAATCCTTTGAAATGCTTCCAAAGGATTTTCTTATGCTTAAAAAGTGTTATGATTTTGGAGTGACAGACTTAACCATTTTGATAATTTCTTTGTCAAAGCCTAACCTTTCATAGAAGGAAATGGCTTTTTGATTAGCGCTAAAAACGTCTAAAACAAGTTCTGTGCAATGCTGTCCTCTACACCAATCTTCTGCTTTTGTCATCAATAGTTGCCCAACTCCCTGTTTTTCTGCGGTTGAAAGCACAGCGATAGCTTCAATGTAAGCAACTTCTTTTTGAGTGAAATAATCTTTTTTGCTACTCATTTCTAAGTAGCCTAAAAAATGCCCGTTTGATTCCGCGACAAAAATATTAGAAGCGTTGCTTGCTATCGATTTTTGAGCAAGTTCTAATTGCTTTTGTGCCATAACATCAAGGTCTCGATAGGCTAAAAAGTCTATCTCGTTAAAACGTGAAGATAAAGCTAAAATTTGAGGAGCATCTTCTGATTTAAAAGCTCTAATTTGCATGATTATCCTCTTTCTGATTTGAAGTTTTATTGTCGTCAACATTCAGATAGGTAGAAAGCGGAGCATTGATAAGTCTTAGAAAATCGTCTTTAAATTCATCAGGTGGAGTAGGATTCTCTTGAATAATCCAATTTTTGATAATGACCATGGTCTGTTCGACGATTAATCGGGTTAAAACATCGTCTGGTAAGTGGAATTCCTCACTTTGTGGGTGGACATTTTCCATGCCCCATTTGGTATAAGTAGAGACAATAAATTGCTCAAAAGAAGAGTCAATCGCAGAGGTATACAGAGGAGCTATCCACTTTCTTCCTCCATAGATAATAGGAAGGACGTTATCAGCTACATAGTCAAATGGGTTGCCGTCTGTCGCCATATCATAATTACTATAAACTTGATGAATCTGCTCATCAATCAGAGCGTGCACGTAATCGATAATCTCTTGAAAGCTTCTAAAGTGTTTCCGATAAATGGCTTGACGCGTCAACCCAGCTTGGCGGGCAATTTCTGACATAGTAAAGTGTGTTTTTTCGGGATTGTTTATAGCTAACTCAAAGAAAGCATCAATAATTCTTTCGCGGGTATATTTTGCCATAACAGTCTCCTTTTAATAATATTTTTTTAATGTCTTTAATAATCATTAAAAGTATAACCTAAAATTCAGATTTGAACACCCAAAAACAATAAAAAAACAAATTATAAGTTTACAATGTGTCAACTTATAATGTTTAACTCTTTGAGGATCAAGTATTATAATCATTTTATTTTTTTCCCAGCTATTAATAGGAGGTGGGGATGATTGGTGGTTTTGCTTATTAAAGCATATGCAATTTAACAACATTTAGCGAGACCTTTGACCTTTTGAGGTCTCTTTTTTATCGATGAAAAGGTTTACATCAAGTGGACTTATAATAATTATTTTTCTTAATTTTCTATGATAGAATTAAATTGCGGGAGAGAAAAATAGTATGAAAAGCTGATAAAATCATAAACCTTGTTTGTGTATGACTTACTGGCAGATTAAGTATTTTGCATTATTAATTAGTTCAATTATTCTTTTCCTTTAGAGACTTGCTGGTAGCATTATTAGTTTTTCGTGCACACTCTCGTATTTGGTCATTTTTATAATATAGTGAGGAAAGGTGATAGGGATGACTGATAATCAATTGCCACCGTGGTTGGCGGCGCTGACCGAGAAAGACCTTGATTTCATTAGGCAATTTATTATAAGCTCAGGGTCGTTAAAGGAAATGGCGAGCTACTATGATATTTCTTATCCGACTGTTCGATTAAGGCTAGATAAATTGATTCAAAAAGTATCAGGTGATGGTATGGTTGAAGATGATAATTATATTCAGTTGATTAGGCAGTTAGCTTTGGATGGTAAGATGAGCTATGACACGGCTAGAGAGTTGATACTTTCTTATAGGAAAGAACGACGGTATTTATGGTGACATACTGTCAACCGAAAGTGGTTTATATCTAAGGATTCCTTTTGCTATAATGAAAATAGGAGAAGCGGTATGGAAAAATTCAAGTTGAATCGAAATCAGTTAAAAGCTCTTGCAACCATTTTTATGGTCTTTGATAATATTTATCTTCGTTTTGCTGGTTTGCCAAGCATTATTCATTTATTAACTCGATTTGTTGCTCCTTTATTTGCTTGGTTGATGGTTGAGGGATTCTTTCATACCCACTCTCGAAAAGAATATTGCAAAAGGTTGTGGATAGCTGCTGTTTTGATGCAGATTGGTGACTTTATTTCACTGGCTTTGTTGAAGGAAAATGGTATTTCTGACAATATCTTTCTGACCTTAGCGATATCATTTAGTGTGATATGGCTGATTGATACAGCTAAGAAAGCAAAAGGAAATAAAAAAATTTTGCTAAATTTGGAAGCGGTAGCACTTGCTGCTGTGGGCATGGTAATTAGTGAAGGTGGTTTATCCATTATTCCATTTGTTTTTATCACGTATTTGTTTTATCATCAAAAAACAAAACAAGCGGTGGTTTATTTCCTTTATTGCTTTATTCTTTTCTTTACGCTTTATGGTGGCTTGAGTTTAGCCATAAAACAAGGCTTTGAGATGTTCTGTGTGAATTCGGACTGGATGGGATTTTTAGTGATTCCTTTTATGTACCTCTATAATGGTGAAAAGGGGCAATCAAGACCTTATCAAAAATGGTTTTTCTATGTTTTCTATCCTTTGCATTTATGGATTTTAGCCATTATAAGTGTCGTTATAAAGTGAGATTATTTTAGAGGAGGCTGAGGTAAAGTGCACAGCCTCTTTGTTTATGTTATTCAAACTAATTACCGTGGAAGGCATCAATAAAAGCTGTTCTCTTTGGTCTAAAGGAAAAAATAAGCTGTTTTGAAAAAACATGTTAGATGGTATAATGATGATATGAACAAAGAAAGATTGCATATTGTTTTAAATAAAGACATTATTGACCAGTTGAATCTTGCTAGTGGGCAGGAGCTGGAAGCCGAGTTATACGCTGATAAATTAGTGCTGCAAAGAGAAGAAGAGCCTGAACGGCCTACCCTTTCGAGTTGGGTATTAATTATTGCGACTGTTTTGCTGAGTGTGGTCTTTTTTGCCATTAGTTCTATGCAGGACAAGAGTCAGATTTTATTAGTTGGCGACTACTCGATTATCACCTTTTTGATTGGCTTTGGCGGGGTGCTTGGAATGACGATTTTCACCATTACCTTCATTCTCAACCGTCATCTGTTTCTGGGTGGGCTGAAAGCGCGTGTTTTCTGGCGGATGCTTCCCGTCATTATCATATCCTTTACGGTTATTTTGTTGTTAGCTTTATTAGGTTTTGGTTGGCTATTGGAACAGATTTTTACAGGAGCGTCTTTTGATAAATTAACAGCTACCTTGCTTTTAGGGATTTCGATTTATGCTGTAAGTGCGCTTTGGGGGCAAATAGCAGAGCAGATTAGAGCAAGTTGGTTGACGACAGTATTTACGGTTATTATGATTAGTGGCGTCTTTATCTCCATGGCAACCAATAGTTCATTGCAATGGTGGCACTTTAATCTTAGTTTTTTAGGAACAAAAGAAGCTAAAGACAGTTGGCAATTCAATTTGACCTTAATGTTGTCGGCGCTGATTTTAGTTGCCTTGGTTGATTACCTTTTTGTCGCTCTCGGTGAAAAATACGGCAGAAATTGGAAATTACGACTAATGCGCGTGATGCTAACCGTGCTAGGGCTTGATTTGGGCGCTGTTGGCTACTTTCCAAATAATGCCAACTCACATCTTTTGCACACTCGTGTTGCTGGTTACTTGGTTTTTATTATCATTGCCTTGATTATCAGTGTTAAATGGCTTTTACCAAATGTGACCCGAGATTTTCTGGTAATGTCATATGTGATTGGCGGCATGTTGGTTGGGCTAGAAGTAGCTTTTGAAGTGGTTCACTATTTGTCTTTGACAGCATTTGAAATAAGTGCTTTCTTATTAGCTTTTACATGGCTAATTAGGCTTATCAATCATTTGGAGCGCCTACTTGTTCCAGAAAAGAAAATCATGACCGTTATGCTTGAATCATTTTAATCTTTTTAACATCATCTCTAAGCTTTTAGTCTGAAAATGCGGGTGACTAGTGGTTTGGGGATATTTTTTTCACATTAAAGCTCTTTTTAGTGGCTAAAAACGTACATTTTGGTGAAAAATATTGTATTTTTTAGAAAATTCGCAAAAAATGCTTGACAAGGAGAAAAACGGTGGGTATAATGTTAATCAATCAGAAAGTAACAAGGATTTGCTTACAGGGAGCCCGTGGTTGCTGTGAACGGGTAGCAGGTGGTTGTGAAATTGGGCTGATGGTATATTGTTGAAGATAAGAAATAGTTTTCAGGTGAGCACCCCTTATCGTGCAGCTCCTTGCTAGAGGAGATAGAGATGACGGAGTATGATTTTCCGTTAAATTGAGGTGGCACCGCGCTAATAGATTAGACGTCCTCACACAGAAGTTTTTTCTGTGTGAGGTTTTTTGTTTAGCATAAGTGAGTTAGGTAGCAAACTGCGAAAAGATTTCTTAAAAACAAAGTGAAGCAAACGCTGATGATGAGTTGAGAATTAGTGGTACGTTTCAGGTAGGCACCCCTTATCGTGCAGCTCCTTGTTGGAGGAGATAGAGATGACGAAACTTATTTTTCGTTAAATGAGGTGGCACCGCGCTAACTAGCTTTAGACGCCCTCACACAGAAGTTTTTTCTGTGTGGGTTTTTTTGTTTAAAAATGGAGGAGAGGTAATGAGAGATTTAGCAGCAGTTCGTCAAGAAATAGATAAGATAGACGAACACTTAATCACATATTTAGCTAAACGACAGCGTTTAGTTGAAGAAGCAGGGCTCCTAAAACCTAAAAATGATACTCAAGCGGTAAATGCGCAAGAACGTGTTGAAGAAGTCATTAGAAATTGTTGCGAGCGTGCACGAGCAGCAAATTTATCCCCCGCGTTGCAGAAGCTATCTGGCGAACGATGATTGGAGCGTTTATAGCGTTAGAGACAGAAGTAAATAGTCAGTCGAAAAAATAGAAAAGAGTTTTTTATGCGAAAAATTTTAACTGCTGATACTTTAACACCTATTCTTGCTTATATGCGAGTTCAAGGTGAGCATAAGGTTATTCTTGAATCAATTCCAAGAGAAAAAGAAAATGCGCGTTTTTCAATCGTGGCTTACAATCCCGTTTTTGAAATCAAATATGAAAATGGTGAGTTAACTGAAAATGGTCAATCGATTACTGGTGACCCACTTGATTATCTCAATCAATTAACGGTCAAAGGAGAAGCTACTGATCTGCCTTTTGGTTGCGGTGCGATTGGTTTTGTCGGTTATGACATGATTAGCCTTTATGAAAATATCGGAGACATTCCTGAAGATACTATTGGAACGCCAGATATGCATTTCTTTGTTTACGAGTCTTATTTGATTTTTGACCATAAGACAGAAAAAGTTTACGTGGTTGAAGATAATATTTACAGTCAACGTGACAATGATGCGACACGTCAAGCGCTTGGTAAGGTTGTCAAAGATTTGCAAACACAAGCGCCAAATGAATTTTCTCCACAGGAATTACATTCTTTGACCTTCAAGCACCATATTGAAAAAGAAAAATTTGAACAGATGGTTGACACGGCTAAGAAACTGATTCGTGAGGGAGATATGTTCCAATGCGTGCTTAGTCAACGTTTCTCAAGTCCGTTTGAGGGTGACCCGCTTGATTACTATCGCAATTTGCGCGTGACAAATCCGTCAAATTATCTCTATTTCTATGATTTTGGCGATTATCAGATTATTGGCGCAAGCCCAGAAAGTTTGGTTTCTGTGAAAAATGGCGAAGTCACTACAAATCCGATTGCAGGCACACGTCCAAGAGGGGCAAATGATGCTGAAGATGCTGCGCTAGCTAAAGACTTGCAAGCTGACATCAAAGAAACAGCTGAGCACCGTATGCTAGTGGATTTAGGACGAAATGATATTGGAAGAATTTCTCAAAACGGTACGGTCAAGGTGACGAAATACATGGAAGTTGAGTATTTCCGTTATGTCATGCATTTGACGAGCGTGGTTAAGGGGCAATTGCTACCAGATGTGCAAAGTATTGATGCTTTGAAAACGGCTTTACCAGCTGGTACTGTATCAGGCGCGCCGAAAATTCGTGCCATGAAACGCATTTACGAATTGGAAGAAGAAAAGCGTGGCGTTTATGCGGGAGCGATTGGTTATCTTTCGGCAACAGGTGACATGGATTTTGCCATTGCGATTCGGACAATGATTCTCAAAAATCAAAAAGCTTACGTGCAAGCAGGAGCAGGAATTGTTTATGATAGCGTAGCAGAAAATGAATTTTACGAAACGATTAATAAAGCTAAAGCGATGACACGAATAGGGGATAGCTAATGATTTTACTAATTGATAATTATGATTCTTTTACCTATAACCTAGCACAATATTTGGGGACTTTTTCAGACGTTCAAGTGTTGCGAAATGATGATGCGGCATTGGAAGAAACTGCTCAAACAGCTGATGCGCTTGTTTTATCACCAGGTCCTGGTTGGCCAGCTGATGCTGGAAAATTGGAAGAAATGATCCGTTTATTTGCTGGAAAGAAACCTATTTTAGGAATTTGTCTTGGGCATCAAGCGATTGCTGAAACCTTTGGTGGAAAGCTCGGCTTGGCTAAAAATGTCATGCATGGCAAGCAAAGTGCTATTGAGCTCTTGGCAGAATCACCTGTTTTTTCAAATCTAGCAAATGAATTACCAATTATGCGTTATCATTCGATTGTTGTGACGGAGATGCCAGAAGAGTTTGAGATCGTGGCAAAAACAACGGACGACCAAGAAATTATGGCAATTCAACACAAGAACTTGCCAATCTATGGGCTTCAATTTCACCCAGAAAGTATTGGCTCACCAGACGGGCTTCAAATGATTGAAAACTTTGTGCGATTGGTTGTTGAGAAATAAAGCGAGGAAAAACAATGAAAGAACTTTTTAATCAAATTGCTAACAGAGAAGATTTATCCGAAGAACAAGTTGAGGCACTTTTTGATGGCATTTTAAATAATGATGTTTCAGAAAGCGAGATTGCAGCTTTTCTCATGGGGCTTAAGGTTAAGGGCGAAACACCTTCTGAAATTACTGGAATTGTACGTGCACTTAAAAGTCATGCGGTTGATTTACCGCAAACATTTGATGATGCCATGTGTAATTGTGGCACAGGTGGTGACCAATCTTACAGTTTTAACATTTCGACAACAGCTTGCTTTATTCTAGCAGCAGGTGGCATTCGTATCGCCAAAGGTGGAAATCGCTCGGTTTCATCAAAATCAGGTTCTGCCGATGTCCTCGAGGAATTGGGTATTAATATTGCAGCTTCACCAGAAACGCTTTCTAAAGCACTAGACGAGGTTGGACTTGCCTTTATCTTTGCGCAAACCATGCACCCAGCTATGCGTTTTATTGGTCCAGCTCGTAGAGTTTTAGGAATTCCAACGATTATGAATATTGTTGGACCTTTGGCAAATCCACTTGACCTTGAAACTCAATTAATGGGTTTGTATCGTGTAGATTTGCAAGAAACGGCTGCGCAAGTTATGCAAAAACTCGGTCGTAAACGTGCCATTATCATTACTGGTCCAAATAACATGGATGAAGCAGCGCTATATGGTACCAATACCTATACGCTTTTAGATAATGGCAAGATTAGCCAACATCAGTTTACTTATCAAGACCTTGGAATGCCAAAAGTTGAACTTGATGATATTGTTGGTGGAGATGCCAAGCAAAATGCAGAGATTTTGCTGAGTGTTCTTCAAAATGAACCTAGCCCTTACCTTGAAACAACGGTATTGAATGCTGGGCTTGGCTTTTACGCTAATGGAAAAGTGGATAGTTTAGAAGAAGGTGTTGATTTTGCTCGTCAGTTGATTGCAGACGGTTCAGCACTTGCTAAGCTTCGCCAATTACAAGAGGTGCAAATATGAGCAAAGAATTTCTCCCGACTATCTTGAAGCAAAAAGCAAAAGAAGTGGAAGAGCTAGAAACGGAATCTTTACAACCACTTCGTGAGACTTATAAGCTGTATGACTATCTCAAAAATAATGCCAAGAAACTTCAAGTGATTGCTGAAGTTAAAAAAGCTAGTCCTAGCCTTGGTGACATTAATCTTGATGTCGACATTGTCAAACAAGCTAAAACTTACCAAGACAGCGGTGCGGCAATGATTTCGGTGCTGACAGACCCTTTCTTCTTTAAAGGTGACATTGATTACCTCCGTCAGATTTCTAGTCAAGTGAGTATTCCAACGCTTGCCAAAGATTTCATTATTGATGAAAAACAAATCATTCGTAGTCGTAATGCAGGAGCAACCGTGATTTTGTTGATTGTGGCAGCTTTGCCAGAAGCTCGCCTGAAAGAGCTTTATGATTTTGCGACAGGGTTAGGACTAGAAGTTTTACTCGAAACGCATAATTTACCTGAATTGGAAGTCGCACATCGCATTGGTGCTAAAATTATCGGCGTTAACAATCGTAATTTAGTGACTTTTGAAACAGATATTAATACCAGCTTAGAATTATCAGCGCATTTCAAAGAAATGCCAGTTTATATTTCAGAATCAGCTATTTTCACCAAAGACGATGCTGCCTTGGTTGCCCCATTTTTCAATGGCATCTTGGTTGGCACGGCATTGATGAAAGCAGATAATGTTTCTGAAAAAGTGAGGGAGTTGCAAATTGACAAAGGTTAAAATTTGCGGGCTTTCAACACAAGCAGCCGTTGAACAGGCAGTCAAAAGCGGAGCAGATTATATCGGCTTTGTCTTTGCCAAAAGTAAGCGGCAAGTTGGCATAAAACAAGCTAACTATTTAGCTCAGTTTATTCCAGAAACTGTCCAGAAAGTGGGTGTTTTTGTAAGTCCAACATTGGTGGAACTTCAAGAAGCGATTACTAAAGTGCCTCTTGATTTTGTACAAATCCATGGAGATTTTGAAGAAGAGCTCTTTAAGGAAATTGATGTTCCAAGTATTCGTGCCATTCCTGTCCAAAAAGCACTGGAAGAAATTGATAGTCAAGCGGATTATTTATTATTTGACGCCCCCTTGGCTGGTTCGGGCAAGACATTTAATTGGGAATTGTTAAAAGATAAGAAAATCACGAAGTCATATTTTTTAGCAGGCGGATTAACTGTCGATAATGTCCAGCAGGCCATAACTTTCTTTCATCCTTACGCTGTTGACGTTTCTTCTGGTGTTGAGACGGATGGTGAAAAAGATTTATTGAAGATTGCAAAATTTATAGAAAGTGTGAAAAAATGAGCTATAACCAACCAGATACTAATGGATTTTACGGAAAATTTGGTGGACAATTTGTTCCCGAAACGCTGATGACTGCGGTTATCGAACTTGATGAAGCTTACCGCAAAGCTAAGGCAGACCCAAGCTTTCAAGAAGAACTCAATGCGCTTTTGAAAAATTATGTTGGTCGTGAAACACCGCTTTATTACGCAGAGCGTTTAACAAAACATATCGGTGGTGCGAAAATTTACCTCAAACGTGAAGACCTTAACCACACAGGTGCTCATAAAATTAATAATGCCCTTGGTCAAGTTCTTCTTGCTAAACGAATGGGTAAAAAGAAAATCATTGCCGAAACTGGTGCTGGTCAACACGGGGTTGCAACAGCAACAGCAGCTGCACTTTTCGACATGGAATGTACGATTTACATGGGTGAAGAGGACGTAAAACGCCAAGCACTTAATGTTTTCCGTATGGAATTGCTAGGCGCTAAAGTCTTTTCTGTAACTGATGGTTCACGCGTTTTGAAAGATGCCGTAAATGCAGCCCTTCGCGCGTGGGTAGCTAATATCGAAGATACACACTACATCATGGGGTCAGCTCTCGGACCTGCACCTTTTCCTGAAATGGTTCGTGACTTCCAATCTGTTATCGGTCAAGAAGCAAAGGAACAATATGCAGAGATTTCAGGAGGAAAATTGCCTGATGCTGTCCTAGCCTGTGTTGGCGGTGGTTCAAATGCGATTGGTCTTTTCTATCCATTTGTCGAAGATGAATCAGTTGCTCTTTACGGTGCTGAAGCAGCAGGACATGGACTTGATACTGAAGAACACGCTGCAACATTTGCCAAAGGACGCATAGGTATTTTGCATGGCGCTTTGATGAATGTTTTGCAAGACCGTCATGGACAAATCATGGAAGCTTTCTCAATCTCAGCTGGTCTTGATTATCCAGGCGTTGGTCCAGAACATTGCCATTTCAAAGACATTGGTCGTGCAACATACGATTCTATTACCGATGATGAAGCACTTGAAGCGTTTATGCTTCTATCACGTTTGGAAGGGATTATTCCAGCCCTCGAATCAAGTCATGCCATTGCTTTGACTCAAAAAGTGGCTAAGGAATTAGGACCAGATAAATCAATCATTGTTTGTCTATCTGGACGTGGTGATAAGGATGTTGTGCAAGTAAAAGAACGTTTGGAAGCAGAAGGGAAATAGATTATGACTAAGACACTCACAAAACATCTTGAAAACATTGCAACAAGCGGTAAAGGAATTTTTGTGCCATACATTATGGCAGGAGACCACGAAAAAGCTTTAGACGGTTTGTTTGACACCATTACTTTTTTGGAAAATAGCGGAGCTTCTGCTATTGAAGTGGGCATTCCATGGTCAGACCCCGTTGCTGATGGACCAGTCATTGAATTAGCAGGGCAAAGAAGCTTGGCTAATGGTGTGAATTTAACAGCGATTGTTCAAAAATTACAAGAAAAACAAACGACAGTTCCTTTGGTCATCATGACTTACATCAATCCTGTCTATCAATACGGCATTGAGAAATTTATTGCTGACTTGAAAAATACGTCTGTTAAAGGGTTGATTATTCCTGATTTACCACACGAACACGAAAATATGGTAAAACCATATCTTACCGACACAGATATTGCGCTTGTGCCACTCGTTAGTCTGACAACAGGTATTGAACGTCAAAAAACGTTATGTAAAGATGCTGAAGGATTTATCTATGCCGTTGCTATTAACGGTGTTACTGGTAAAACTGGTAATTATCGTGCTGATTTGGATAAACATTTGACCAATCTTAAAGCCATTGCAGACATTCCTGTTTTAACAGGTTTTGGTGTCTCAACTCCAGCGGACATTGAGCGCTTTAACAAAGTATCAGACGGTGTTATTGTCGGAACAAAAATTGTTAGAGACTTACACGAAGGAAAAACAGATGATGTTGCTGACTTCGTCAAATACGGCTCAAATTATCAAAAATAAACTCATTTCAGCAAAAAAAACAGAGATTCCTTTGATGTGGAGTCTCTGTTTTTAATTTATTTTATTTAGAACAAATCAATGATGAGTTTTAAATTGAGCAGTGTTAATATAATAGCGACAAGATAGCCGAGAATAGTGTTCCATTTGGCATTGACAAATTCTCCCATAAGTTTGCGGTTTGATGTGAAATAAACCAATGGAAAGATTGAAAATGGCAAAGCTACCGAGAGAAAAACTTGTGAGTAAACAATGAGTTGGTCAAGGACACTTTCGCGACTACCATAGAGCACAGCCACAATCATAACGGGAGCAAGAGCAGCCAAACGTGTCACCAAACGGATAACCCATTGTGGCAAATGGAGTTTCAAAAAGCCTTCCATGACAATTTGTCCAGTTAGTGTGCCTGTAATGGTTGAATTTTGCCCACTCGCAAGCAAAGCGATAGCAAATAAAGTTGATAGAGCAGCACTAGCAACACTACCTGCAATTTCAGAATTTTGAAGAGCGTCATACATTTGTGAAAATGCGTTGATTTCACTAGCATGCCCATAAAAGAGTGAAGCTCCTAAAATGAGCAATAGGGAATTAACCACAAAAGCAAGCGAGAGTTGAATATTGGAATCCCAAGTCATGAAACGCACAGCTTGTTTAATGGAATCTTGACTCTTATAATTAACTTTTCGAGTTTGTGAGATAGAAGAATGGAGATAAAGATTATGTGGCATAACCGTCGCCCCAATAATCCCCAAAGCTAATGTCAATTTACTATTAACGCCACTTTGTTTTAAATCTAAAATCGACGCATTAGGGAGATAACCGTGCAACATTCCTGAAAGGCTCGGCTTTGATAGGATGACCAAGTAAAGGAAAATAATCAAAATCGTTGCAATCAAGGTCGATACGATAGCCTCAATTTTACGGAATCCCAATTTCATCAAAGATAAGAGAATAAAGACATCTAAAATCGTGATGAAAATCGAGAATAACAAAGACCAACCAAAAAGTAAATGAAGAGCGATTCCCGAACCAATGACTTCAGCCAAATCTGTCGCCATTAATGCTAATTCAATCACAATAAAAAGTAAGTAGCGGAGCTTTTTTGGCAAATGTGCAGCTGTTGCTTGAGCCAAATCCAATTTGGTCACGATACCTAATTTTCCAGCCATTTGTTGCAACTGCATCGCAATCAAAGATGAGACGAGGATAACAGACAAAAGCAGGTATTTATAAGTTGCTCCACCGACTACGCTAGTAATCCAGTTACCAGGATCCATATAACCAACGGCAACCAGAGCCCCTGGTCCAATAAAGGCTTTAAGGGTACGCCAAAATGAGGCATTTTTTGGGACAGCAATACTTTGATTAACTTCACTGAGTGATTTTTGGTAATGTGTAGAAGTTTCCAAGGCACTACCTCTTTTCTAAATCTCTTATTAATGCCTATTATAGCAGAAAAAATTAAAAAATAAAGCGTATTTAATTAAAAAATTAAGTGTGGTTAAAAATAAACAAAATTAGATATCCTAAAAATAAAAATGGCACAAAGGGAATCCGTTTATTTGTCTGGGAAAAGTAGTAAATAATACCTGAAAGAGAGCCAAGCTCGATAATCCATAAAATGGTTTGAAGGTCAAGAAGCAGACTCAAACTGGCAAGGTAGAAAAAATCACCGCTACCGATTTTCAAATCAATCAGCTCTGCCATTATCCCAAAAGCTAAAAGAATAATAGCTAGCGCATTAATCGGCGTGACAAAAAGCAAAAAAATACTTGGAAGGAGCCAAACCAACAATGGAAACTCTTGACGTTTCAAGTCATAAAGACTAAGAGTTGTGCTAAAAAACAAGATAAAAACTTGGTCGAGTGAGAGAAGTGCGCAATAGTAAAGTACGAGAATGCCCCCAAAATAAAGCTCTAACAGCCCATACCAGAAAGGAATTTTGGTGTGGCAAAAACGACAACGTGAATGATTTATCAGTTGAGAAAAAATGGGAATCAAATCACGAACGGCAAGTTGTTTTCCACAAGAATCACAATGACTGGCAGGAAAAATGATTGATTTTTCGGGAAATCGATCAACGATTAAACTAAGAAAAGAAGCAATAGAAGCCCCTAGAAAAAAGAATAATAAAATGTCCATACTAGTTTATTCGAAAAATAATTAAAAAAGTGAGCATATTATTTGCTCTTTATTTAGAATTATTCTAAAATAGCATTGTAAAGTAAAGGATGAGAAATCCTAAAATGTCATTTGACGAGGAGGTTTACTATGACTCAAACAATCACTGAAAACATTTACGCATCTGTAACACATA
This sequence comes from Mallotus villosus, assembly GCA_903064625.1. Classification (NCBI taxonomy): domain Eukaryota; kingdom Metazoa; phylum Chordata; class Actinopteri; order Osmeriformes; family Salangidae; genus Mallotus; species Mallotus villosus. The sequence goes on from CAEFZP010005686.1 coordinate 1,477,250, forward strand.
ATATCTCACAAAAATCAACCGCTAAAAATTCTAAAACAAAAGCTGTTCTTAACCAAGCGGTTGCTGATTTGTCAAAAGCTGCCTCAATTGTTCACCAAGTTCACTGGTACATGCGTGGAGCAGGCTTCTATTATTTGCATCCAAAAATGGACGAATTGATGGACGGTCTTAACGCTTCATTGGACGAAATGAGCGAACGTTTGATTACAATCGGTGGTGCTCCATATTCAACATTGAAAGAATTTGATGAAAATTCTAAGTTAGATGAAACAACTGGTTCATTTGACAAAACAATGGACGAACATTTGGCACGTTTGGTTGACGTTTATACTTACTTGTCAGCACTTTACCAAGTTGGGCTTGATGTCACTGACGAAGAAGGTGATGCACCTTCTAACGATATTTTCACAGCTGCTCAAGCAGACGCTGAAAAGACAATCTGGATGCTCCAAGCCGAACGCGGACAAGCACCAGGAATCAAATAATTTTCAAAATAGATAAAAAAACGTCCATTGGACGTTTTTTCACTCGCCTAGAGACAACAAAAGCAGGTCGCACGACCCGCTTTTAGTTTATGTTGAAAGTATGTAAAAATCAGAGAAACCGATTGCATATTCTTATTGAAAATGCTTGCTTTTTTTGATAAAATGCTTCATATGAAAACATTATATGATGTGCAACAATTGTTGAAACGATTTGGTATTTATGTCTATATTGGTAAGCGTCTTTATGATATTGAAGTCATGAAACTGGAATTAGAAAAATTGTATGAAAATGGGTTGATTGACAAGACGGATTACCTGACAGCTGAATTGATTTTGCGACGTGAGCACCGTTTAGAAATGGAGAAAGAAAATAATGACTAAAAAACTTTTAGGGATTGACCTTGGTGGGACAACGATTAAATTCGGTATCCTAACACTTGAGGGAGAAGTGCAAGAAAAATGGGCAATTGACACGAATATCCTTGAAGATGGTAAACACATTGTCCCTGATATTGTTGAATCAATTAAACACCGTTTGAATCTTTACGGTTTGACAAAAGATGATTTTGTAGGTATCGGTATGGGGTCTCCAGGTGCTGTTGACCGCGCTAAAAAAACAGTTACAGGTGCTTTCAACTTGAACTGGGCACACACTGAAGAAGTCGGTTCAGTTATCGAACGTGAACTTGGCATTCCATTTGCTATTGATAACGATGCAAACGTAGCTGCACTTGGTGAACGTTGGACAGGTGCTGGCGCAAACAATCCAGATGTTGTTTTTGTAACACTTGGAACTGGTGTTGGTGGCGGTGTTATCGCTGACGGTAACCTTATCCACGGTGTCGCTGGTGCTGGTGGAGAAATTGGTCACATGAATGTTGAACCAGTTGATGGATTTGAATGTACTTGTGGTAACAAGGGTTGTCTAGAAACAGTTGCTTCAGCAACAGGTGTTGTGCGTGTAGCTCGTCATTTGGCTGAAGAATACGAAGGTGATTCAAGCATCAAAGCTGCCATTGACAATGGTGATGCGGTGACAAGTAAAGACATCTTTGTCGCTGCTGAAGCGGGTGACCATTTTGCCGATTCAGTTGTTGAAAAAGTTGGTTTCTATCTTGGTCAAGCAACAGCAAATATCGCAAACATCTTGAACCCAGATTCAGTTGTTATCGGTGGTGGTGTTTCAGCTGCAGGTGAATTCTTGCGTAGTCGCGTTGAAAAATATTTTGTCAGCTACGCTTTCCCACAAGTGCGCAAAACAACAAAAATCAAAATTGCCGAACTTGGAAATGATGCTGGTATCATTGGTGCAGCAAGTCTTGCAAGTCAATTTGTAGATTAAGGGGCGCAACATGAACTGGATTATTGTTTTAGTTATTTTAGTTGCTATCGTTGCTTGGATGGCTTGGACTTATTTTAGTCTCCGCCGTGCAGCGAAATTTATTGATAATGCTGAGTTTGAAAGCATGATTCACACAAGTCAATTGATTGATGTGCGTGAGGCTGGCGCTTTCAAAACAAAACATATCATGGGAGCTCGTAATCTTCCAGCTAGTCAAATTCAACTCTCAATGTCTGCTATTCGTAAAGATAAACCTGTTCTTTTATACGATAGTAGTAGAAGTTCAGCACTTCCACGTGTTATTAGAACACTTAAAAAAGCAGGCTACACTAATCTTTATGTTCTTAAAGACGGCTTTGACTACTGGACAGGAAAAGTTAAAGAAAGTTAATCATTTACCAAAATATGGAATTTGAAAAAGAAAATTTAAAGAGAAAAAACGATGAGAGTAAGGATGCCCTGAAATCAAAATACCTCAAAAATCAGATTTTTCAATTGGATTTGGAATTAAGCCAAGTAACAGACGAAGATGAGAAAAAGAAACTTGAAGCGTTACGCAATGTTTATGTCGAGAAGCTGCAAGAAAACAAGAAACGTCGTTTAATCAGGATTCTTTTAATCAGTCCATTAGTTCTCTTGGCTCTGATTATTTTGTATCTCGTCATAGCTTTCAATCGCGAAACAACCACTAATAACGAGGCAGAATGGTCGCCATCTACAACGGCTACGTCAACAAGTACATCTAGTTCTTCAAGCTCATCAAGTACGAGTGAGACAAAGACCTCTTCAACGATAAAACAAGGTGTTCCTGCGGAGCTTGTTGGGAATTGGAAAACAGCTGATTATGACGGAGTTATTCTGACAATCAGTGAAGATGGCACAATGACCAAAAATCAGTCTAATTATATTGTTACAGAGCGTGTTTCTGGTTATGAGGAAGTGGCGCAAGGTGTTTATCGTTTTTATCCTGCTGATGGAAGTGATAGTGAAGCCATCGGGGCACTTATTTTTGGTGGTATCGGTGGTAGTTACCAAACAACACCAAAATTTGCTTCGGGAATTTATGTCAAAAATGGCTATATTTATCCACAATTCTGGACAACAACCTCTAGCAAATTCACTTATTCGTTAAACACTAATCTCAAATTAGTACCAACCGACCAAGCAGCTGTTGCTGATGCCATTGATACTAAAAATTTAACGACTGAGCAAGTGGAAGCTTGGGTTCTTGCCATTTATGCTTCGCAAAATCAATTATCTGATGAAGATAAAGAGAATTATTTTGTAAATGTCAAAGCATATGATGACAATTTGGTTTATGCTAGTGTCCGTAAAAATAGCGATTCAAAAACACGTTTAGCCTTATATCGTGTTAACGCAGACGGCTATCTTGAACAAGGAACACTCGAAGCAACCAATTGGAGCGTTGTCAGCACCGCTTATGTCGAATAAGACAATGCTGAAATAGTTAAAGCATAACAAAAGATGGGACGTGGTTCCCATCTTTTTACATACTATAGAAGCTAAATCCATGTCTGAAAACATTTACACTTGTTTTATCGCTGTTTTTTCATAGGATTTGTGGTATAATTCAAAAGTTAGAATAAATTTAAAAAATCGAGGAATCATGACTAAATTAAGAGAAGATATTCGTAACGTGGCGATTATCGCCCACGTTGACCACGGGAAAACAACCCTTGTTGATGAATTATTGAAACAATCACACACACTTGACGAACGTAAAGAATTGCAAGAACGTGCAATGGACTCAAACGATCTTGAAAAAGAACGTGGTATTACAATCCTTGCTAAAAATACTGCAGTTGCTTACAATGGTGTTCGTATCAATATCATGGACACACCAGGACACGCGGACTTCGGTGGAGAAGTTGAACGTATCATGAAAATGGTTGACGGTGTTGTGCTTGTTGTCGATGCTTACGAAGGAACTATGCCTCAAACACGTTTCGTGTTGAAAAAAGCTCTTGAACAAAACTTAACACCAATCGTTGTTGTTAACAAAATTGATAAACCATCAGCTCGCCCAGCAGAAGTTGTTGATGAAGTTCTTGAACTCTTCATCGAACTTGGTGCCGATGATGATCAATTAGAATTCCCAGTTGTTTACGCATCAGCTATCAACGGTACATCATCACTTTCAGATGACCCAGCTGATCAAGAACACACAATGGCTCCAGTCTTTGACACTATCATTGACCATATTCCAGCGCCAGTTGATAACTCAGAAGAACCACTTCAATTCCAAGTGTCACTTCTTGATTACAATGATTTCGTTGGACGTATCGGTATCGGACGTATTTTCCGCGGTACTGTTAAAGTTGGTGACCAAGTTACCCTTTCAAAACTTGACGGTACAACTAAAAACTTCCGTGTTACTAAATTGTTTGGTTTCTTCGGACTTGAACGTCGTGAAATCCAAGAAGCAAAAGCTGGTGATTTGATTGCTATCTCTGGTATGGAAGATATCTTTGTCGGTGAAACAATTACTCCAACAGATTGCGTTGAACCGCTTCCAATTCTTCACATTGACGAACCAACACTTCAAATGACATTCTTGGCAAATAACTCACCATTTGCAGGTCGTGAAGGTAAATTCGTTACATCTCGTAAAGTTGAAGAACGCTTGCTTGCTGAATTACAAACTGACGTCTCACTTCGTGTTGAAGCAACTGACTCACCAGATAAATGGACTGTATCAGGTCGTGGTGAATTGCACTTGTCTATCCTTATCGAAACAATGCGTCGTGAAGGATATGAACTTCAAGTATCACGTCCAGAAGTTATCATCAAAGAAATTGACGGCGTGAAATGCGAACCATTCGAACGTGTTCAAATCGATACACCAGAAGAATACCAAGGTTCAGTTATCCAATCATTATCAGAACGTAAAGGTGAAATGCTTGATATGCAATCAACTGGTAATGGTCAAACACGTCTTGTATTCTTGGCACCAGCACGTGGACTTATCGGATACCCAACTGAATTCCTTTCAATGACTCACGGTTACGGTATCATGAACCACACATTCGACCAATACTTGCCAGTTATCAACGCAGAAATTGGTGGACGTCGTCGTGGTGCTCTTGTATCTATCGATACTGGTAAAGCAACAACATACTCAATCATGTCTGTTGAAGAACGCGGTACAATCTTCGTTAACCCAGGTACTGAAGTTTACGAAGGAATGATTATCGGTGAAAACTCACGTGAAAACGACTTGACAGTTAACATCACTAAAGCTAAACAAATGACTAACGTCCGTTCAGCTACGAAAGACCAAACTGCTGTTATCAAAACACCACGTATCTTGACGCTTGAAGAATCACTTGAATTCTTGAACGATGACGAATACATGGAAGTAACACCAGAATCAATCCGCTTGCGTAAACAAATCCTTGATAAAAACTTGCGCGCTAAAGCAGCTAAGAAGAAAAAATCTGCAGAGGATTGATTTAATCTGTTAGATTAAATCAAGTCTTCGCCTAAAAATGAGAGAACAAAGCGACTTGACTGGTAAAAACAGTTTAAAACTGATAAATTGAGTTGTAAAAGAAAGGAGTTATGAATGTTTTATTTAATCGTTGCTATTTTGATTGTTTCGTATTATTTTTTCATGGCTCCAAAAACAATTCGCAGCACTTTAAACATGATTGGTATGGTGGGAGCAGTAGCTTTATTGCTCGTTTTGGCAGCTATGAGTTTTGTCAAGATTATGCAATCACCACCAGAAATCTTTCTTGGACTTGCTATGGTTGCATTAGGATTCTTCGCCATAAGAGATGTTTATCGCTTACCGTCTAAGAAAGATGAAAAAAAGCATTATAGCAAGAAAAGCTGAGGGATACTCAGCTTTTTTAGTATCTTGGTCAGCTTTGTGGCGGGAAATGTCGTAAAATATTGAAAAACACCTTAAATAAATGTAGAATATTATTATACTTGCAATGTTAGAATGGATGTATGATGAAAACAATTAAAACATTTGAAAATAAAAAAGTTTTAGTACTTGGTTTGGCAAAATCTGGTGAAGCCGCAGCACGACTTCTTGAAAAATTGGGCGCTATCGTTACTGTCAATGACGGTAAACCATTCGATGAAAATCCTGCTGCACAAACACTGCTTGAAGAAGGAATCAAAGTTATCTGTGGTAGCCACCCGTTGGAACTTTTGGATGAAAATTTTGAATTAATGGTTAAGAACCCAGGTATTCGATACGATAATCCAATGGTAGCACGTGCTATCGAAAAAAATATTCCAGTTATCACAGAAGTTGAGCTAGCTTACATGATTTCAGATGCCCCAATCATTGGAATTACTGGTTCAAATGGTAAAACAACGACAACAACCATGATTGCCGAAACACTTAATAACGGTGGTAAATCTGGGCTTCTTTCAGGAAATATCGGTTTTCCTGCTTCAGAAGTTGCGCAAACAGCAACAGATAAAGACATTTTGGTTATGGAATTGTCTTCTTTCCAATTAATGGGAACAGATACTTTCCACCCACATATCGCTGTTATTACTAACCTTATGCCAACTCACATTGACTATCATGGAACTTTTGAAGAGTATGTTGCAGCAAAATGGAACATTCAAAAGAATATGACTGCTGATGATTTCATCGTGCTTAATTTCAACCAAGATTTGGCAAAAGAATTGGCACAAAAAACAGCTGCCCAAGCCGTTCCATTTTCTACAACTGAAAAAGTTGACGGTGCTTACTTAGACGGTGATACGTTGTATTTCAAAGGTGAAGCTATCATGAAAGCTTCAGAAATCGGTGTGCCAGGTAGCCATAATGTAGAAAATGCTTTGGCAACTATTGCCGTAGCAAAACTATCAGGAATCGCAAATGATGCTATCAAAGAAACCTTGACTCATTTTGGTGGCGTAAAACATCGTCTTCAAGCACTTGGTGAGATTAATGGTGTTAAATTCTACAACGATTCAAAATCAACTAATATTTTGGCAACTCAAAAAGCCCTTTCAGGCTTTGATAATTCAAAAGTGATTTTAATTGCTGGTGGTCTTGACCGTGGAAATGAATTTGACGAACTTGTTCCAGATATTACTGGGGTTAAATTGATGGTTATCCTTGGTGAATCAGCTCCGCGTGTCAAACGTGCAGCTGACAAAGCAAATGTCCCATATGTTGATGCCAAAGACGTTGCAGATGCTGCTCGCATTGCTTATGACAAAGCTGAAGCTGGTGATGTTGTTCTCTTAAGCCCTGCTAATGCTAGCTGGGATATGTACAAGAGCTTTGAAGTTCGTGGTGACGAATTTATTGCAACCTTTGAAGCAATTAAAGGAGAATAAACATGGCTAAGAAAATTGTCTTTACTGGCGGTGGAACCGTTGGTCATGTGACGTTGAACCTTATTCTTATTCCAAAATTCATCAAAGACGGCTGGGAAGTTCATTACATTGGCGACAAAAATGGCATTGAGCATGAACAAATCACCAAATCAGGTCTTGATGTGACTTTCCATTCCATTGCAACAGGAAAATTGAGACGTTATTTCTCATGGCAAAACATGCTTGACGTTTTCAAAGTATCATTTGGAATTCTACAATCGTTGGCAATCATTGCTAAAATTCGACCACAAGCCCTCTTTTCAAAAGGAGGATTTGTGTCAGTTCCACCAGTTATTGCTGCTAAGACGTTAGGCGTTCCTGTATTTGTTCATGAATCTGATTTGTCTATGGGCTTGGCAAATAAAATCGCCTATAAATTTGCGACAACAATGTACACAACTTTTGAACAAGCTGAAGGCTTAGCAAAAGCAAAACATGTTGGAGCGATTACAAAAGTCGGCAGTAAAGTTGACTATGATGACAGTAAAATTGAAGAGATAAAAAATCATTTTGACCCTAATTTGAAAACACTTTTGTTTATTGGTGGTTCTGCTGGGGCACGTGTTTTTAATGATTTCATTACTAATACTCCTGAATTAATCGAGTATTTCAATGTTATCAACATTTCAGGGGATAAGCGTTTGAATGGTTTAAGTCAAAACCTCTATCGTGTTGACTACGTCACAGACCTTTATCAACCTTTGATGGATATGGCTGATGTGGTTGTGACGCGAGGTGGTTCAAATACTATCTTTGAATTGGTTGCAATGCACAAATTGCACTTGATTGTTCCTCTTGGAAAAGAAGCCAGTCGTGGTGACCAATTAGAAAATGCAGCTTATTTTGAGAAAAAAGGCTATGCTCGTCAGCTTGCTGAAGAAAAATTAACCTTTATTAATCTTGAAGAAGAATTAGCTCAACTTTTTGCTCACGAAGATAGTTATGAAACAGCAATGGCGACTTCAAACGAAATCAAATCACAAGATGAATTTTATCATCTCATCACGCAAGACATCTCTAAAACCGCAAAAGGAATGTAAATGACAAAAGAGAAAGAGCAAGATAAAAAAGAATCTAAAACTCAAAATGACGAAAAGCTTGCGCTGACAGAATGGCAAAAACGCAATATTGAATTTCTGAAGAAAAAAGAAGCTGAAGAAGCTGAGAAAAAGAAACGTCAAGAAAAATTACGTTTAGAACGCACGCCGCATGTCAAAAAAGAAGATGACGACGAGGAAGAAAAAGACTCCAAGTCTGAAAAGAAAGCTGATAAAGCAACAATCGACAGTGATGCTGACGAACAAGAAGTCGTTTCTAAAAAAGAGAAAAAACAAAAAGCGAAACAAGCTAAAAAAGCCAGAAAAGTAAAAAAGCAAAAAGAGAAAAAGGAGCTGACGTCGTATCAAAAAGCAAGACGTCGTGCTTATCCTGTTCTTATTGTTTCTGGTGCAGTTCTGCTAATATCACTCTTTTTGGTAACGCCTATCAGTAAGCAGAAAACAGTCACAGTTTCAGGGACATCAACAACAACTTCTGATGCTATTTTGACTGCGTCGGGCATAAAAAGCTCAGATTATTTCTTCTCGCTGATTTTTAACCATTCAGCGTATGAAAAAAGTATTTTGAAAAACGATAAAATGGTCAAAGAAGCTAAAATCGTTTATCATTTTCCGAATAAATTCACGATAAAAGTGAAAGAATATGATATTGTGGCTTATGCCCAGACGGATGATGGCTACCAACCAATTCTTGAAAACGGAACTCACCTTGATGTTGTTGGGGCGTCTGAATTGCCTGATACTTTCCTGACTATCAATCTTTCTTCTGAAAGTGATATTCAAAAACTGATAAAAGCTTTTTCAAAACTGGATAAAGATTTGGTTAGCCAAATTCAAATTGTTAGCTCTGCGAATTCTTCGACGACAGCTGATTTACTTCTTTTGGAAATGCATGATGGCAATACTGTTCGTGTACCATTGTCAGAAATTGTTGAGAAATTACCTTACTACACGAAAATTAAGGGAAATCTGACAGAAGCCAGCATTGTTGATATGGAAGTCGGTATTTACACAACGACAGAAACTATTGAGTCCGAAGCTGCCGCTGAAAAAGAAAGTGCTAGCTCAGAATCAAGTGATGAAAATACAGAGTCTAGTGATACCGAATCAACAACAGAATCTAGTGAGGAAACTCAGACAGAATCAAGTGATACAGAAGTGTCAACAGAAGCATTTGCAGTAGATGGTGCTAGCGATAATAACTCTACTACAGAGGAAAATCCGAATAATATGACATCTGGTATGCAGGTTGGTCAACAATAAAATTAAGTTTCTATAACAAAAAACGTAAAATGATAACATTTTACGTTTTTTTATGATATAATATTCTCTGAATAATTCTGATTTTATACAGATTTTAGAATAGTAAATGATTGGAAAGATAGTGAGGTCGAGTGAATGGCTAGAAATGGCTTTTTTACAGGTTTGGATATAGGAACAAGCTCGATTAAGGTTCTAGTAGCAGAATTTGTTTCTGGCGAAATGAACGTGATTGGTGTGAGTAATGTTCCCAGTACGGGAGTAAAAGACGGGATTATTATAGATATTGAGGCTGCTGCTGAAGCGATTAAAAAAGCGGTTGAGCAAGCAGAAGAAAAAGCAGGAATGACAATTGATAAGATTAACGTAGGTCTTCCAGCTAACTTGCTTCAAATCGAACCCACCCAAGGGATGATTCCAGTACCTAGTGAATCAAAAGAAATTAAAGATGAAGATGTTGATAGTGTTGTTAAATCAGCATTAACAAAAAGTATTACTCCAGAACGTGAAGTAATCTCATTGATTCCTGAAGAATTTATCGTTGATGGTTTCCAAGGAATTCGTGATCCACGTGGCATGATGGGGATTCGCTTAGAGATGCGTGGTTTGATTTATACAGGACCAAGCACTATCTTACATAATCTTCGTAAAACAGTTGAACGTGCAGGCATTAGTGTTGAAAATATTATCATCACACCGCTTGCTATGGCAAAATCAGTTCTTAATGAAGGTGAACGCGAATTCGGTGCTACTGTAATTGATTTAGGTGGCGGTCAAACGACTGTTGCTTCTATGCGTGCACAAGAATTGCAATACACTAACATTTACCCAGAGGGCGGTGAATATGTAACCAAAGATATTTCAAAAGTTTTGAAAACATCTATGCAGATTGCTGAAGCCCTTAAATTCAACTTTGGACAAGCTAACTTAGAGGAAGCAAGTTTGTCAGAAACTGTCCAAGTTGATGTCGTTGGTAGTGATACACCTATCTCAGTTAGCGAGCGTTACTTGTCAGAAATTATTTCTGCGCGTGTACGCCACATCTTAGATCGTGTTAAACAAGATTTAGAACGTGGACGTTTGCTCGACTTACCAGGAGGTATTGTTCTTGTTGGTGGTGGAGCAATCATGCCAGGTGTGGTTGAAGTTGCTCAAGAGATTTTTGGAACAACAGTTAAACTACATGTTCCAAATCAAGTTGGTATCCGTAATCCAATGTTTGCTAACGTCATCAGCCTTGTTGAATACGTTGGTACAATGAGTGAAGTGGATGTGATTGCACAACGAGCAGTTTCTGGTGAAGAACTTCTTCGACGCAAACCAGTTGATTTTGAACCACAACCGCAAGTACAACCACGAGTGGTCTATAATAACGACTCTGTTGTAACAGCAAATGATAATCTAGTACCGCAACCTACTCAGGTTCCACCGATTCAAAAACATGAAGAATCAAGACCAAAACTAGGTGAGCGTGTTCGTGGTATTTTTGGAAGTATGTTTGACTAAACAATAAGTGAGGAATAAAAATGGCATTTTCATTTGACACAGCATCAGTACAAGGTGCAGTTATTAAAGTTATCGGTGTTGGTGGTGGCGGAGGCAACGCTATCAACCGTATGATTGATGAAGGTGTTGCTGGTGTTGAATTTATCGCAGCAAACACTGATATCCAAGCATTGAGCTCATCTAAAGCTGAAACTGTTATTCAGTTAGGCCCTAAATTGACTCGTGGACTTGGTGCTGGAGGACAACCTGAAGTAGGTCGTAAGGCTGCCGAAGAAAGTGAAGAAGTGTTGACAGAAGCTCTTACAGGGGCTGATATGGTCTTTATCACTGCTGGTATGGGCGGTGGTTCTGGTACAGGTGCTGCACCAGTTATCGCACGTATTGCTAAAAGCCTAGGTGCTCTTACTGTCGCTGTTGTAACACGTCCATTTGGTTTTGAGGGAAACAAACGTGGTAACTTTGCAGCAGAAGGAATTGCAGAACTTCGTGAACAAGTAGATACATTACTTATCATTTCAAATAATAACCTTCTTGAAATTGTTGATAAGAAAACACCTCTTCTTGAAGCGCTTAGCGAAGCTGATAATGTTCTTCGTCAAGGTGTTCAAGGTATCACTGACTTGATTACAAGTCCTGGTCTTATCAACCTTGACTTTGCCGATGTTAAAACAGTTATGGCAAACAAAGGTAACGCCCTTATGGGGATTGGTATTGGTTCTGGTGAAGAACGTATTACAGAAGCTGCTCGTAAAGCAATCTTCTCACCACTTCTTGAAACTACAATTGATGGTGCGCAAGATGTTATCGTTAACGTTACTGGTGGACTTGATATGACTCTTACAGAAGCAGAAGAAGCTTCTGAAATCATTAGTCAAGCAGCAGGTAAAGGTGTTAATATCTGGCTTGGTACATCTATTGATGATACGATGAAAGATGAAATCCGCGTAACAGTTGTTGCAACAGGTGTTCGTCAAGACCGCGCTGAGCAAGCAGCAGGATTCCAACAACCAACTCGTTCATTTACTCAAGCTAATGCACAACAAGCAGCAGGTGCTCAATATGCTTCAGAGCGTACACAACAACCAAATCAAACAACATTTGAACGTCGTTCAAGTTTTGACTATGATATGGGTGAAAGCCATACTATGCCAGCTTCACAACAGCCAGCAGCTAACCAATCTCAACAAAAAGAAAATTCATTTGGTAACTGGGATCTTCGCCGTGACAACATTGCACGTCCAACAGAAGGTGAATTAGATAGTAAATTGACAATGTCAACATTTACAGCCAATGATGATGCGGATGATGAACTAGAAACACCACCATTCTTTAAAAATCGTTAATGACAGATTTTCAAAAAAATAAAGACCTTGTTTTTGAACAAGTTGCGCAGGCTGCGCAACAAGTCAATCGTTCTAAAGAAAGTGTCAATGTTATTGCCGTGACGAAGTATGTTGATAGTGGTGTTGCTGCTCGTCTTATTGACACAGGTATTGAACATATTGGTGAAAATAGGGTCGATATGTTTCTTGACAAATATGAAGCCTTAAAAGATAGAAAATTGACTTGGCATTTGATTGGAAGTTTGCAACGTCGAAAAGTTAAAAATGTGATTAACTTTGTTGATTATTTCCATGCCTTGGATTCTGTCAAACTTGCTTCAGAGATTCAGAAACGAGCAGAGCATACTGTCAAATGTTTCTTACAGGTTAATATTTCAGAGGAAGAGAGCAAACACGGTTTTAAAGTTTCGGAAATTGACGAAGCTTTAGCCGCAATCTCTGAATTTGATAAAGTGGAAATCGTGGGCTTGATGACAATGGCTCCGAAAGAAGCTTCTGAAAGTGAGATTGAAGAAATTTTTGGAAAAGCAAACCAACTTAGACAAGAGTTACAAGCTCGCCAATTACCTCATATGCCTTTTACAGAATTAAGTATGGGGATGAGTGGTGATTACAAAATTGCGATTCGCAATGGAGCGACTTTTGTTAGAATTGGAACATCATTCTTTAAATAACGGGAGAACAAAAGATGGCATTTAAAGATAAATTTGACAAACTAATTTCTTATTTCGACACTGATGAGGTAAGTGATGTTGAAGAAACTGTTGAAGAAGAGGCTCAACGCCCACGTGTTCAACAGCAAGCAGAAGCAGTACCACAACAAGCCCAAAGACGTGCTGAACCAGTTCAAAATGTTAGAACTCAGCAAGTTCAAGGTGGTGGAGCAGCTCGTCAACGTCCACAACAGCCTCAACAAAGACGAGCAGTTGAAGAAAATCAACCTGTTCGTTCAATAAATCAACGTCGTGAAGAACAAATGCAAGTACGTGCTAATCAAGCAACAACGACAATTGCTTTGAAATTTCCTCGTAAATATGAGGATGCTCAAGAAATTGTTGACCTTTTGATTGTTAATGAATGTGTATTGATTGATTTCCAATACATGCTTGATGCACAAGCACGCCGTTGCCTTGACTTTATTGATGGTGCAAGTAAAGTTCTTTATGGAAGTCTTCAAAAGGTTGGTAGTTCAATGTACTTATTGACACCTTCTAACGTTATTGTTAATGTTGAAGAACTTGCTGTTCCAAATAACGGGCAAGACATCGGTTTTGACTTTGACATGAAGAGACGCTAATATATGATTTTTGTATTAATTGTACTATTAAGACTAATTCAGTTTTACTCTTATCTGTTATTTGCGTATGCTTTGCTTTCATGGTTCCCAGGAGCTTACAACACTTGGTTTGGAAGAGCCATGGGGCAACTGGTTGAACCAGTTATTAGACCTTTTCGCCGTTTTAATCTTCAATTCATGGGATTGGACTTTACGATTTTAGCCGTAGTAATTGCGCTAAACGTTTTAAGTCGTGTTCTTATCATGATTTTTGCGTAATATGGCGATGAAAAAGGGTTTATATCAGCATTTTCGACCAGATGAGTATGATTTTATTGAAAAGATTGATGACCTTGCTCGTCGTGTCGAAGAAACTTATGCATATGCTTTAACAGATTTTCTAAATCCTCGCCAAGTTGATATCGCAAAAAGCGTTATTGGCAATCGAGGATTGCACTATTTTGTTTCGAGTGATTATTATCCAGCTGAATACGCTCGACTTATTGTGGCACCTGACTATTATGAGTTTAATCCTGAGGATTTTGAATTAACCTTGCTTGAGGTGAATTACAATTCAAAATTTAATCAGCTGACACATTCTCAGATTATGGGGACTTTACTTCATAAGCTTGGGATTAAACGAACAGTTATCGGAGATATTTTAGTTGAATCTGGTTATGCTCAGCTTTTGGTAACGCAAAATATGGCTGATTACTTTAGAGCTAATGTGACTAAAATTGCTAAGGCTAGCGTTTCACTAAAAGAAATTCCTCTGGAACAGTTAATTGCAGGTGAGAAAGATAGTCGGCAACTGGACATCATGGTTTCTAGTATGCGCATGGATAAAGTTCTTGCAACGGTTTTGAAGCTTTCAAGAAGTCAAGCAGTGCAGTTGATAGAAACTGATAAAGTAAAACTTAACTATCAAATAATTGATAGAGCCTCAGAAATGCTTCAAGTTGGAGATTTGATTAGTGTTAGAGGATTTGGTCGCTTTTCTATTTTAAGTGAAAATGGTCTCACCAAAAATGGAAAATGTAAATTGACCGTAGATAAGATGATACATAAATAAGGAGAAATCAATGGCACTTACAGCACTTGATATTAAAGATAAAACATTTAAATTAAAATTTCGTGGTTACGACGAAGAAGAAGTTAATGAATTTCTTGATATTGTTGTAGATGATTATGAAGACTTAGTTCGTCGTAATCATGAACAAGAAAACAGAATCAAAGATTTAGAAGATAAATTAGCTTACTTCGATGAAATGAAAGAATCATTGAGTCAATCTGTTATCCTTGCACAAGAAACAGCTGAAAAAGTTAAAACATCTGCTAACGATGAAGCTGCTAACCTTGTTAGCAAAGCTAACTATGATGCACAACATCTTATTGATGAGGCTAAATCAAAAGCTAATCAAATTTTACGCGATGCAACTGACGAAGCTAAACGTGTTGCTGTGGAAACAGAAGATTTGAAACGTCAAACACGTGTATTCCACCAACGTTTGGTAGCAGCTATCGAAGGGCAACTTGGTTTAACAAATTCACCAGAATGGACAGAATTGTTGCAACCAACAGCAGTTTACCTTCAAAACTCAGATGCTGCTTTCCGTGAAGTTGTTGAAAAAGTTTTGGAAGAAGAAGTTCCAGAAACTGATGACGAATTGTCAGTGGATGCAACACGTCAATTTACACCAGAAGAAATGGAAGAATTGCAACGTCGTGTTGAAGCAGGGAATAAACACCTTGAAGAAACACAAAAAATTGCTATTGTAGATGACAACGAAGCAGATTCTGAAATCAATCTTAACGAAACACAAACATTTAAATTAAATATCGAAGAATAAGAAAAACACGGTTGATAGTCAATATTTACAGCGAGCAGGCGATGGTGTGAGACCTGCAATCACTTGGGTATCAATTATCCTTTTCTAACATTTTTACCTGAATCAAGTAGGGTAAAAGGGCAAACTCACCTTACGAGTTAAAGAGGGAAATTTAGAGTTTAAAGACTAAATTTCTAAACTAAGGTGGTACCACGAGCTTTCGTCCTTTTTGAGACGAAGGCTTTTTGTTTAACCATTTATATGTTAGGTCATTTTCTGTTATTGGCAATGTCAATGATAGTTAAATATTATTATTTATAAGGAGTAGTCATGAAACTAAAAGATACGCTTAATCTTGGGAAAACTGCGTTCCCAATGCGTGCTGGACTTCCAAACAAAGAGCCAAATTGGCAAAAAGAATGGGAAGAAGCAGATATCTATGCTAAACGTCAACAATTAAATGAAGGCAAACCTTCTTTCAATCTCCACGATGGACCTCCGTACGCTAACGGAAATATTCACGTTGGTCACGCCATGAATAAAATTTCAAAAGACATTATTGTTCGTTCAAAATCAATGTCTGGTTTCCGTGCTCCTTATATTCCTGGTTGGGACACACACGGACTTCCAATTGAACAAGTGTTGGCTAAAAAAGGTGTGAAACGCAAAGAAATTCCTTTGACTGAATACCTTGAAATGTGTCGTGAATACGCACTTAGCCAAGTTGACAAACAACGTGAAGATTTCAAACGTCTTGGGGTATCTGCTGATTGGGAAAATCCATATATCACATTAATTCCTGAATACGAAGCTGCTCAAATTCGTGTCTTTGGTGCAATGGCTGATAAAGGTTACATCTACCGTGGTGCAAAACCTGTTTACTGGTCATGGT
Organism: Mallotus villosus; assembly: GCA_903064625.1. Lineage (NCBI taxonomy): Eukaryota > Metazoa > Chordata > Actinopteri > Osmeriformes > Salangidae > Mallotus > Mallotus villosus. The sequence goes on from CAEFZP010005686.1 coordinate 1,493,617, forward strand.
CATCTGAATCAGCACTTGCTGAAGCTGAAATCGAATACCATGATATCGATTCAACATCACTTTACTATGCTAACAAAGTTAAAGATGGTAAAGGTGTGCTTGATACTGATACTTATATCGTTGTTTGGACAACAACTCCATTTACAGTAACAGCTTCACGTGGTTTGACTGTTGGTCCTGATATGGATTACGTTGTTGTGAAACCAGCTAATGATGACCGAAAATTCGTTGTTGCAGAAGGACTTTTGGATAGCTTAGCTGAAAAATTTGGTTGGGAATCATTTGAAGTCCTCGCTAAACATAAAGGTACTGAACTTGAATACATCGTTACAGAACACCCATGGGATACAGAAGTAGATGAACTTGTTATCTTGGGTGACCACGTTACACTTGATTCAGGTACAGGTGTTGTCCATACTGCCCCTGGTTTTGGTGAAGATGACTACAATGTTGGTGTTAAATACAATCTTGAAGTTGCTGTTACTGTTGACGAACGTGGTATCATGATGGAAAATGCTGGTCCAGATTTCCAAGGTCAATTCTACGATAAAGTTGTTCCAACTGTTACTGAAAAACTTGGTGACCTTTTGCTTGCTAGCGAAGTCATCACTCACTCATACCCATTTGACTGGCGTACTAAGAAACCAATCATCTGGCGTGCTGTACCACAATGGTTTGCATCAGTTTCTAAATTCCGTCAAGACATTCTTGATGAAATTGACCGCACAACATTCTATCCAGAATGGGGTCGTACACGTCTTTACAACATGATTCGTGACCGTGGTGACTGGGTCATCTCACGTCAACGTGCATGGGGTGTTCCACTTCCAATCTTCTACGCTGAAGATGGTACAGCTATTATGACAAAAGAAGTAACTGACCACGTTGCTGATTTGTTTGCTGAACATGGTTCAATCGTTTGGTGGCAACGTGAAGCTAAAGACCTTCTTCCAGAAGGATTCACTCATCCAGGTTCACCAAATGGTGAATTCACTAAAGAAACTGACATCATGGACGTATGGTTCGACTCAGGTTCTTCATGGAATGGTGTTATGAATGCTCGCGAAGGTTTGGAATATCCAGCTGACCTTTATCTTGAAGGTTCTGACCAATACCGTGGTTGGTTCAACTCATCATTAATCACTTCAGTTGCCGTTAACGGACACGCACCTTACAAAGCTGTGCTTTCTCAAGGTTTCGTCCTTGATGGTAAAGGTGAAAAAATGTCTAAATCACTCGGAAATACAATCCTTCCAAGTGATGTAGAAAAACAATTTGGTGCTGAGATTTTACGTCTTTGGGTAACTAGCGTTGATTCTAGCAACGATGTTCGTATCTCAATGGATATTTTGAAACAAACATCAGAAACTTACCGTAAAATCCGTAACACACTTCGTTTCTTGATTGCCAATACAGCGGATTTCAATCCAAATACAGATGCAGTTGCTTACGAAAACTTGCGTGCAGTTGATAAATACATGACTGTTAAATTCAACCAATTGGTAGCAACAATCCGTAAAGCTTATGAAGATTATGATTTCATGACAATTTACAAAGCTGTTGTTAACTTTATCACAGTTGATTTGTCAGCCTTCTACCTTGATTTTGCTAAAGATGTTGTTTATATCGAAGCAGTAGATAACATTGCTCGTCGTCAAATGCAAACCGTCTTCTACGACATCTTGGTTAAAATCACTAAATTGTTGACACCAATTCTTCCTCACACTGCTGAAGAAATCTGGTCATACCTTGAATTCGAACCAGAAGAATTCGTTCAATTATCTGAATTACCAGATGCTGAAGTCTTTGAAGGGCAAGAAAATATTCTTGAAGAATGGGATGCCTTCATGACACTTCGTAACCAGGCTCAAAAAGCTTTGGAAGAAGCTCGTAATGCTAAAATCATTGGTAAATCATTGGAAGCTCATTTGACAATTTATGCTAGCGAAGAAGTGAAAACTCTTCTTACAGCACTTGATAGTGACATTGCTCAATTGTTGATTGTATCTCAATTGACTGTTACTGATGAAGCTGCGCCTGCTGACGCAGTAGCCTTTGATGATGTTGCGTTCACAGTTGCTCATGCTGAAGGACAAGTTTGTGACCGTTGCCGTCGTGTTGACCCAACAGCTAAAGAACGTTCATACGGTGTTACTATTTGTGACCACTGTGCTGAAATCGTTGAAGCTAACTTCCCAGAAGCAGTAGCAGAAGGTTTTGAAGTAAAAGCAAAATAATATAAATCTTTATATGAAAAAACGAACTCAATTTTGAGTTCGTTTTTTTGATTAGAAAAAATGAAAAATCACTTTTCTTTAGGAAATTAAGAGAGCATAGCAAAAGTTTAGCCATTATTGTCATTCTCTCATTTGATATTATAGACTAAATTATAGATATAACATGAAGTGGAGTAATATTTATGGATTGAGAAAATTTTCGAAAAGAAGTTTCTAATTTTCTGAAAATTTGATATAATAGTTTTTGTTCTGAACAAATTTGGTAATATCGCATGCTAGGGTGCCACTCCTTTTGACTTAAAAATCTAGAAATCACTAGATTTTTAATTGAAAGGGGGTGTACCATGAAAAAAATCGGTATTCTATTAGGTTCTTTACTAGCAGTGTTATCTGTTTTTTCTGTTTCAGTTTGTGCTGATGATAGTAGCTATTCGTTAGATTATAAAATCTTAAAATATCAATCAACAGATGTCTCAATTGCTAATGATTATTTTGAAAAGCCATTAAAGGTTTATGAGCAAGATGGGAATTGGTATATTTCGGTTACCGTTAATCATGCTAACTGGATTACAGATTTAGAAATTCAAGAGCAAAAAGCCGTCAAGAAGACAGAAGGTTCTGATGATACAATGACATGGGTTTTTGAATTAGATGAATTTTCAGATACGCTGCAAGCGACGATAAAGGTTGATATTGATGAAGAAGTGGATGGTGAGATGTTAAATTATCATAATTCTTACCATATTACTTTTTCTTTAGATGAGGATGAAGCAGATACAATCTCATCAGTCGCAGCCGATATCAAAAAACGTCAGTCAGAGGCAGCATATAAGTGCTTACTTCTGTATACTATATATGGACTGCTTATAATACTTGTTTTGATAGTTCTTATCTTTGGAATAAGGCATATTATTGAAAAGCGAAAAGCAAGTATTTAGGGGTATTGAAAAGAAGGGAGTGCATTTTGTCCATAAAAAAAGTAGTATCTTTTATAGTTTTTATTTTTAGTTTCTTTTTGTTGGTGACTCCTGTTTATGCGGATAGTTACTCAGATTTAAAAGAAGAACGAACAGCCTTAAAACAAGAGTTAAAGGGATTAGAGGAAAGTTCTACAGAAAACTCTGCATCTGTTGGGATTACTGTTTATAAGGAGGACTTGTCAGAGACTTCAATGATGCAAGATTACATTGAGTCTCCTGCGACAGTAACTGTACAGGATGATGGAACTTATTTGGCTTTTTTGACTATTCTAAAACCAGATTACTGGCAATCTTTTCAAGTTAATGGAACGGATGTTGTTTTACAATCTAACGATGGAGAATCAGCAGTTGTCACTTTTTCTATCACTGACTTGACTGCTAATCAGGAATGTCAGATTCATATTGTCGTACCAGCTATCAATTATGATAATACTTATACGGCTTACTTACAATTTGAACAAAACGATGCGGTTAATTTACTTTCTGAAAGTGATAAAGAGCAACGTACAAGTGAAATAGAAGAACGATTAGAAGAAATCGATGATATATTAGCTAGTACGACCTCATCTTCTGATAGTAAAGCTAGTACCAAAAAAAATAATTCAGGAATTTTTTCACCTGTTAATGTAGCTTTAGTTGTTGTTATTATTTTGCTATTAAGTGGCTATGCTTATTTTATGATACCGCGAAAGGATCGTAAGTAATGAAAGTGAAAAAATGGCGACGTTACTTACTATTGATTTTGACAGCTATTGCGATTATTGCTTTAGTCGCTTATATTTTTAGTAAGTCAACAACGGCAACAAATGCTGAAAATGATGGAGAATTCCGTATTATTCCAACGACTGTCGCTTTGACAGATACGATGGATGCTCTGGATTTAGATATTGTTGGTAAGCCTACAACTAGTAAGGATTTACCAGAGCGTTATGCAGATGTACCAGAGATAGGGTCATCGCATAGTCCGGATGCTGAAATAGTTATGTCACTAACTCCGACTCATGTTCTATCTGTAACGACTTTAAAATCAGAGATGGATTTCTTTTATGAAAAAGTCGATATGGATCCTATCTATTATGATTACGACAGTGTTGAAGGAATGCTCGATTCTATCACAGAAATGGGTGAGACCTTTGACCGCAAGAAAGAGGCTAAAACTTTAGTGGATAGCATCCAAGAAGTGGTTGATCAAGCAAAAGAAAAAGCTGAACAACAGACGAATAAACCAACTGTCCTCATTTTAATGGGATTACCTGGTTCTTATCAGGTTTGTACTAGTACTTCATACATTGGAGACTTAGTTGAGATTGTCGGAGCTGAAAATGTTATTACTGATACTTCGGCTAGTTATTTAGAGTCTAACACAGAATACTTAAATTCAGTTAATCCAGACATTATTTTACGTTTGTCTCATGCTTATCCTACTCAGGTTAAAGAAATGTTTGATGAAGAATTTGCTAACAATCAAATTTGGTCAACGTTTAGTGCTGTTCAAAATGGAAAAGTTTATGATTTAGACGAGGAACCTTTTGGAATTACTGCTAATATTGATGCTGGTGATGCTATTAAGCAACTTTATGAGTTGATTTATGGGGTGAGCTGGGATGCCTAAGAAAAAACTTTCGCTCATTTATGGAATAAGTTTACTTGTCTTTTTAGGGATTTTTTTCCTAGCTGTTATGGCAGGAACTCTAGCAGTGACAGTCAATAATTTTACTTCCATTTTCCACGGAAATCCAACATCTACTATGGAATATGTTATTAAATTACGATTCCCACGGATTTTTGCAGCAATTCTAGTTGGAGCTGCTTTAGCTACATCAGGGTTATTTTTACAATTAATTTTAAAAAATCCACTAGCAGATCCAAGTATTGTAGGGATTAATAGTGGGGCATTAATTGTTAAGGTATTGATTCTTTTAACAGCACCACAGTGGTATTTGACAAGTGATCTTTTATCTTTTTTTGGTGGATTAGGAGTATTGCTTTTTTTAGCTGTTCTTGGCATGCGTTATCGGTTTAATCCGCTTAAAATTTTAATTATTGGTATTGCGGTCAATGCTATTTTGAACGCCTTACTAGACTTAGCAGAAATTTTTCCATCTTTAGCGATTTCACTTGGTTTTAATCAGCTTACGTGGTCTGATGTTAAAATCCTTTTGTTAGTGATTCCAATTCTCATTTGTTTAGCGTTTGTGGGGCGTTTTGCTGATATTATGCGCTTAAATGAAGAATTAATTATTTCACTGGGAGTATCAATTCGATTAACGAGATTTCTTTTTGCCTTAGCTTCAGCTTTATTGGCCAGCCTTTGTACTGCAATTGTTGGAAATCTTGCATTTGTGGGGTTGTTGATTCCTCATATGGCTTCACGCTTGGTTGGAAATCAATTCCGTTATCTTTACCCATTATCAATTATTTTGGGAGCTAGTTTAATGCTTTTGTCTGATACACTTGGTCGGACTTTAGTACTTCCATTAGAAATTCCAGCAAGTGCCATCCTAGCCTTTGTTGGTGGACCTTTCTTGATTTATCTTATTCAGAAAGATCATTTTAAATAGGAAATTAATACAAGGATATATATAATATGAAATACAAATCAATAAAAACAGTCTTAGCCTGTGTTAACGTCTGTGGAACGATGTTATTCGCTAATCAGGCTTATGCTGCAACAAATTACAATGCAACGGTATCTGTATTAGATGCTAGTCAAATATCATCATCTCGTGTGCAAAATTATATTTCTAATGCACGTGTTGTCCAAGAAGATGATGGTAATTATTACGTCTATTTTGAATTGTCAAATGAAGAGTACTTTGCAGCATTTACAGTTAATGGGATTCAAATTGAAAATGTTTCAGATGCTACGTATAAATTTGCTTATACGCCTGGGGTGAGTACTTATCCAGCAACTGTGCATATCACTATTCCAGAGTATAATTACGATGGAACATACACCGTTTATATTAATGTCACAGGTGTTGATATTACAGCAGATAGTTCAAAAACGACAGATACCAATGCTCAGACTTCAGAACTAGAAAATTCAGTAGATGAGGAAACGATATCTTCAGAACAAACAAATTCAGAAGAAGTTACTGCGCCAGAGACGACTGAAGTAGAAGAGTCAAATCAAGTTGAAACTGAGAGTCAAGCGCCAACAACAGAAAAAGTTTACCTACTTCACGCCACTCAAGCAAATACCTATTCATCAATGCAAAATTACATTACAGGTGAAGCGGTTATTAATGGTGATGGTACAGCAACACTTACTTTTGTCAAAACAACAGGAATTACTGCATTCTATGTTAATGGTGAACAAGTAACCATCAATGAAGATGGCACAGCCACTTTTGCCTATGACCCTGAAGTTTCAGATTATACAGTACAATTTGATGTCACAGTTGGTCCGTATTCAAATAGTTATGTTCTACCAATGCATATTGGAACCTTGGCTGAAGAACCAGCTGCCGCAACGCATGGTGGTGGAAGTTCAACAACTACTGGTACAAGCACAGATACGAGCAGCTCTGTAATTTCTACAAATCTTGAAAACCAAAATACATCAGATGATACAGAAGCTACAGCTGCTGATGAATTATTGAGCAGTGTTTCTCAAGTAAACGATGAAGCTGTAACTGTTGCAGTTTATAAAGATGGCACTTCTGAAATTTCTCATATGAATAGCTATGTTGATGCCGCAGCTGTTATAAAGACAATAGATAATCAACGTTATGTCTATATGACTATCAAGAAGTCTTCGTGGTGGCAAGAATTTACTATTGAAGGGGCAAACGTTGAAACAGTTTCTTATGATACTGAAACTGATGAAAAAGTTGTTCGTTTTCCATATATTGAAGGTCAAACAACATACAATGCTAACGTTCATATTGTTGTAAGTACGATTGGTTATGATGAAACTTATGCAACACAAATTGTAGTAAGTCCTGTTGAGTCATCAACAGAGACAAATGACGATAAAGCAAGTAGTACTAGTGGTAATGAGGATTCAGGGGATACGACTGACTCTTTAGCAAATGACAGTGATAATACAACGGAATCTGATAATACCACAGCAGCTACACCAGAAAAAGTTTACCTACTTCATGCCACTCAAGCAAATACCTATTCATCAATGCAAAATTACATTACAGGTGAAGCGGTTATTAATGGTGATGGTACAGCAACACTTACTTTTGTCAAAACAACAGGAATTACTGCATTCTATGTTAATGGTGAACAAGTAACCATCAATGAAGATGGTACAGCCACTTTTGCCTATGACCCTGAAGTTTCAGATTATACAGTACAATTTGATGTCACAGTTGGTCCATATTCAAATAGTTATGTCCTTCCAATGCATATTGGAGCCTTGGCTGAAGAACCAGCTGTTGCAACACATGGTGGTGGAAGTTCAGCAAGTTCTGATAGTGATGACAAAGGAACATCAGATAGTGGTTCAACATCTACAGATAACGATAATAATGCGAATGATGATAACGGCGGAGTAGCACAAAGTCAAGCTATAACGATAGCTGTCTACAAAGATGGCACTTCTGAAATGTCATATATGGATAGTTATGTCAACGGTGATGCTGAAATCGTAACGATTGATGGTCAAAAATATGTTCAAATGACAATTACGCATGCGACTTGGTGGCAATCATTTAGTGTAGATGGAGTAGCAGTTGAGACAGTATCATATGACACTGCAACTGATACGAAGGTTGTTCGTTTCAAATATGTTGAAGGTCAAACAACATACAATGCTGATGTTCATATTATTGTAAGTGCTATTGGCTATGATGAAACTTATGCAACACAAATTGTAGTAAGTCCAAAAGCGGTCAACCCATCAGCAACAAGTGAAAATAATACTACTGGGAACAAACAAGGCGGAAATAGTAGCAATGTGGCAAGTTCAGCTGGTACTACTCCAACGCTTTTAACTAATGTTGGCAACCTTTCTGCATCTCCAGCAAGTTCTTCTGTTAGCTCAGATACGCAATCTGTAGGAATTAGCGTTTTTAAAAATAATAGTTCAGAAACATCTGTTATGGCACAGTATGTACTTGGAACAGGTCAAATCGTAACGGTTAATGGTCAAAAATATGTTCAAATGACGATTACGCATGCTTCATGGTGGCAGTCATTTATGGTTAATGGTACTGCAGTGACTGTTGTTTCTTATAATGCCGCAACAGACTATAGTGTTATTCGCTTCCCTTACATTGAAGGTCAAACAACATACACAGCCGTAGTGCATATTGTTGCCTCAGAGTACGATTATGATAATACTTATACAACAATTATTGCTATTAGTACGTCTGGAGCAAGTAACGCTACAGGAGGTAGTGGAACAACAAGTATCGAAGCTAGCGGTGCTACAACAACAGGTTTAAAGACAAGCTCATCAACAAGCGACAGTAGCACAAGTAATAACACTTCTGACAAGTCTGATGATGAAACGAATAAGAAAAAATCATCAGCGAAGTCTTCGTCAAACCACTCTGATAAAACTGATGATTCAGACAGTAATGAGACGTTTTTGACTTCTTCAGAAAGTGAACTGACAGATGATCGTTCAACAGTGACAGTTGTATTAGCTATTGTTGCAGTATTATTAGCTGCAGGTTTAGGTTTTTTAAGCGTCAAAAAACGCCATAAATAATTATTTATGACAAGTGTTTTATTAGAATTTGGTTCATAGATAAATTTTTCTACTTCTGCTTAAAGAGTTTTCCAAAATAGACAGGAAAAGATAGCTTTATTTGGCATTATCATTATATGAACACAGATTCTTAAATAAAAGAAAAGGATATGGTGCTATGAGATACCATATCTTTTTTATATGTTCAAGGAAAATAAAAATCAGGTTTTAAAGACCTGATTAGTGGATGGTTGGGAATGAAATTTCAATTAGATTTGCTGTATGCAAGGTTTTTAGTTGGTCTAATTGAACGATTGATTTGTCAATTTTACGTTTGAGGAAAAATTCACGAATGGCTTTAATTTCACTATCTTTTATAGCTCGATATTTATTTGAAATCAACAGCTCGTAGTGATTTGGTGCTTGTGTGAAAATAACATCAGTATTTCCTGCAGAGTAGGTCTCAACGAGCTTGGCGTCCGTATTTCGCAACTGATTACGAACTAGCTCAGAATGACTACTTGTTGTGTTGATTAACCTCATAGATCTCCTCCTGTGTGATTTTCTACCACTATTATAACACTATTTTGAGTGAAAAAGTAGAATAAGAGATATTAGTGATGATTTTTTTTCCAAGCTTCAACACCCCACTTGTGGCTACCGCGTTTTAGTTTTTCAATAGCTTCATCAATTGGAAACCAAGATAGGTTGTTGAAGTCTTCCAAAGGAGCATCAATTTCTTCAAAATGTGTCACTTCGTAGATATAAGCGGGATTATAAAAGTATGTATCACGGTGGCGAGAGTAAAAATACTCATCTGCTTGTCCGTAGTAATAACCTAGCTCAGCCGAAAACCCCAATTCTTCAATGAGTTCACGTTTTAAAGCTGAAAAATGGTCTTCACCTGCCTCGATTTCTCCACCAGGAAGAAACCAAGAACCATTAGGTGCTTGAACTAGGATAATCTGGCTTTTATCAGCGTTGGGAATAACGGCATAAACACCATAGCGTGCTTTATAATCAACAGTTGTAAGTTTTTCACCGAAAGTTGGATTTGTCATGATATTCTCCTATGAAAAATGTGATAGAAATAGTGGAGACCGAAATAATTAATACGAGTGTCTATTGGTGATATTATACTAAAAAAATGAACTTTTTTCTATAAAATTGTCGGAATATTTCGATTTTAATTTTGTGACAATTTATGCATTATAAAAATAGCAGAGCAGAAAATTTTGTGGAAATCTGGAACGTCATCAAGTTTTGTTTTCTTGTTGATGAAATATCACAAGAAAAGTCAATTGAAGCAAAGAAAAAGAGTTTGGAACTATTGTTGCTCCAAACTCTTTAGAGTTTCATTATTCTGATTCTGCTGAAACGGTTGTCTCTTCTTTTTCAACTTTTTTAGCAGATTTGATGATAATTTTACCATTGCTTGTCATAACAGCTTTCAAATCTTTTTCGCTTGGATTTTCAAGATAAAAGTCCGTAATGGCATCTTCAATGTGGTCTTGGATAGTACGACGTAATGGACGAGCCCCCATTTTAGGATCGTAGCCAAGGTCAACTAATTTTTCTTTTACCTTATCAGTGACTTCGAGGTGAATATCGTTAGTTGCTAGACGTTTATTGACATCGTCAAGCATAAGGTTAACAATTTGGAGAAGATTGTCTTTGCTAAGAGCCTTAAATTCGATAATACCGTCGAAACGGTTCATGAATTCAGGGCTGAAGTAGTTGCTAAGTTCACCAAGGACAGAATTTGTACGTCCTTCACGAGCAGCACCGAAACCAACTGAAGCTTCTGTTTTACCAGTACCAGCATTAGAAGTCATGATAATAATAGTATCTTTGAAGCTTACTGTACGACCTTGACCGTCAGTCAAACGACCGTCATCAAGAACTTGCAAGAACATATGCATAACATCAGGATGCGCTTTTTCAACTTCGTCAAGAAGGATGAGTGAGTATGGGTTACGGCGAACTTTTTCTGTCAATTGACCAGCTTCTTCGTAACCAACGTATCCTGGAGGCGCTCCGACAAGTTTAGCGACCGCATGTTTTTCCATGTATTCAGACATATCGAAACGAATCATGCTGTCAGCTGAGCCGAAAAGTTCAATTGCTAATTGTTTAGAAAGTTCTGTTTTACCAACACCAGTTGGTCCAACAAAGAGGAATGAACCGATTGGACGATTTGGTGTACCGAGACCGACGCGGTTACGACGAATAGCTTTGGCAATTTTGTCAACGGCATCATCTTGACCAATGACGTGTGTTTTCAAATCATCAGCGAGATTGATTAATTGTGATTGTTCCTTTTCTTTCAAATCACCAACAGGGATGTTAGTTTTTTCTTCAACGATAGCTTCGATAGTCTTTTCAGTAATGACTGGAATATCGTCTTCGTTGATTGTTTGTTGTTGCATTTCCTTGTATTTAGCGATTTGGTCACGGAAATAAGCTGCGCGTTCATAATCTTCTTCGCGAGTAGCTTGTGTTTTTAGGTTTTCAGCTTCCACTAAACGCTTGTCGATTTCTTGTGGGTCAACAAAGTTAAGGGTTAAATTCATCTTAGAACCAGCTTCGTCTAGCAAATCAATGGCTTTATCTGGGAGGAAGCGGTCTTGAATGTAACGGTTAGAAAGATTTGCGGCAGCCTCAATTGCATCATCGCTGTATTTGACATGATGATAATCTTCGTATTTCTTTTGAATACCACGAAGAATCGTAATCGTTTCTTCCACGCTTGGTTCATCAACTTTGACAGGTTGCATACGGCGTTCAAGTGCTGCATCTTTTTCAATAATGCGGTATTCATTGAGTGTCGTAGCACCAACTAATTGAAGTTCACCACGAGCAAGTGCTGGTTTTAAAATATTACCAGCGTCCATGTTGCCATCGCCTGCAGAACCAGCACCGACAATTTCGTGAATTTCGTCAATGAAGAGAATAACGTCCTTGCGTTCACGGATTTCTTCCATGAGTTTTTGCATACGTTCTTCAAATTGACCACGAATACCTGTTCCTTGTACAAGGCTAACGACATCAAGACGAATAACCTGTTTATTTTGAAGTTTTTGTGGAACGTTACCATCTACGATTTTTTGAGCTAATCCTTCAACAACGGCTGTTTTACCAACCCCTGGTTCACCAATAAGAACAGGATTATTTTTTGTACGACGGTTAAGAATCTCAATCACACGAATGATTTCGGCATCACGTCCAATGACAGGGTCGATGTCACCGCGACGAGCAATATCAGTAACGTTGATACCAAATTCTTCTAGCAAACCTTTTTGTTGTTGCTGTTGGCTAGCTGCGCCGTTTGGACGATAATTGTTATTATTGCCGCCGTTATTTCCACCACCTGATTGTGTTGGAGGCGTATTTTGGAAATCTTGTCCACCGAATGCGTGGAAATTATTCAAATTACTGAAGAAATCATCAAAAGGATTCATACCAGTAGATTGATTTTGTGTGGAAGAAGCTTGTGCATCTCCTAAACCACCTAAAATAGTATTGTTAGGGTCAGTTTTCATGATTTGATAGCAGTTTTGGCACAAATCAATTTGCTTTTGCTGACCATTGACATTTGTATAAAGATGAATTGTTGATTCGTTTAAATGACAATTTTGACAGAGCATATAAAATACCCTCCTTTCGTAATGGCTTGACATTGACAATAAAGGTCAAAGATAGTCAAACTTCATGATTCTATTATAGCACTAGGTTAATAGAAATCAAGTAAAAAGCATTAAAAAATTAGCACTCTTATGCTAAGAGTGCTATTCTTTCTCAGGGTCAATCTGACTGGCTGCCATAGACCCCATAGCAGCACCAAAAATTACCCCACCAAGGATGATTGCGATAAGTCCAAGAGGATTTGTGAAGAGTTCCAAAGGATTTTCTCCCTCTTGCCATTTGCTAAAAGCGTTAAAAACGAGCATGAATAGTGCAAAAATTCCACCAGCTAACCAGCCCTTTTTGCGAGCTTTCTGTCGTGTCTGTTCAACTTCATTTTTAGGGACTTCCAATGATGTTTGCAAATCACGATTGGTCAACATAACAAGAAGAATAATAGGAATAACAAAAATGAGGACGAAGAGATTAATATAGAGAAAAGCGGCGGTCGCTATCGTTTGGTTGATGAGTAAAATAATAGTAGAAAAGAGTAACTCAAAGAAAAAGAGACCAATAAACAGTTTATTGCCGATACGGTTAACTTCTTGTTCGCGATATTCGTCTAATTCACCATTAATTCCATAGAAACGTTTAATAAATTTTAGCCAAAGTGATGTTTTTTTCATAATGATTCTCCTTTAAAATTCCCAAAATTATAAATGTCTATTCTCCCAAAAAAGTGTGTTTAAATCAGTTTGCAGAGCTTCTGCTAATTTGATACAAAGGTCAAGCGACGGATTATATTTATTGTTTTCGATGAGGTTAACCGTTTGGCGGGCAACACCTATTTGTTTTTTTAGCAAAAATTTTTTGATACTTTCCTTAAGTGGTACGGACGGCAGCGACTTCCGTCGGAATTCCATGCCTAAGTTTTGAGCCGAGAGTCTCAAAACTTCCGAGTGGCTGTTCTTTTATTATTCAGCCACTTTTACCACGGCGGAAAGCATCGTTTTGTTTGCTCGCTTCGCTCGCAAATAATCCATTGATAAAATAGCCATTAAGTTTTTCAAGATAAAAGTTTGTTTGTATGCGTTCTGATTATATATTGATTCTATATGACATGTCAAATATAAATGACAAATGTGGTGGTATTTTTGGGAGATGATTTTTTTATTTTTATTCAAAATTTGCTTGACAAAATGTATAATTATGCTAAAATTAGGTATATTATTCAAAGAAAAAGGATGGACGAGTGTATGACTATTAATGATTCATTTTTGAAAGAGATTGATTTTACTAAGGAAGAACTGGTTGAATTGATTGATTTAGGATTGAAATTTAAAGAGTTGAAAAAGAAAAAAATTCCTCATAAATATTTAGAGGGGTTGAACATTGCTCTTATTTTTGAAAAGACAAGTACACGAACACGTTCAGCTTTCACGGTGGCTGGGCAAGATTTGGGCATGAACGTGACTTATCTTGGTAGTAGCGAGATTCAACTTGGTAAAAAGGAATCAGTCATTGATACGGCAAAAGTTCTTGGTTCGATGTTTGACGGGATTGAGTACCGTGGTTTCAAACAAGAAGATGTTGAAGCCTTGGCTGAGTATTCTGGTGTGCCAGTCTGGAATGGTTTGACAGATACTTGGCATCCAACACAAATGATTGCTGATTTTATGACCTTAAAAGAAGTTTTTGGAAAATTAGAAGGCTTGACGATTGCTTATGTCGGTGATGGGCGTAATAATATGGCAAATTCTTTGCTTGTGACTTCGGCAATTCTTGGTGTCAATGTTAAAATTATTGCGCCAGCCAGCTTGCAACCTGAAGCTGAAATTATTGAAATTGCTCAAAAATACAACAATGGTGCTGAATTAACCATTACAGATGACCTTGCTGCAGTTAAGAGTGTCGATATGCTTTACACCGATGTTTGGGTATCAATGGGAGAAAAAGTTGATTTCAAAGAACGTATTGACCTCTTATTGCCTTACCAAATCAATGCAGAACTATTAGCGAAAACTGAGAATCCTGATGTGATTGTCATGCATTGCTTACCAGCTTTCCATGACCTTAATACCGAAATTGGTCAAGAAATTTATGACAAATATGGTCTTGCTGAACTTGAAATTACCGATGAGATTTTTCAAAAATACAGTTCAATAATTTTTCAAGAAGCTGAAAACCGTATGCATTCTATCAAAGCGATTATGTACAATTCACTCAAAGCAATTTAAGGGATAATAATCACTGGAAAATGGCACTTTTGACAGGAATTTTTGATAAAAGCAAGAAAATACATTCCTTTGTTGTTTGTTTGTAGGAAATTATGTTAAAATAGTATGGACAATAAACGAAGAGGAGAATAGTCATGGAATCACATTTGGTGAGAATTATCAATCGTCTTGAGTTAATGACAACTGATAGTAGTAATCTTAAACGTAATTTTGAACGTGATGGTGTCGTTGTGGCAGAAGTGTCATTCAGCAATGACCCTGAAAATGGTCCAGTTTTCACTTTGCGTGATGTTGAAGCGCGTGAGTCTTACTCATTTGATAGCATCGATTTAATCGCAATGGAAATTTACGACCTTCTTTACTAAAATAAAGAAAAATTCAGGACAGAGTATAAGGTTTTTGTAAAGCCCTGTTTAAGTGTGGTTTCAACGTTTTCTTATATTGCTATTTTGAATTGCAAAAAGTTCGCAAACTGCGAGCTTTTTATTTTTTTGTTTATTAAAATGCTAGAAAAGCTGTTATATCAAGTGTTTACGCCTGTTTTCAGGAAAATTAATCATTGGTATTTTTATTCAATCTGTGTTATAATTAATTGATTATTGCTTATAGGAGAAATAAATGGATTTTTCATTTTTGCCAAAATATTGGGCTTATTTTAACTATGGTGTCCTTGTAACCATTATGATTTCAGCATGTGTTGTTTTCTTTGGGACAATCATTGGTATCTTGGTTGCTTTAGTTAAACGTACAAATATAAAAATTTTAAATTGGATTGCTAGTTTTTATGTTTGGATCTTTCGTGGGACCCCAATGGTCGTTCAAATCATGATTGCTTTTGCTTGGATGCACTTTAATAATGCGCCAATCGTTGGCTTTGGTGTTCTTGATCTTGATTTTTCACGTTTGCTTCCTGGTATCATTATTATTTCGTTAAATAGCGGAGCTTATATTTCTGAAATCGTCCGTGCTGGTATCGAAGCAGTGCCCAAAGGACAGCTTGAAGCAGCCTATTCGCTTGGGATTCGCCCAGTCAATGCCATGCGTTATGTCATTTTGCCGCAAGCCCTCAAAAATATCTTACCAGCACTTGGTAATGAATTTATTACCATTATCAAAGATAGTTCACTTCTTCAAACTATCGGTGTTATGGAATTGTGGAATGGTGCCCAATCGGTTGTAACAGCAACATATTTGCCAATCACACCGTTGTTATTTGCTGCATTCTACTACCTCATGGTGACAACTGTGATGTCATTCTTAGTGAAACGACTTGAAAAACGCATGGGAAACGGAGGTAGCAACTAATGTCAGAAACGCTTATTTCAATTAAAGAGCTTCATAAATATTTCGGAAAAAATGAAGTGCTAAAAGGGATTGACCTTGATATTAAATCTGGTGAAGTGGTTGTTATCATTGGACCTTCAGGGTCAGGAAAATCAACATTTCTTCGTACAATGAACTTACTTGAAACACCAACAAAAGGTGTGATTACTTTTGAAGGTGTTGATATTACAGATAAGAAAAATGATATTTTCAAAATGCGTGAAAAAATGGGAATGGTTTTCCAACAGTTCAATCTTTTCCCAAATATGACGGTACTTGAAAATATCATATTATCACCAATCAAAACAAAAGGTGTTTCTAAAGCGGAAGCAGAAGCAAAAGCCTATGATTTGCTAGATAAAGTTGGGCTTCGCGACAAAGCAGATGCTTATCCAGCTAGTTTGTCAGGTGGTCAACAACAACGTATCGCGATTGCGCGTGGACTTGCTATGGATCCAGATGTCTTGCTCTTTGACGAACCAACATCAGCGCTTGACCCAGAAATGGTTGGTGAAGTGCTTGGTGTTATGCAAGATTTGGCGAAATCTGGGATGACAATGGCGATTGTTACCCATGAAATGGGATTTGCACGTGAAGTAGCTGACCGTGTTATTTTCATGGACGGAGGTGTCATTGTTGAACAAGGAACGCCAGAAGAAGTCTTTGAACAAACCAAAGAAGCTCGTACAAAAGATTTCTTGAGTAAAGTTTTATAATAGAATAAAAAAACCTCGGTTGAGTGCATAAACTCAACTGAGGTTTTTCTTGTTCTGGAAGAAGTTGAATATAGGTAAAAATGGATATTTAATTAGATTAAAATGAGTGAAATTTTATATGTTGAGCACACTTAATTTTTAGAATTTAGTTATTTTTTGAAAAATGTAAATGATTGAAACAAGAATGAAAACATCTATATTATAATGATTCTAAATAGAAAAATATCTTATTTAGAACAATTCTAATTAATTGAATAATTAAAGAAAAAATTAATTTTTATAGAAAATTTGCCCTATTTTTATGATATAATGAATCGGGCGGAAGGTCAAATATTTTATCAAAAAATTACGAGGAGGTCAAGAATTTTGATTTTGCAAAATGCTAAAGTTGATATTCCCTACACAGTCGTTAGTGTTGATTTGCCTGATGAAAGTGTTCGACATTTATCAAACTTAGGGTTAAAAGTTGGTGCTTCGTTAAAAGTCGTTTCAAAAACGCCAACCAGTGCAATTGTCATGCTTAAATCAAGCCGTTTGGCATTTGATCAGTCAATTTTAAATCATATTGATGTTACTGAAGAAGAAGGAGAACTTGAAACTTTGCCCCTTTCAGAGTTGAAAGTTGGAGAATTTGCTTATGTGGATGGTATTTATGCTATTAATGAAGCAAAACGTCGTCTTATGGATATGGGATTAACACGCCATACTAAAGTTTACCTTCGTAAAGTAGCGCCATTAGGAGACCCTATCGAAATTAGTTTACGTGGTTACGAGTTAACCTTACGCAAATCAGAAGCGCAGATGATTAGTGTTGTGAAAGTAGATAGTGAGGAGAAAAAATGACAGAGATAGCCTTAATTGGGAATCCAAATAGTGGGAAAACAAGTCTCTTTAATTTATTGACAGGAACAAGTCAACGTGTTGGTAACTGGCCTGGTGTTACTGTCGAACGAAAAAGTGGTACCGTTAAAAAGCAAAGTGATTGGAAGGTGCAAGACTTACCAGGGATTTACTCAATGTCACCTTATACGCCAGAGGAAAAAGTGGCGCGTGACTATTTGTTGAGTAATCATGCGGACAGTATTCTTAATGTTGTTGATGCGACAAACTTGGAACGTAATCTTTATTTGACAACGCAGTTGATTGAAACAGGGATTCCTGTGACAGTTGCGCTTAACATGAGCGATGCCCTCAAAGGTCAAGGAAAAACGATTAATATCGATAAACTTTCTTATCAACTTGGTGTTCCAGTTGTTTCTACTAGCGCCGTTAAAAATGTCGGCGTTGAGAAAGCTGTTAAAAAAGCAGCTCATACTACTAAAGAAACCGTTGATACCATTCAATATCCTACTTATAGTGATAAATTTGAAGCGGCAATTAAACAAATTATTGATATTTTAGGTGATATTATTCCAGAACGTTCTGCACGTTTTTATGCTATTAAACTTTTTGAACGTGATGCTTTGGTTCAAAATGAAGTAGAATTATCAGAATTTCAAAAAGGTGAAATCAATGAAGTAATTAAAATCGCCGAAGAAATTTTTACAGAGGATTCTGAAACTATCGTTATCAATGAACGTTATGAATTTATCGAACGTGTTGCTAAAATGGCACAAAACCAAGATAGCAATTTCAAGATGACGATTTCAGATAAAATCGACCGTGTCGTGACAAACCGTATTTTGGCATTGCCGATTTTTGCGGTAGTCATGTTTTTGGTTTATTACCTATCTATTCAAACAGTCGGAACAATGTGGACAGACTGGGTGAACGATGTTCTCTTTGGTGATTTAGTGCCAAATTGGGTACAAGCTGGTCTAGATTACTTGCATGTATCTGGTTGGTTAGAATCATTGATTATTGACGGAATCGTTGCAGGGGTTGGTACGGTTCTTGGGTTCTTACCACAAATCTTTGTTCTATTTATCTGCTTGGGTATTTTAGAAGATATTGGTTACATGAGCCGTATTGCTTTTGTCATGGACCGTGTGTTCCGACGCTTCGGGTTGTCAGGAAAATCTTTCATTCCGATGTTGATTGCGACAGGGTGTGGTGTGCCTGCGATTATGGCAAGTCGTACCATTGAAAACGAACGTGACCGTCGTATTACCATTATGACAGCAACGTTCATGCCATGTTCGGCTAAATTGGAAATTATCGCTTTGATTGCGGGAGCATTTTTCCCAGATAATCCATTTGTTGCGCCATCTACATACTTCATCGGTTTCTTGACAATTATTTTATCAGGGATTGCGCTTAAGAAAACAAGTTTCCTTGGAAGCTATGTTAGCCCGTTTATCATGGAATTGCCAGCTTACCATATGCCAAAAGTATGGTCAGTATTACGTTACGCCTTTGGTAAAGCTATGAGCTTTGTAAAACGCGCTGGTACCATCATTTTCAGTTTGACGGTTATTATCTGGTTCATGTCATCTTACGATTTTGCTTTTCAAGCTGTTGATACGGAGTATTCAATCCTTGCTGCTCTTGGTAAAGCAATTGCTTGGATTTTCCAACCACTTGGCTTTGGTGACTGGAGAGCTACCGTTGCAGCTGCGACAGGGCTTGCAGCCAAAGAAGCCGTTGTTGGAACATTCGGTGTCTTGTATAATGACAGCACAACTAGTGGTTTGTATCATGCTTTGCAATTGGATTACACACCACTAGCAGCTTATTCATTCTTGACATTTAACCTGCTCTGTGCGCCATGTTTTGCTGCAATGGGTGCTATCAAACGTGAAATGGGAGATGCGAAGTGGACAATTGGTGCAATTGGCTACCAAACAGGACTTGCTTATGTGGTTAGTTTGATTATCTATCAACTTGGACTTGTTGTTTTCTATGGCAAAGGCATCACATTCTGGACGATTGTAGCTGTTATCTTGTTGATTACTATTATTTACTTTATCGTTAGAAAACCAAGACAAGTTAAAGAAAAAGTGATTACTTTAGATAATCTAGAAATGGCTGGAGAATAACGCTATGGCAACGATTGTTATTGCTGCAATTATTGCATTTGCGGTGTTTATGGGCTTTCGTAGTTTCATCAAAGGAAAAGGTTCTTGTGGTGATTGTGATTGTAACTGCCCAGTCAAAGATGAAATGCATAAAACAGCAAAGTAAATTAACAAGAAAAGCTTGCTCATTTGAGTAAGCTTTTCTTGTTAGGCATAAAATAGTATTAATAATATTTTAAAGAATTTTCTGAAAAATAGAATATAGTGTAGTTTTCTGGTATAATGGAGGAAATACAATTTTGGGAGAATGATATGGCAACAATTATAGATGGAAAAGCTTTAGCCTTTAAAAAACAAACGGAATTAGTTGAAAAAGTAGAAAAACTAAAAGCTGAAACAGGTGTTGTGCCTGGTTTGGTCGTTATCCTTGTAGGGGATGACCCAGCCAGCCAAGTTTATGTTCGTAATAAAGAACGTTCTGCTAAAAAAGCAGGATTTCTAAGTGAAACTGTTCGCCTTTCAGAATCAATCAGTGAAGAAGAATTGATTCAAGTGATTGAACAATATAACGAAGATGACCGTTTCCATGGTATTTTGGTGCAATTGCCACTTCCTGCACACATTAATGATAAGCGTGTGATTCTAGCAATTGACCCTAAAAAAGACGTAGATGGTTTCCACCCGATCAACACAGGACACCTTTGGAATGGACGTCCTGTCATGGTACCGTGTACGCCAGCTGGCATTATGGAATTGCTTCGTGAGTATGACATTGATTTAGAAGGTAAAACAGCTGTCATCATTGGTCGTTCAAATATCGTCGGAAAACCAATGGCGCAGCTATTATTGGACAAAAATGCAACGGTTACCTTGGCGCATTCTCGTACACGTCATTTGGCGCGCGTGACAAAACAAGCTGATGTTTTAATCGTGGCAATCGGTCAAGGACATTTTGTAACCAAAGAATTTGTGAAAGAAGGGGCAGTGGTTATTGATGTCGGTATGAACCGTGATGACAATGGTAAGCTCATTGGAGATGTTAAATTTGACGAAGTTGAACCACTCGCAAGTTTTATCACACCAGTACCTGGTGGCGTTGGTCCAATGACCATTACAATGCTTATGGAACAAACATATCAATCTGCCCTTAGAAGTGTGAAAGCATGATTATTAATGAATTATTGGCGCGTCAAGTGATTACAAAGCGCCAGCCACATTCTCACAAAGGAACATACGGTCGTGTTCTTTTAATTGGTGGATTTTACCCTTATGGTGGAGCGATTATCATGAGCGCCTTAGCCACGGTTAAAAGCGGTGCTGGATTAGTGACTGTGGCGACTGAGCGTGACAATATCGCAGCTCTTCATAGCCATCTTCCAGAAGCTATGGCTTTTGATTGTGATGATAAGGAGCTATTTTATGAAAATTTGACCAAGGCTGATGTGGTTTTGATTGGTCCTGGTTTAGGGGAAAATAGCAAAGCAGAAGCCGTGTTTCAAATGGTTTTGGAGCATATTTCTGAACACCAAATTTTGATTATTGACGGCTCCGCTTTGAATTTATTGGCAAAAGCTAAGCCAATCACAGTCAAAACGAATCATCTCATATTGACACCGCATCAAAAAGAATGGGAAAGATTATCAGGAATCGCTATTTCGAACCAGACAATCGAAAACACCAAAGCAGCCCTGCAAGAATTTCCAAAAAAGACCGTCTTAGTGGCTAAAAGTCATCAGACTAAAATCATTCAAGGAAATCAAGTCGGCGAGCTAACTGTTGGCGGTCCTTACCAAGCGACAGGTGGTATGGGAGATACGCTTTGTGGCATGATTGCAGGCTTTGTCGCCCAGTTTAAAGATAATCTCTTTAACGGCGTTGCTACAGCAACGTATCTACATTCCTACATCGCTGACCAACTCAGCGACCAAGCTTATGTTGTTTTACCAACGACAATTAGCGCAGAACTTCCCCGTATCATGAAAGAACTCTCGGAGAGATAAATATAGAAAACACAATGTTAACATCTTGATTATCAAGAGCAGCGTTGTGTTTTTTATTAAAA
The DNA here is from genome assembly GCA_903064625.1 of Mallotus villosus. Lineage (NCBI taxonomy): Eukaryota > Metazoa > Chordata > Actinopteri > Osmeriformes > Salangidae > Mallotus > Mallotus villosus. The sequence continues at coordinate 1,515,403 of CAEFZP010005686.1, forward strand.
ATTATAAAATGCTTCAAAAATATTACAAATATTACGTTTTTTTGCATTGATTTTTTACAAATATATACTTTATAATATTTTTCAGAATTGGCCGATTCTAATAATTAACGATGATGATTTTAGCTATAAAATCAGCTGTTGTCACTGTTTTATGAAAAATGTCTAGGAGATTTTTTATAAAAAGTTGTAAAATAACTGTAACATTACTCGGCTCAGTCTTGTTACTTGGAGCTTGTTCAAAAAAGGAAAAGTCATTCCAAGTTAGCACAAGCCATTCAAAAGTAACACAAGTAGGTAGAGTAGCACAAAGAAAGTAACTAAAAATTCATTAAGCACAGAGGTGAGTTCATTAGGAAAATGCTCCAAGAAGAAAAAAGACATTATTATCAGATTAAAACTCCTAAAAATAGTCACGCTTTTCGTGTAAGTAGGCTATTTATTTTCTAAGCTAAACTGTCCGCTGGACTATTTATAATAAAAAACAAACCCTTTGAAATCAATGTTTCAGAGGGTTTGTTTTATCTCCTTTTGACAAAAAGGGGCAGAATAGGGGCAAATTTTAAAAGAGATTTAATGCATTTAAACGGTTAGATAAGTCTAATGTCATCTGCATGGTGACGTGGCTATAAATTTCAAGCGTTGTTTTTGAATCAGAATGTCCAACGCGTTCCATAATTGCTGGTAACGGAATTCCTAATTCAGCTAATAACGAAATGTGGGAATGTCGGAAAATATGTGTTGTAATATTTTTTTCAAGACCAGCTTTTTGACCATATTCTTTTAATACTGTTATTATCCTAGAGGTGCTAAGCACTTTACCTTTAGAGTTAAAAAATAGATAGTCAGTTCCTAATCCATCTTTGATATTTTCTAAAATTTGTTCTTGAATTAATGTGAGAGCAATTTTTGGAACATCAAAAATTCTATCTGATTTTTTAGTTTTAGGTGTAGTTCGTTTGTTAGTTTTGAAGTCATAAGTATATTGAACGTGTATTTTAGAATTCTCAAAATTAATATCAGTTCTAGGGTCTAAACCAGCTAACTCACCATATCGCATGCCTGTCATAAAAAGTATTACAGCTATACGATAATATTTTTTAGCATATTTATTATGTTTAATATCTTTTGAAATTTCTTGAATAAGGATTTTGACTTCAGATTTATCAAGAAATTTAGTTTTTTTCTTTTGTACTTTTTCAGGAGTAAGAACTTCTTTAGGTATTTCAACGAACGACATTTCATTGCTATCAATATAATTCATCCGTACAGCATATTTAAATGTTTGGTTAAGACGTCCTTTAATTTTTTTAACATAGTTATGGGAATAACCATTTGCAAGTAAATCATCAAATATTTTTTGCAGATATCTGCGATCGATTTTGCTAATTAAATAATCGTTTGGAATAGCTTCATGAATCCTAACGTTAATGTGACGAGATGAAATAACTGTTGTTTCTTTAACTCCCATTCTCCATGACTGCATATATTCAGAAAAAACTGTTCCAAAAGTTACTGTATCACGTTCAGGCTTCGCATTTAATAGTTCATTGATTTTTAATTGTAAAGCTACAGCGGCTTTCTTACGTCCTTGCGGCGTATCTTTTTCGATTTGTTCATAGGCACGTTTCATTTTGCCTGTATATGGATCTTTATAACGTTCGACATAACGTAATTTACCGTTTTTTTGTTTCTCTGGCCACATTTGCTTTATACCTCATTTCTATGGTAAAATGAGTATAGTAAAGAGACCTACTGCATGCAGGTTCTTACTATACATTCTATTCAATATCTGTACTCAATTTTTGGCGAAGGAGAGTGCAGATATTTTTTATTGCTTTTTATTCTCCTCAACCCATTTTTCAATTTTTTCAATTTGTTCATCAGTCAATGGATTCTTATCGATATGTTCAAGAAGTTCTTGGACAAGTTTCCTAAAATGATCATTCATAAATCTTTATTCCTTCTAACTGTTTAGCTTAAAAAGAACATTTGTACGTTGTTAGCTTCAGCTTGCGTAAGTTTAGTTTTAATTGTTTTGACTTCATCACTGTTGACAGCACGGAACTTAACAACGGCTTTTCCTGGTTTTTCTTCGGTAGTAGTAACAGAAGTAGAATCAATGGTCCCTTTTTTCTTACGTGAACCACCAGCCATGCCACCTACAATTGTACCAACTCCAGGAGCAATTATACTACCAATTGCTGCACCGCCTAACACGCTACCTGTGCGCCCTTGTTGTTTCGTTTTACCTTTAGTGACAGTTTTTTGCGTAATTGTAGAACCAGCAAAATCAAAACCAGCGAATTCAAATAAATAAGGTGTTTCAGAATAGAAACCAAAATAATATTGACCGTCAACTGTTTTTCTAACGGTTTCATTTCCAATTTTCATTTTATTTTCTTGGCTAGCTTTTTTGCGTGTTTCATTAGCTTTGCTGACGCCAGCAACTGTTTTTTCTGTGGCTGTTTTTGCAATATCCTTTAATTTTCCAAAGTCCATAATTGTACTCCTTTTAATCACAATCTATAGGTGTAAAACTACCTACTACGTTAAATATTTTAATGTGGTCACCGTCAGTTGGTGGGAATTCTATTTCAATGTCAGGGTATTTGTCTTTATCTGGATTAATTGAGACAAGTAATAGCCCATTTTCGACAGTATATAATTTCTTAAAATATGATTTATCATTGATGACAACAACACATTCTTCACCGTCGTATGTAGTAGTTCCATAGTCTCGTAAATAAAGAATGTCACCGTCTTGATAATCTGGATTCATAGAATTACCATTCACCTGTGTGGCTATGTCATAACGCGGTGGTTCTTCGTTAGTGTAAGCAAAATCTGAATCGTAATCATCATAACCAAAACCTTTAGGACCAGCTTTAGCAGCAGAAGTGTAATATATTTTGATAGGTTCTGAAACGACAAAACCAGATGATTTTTCAATAATATCAGTTTTAATTTTGTCAATCGCTTCTTGTACAATAGAATGATTTTTCTTAAATCGTTCAGAATGTTTTTCAATTTCCGACTGTTCAAATTCAGCAGGTAAAGTCTGGACATCAGCTAGTCTTTCAATATAAAGATTATTAATATCTTCATCAGTAACATCTTTTAAAAGCAAATCTTGACTAACATATTTATCGCGAATAAAAGTAGTTTTTGCAATAAACAAAGCTTGTAACGGTTCAATATCATTGTAAGAATAATTGCTTGTTATTGCTTCTTCGTAAATATTGTTTAATGCTTGTTCAAAATCACTTTGAGCAACATTATAGTCTGGCATTATATTAGTTAAGAATTGACTTAGATTTGCTGCGATATAAGTTTTAAAATCACCATATTGTAACTCGTTTACAGTTAAATCGCCAACTTTTGCAATTTGTTTTAAGCGTTCGTTATTTGGAATGTTATTCCCTTTTTCCCAACGCAGAACATTGCTTTTTGAGGCGTTAAATAGTTTTCCGAATTCTTCTAAAGTCATTCCTTTAGATTTTCTAATGGATTTTATCCGTGCTCCGACAGATTTTTTATCTATATCAAACATGGTTTATCTCCTTTATGATTTTATTTTAACACATTTCTAGAAAAAAATATCAAAAAAGTTGCAAAAAGTTGAATTTTTTTGTTGACAAATAAAAATAAAGGTTTTATAATAAGTGACGTAAAGTTACGAAAGGAGGTAAAAAATGACGAAGTCAGATAAAATTAGAGGCTACAGACATATGCTTGGTAAGACGCAAGCACAAATGGCTGAAATGCTTAATATTTCACCGCAATCTTACCATAATAAAGAATGTGGTAAAGTTCGTTTTACAGATGATGAAAAGATGATTTTTAAAAAAATGTTACTGCCATTTTTTCCTGATATTACAATCGAAGACATCTTTTTTTAAAGCAAAAGTGACGTAAAGTGACGAAGATATCATATTCTTTCTCTCAGCTAGTAGTTACGGCTCTAGCAAGTTAACAAGTAAGTCATTAATCAAAATGGTAATAATTTTCAATAGTAAAATCTCCTCATTTATTTTTTTAAACAATACCCTTAAAACTTTAATTCACCAAATCAAAATGACTTGCTAGGGCTATAACTGCTAGTTGAGAGCAGTAGAACAGAATTAGAAAGGACGGTGCATGTATTTTGGACACAAAAAAAGCGACTGACGGCAATCAGTCGACAAACAAATAAAACTTTACTTAGATTATATCATAAACTGGAGGTTTTAGCTATGCAACCATTAGAGCTAGTGAGAATCAAAGATATCATCATTGAAAAAGTAAGTGCTAACGATGAAGAACTATCTCGTATTTTTGGGTTGACAGAACGAACTTGCGCCGACAGACGTCGTGAGATGACTAGATTGCCAAGTCAAACTAAAGCTCTTAGAGATGGTGGAACAGTAGTAACAATCAAAGGCTTTGATGAATATCTACAATATCGCGGCACATTAGCATGGAAAAAAGAAATGCAAAAGATGAATAAAGCGAGGAAATAACAATGAAAAAACTAATCAACTGGATTTTTGCAAAACCTAACAAACAAGAAGAACTACAGCAAGTGTGGACAATCGAACGAAACGGTTGGGAAGCAAGTGCTAAAGCTTATAACCAAGCACACAATATCCACAATGAATTGATTTAGGTGATAAACATGATACAAGAAGTTATTAATGAAAATGCGTTCTTAAAAGACGAAAACAGACGTCTTAACAATGAACTAACAAAGCATTATTTTGCAACTATCGCAAAAGCTAATTTACTTGACATCATTATTGCTGAAGGCTACATCTTGTCATCAACACTTGAGAAATGTATCAATCAGCTTGATGAAGTTGACCAGTTAGAAATTAGAAAGGCTATGACAAATGGCAACAGCTAAATTAGAAAAAGAAAACGTGCTTATTATGCGAATGCATTATGCAGAAGCTACTCACCCTGAAAATGGTGAGAAAATAGACGTTTCTGTGGCAATGAACGGTGTACCTGTTATCACTTACAAAGGTCGTATAGTAACTTACGACATTCAAGAAATTGTCAACGAAGCAGTCAACTTAATTGATGAAGCGTTAGCAAAGGAGTTAAAAAATGGTGACAATTAATAAATTAGAAATTGAGAACGTCAAGCGTATTAAAGCGGTCAAAATTGAACCGTCAGCAACTGGATTAACCGTAATTGGTGGGAATAATAACCAAGGTAAGACCAGCGTGTTGGATTCGATTGCTTGGGCATTAGGCGGTAACAAATATAAACCAAGTAAAGCAGAGCGTGAGGGTTCCATGGTACCGCCAACGCTGAAAGTGACTTTGTCAAATGGCTTGATTGTTGAACGTAAGGGTAAGAATAGCTCACTTAAAGTCATTGACCCAAATGGTCAAAAAGCAGGGCAACAGTTGCTTGATAGTTTTGTAGAAGAATTAGCTATCAATTTACCCAAGTTCATGGAAAGCACACCAAAAGACAAGGCTAACACGCTTTTGCAAATTATCGGTGTCGGTGACCAACTGGCTGAATTGGAGCTAAAAGAAAAGGAAATCTATAATCAACGTCATGCAATTGGTGTGATTGCCGACCAAAAGGAGAAGTTTGCAAAAGAACAGCCATACTACCCAGACGCACCGAAAGAATTGGTTAGCATTTCCGAACTTATCCAACAGCAGCAAGCTATCTTAGCTAAGAATGGTGAGAACGCTCGTAAACGTCAAAACGTGACAGTTATTCAACAAAACTACGACTTCAAGCAACAAGAAGTTGATGAACTTAAGAAGAAGCTTATGGTGGCTGAACAGCAATTAGACCAACTAACGGAAGATTTACAAATTGCACAGACTGACGCTATGGATTTGCACGACGAGTCAACAGCTGAAATTGAAGAAAACATTGCACGTATTGACGAAACCAATCGACGTGTTCGCGCTAATCTTGATAAAGACAAAGCTGAAGACGACGCTAAACAACAACGTGAACAATACAATCAATTGACTAACGAAATTGAAGCTGTACGTCAACAAAAAACAGACTTGTTAACTAACGCAGACTTGCCACTTGAAGGTTTGGCAGTATCTGATGGTAAGCTACTTTATCAAGGTCAAGAATGGGATAATATGTCAGGCAGTCAACAGCTTATGGTGGCTACTGCGATTGTTCGTAAGCTTAAGCCAGAATGCGGCTTCGTTCTGATTGATAAGTTGGAACAAATGGATCAAATCACACTTGAACAGTTTGGAGCATGGCTGGAGCAAGAGGGCTTACAAGCCATTGCCACAAGAGTGTCAACTGGTGAGGAGTGCGCTGTGATAATCGAGGACGGTTACTCAGTCGTTAACGAAGCACATCAACAATCAACAACAGCTAAGCCAGCATTCACAGCAGGCACATTTTAAAAAGGAGAATAACAATGAAACAAACTAAAACTTTTATCGTCTTTCGTGATAAAAAAACAGGAGCTTTTCTAGTGGACTATCAAAACAAAAAATCTTCCTTAGCTTTTAAATCTACCTGGAGTGATGATATTGAAGATGCAATTAATATCACAAAAGAAAAAATTGAGGAAGAAAACGAACGTTACAAAGGGATGTTAGACGTCTTTGGCGCAGAACCAATTGAAGTCAAAGCAGAATACACGCTCACAACATTAGATGGTGAAGAACCAAAAGAAATCAACTATGACGAAGCTAAAGCGACATTTGCTAAACTTGCTAGTATTTTCGGAGGTGATGATTAATGCAAATTACAAAAGGAAAGCGCGCACGAGCTCAAAAAGTAGTCGTCTATGGTCCCGAAGGAATTGGAAAATCAACCTTTGCGGCACAATTTCCAGAGCCTCTATTTATTGACACGGAAGGCTCAACCGACAACATGGACGTCACACGCTTGGATAAGCCATCAAGCTATACCATGTTGAAAAATGAAATTGCTTGGGTAAAAGCTAATCCAACTGTTTGTAAGACGCTTGTCATTGATACAATCGACTGGGCAGAAAGCTTAGTCATTGCAGATGTCTGCGCACAACATGGCAAAAAAGGTATTGAGGATTTTGGTTGGGGAAATGGCTACACATACACTAAAGAAGAAATGGGGCGTTTGCTCAATCAGCTTGGTGAATTGGTTGATTTAGGTATCAATGTTGTGTTAACAGCACACGCTCAAATGCGTAAATTTGAACAGCCAGACGAAATGGGAAGCTATGACCGTTGGGAGTTGAAACTCGGTAAAAAGACAAGTTCACAGACGGCACCGTTAGTTAAAGAATGGGCTGATATGGTTCTATTTGCTAATTATAAAACAGTCGTCATGACGGCGGATAATGGCAAGAAAAAGGCTACTGGTGGGCAACGTGTTCTATACACGCAACATCATCCAGCGTGGGACGCTAAAAACCGTCATGGTTTGCCAAAGGAAATGCCGTTTGACTATGCAGGCATTGCACACATCTTTAACCAAGCACCTGCGCAAGCACAACAACCAGTGCCAGAACCTACTCCGCAAGCACCAGCACAGGAACAAACACCAACTGCCGAACCAGCGCCACAGGTTCAACCACAGACGCAAGAAACACCGCAGCAACCGTCACAAGCGCCTGAAAGTTTGACACAGCCTGCGCCAGAACGTCAACCTTACCAAGAACCTAACTTAGCCTTGCCACAGGCTCTGCGTGATTTGATGATACAAAATCAAGTCACAGAGCTTGAAGTCCAAAAGGCAGTTGCTCAAAAGGGTTACTATCCAGAGGATACATCAGTTATCATGTACGACCCTGGATTTATTGACGGCGTTCTTATCGGCGCTTGGGACCAAGTGTTTAACATGATTAAAGATAATCGTATCTTGCCATTTTAGAAAGGAATAACAATGGATAAAACAATTAAATTAGACTTGTCAGCTATCGGTGAAGGGAGTCTACAAGAAAAAGTAGACAAAGAGCTTGAGAAAATCTTTGATAATATTCTTGATCCAAACACCGAAAGCAAACCAGCACGTAAATTAACGATTACGCTCACAATGAAAGCTGACGAAAGTCGTCAAACGGTTAGCACAGCAATGGAAGTGAAATCAACACTAGCACCTCAAAAAGGAACGGCTACGACAGTTCTTGTTGGTCAGAAAGACGGTAAAGTCTATGCTAATGAATTGCTTAGTAGCGTTCCTGGTCAAACCTATTTCGACAATGAAGCGGTCTTGCGTACCGACATTGGCGAACCAATCGAAGCGCTAGAAAAAGGCATTAATGAAGATGTCATTGATTTTAATAAACAGAAAGCAGGTAATTAATTATGTCAGAAAACATTAAAGAAGCAATTGCATACGGCGTTGAGTTAGCAAGCCGTGAGGACAAAATCATCACAGTTGATGGCAAACACTACTACGATGACTCAAAAGCTAATCTTGTTGAGCTTGAACCGAAACTTTATCCAGATGTACTTGAACTATGCACGCTTGATAGTTTGGTTGATTATCTCAAGTCAGGGCTTAACAACACCAGCTTTCAACGTTTAATGGTTGTTGTGGAAAGTTCAACTCAAGTGTCTGTCTATACTGAAGATGATGAAAAAGCAGTACGTACACGTCTTGTTAGTGTTGAAGCACGTATCCCAAGCATTCAATACGGTTACTACATGTCATCAACTGACTTCAACGTTTACCTGCAATCAAAATTTGAAGATACAGATGACCGCGACGTTGTTTTGAATTTTGCAAGTGCGCTTAAAATTGACAATGGTTCAGAAATTGTTGATAACGGTGTTAGCCAAACAACGACTGTTAAAACTGGAGTAGCTAACTTAGCAAAAGCGAAAGCACCAAACCCAGTCATGCTACGTCCATATCGCACATTTGCAGAGGTGGAACAACCAGCTAGCCAATTTGTGTTTCGCATTGATAAGAATGCAGAAATGGCATTATTTAGTGCAGATGGTGGCAAATGGCACTTAAATGCAATTAACAACGTTGCTAACTACTTAAAAGCACAACTTGCAGAGCAAGGCAATATTACAATTTTAGCTTAATCAAAAGGAGAAATTAACATGACACAATTTAACAATAACTTTGACCATGAACTCGGTTGGGATGATGAAATTACCACAGACGCAAAAGAATTCGTACAGCTTGAACCTGGAGACTATCAATTCACAGTCACTAATCTTGAACGTGGACGTCACACACCAAACCCACAAAATCCAGGAAAATTGCCAGCTTGCAACAAAGCAACTATTACTATTGTGATTGAAACTGCTGAAGGTGAAGCACAATTAACACACAACTTATTCTTGCACACGTCAACAGAAGGTATGCTATCAGCGTTCTTTGGCGCAATCGGTCAAAAAAAACACGGTGAACCACTTCGCATGAATTGGAACAGCGTTATCGGTGCAAAAGGTGTTTGCCGAGTAAACAAACGTAAAGGTACTGGACAATATGCTGATCGTGAATATGACAATATTCGAGCCATGATTTACGCTGACGACGTTGATTGGACAAAAGTGTTGAACGCAAACGTACAACCGCAACAGCCAACTTACCAACAACCAATGCAACAAGCAGCACCACAGCAATACCCACAACAGCCACAAGCACCGCAACAACCTGCAGGATTTCAAGCTGGGCAATTTTAAGAGGTAATCTATGGAACTTAGAAAATATCAGGAACAGGCAAGACAAGCTGTTCAAACTGAGTGGAACGAAGGGAGGAAACGCACCCTGTTGGTTCTTCCGACGGGGTGTGGCTGACTGGTAAGACTATCGTATTTTCTAAGATTATTGAAGACCGTGTGAGAATGGGCGAGCGAGTGCTCGTCCTAGCGCACAGGTCGGAGCTCTTAGAACAAGCTAGCGATAAGTTAAAAACCGCTACTGGTTTAGGAACAGCATTAGAAAAAGCAGAAAGCACGTCTATCGGTTCATGGTTTCGTGTCGTTGTCGGTTCAGTTCAAACCTTGCAACGTGAGAAACGACTCAGTCAATTTCCACCAGATTATTTTGACACGATTGTGATTGACGAAGCTCACCATGCTATTTCAGATGGCTATCAACGAGTATTACAACATTTTAAATCTGCTAATGTGTTGGGTGTTACAGCAACGCCAGACCGTGGTGATAAACAAAATTTAGGCAAATTCTTCGATAGTCTCGCTTATGAATATTCAATTGTTGACGCAATCAAATCTGGCTATTTGTCAAAGATTACAGCAGTTACTATACCGTTGACATTGGACCTATCAAGCGTCAGTCAACAAGCTGGTGATTTCAAAGCTAGCGAAGTTGGCACAGCGTTAGACCCATATTTGGAACAAATCGCAGATGAAATGGTTAAGCAATGCGCAGACCGCAAAACAGTTGTGTTCTTGCCACTTGTCAAAACGTCTAAGAAATTCCGTGACATTTTAAACGCAAAAGGTTTTAAGGCTGCCGAAGTTAACGGTGAATCAGAAGACCGTGCGGAAATTTTAGCTGATTTTGACGAAGGTAAATACAATGTTCTGTGTAATTCAATGTTACTGACTGAAGGCTGGGATTGTCCGAGCGTTGACTGCGTTGTGGTGCTTAGACCGACAAAGGTTAGAGCGCTGTATAGTCAAATGGTAGGACGTGGCACGCGCTTAGCTGAAGGTAAAGAGAATTTGTTGATTCTGGATTTCCTTTGGCATACAGAACGCCACGAACTATGCCGACCAGCACATCTAATCACAGACAGCCCAGAAGTGGCTAAGAAAATGGTTGAAAACATGGCTGAACAGACGAACCAACAATTTGAATTGCTGGAAGCTGAAGAAACAGCTAGCAAGGACGTTGTGGCTGAACGTGAAGAAGCACTTGCTAAGCAGTTGTCAGAAATGCGTAAGCGCAAACGTCGTTTAGTTGACCCACTGCAATTTGAAATGTCTATCCAAGCAGAAGACTTAGCGGACTACGTGCCAGCTTTTGGAATTGAGATGACGCCACCAACAGATAAGCAGTTAAAAGCATTAGAGAAGTTTGGTATCTTTACGGATGACATTGGTAACTTTGGTAAGGCTAGCAAGCTGTTAGACCGACTTAAAAAACGTCAAACAGAAGGGCTTACAACGCCTAAACAAATTCGGTTGCTTGAACGTTACGGTTTTAAAAATGTTGGTATGTGGACATTTGACAGCGCAAGCAGCTTAATTAATCGCATTGCTGCAAATGGTTGGCGCGTTCCTCGTGGTATTCGACCAGCGGAATTTAAACCAGAATAATAAGAAAGGATAAACATGGCAGAGAGAGATTTTGACCTGCTACCATTGCTGGATTATATCAATCCTGCCATGGTAGATTATACAACTTGGTGTCAGGTGGGGATGGCGCTTAAACATGAAGGATACACGGCTATGGACTGGGATAACTGGTCGCAAGCTGATACCAGATATAAACGTGGAGAGTGTTTCAAAAAATGGGATACTTTCAACGAAGAGGCAGGTAGTGTCGTAACAGGAGCTACTATCACGCAACTAGCGAAAGAGGGTGGCTGGCAACCTGCGTCAAGTGGACGTGGTGATTTCCATGAGCTTGATTGGGAAGATACCATTGACCGTGATTATCAAATCGTTGATAAGAACTGGATTGAATCAAAAGAAATCAGAGAGCCACTCAATTGGCAACCTGCACAAGATTTGATTAGATATCTAGAAACCTTGTTTGATTCAACGGATTTGGTTGGCTACGTGACTGCGACATATCCAATCGAAACAGACAATGGTACGATTTATAAGCCAACGCAAGGAAATTTTGACAGGACAGCTGGTGAGCTTATCCAGTTGTTGCAAAAGACACCTGATGACATTGGCGCTGTCTTTGGGGATTACAAAGAAGAAGCAGGTGCGTGGATTCGTTTTAATCCATTAGACGGTAAAGGTGTTAAAAACGACAACGTCACAGACTATCGTTATGCGTTAGTTGAATCAGATACATTAGACATTGGTAAGCAATACGCACTGTTTAAAGAGCTTGAATTGCCAATTGCAACTTTAGTCCATTCTGGCAAGAAATCACTGCACGCAGTTGTGAAAGTAGATGCGCGTGATTATCAAGAATACCGTAAACGTGTAGATTACATCTATCAAATCTGTAAAAAGAACGGTCTTGATATTGACACGCAAAACCGTAATCCAAGTCGATTAAGTCGTATGCCTGGTGTGACACGAAACGGACACAAGCAGTTTTTGATTGATACCAACATTGGTAAAGCAAACTACGACGAATGGTATCAATGGGTGGAAGATTTAAACGACGACTTACCAGACCCTGAAGGGTTGTTAGACAGCTGGGACGACATGCCAGACTTAGCGCCAGAATTGATTCACGGCGTGTTGCGTCAAGGACATAAGATGCTGATTGCTGGTCCGTCAAAGGCTGGAAAATCGTTCGCGCTGATTGAACTATCAATTGCTATAGCTGAAGGAGCTAAATGGCTTGGTTGGCAATGTGAACAAGGACGTGTCTTATATGTCAATCTGGAATTGGATAGACCGTCAGCACTACACCGTTTCAAAGACGTGTACGACGCTATGGGGCTTCAAGCAAATAATGTTCAAAATATCGATGTCTGGAATTTGCGCGGTAAGACCGTCCCAATGGATAAACTAGCGCCTAAACTAATCAGACGGTCACTTAAAAAGAACTATCAAGCTGTTATCATCGACCCAATCTATAAAGTGTTGACTGGTGACGAAAACAGCGCGGACCAAATGGCGCACTTTACTAATCAGTTTGACAAGGTTGCTACTGAGTTAGGCTGTTCAGTCATCTACTGTCACCACCACAGTAAAGGTGCACAAGGTGGTAAGAAATCAATGGACCGTGCCAGTGGTTCGGGAGTGTTTGCTCGTGACCCAGACGCACTTATTGACTTAGTCGAGCTTGAGCTCAACGACAATCTGATTAAACAACGTACTGACAAAGCGAAATGCGACGTGTTTAAACGTGCTATCCAAGAAAAGAACTTAGATTATTACCAACACGAAATCACACTTGATGATTTGCAAAGCGTCGCACAGATGAGCAAACATTTTGATAAAGCACTTGATGACATCATGGTCAGAAAGCCATACTTACACGAAATTCAAAAAGTAGAAGAATCTATCAAGATTGCCACCGCTTGGCGTGTTGAGGGGACACTTCGTGAATTTGCGAAATTCCCACCAGTCAATATGTGGTTTACTTATCCAGTGCATAGCGTGGATACGACGGGAGTGCTTGCGGATATTCAAGTTGAAGACGATAAGCCGAATTGGCAAAAAGCTGCTAAAAAAGCTCGTGAAGGTCGTAAGTCAGCTGAGCAAAACTTGGAAGAACGTAATCAAATATTAGAGGATGCGTATAATACTCAAAAAGATTTTAACCCAGATGGTCCAGTCACCAAAGAAGACATTGCTAATTTGACAGGTATAAAAGTACGAACTGTCGAAAAATATGTCAGAGAGCATGATGATTTTGTTCTAAAAAATGGGAATATTATCAAAATAAATTAGCGAAAAAATCTACACACTTTAATATAAAAGTGCTATGTAAAAAAATCACTTTTAAGCAGTTTTTTATTAAGCTATAGCATGCTACAGCACTAATATATGTCGTGTAGAAAAATCAGTTTTCTACAATGTATGTATGTCGTGTAGAAAAATCACTTTTAAGCAGTTTTTTATTAAAAAAGTGAGCTACAGCACGGGGTAAACCCCAAGTTTGGGGAGTGTTTTGGATTCGCATGTGTGAAAGTCGAATGTTACGAGAGATTGGGCGACTGAGCTACGCCCAAATCATCTCGTACCAACTTTCGACAAGCGCGTGACTGCGAATGACCAAAAGCAGTCGTAAAAATCAAAAGTAGAAAAAATGAGGTGTAAAAATGGAAGCTTACAAACTTAGAATGATTATTGAATATCAAGACCTAAAAAAACGCACTGAAAGGTTAGGAATCATGCTTGACAGATGGTTATTTAATGATTTGGATTTTGAACCCTCTTGTCCATTTGAGTTACTTGATAGCCAGTTTCAGGTAATGAAATCATATCTTAGTATTTTGAGACAACGTGCTGAAATTGAAAATATTGACCTTGATTATGACTTTGCTAGTGATCGAAGCGAGGAAGAATAGCGGAAATATGATTGAATTTTTTATCCCAATGAAAAAAATTCCAACAGTCACACACCAGCAAAAGAAGTGGACAGTAAAAAATGGAAAGCCACAATCTTATGAGCCTGAAAAGCTAAAGGAAACGCGAGCAATGTTTATGGAACTGCTAGCGCCATATGCACCAGAAGAACCAATGGACGGTCCGTTGAGATTGACCACTAAATGGCTTTTTCCAAAAATTAAAGGGACAACTAACGGTCAGTACAAGCACACGAAGCCTGATACGGATAACCTTGTCAAGCTATTAAAGGATTGCATGGAAAGAACAGGATTCTATGTCAATGATTCAAGAGTGGCTAGTGAAGTGATTGAAAAATTCTGGGCTGATACGGTTGGAATATATGTGAGGTTGGAAAACTTATGAAAATTGATTATATTGATTTCTTTCAAACGGAAGTACCAAACTGGATGATGGCTAGTAACATGAAGTCACAGGAGCTTGGTTTTGGAACAGTTGCTTACTGGGAATGGGCGAATCAGTCCATTGTGGCAATCTGCGAAAAGTACGGTAATGACGATTTAGTTAACGGTCAGTTCCACTTAATCTGGGATTGGCTAGACAAGCAAGCGAAAGGAGTAAGTAATGTATGAGGTAGTGTTATATTTTGACAATATGGTTGATGAGACGTATCGCTTTGACACCTACGAAGAAGCACTTGAAAAAGTGAATAGTCTCAAATGGCAGTATCGTACCAAACGCTTATACAGCTTTAAAATGAGAAAGGTTGAAACATGAAAAACGAAGATTTAATGATCGGATTAGTTGTCATGCTTGCAGCGTTTATGTGCATCGCTGTTGGATATGATATTGGCAAACTTGAAAGCAAATCTGAAATTGCAGAGTTAAAAACAGAACTTGAACAAGCTAAGGCACAAATTAAGGTGCTTGAAGAAAATCAAGTGATTGTGTATTACGCTGATAGTTGGGGTGGTGAGTAACTCGTTATGGTATTCGTGCAGGTTCGACTCCTGCGACGAGTATTAGACTAGGGGTCTTAAAAATAAAGAAAAGAGGTTCTATGACGGTTATTTTCCTAGTCGGTAACCTAGAACTCCTTTGGATTTTTGGTAATTCATTCGGTGCTCGTAATGGTTGCAAGTCAGTTCGATTCTGACTGCGAGTATTACCCAGAATATTTGTCATAAACAAAAAGGAGGTAACTCCTTCTTACACAAATTAGTATATAGCCGGTTAGTCTACTGGGTGGCTAGCTAGCAAAACAGACTGAAATATTTTAGAAAAGAGGAACTCCTTAAAATTCTTTTTGTAAAACATTCTAAAACAGTTTATCAGTCGACTGTGATTATGCAAGGCGCTGCTGTATTTCCTTATGGTAATTCAATGTTTGGGTCGTGCGCCTGCCCATTTTGTGGAAACACAAAAAAGTCCCTGCTTACGCAAGGACCTAAGATATATAAACGACACTTATATTATATCATAAAAAGGAGCTGTGGAAGTAGTGGAAAAATTGAGCAATTCACAATTGAAAGCACTTGATGAGCTGTTGTTTGATTACGTGAGCATTGACCATAAAATCGCTGTGAGAAAGCTAGAAATCAGTGACATTCCAAATACAGACGAAAATATTGGTGGTGGACGATCTAATGTTGTGTCTAAACCAACAGAAAGCATGATTGCTAAATGGGATAGTGACCAGCGTTTAAATAGCTTATACGCGCAGAAATACGCAGTAGAAAGTACGTTAAACGTTTTGGATGCTGATATGACGAAAATCTTTTGGTTACGTTGGTCTCGTGGTAGCGTGAATACCTGGGAAGAAATCGCAGATAAAATGGCATATGACCGAAGCACGATTTACCGCAGACGTCAACGCATTTTAGAAATTTTTGCTGATTTTTATGGTTTTTCGTAAAAGTTGCGACTTTTGGCACTATTTGTCGCACGAAAAATGTTATATTATGGTATCATCAAATGTTTATGATAAGGACGAGGTTTCTTGAGAGGTCTTACTCGTCCTTATTTTGTTAGGTCCGCAACAAGTCAGGTTACAATGGCTAGAGTTGAAAAGAAATGGTAAAGGGTTAAACATCTTGTGACAGATGCCTAAAAAACGATACACAATGCAGGTTGAGTGTATCATGATTGCCTGTGCAACCTTTTGGATAAGTGGTAGGAATATAGCTCAGATGGTAGAGCGACTGACTTTTAATCAGAGGGTCACTGGTTCGAGCCCAGTTGTTCCTGTTACAGTCACACGTTTGTGTGGCTTTTTATTTTAGGATTGGAGGTGATGAAAAATCACTAAGTTAACGTTGAAACAACAGAGATTTGCAGATGAGTACATCATCTCTGGGAACGCCTATCAATCAGCTATAACGGCTGGTTATTCAGAAAATTACGCTAAAGGTAATGTAGTAAAATTGTTGGGAAATGTGAGTGTGAAATCTTACATTGATGAAAAACTAGCAGAATTGCAATCTCAAAAAGTAGCGGACCAACAAGAAGTCTTGGAATACTTGACATCAGTCATGCGTGGTGAAAAGACTGAACCTTTACTTGTTTTAGACGGTGAGGGTACACAGAAAGTCGTTAACGCTGTTCCGCCAGTTCAAGCACGCACAAAAGCAGCTGAGTTGCTTGGGAAACGTTATAGGTTATTTACTGATAAAGTCGAATTAGACGCAACTGTTGAACAGGTGGTGTTTGAAGATGACATCAGTTAAGCTTTCAAGTTTGATACCACCAAAGTTTCATGATGTTTGGCGTGCCAGTCTCAATCAACGTATTTTGCACGTTGTTTGCGAGGGTGGGCGTGGTTCAGGTAAATCATCAGATGTGGCTCATATCATTATTCAATTGATTATGCGCTATGCAGTAAACGCTGTGTGTATTCGTAAGACAGATAACACACTTGAGCAGTCAGTCTATGAACAGCTCAAGTGGGCAATCAGTGAGCAACATGTGACGCATTTGTTTAAGTTCAATAAATCACCGTTGCGTATCACTTATCTTTCTCGTGGCAATTATATTGTTTTTCGTGGCGCGCAGTACCCAGAACGTATCAAGTCGTTAAAAGATAGTCAGTTTCCGTTTGCGATTGGTTGGATTGAAGAATTAGCTGAGTTTAAAACTGAAGATGAAGTCAAGACGATTACTAACTCACTTTTACGTGGTGAGCTTGGTAGTGGTCTTTTTTATAAGTTTTTCTACACGTACAACCCGCCAAAACGAAAACAAAGCTGGGTTAACAAGAAATACAACACACAGTTTCAACCAGCGAATACATTCGTTCATCATTCGACTTATCTTGACAATCCTTACATTTCTAAAGAATTTGTCGAGGAAGCTGAAGCGACTAAAGCAAGGGATGAACGACGTTATCGTTGGGAATATTTAGGTGAGGCAATCGGTTCTGGTGTCGTTCCGTTTGATAATTTACGTTTTGAAACAATACCAGCTGAGTTGATAGCTAACTTTGACAATATTCGTAACGGTCTTGACTTTGGTTATGCTACTGACCCTTTAGCATTCGTTCGTTGGCATTATGACAAGAAACACAATGGCATTTATGCAATTGATGAATATTACGGTCAAAAAATCAGCAATCGTCAAGCTGCCAAATGGATTAAGTCAAGAGGTTATCAGTCAGACCGAATCGGTGCAGATAGTGCCGAACCTAAGTCAATTGCTGAACTTCATGGTGATTTCAACTTACCGAATGTGTACGGTGTTAAAAAAGGTCCTGATTCGGTTGAATTTGGTGAACGTTGGCTTGATGATTTAGATTTTATTTGCATTGATCCAAAACGTACACCGAACATTGCACGAGAATTTGAAAATATTGATTATCAAGTCGACCGTGACGGTAATCCTAAACCACGACTAGAGGATAAGGATAACCACACGATTGACGCGACTAGGTATGCGTTTGCTGATGATATGAGAGCAAACAGCAACACGAAAGAGAAAGCTAAAAAAGCAAGTTATTTATTTTGAGGTGACACATGGTAAAATTCCTGTCTAAGACTAGATTTAATCCACACAGTAACGACCAGATTATTATGCTGACTGAAGACTATGAAGCTATTGATTTTGCGTCTCAAAAGTGGATTGAACAATTAAAACAGTATATCAACACACATAAATTGCAAATTGGGCGTTTGAAAGAGCTTAAACGTTATTATTTGGGTGATAACAATATCAAGTATCGTCCTGACAAAACGGATGAATTTGCGGCTGATAATCGTATTTCAAGCGACTTCGCAAAATACATCACAGTATTTGAACAAGGTTATATGCTTGGTAATCCCGTTAAATACACGAACGAGGATAAAACGTTACAAGAATTGATTGATACATTTTCGGAACAGACAAACGAAGCTTATCACAATATTTTGATTAAGACCGACTTGTCTATCTATGGTCGTGCTTATGAATTGCTAAATCCAGAAGAAGATGAAAACGGCAATGTCATTTTAAAACTGTATCATTTAGCGCCAGAACAAACGTTTATCGTTTATGATGACACTTACCAACAAAAATCACTGTTAGGCATTAATTATTATGAAGTCGATTATGGTAGCGGTCACCGCAAAATGGTAGTACGTGTGTACTCCGATGATATGATTTACACGTACGTTGACGATAATCAAGAAACATTCGGACTTCATTTGATTAGTGACCCAGTAAAACACTATTTAAAAGGTGTTCCAATCAATGAATTCAAGAATAATGAGGACCGCACAGGGGCTTACGAATCGGTTCTTGATGACATTGACGCTTACGATTTGTCACAATCAGAACTAGCCAATTTCCAACAAAACAGCAATGACGCTATCTTGGTAATCACTGGCAATCCTTACACTGGTTCAGATGATAACGATTATCTTGAAGATGGTCGTGTTAATCCTAACGGTCGTTTAGGTGTGGCACTTGGCTTTAAAAAAGCACAGATTGCCGTGCTTGATGACAATCCTAATCCTGGTGGTTCGCAACCAGACGCTAAATACTTAGTTAAGCAGTACGACTCAGCTGGCGCTGAAGCTTATAAGCAACGTCTAGTTAACGATATTTTACGTTTCACATTTACGCCTGATATTCTTGACAATAACTTTAGCGGCATCCAATCTGGTGAATCCATGAAGTACAAGCTTATGGCTAGCGATAATTATCGCAGCAAGCAAGAACGTTTATTCAAGAAAGGACTTATGCGACGGTTACGTTTAGCGGTCAATATCTGGAAAGTTAAAGGCAATGAAGCAACGAATTATCAAGCGATTAATCAGACTGCTATTATCTTCGGTCCTAATTTGCCACAAAATGAAACAGAACTCGCAAACATTGCCAAATCATTATATGGCGTGGTTAGTGACCAGACAGTTTATGAGTTATTAGAACAAGTGACTGGCATTGACGCAGAAGATGAAATGAAACGTCTTGAATCTGAGCAACCACAAGAACCAGAGCAAAGAGTTGGCGAGGTGACTGCTGATGACGAAGAAGCACGATAATTATTGGCAAAAGCGTAGTGATGACATTATGCGTTATGTTGACAGTACAGATATTGACATGTTCGCTGAACTGCAAAAGATTTATGGTGAGCAATCGGCAGAAATTCAACGCGATTTATTCGCTTTTGTGACACAGTGCGCAGACGATAACAAAATAAGCTATTCTGACGCCCTCCAGCGCCTTAGAGGTGTTGACCTATCAAATTATCAAGCGAATGCCAAAAAGTACCGTGAGCAAGCTGAGAAAGACCCAGAATTGCTCAAACGACTTAATGAACAGTATGCTAGCTCAAAAGTGACACGACTAGACGCGTTAAATCTTGAAATGACATACAAAGTTGGTGTTATGCAAGGTGTTCTTGAAACGTCGTTTGAAAACTATTTGAAGTCAACTGCTAGTTACGTGTACAAAAAAGCGTTAGGTGGCAATAGCGGTGCATTGAACGAACCAGCACTAAAAGAGCTCATTAATACACCATTTAATGGTCGGAATTATTCGCAGCAATTGTGGGGCAATACTGACGACTTAGCTAACGATTTAAGGGACGTTCTAAAACGCGGTTTCATTCGTGGTGATGATGTGCGCGGTATGGCTAGTGAGCTGGCTAAAAAATACAATGTGGCACGTTCGCGAGCACAAACATTAATACGTACAGACGGCACAGCGATTATTAATCGCGCAACAATTGAACGTTACAAAGATGCAGGTTTGAAATATTATCGTATTTCCGTTCACTTGGACAGTCGGACGTCTGACATCTGTCGTGAAATTGCCAGAGAGGATAAACGTTATATTTTAGATGAGTTTGAAGTTGGCGTAACTGCACCGCCATTTCATTATAATTGTCGTTCTGCTGTTGTTCCTGATACTGACGAAATTGAGGAAAGTCCAGAATTAAAACGGCTTTATCGTAATAAGAATTATGATAAGCGCAGAACGATTAATCCTGTACGGCAGAAAAAGCTTACTCAAGATTTTAGGAAACGTGGTGGTACAATTTGGCAAGATGATGAAGCCGAGCGCTATTTGAGGTCTCAAAAGGCTGCTGCTATGAATTTAGGTGCAGACTTAATCGTCTTACAACCTAAAGCGACTATTTCAGAGGTCTTAGAAGAATTGTATCACGCTGAACAATGGCGCGACGGTCGATTAGTTGATACTCCAATTTCAAAAATTAAAGCTGAAATAGAAGCACAAAATTATTTACTTTCTGTGGAAAAAAAGTATAATATACCTAGGATAGAAATTGAGCAAACAAAACAAAATCTTGAATACTGGAAAGGGGAGTTGAAAAAATATGAAGATTAAGAATATCACACAAACACCGTTTGGAACAATTTTAAGTCTTTCTGACAACTTGCCTAACAATTCAGTCGGTAGCTATATTACTGTTGACGGTGGGACATTACATCAAATCAAAGGAACACCAAGCAACGTATGGACAGAGATTTTGATTGATAAAACGGACAATTTCAAAATAGGTCAAGAAATTATTTTTAAAAATATTGCATAAGACACCAAGCACTTAGAATTTTCTAGGTGCTTTTCTTGTACTTAATTGTACTTAAAAGGAGATAAATTTATGGTGATTTTCATCTGGCAATTAGCCAGTTTTTTATTTGGTTTTATTACAGTAGTGTTTTTATTGACTGCATTAATAGCGTTTTTTGAAGTAGTCATCAAGGGAGTTATTAATGCTCTAAAAAAATAGTCGTAGTGATACGGCTTTTCTTATGTCCAAAACTGCTCAAGACGTTAAAAGGTTGTAAGGTCATCAGTCTAACTACAGACTTAAAACGGAGGTAGCCAACATGGCAGAAGAAACTAACACTGAAGTAGTTGAAACGGAAACAGTCGACAATCCAGAAACTACAGAAGCGGATAAAACATTCACTCAAGACGAGCTTAACCACATTGTCAAAGAACGTGTTCAACGAGCTGTGGCTAAAGCTCAAAAGGACGCTGAGGACAAAATCAAACAAGCACAATCTGAAGGTGAACGTTTAGCAAAAATGACAAAGGACGAACGTGCGAAAGAGGAAGAGGCTAAGCGCTTAGCGGACATTGAAGCTCGTGAAAAAGCAATTGCAGTCAAAGAACTACGTATTGAAACACAAAGTCTTTTGTCAGACGAAGGTTTACCGATTGAATTTCTCGATGTGGTCATGGCAGATACTGCAGAAGCTGTCAAAGACAATATTGCAAGTGTTCGAAAGGTATTTGATGAAGCTGTTGAAAAGCGTGTGAATGAGCGTCTAACACAAGATAAACCACGCCTTGGTACAACAGCAGGTGCAATGACTAAAGCTGAAATTATGGCTGTTCAAAATACTAACGAACGTCAAAAACTCATTGCAGAAAACTTAGAATTATTTAGAAAGGGCTAATTTATGGCTGAAGAAAAATTAACCGTTATGAACGATTTGGGCGAAATTAAATCGATTGATTTCGTCAACAAATTTAGTACTAACATTTCAGAACTTTTACAACTTCTCGGCGTGACACGTAAAGAACCATTGTCAGCCGACATGAAAATTCGTACTTACAAATGGGATACTGACATTGATCAAACAACAGTAGGTGAAGGTGAAACAATTCCACTTTCAAAAGTCACTCGTGCAGTCGACAAAGAATATACTGTTGATTGGTTCAAGAAACGTCGTGCTGTTTCTGCCGAAGCTATTGCACGTCATGGCGCTTCTTTGGCAATTGATGAAGCAGACAAACGCGTTTTGCGTGAAATTCAAAACGGTATCAAAACTGATTTCTTTACTTTCCTTAAAACAAAACCTGCTAAAGTTAAAGGTACTGGTCTTCAAGGTGCGCTTGCTCAATCTTGGGGCAAACTACAAACATTTTCAGAGTTTGACGGTGCAACAATCGTGTCATTCGTGAGCTCACTTGATGTTGCTGATTATCTTGGTGATAAAGCAGTCGGTGCTGACGGTTCAAACGTCTTTGGTATGACATTGCTTAAGAACTTCTTAGGCATGCAAAACGTTATTGTATTGCCAAACGTACCACAAGGTAAAGTGTACTCAACTGCAGTAGACAACATTGTTCTTGCTTACCTCGACGTTAACAGTTCAGACCTTGGCGGTATGTTTGCTGATTACACTGACGAAACTGGTTTAATTGCGTCTGGTCGTGACCGTGCGCTTAGCAATCTTACTTACGAATCAGTATTCTTTGGTGCACTTAAATTGTTTGCTGAAATCCCAGAAGGTGTTATTGAAGCAACTATTGAAACAGCGACTGCAGCAACAGGAGAATAGTTAGGTTATGGATAAAGCGTTGATTTTAGAGGAAGTTAAGCTGTTTAAAGGGATTTCTGATAAAGATACAACGCAGGACAAATTGATTGAACTAGCAATCAATGAAAGTGTTGACCGTGTCCTTGCTAAGCTTAACGAGTTTAGCGAAGACGAGTTAACAGAAATTCCAAACCGTTTAACGTTTATTGTTCGTGATGTAGCCATTAAGCGCTACAATCGTTTGAACTCAGAAGGTGCGAGTGCTGATAGCGAAGAAGGTCGGTCGTTTAACTGGGATAAGTATCTAGATGAATACGAAGCCACATTGAAAAGTGCTGCAGTTGGTCGAAATTATCAAGCGAAAGGAATTACAAGATTTATATGATCTATAACAAACGCGTTATTTTAATCATTGAAACGACAGAAGCCGATTTTTTAGGTGATAAAGTCGTTAAGAAACAATCTGAACCAATTCCTTGTCAGGAAGATAGTTTAACCAACGCAGAACAAATGGGTATTTTTGGAACATATAACCTTGATAGTTTCAAATTGCATTTGCAAGGACACTATGACGGTTTTTCCGAAGTCATCTACAATGGCAAAAAGCGCGCCATACAGGGTAAAAAACACCACAAAAATTCAACTGTGATTTACTTATGAGTATCAAATACAGCGTTAGAGGTGTTGACAGGTACGTTCAAAAGCTAAAAAACAAAAGCAAGCAGGCACAAGCTGCCACAGACAGACAATTGGAACTGTCCAGCTTGCGTATTGAACGTAGCGCGAAAGTAAACGCACCAGTTGACACAGGAATGCTGAAAAATACGATTTTTTCAGGCAAGGCAGGCAAACTTACCTACAAAGTGGTCAGTCCTGTTCGATATGCAATATATGTGGAAAAAGGGACCCGTAAAATGCGCGCACAGCCTTACTTAAAACCAGCAATCGACGCTGAACGACCTAAATTAATCAGTAATCTATGCAAAATTTATAGTAAATAGGGGTGATGTATGACAACTTATTCACCATCAACTTTATTTTTGAAAGAACTACACGATAGATTGGAAGTGTTAGCTATTCCAATCTATTTTAAATTGCCTAATTCAGACGTTCTAGAGCCTTTTATTGTGATTGGTTCTAATTCATCAGATACTTCCAAAACAGCGCAAACAGGGGCTGTTATTGAGGATATCACGGTAAATATTGACATCTTCCTAGACGGTTCAAGTAGAACTGACGCAGAAGAAGTTAAATCTAAGGCTTTACGAGCGTTAGGGCGCAGAAATGCAACAGCTAACATTATTCCAGATAGTAGCATAGGACGTGAAGTGTATCACGTTTCTATTGCTGTGTCTGACACTATTTATTAAAAGGAGACATACTACATGGCAGAAAATGAACAAATTAAAGTAACGACTGCTAAACCATTGTCTGGTAAGAAAGTCTTTTACTTTATTCAATCTATTCATGCTGCACTTGGCAGCAATGCTATCTTACCAGCTTATCGTACAGACGGCAGTTTGACACTTGGCGCTGAGTATTCAGATGAACAAACACAACAAGGTCTTTTGCTTGATAAAACAAGTACTAGTCACGAAATCGAATTGACGACTAAGTTTGCACCAAAAGACCCTTCCGTTGATGTTTTGGAACAAGCAAACGACACAGGTGAATCAGTCAAGATTTGGCGTGTGCTTGTTGACGAAACATTGAAAGAAGATAAAGACGGTAAATCAGTATACCCTGCCAAATTTGGTTATGCCAAAATCGGTGATATTGAATACAATGACGGTATCGAAGATATTATCGAAGCAACTTACCCAGCTAGCATTGTTGGTAAACTTCGCAATGGTAAATTCCCATTGACTGACGAAGAAATCGCTTTGCTTGATGAAGTTTACGAATATCAAAACCCAGGAGAAACGACTGGCGACTACGATAACATCAAAAAAGGCGAATAACACGTCAAAGGTTGGATATTAAATCCAGCCTTTATTTTTTTAGTTAGGAGACAGCTTACCTTATGGAATTTAAAGTTAAAAATAAAATCATTGAAATCAAGTTCGATTACCGCACAATGTTTAAAGTTGACAAACAACTTGCTACTAAGAACAAAGAAACTGGTGCAAGTAACAATGATGGTGTCGGAACGTTGTTTAACAACATTCTAAATCGTAATGATGAAGGCATTGTTGATTTGATTACTTTATCAGCTAATAAAGCATTTAGTAAAGCCATTTCAGAAGATGACGCTATCACAGCGATTGAAAATTGGTTAGTGGATAATGACGCTGATGACACAGAAAGCTTGTTTGAAGAAATTCAACAAGAAATGGTTGACTCTGGTTTTTTCAAGAACAAGATTTTGAAATATATCGAAAACTTGGAAACAGCAGTAGAGTACATGAAAGCACAAGAGGACAGCGAAGCGCTTCAAATCGAAATTACCGAAAAACTTATTGGCAAGATGAAAAGCGCGCTATCTTAACCGAATGCGCACGTCTTGGCTTAACAGATTTAGAAACAATTTACTCTTGCAATAAATGGGAACTTGACGCGATTTTAGAGGGGCTTCACTACAGACAAATTGACTTTCGCGAAAATCTGTCAGAACTTGCTATGGAACTGCGCTACACTATGAACGCTAAACGTGCTAGTGCCAATAAACTTAGCAAGAAGAAAGACAGAAACAAAGTCAAACAAGCTTTTCACGCAAACGATAGTAAGCAGAAAACAACTGACAGTGGTCTTGCTGAACGTCTGCAAAAAGTCAATGACCATTTTATGAACAGATAACACAGAAAGGAGGAGTTATATGGTAGAATTTGACGGCTCGATTTATGCCTACGTTGGTGCTGATATTGCTGACTATCAAGCTGCAATGGATAAGATTTCCGCAGCAACACAACGTGCTTTTCAAAAAGCACAAGACGCAGCAGTCAATAATTCTAATCGTTTGGTTCAAATGGTTGGTCAGATATTATCACAGCTAGCTAACAACGGTGAATCACTTGGTAAACGATTAGGAACAGCATTCAGCACAGGTTTAAATCTATCCATTGGTGAAATTCAGCGTATAGCTTCAGCAATTGGCGAAAAGATACCTCAACCCATAAAGAATGGGTTCACAACTGCCCTAACAGCTATCCAGAACGCTGTTCAAGCAGTTGCTAATAAAATACCCCAGCCAATTCAAAACGCCTTTACAAAGGCTACTAGTGCGGTTTCTAGCTTTGCAACAACAGCTACTAGTAAAATTGGGTCAGCCTTTAGCACGATTAGCTCAAAAGTTAGCAGTGCTTCAAGTGCAATTAGTAATTCATTTATTGGTAAGTTAGGAAGTAGTATTACTAACTTAGGAAGTAGTATTACTAACTTAGGAATGAAAGTGGCAAGTGTTGCCACTAAAATGGCTAGCTCACTTGGTTCTGGCTTTTCAAACATGAATAGCAAAGCAAGTAGTGTTTTAAATAGCATTAGTCAAAAATTTGCGAACACATCAACTGCTGGTGAAAAGTTACGTAGTACAGTAACAAGCATTGTGTCAGCATTTAGTCTAATGGCAGTAGCGAAAGCTGGTATTAATGCTGTTAAAAACGCTATGGATGGTGCTATTAGTCGTTACGACACCATGAACCAATTTCCAAAGGTTATGCAGTCATGGGGGTATGCGACCGAAGACGCTGAACGTGCTATCAATAAATTAAAAGACGGCATCGACGGTTTACCAACTACACTTGATGATGTGACATCAAGTACGAAACGTTTAGTAACAGCTGGTCTATCACTCGACCAAGCGAGTGGTGTCGCACTCGGTTTGAACAATGCCTTTATTCTAAATGGCTCTAGTGCTGACCAAGCAAGCAACGCTTTGGAACAATACAGTCAGATGATGGCGGCTGGTAAGGTTGACGCGCAGGCTTGGCGTTCTGTCAATGACGCAGCAGGTAAAGCACTTAATGATGTTGCCGAAGCTATGCTTGGTGCTGGTCATAATTCAAATGACTTGTACGACGCTTTGAAAGACGGCAAAATCACAATGGACGATTTCAATAACAAGATAATTGAGATGTCCGAAGCTACTGGTGGTTGGGCTGAACAAGCCTTAACAGCGTCTGGTGGTATTAAAACTGCGATAACCATTGCACAATCTGCGGTAACTCGTGGTGTTGAAAGCATGATACGTGCTTTTGATGACGCAGCTAGCGCTAATGGCTTACCAACCATTACACAGATGATTTTGAACTTAAAGCCAGCGATTGGCTCAGTCTTCAGTAAATTATCCGATTGGATAGGTAAGGCTGTTACTGGTTTTGCAAAACTAAAATCATCTATCAATATTGATTTAAGCCCAATTAAAAACGCTATTAGTAGCGCTGTTGCTGTTATTGATAATTTCTTCAACGGTTTTTCAGAAGGCGGAGATAAGGCAAAAGCAGCTGTAACGACTTTGATTGGTGAAATTGCTAAAATTGGTCCTAAAGCTGTTGCAGCATGGGCGCTTTTGAATCCAAAGAGTGCGATTGCAAGCATTATGCCGTTAGTTTCTAATCTAGGAAAACTTGGCACTGGTTTAGGCGCTGTTGGAACAAAAGCAAGTTCTTTCGGTTCAATCATTGGTAATGTCTTTACAAATGCTGGTGGCTTGCTCGGTGCTTTTGCAACTAAGATGAATGGTTTACCAGGGATTTTTGCAAAAGTATCTAGTTATGGTCTATCCACAATGGGCACAATGACAAGTTCAATCGCAAGTATTGCAGGTGTTGCGCTTTCTGCCATTGGTCCTGCAGCAATTCTTGGTTTAGTCGTCGCTGGTCTTGGTTTAATCAACAGTCAGTTTGGCACACAGATTGACCAATTGTTGAATATGGTCACAACTAAAGGACCACAAATCATTACTAATCTGGTGGCTGGTATTACAAGCAGACTGCCAGAATTGATTGCCTCTGGTGCTGATTTAATCGCTAAATTTGCCAATGCGTTTACAGTTATGTTCCCAGTCATTGTTCAAGCTGGTGTTGATTTAATCTCTAGTCTTGTTCAAGGCGTAGGAGCTAATGCAGGTAGCTTAATTGCGTCAGCAGTTCAAGTTATCGGTACGTTTATTAGTTCAATTGCTAGCGCATTACCTCAATTATTATCTGTTGGTATGGACTTTATCGCTAACATTGTTAACGGTCTTGTTCAAAACTTGCCATTGATTTTAGAGTATGCACAACAAATTGTGACTAACTTTGGTCAAAGTTTGTCTGCTAACATGCCAAATATCATTTCTAAAGGTATTGAGATTATTACTAACCTAGTTCAAGGAATTATCCAAAACTTGCCGACGATTATTTCAATTGCTACGCAAGTTATCACTGGTTTTATTTCTGGACTGGCTAGTTACTTACCTCAAATCTTACAAGCTGGTGTTCAACTCATCATTATGTTAGTTCAAGGCATTATTCAGAATTTACCAACGATTGTGCAATCAGCAGTTCAAATCATTCAATCATTGCTACAAGGTATTATTGAAAACTTACCGTCAATCATTTCAGCTGGTATTCAGTTAGTTGGTCAGTTGGCAGCAACGATTATCCAAAACTTGCCAACAATTGCAGCGGCAGGGATTCAGTTAATCGTTGGTCTTGGTCAAGCAATGCTCGAAGCTATTCCCAATGCGCTAAAAGGTGTTTGGGACGGTATTAAGAACGGCTTTACTTCATTGTGGGACAGTATCACTGGTAAAAGCTCTGAAACGACCGCGAAAGTCAGCTCAGACGCTACTACAATGACGACAAACGTCGGTACACAAACAAGCGCTATGAGTACGCAAACTGCTGCAGACTTAACCTCTGCATTTAATAGCATTAGCACTAACACAGCGCAAGCTAACACTAACGCTACTGCAAACGCACAAGCTATGAAAAATAACGTCACACGTTTAAGCGGTGAAATGTCTTTCCAAACAATCAATGATGTTAATAACTTAGCGACTGGCGTTGGCACAGGTATGGAAAGTGCAGGACTTAACGCTATCACTAAAACGCAGGACATGAAAGATAATGTCACTCGTATTAGTGGTGAAATGAGTATGCAGACTATTGATGATGTCAATAATCTTGCTAACGGCATTAATACTGGTATGACAACTGCTAGTACGAATGCAACAACACAAGCTCAAACTATGGCAAATGGCGTTAATACTGCAACATCTAACATGAACCTTGACGCTGTTAACCAAGCACTTAGCTTGTCAGCTGGTGTGTCTAGTAACATGCAAAATGCCCAAGCTAACGCAACCAGCGCGGCACAGGCGGCAAATAGCGCTGTAAGTTCAAACTTTAACGCTATGCAAGCAAATGCCAACAGCTCAGCTAGCGGTTTATCAAATAACGTGACATCTGAACTTAATTCGGCTGCTTCATCTGCCAACTCAGCGTCATCAAAAATGGCGTCAAATATCACTAATAACTTTAACAAAGCGAAGTCATCTGCTACATCAGCTATGAACGGCTTGACATCAACGGTTACTAGTGGCATGAACAAAATCAATAGTACAGTAACATCAGCTGGAAACAAGATGAATTCAACCTTTACAAGCACGTTTAATAAAGTGAAAAGTGTTGCGCAATCTGGTATGAATAGCTTACGTTCAGCTGTTTCAAACGGTATGAACAGCGCTGTTAGTGTAGCAAATAGTGCTGGAAGTCGTATGGTTTCCATTATGAATGGCACAAGTGCTGGTATGCGTTCAGCTGGTTACTATGCAGGCGCTGGTTTTGCGAACGGTCTTGCAAGTAGCGCAGCAAGCATTTACGCAGTCGCTAACTCGATTGCTGCAAATGTTAGCGCCAAAATTAAAAGCGCGTTAGACATTCACTCACCATCTCGTGTCATGAAAACACTTGGTGGTTATACTGGTGAAGGCTTTGCTATTGGTATGGCAGACTGGATAGGTAAAATCAATGACATCAGCAAAGAGTATGCGCTCGCTGTTACAGACCAAAGCTGGGGTGTCAATAGCACTATGGCAATTGCTGGTAGTGTTAGCACATCTGGCGTTTCATCATCACTTGATAGCTTGTCAGATGAAGTGAAAAATACTAGTTTGTCAGAGCCAGTCTTTGAAGTACACAACGAATTGGTTGGCGACAAGATTTACACGACCGTTAAACAGCATGAAGCGCGAGAAAGCGCCAAAGATGACTACTTTAATTATTAAGAGGGGGTGAACAATGGATTTATTAATTACAAAAGGAACAACGTCAGTCAAACTGTCTGACTATGGCTTTTACAATATTGATATTGACGATAGCGCACCTGAAATCTCTCTTGATAAGCGGTCTGTTACTGGTCGCAATGGTACGGTCTTCGGTGGTGCGACATTTACTGCTAAAACGATTAAAGTAACTGGTCGTGTAGCGGTTGCAACTATTCAAGACTTCATGGCTAAGAAAGATGATATTAATGGCTTGTTGTTAGACGACGAGCCATTTTATATCACCAAAATGTATCCTAACAATGCCGATTTTTACAATTTCCAAGTCCCGGGTCAGACCACAGGTGATTTAGATTTAATCGGTCAAGAGCACACTGCTTGGCATTATCGTTGGAAAGTAACTGCTAGTGAGCCGACATTCTCATTTGTTGGCAATTCTGGGCAAGGGTTAAAATATGACTTTTCCGTAGTGTTTACCACAGCAGAAATGCCATATGGTGAAACGGAAGCTAAAGACATCACATTAAGTGGTGGTAACTTTGCTTATGCAGGAACAGCGAAATTGTCGCAATTAGAAGTACCGTTCGTCGTTGAGCTGACCTCGACAGGCGGTCAGTCTAGCTTTTATCTTGAAATCGGCAGTAAACGGTTTACTTATACGCAATCAGGCAATATCAATGCGGGTGCTGTATTTAAAATTACAGGCATTGAAACAACTAAAGACCTTGTTAATGTCAACGCCAAAACCAATTACGGTTATTTTGTGATTGAGCCAACACCAACAAAAACAGTCACTTATAAGACTAATTTCAATGGCTCAATTAAGATTTTAAATTTCATGGAACTTTACAAGTAAGGGGGTGATAGATTGATTACATTTTTAGATGAAAATGACGTTGAATATGGCGCTCTGTCTACTATCAAGGCGACTAATGCGGTCAATGGTGAACGGTCGCTAACTGGGACAATTGTGTCTGGTGATTACGTTCTGTCTAATATTGAACGTGGTTGGCGTTTGCGATTTGATGATGAATACTATGTCGTGACTTACGCTAAACCAATTGATGAGGGAAGAAACGTTCAAGTGACGTTTGATGCTGTTCACCAGTTCTTTTGGGACTTTGATAAATCATCAGTCTATGACCAGTTGTCAGACGGCTCACACACCTTCGTTGCTTATCTTGATTTCATCTTCAAGAATAGCGGCTATTCTTATACAGTTGATTCCGCATTAAACGTTTACGCGTTTGAAAAAGAATCATTCGGTCTTAAGAAACGGTTGACCTTGTTTAATGATGTTATCACATCTACTGGCGTTGAATTTCAAGTTAACGGTAAAGTTGTTCGTATTTTAGAAAAAGTCGGCACAGACTTGTCAACAGTCGTCCGTAAAAACTTTAATATGAACGAGTTGACGATTGAAAAGAATATCGGCGATTTTGTCACTTACCAAAAAGGATATGGCGCTTATTTTGACGAGGAAGACCATCCAAAAGGACGACTAGAGGTTGAGTACACAAGCACCTTAGCAAGCGTTTATGGCAAGCTAGAAGCTGAACCGCTTGTTGACGAACGTTACACACAAAGCAGTAGCTTGTTAGCTGCTTTGAAAGCAAACGTTGATAATTCTTACACCATTTCTGTTAGCCTTGACATGGAAGACTTAACCCGTGCTGGTTACAAGTACACACAGCCAATTGCTGGTGATTATATCATGGCAATTAATGAAACACTTGATTTCCAAGAGAAAATCAGAATTGTGTCATTTACTAGCGAGTACGACGTTCAAGGGATTCTTGTCAAACACGAGGTGACTTGTAATGATATTGGCACAGCTAAGAAACTAACTGCTAGTTATAACTTAACCAAGAAACAAGCGTCAAGCGCTTCAGCTACAGCAAGCAACGCTTATAGCATTGCTAATAAAGCTCTTGTTTCTGCCGACGGAAAGAATACAAATTATTACGGTAACAGCTTTCCAAAAGATAGTCCAAAAGGCACACTAAAAACTGGTGATTTATTGTTTTTGACTGTTGGTGATACAGTTAAGCAGTATTATTGGAATGGTGCAGATTGGATAATCAATCCAGTTGTTAGTGACGTTGAGGCATTTAAGGAACAGATAGCTGAGGAACTAAAAGACGTTCCAGACCGTGAAGAATTCGAAGCGACTATTGCGCAGGAACTCGCCACATCAAAAGCAGAAATTGAAACGCAGATTGACACAGCTAAAACGCAGGCGGAATCAAACGCCAAAGCATACGCTGATGAAATCAATCAAGCGACAGCAGAAGTCGCAGAGCAAGCGAACACGACTGCTAACAGCTTGAAATCTGACTTAGCCAAAGTCAAGACTGATTTAACCACAGTCACTAATACTGCTAACAGCGCTAAAACGTCAGCGAGTGAAGCCAAACAGCAACTCACCGCAGTAGCTGAGGGCTTGAGCACCGCTAAGCAAGACTTGCAAAATGCAGTTGGCGCGGTTGACACGAAAGCTACTAACTTGCAAAGTGATCTAACCAAAGCTAAACAAGATTTAACCAATCAAGCTAGTCAGTTGACTGCACAAGCTAGCGCACAGTCTGAACTAACCAAACGTGTAAGCAGTGTTGAAGAAACAGCCAACGGTACTAAGACGACTGTCAGCGAGTTAAGTAAGACAGTTGATAGTAATACGAAGAATATTACTAGCGTTACTGCTCGAACTAAAACGGTTGAAGATGATTTGACGAGCACGAAAACGACTTTGTCGCAAGTTAAGACGACTGCAGATAATACGAACAAAAAAACAGCTACTTTAGAAACTGGCTTGAATGGATTGAGTGCAAAGTTTGAGAATTTGCAAATTGGCACTAAGAACATTCTGCGAAACACGTCAACGATTCCGTTAGGTAATACCGACAGTTACAATCGTGGTACTTGGCAAACTTTATCTGGTGGTAATGGTACAATACAAGTTTTCGATGTTGATGACGCACCACGACCAGAAATCACCAAAGCTTTTCGTATTGTTGGCAATACCAATGGCGGAAATAGAGACATAGCCCAACGGTATGTACCAGTCGATTTTGACGAACAGTACACTGTAAGTTGTTGGGCTCGTGTGTCAGCGCAATCTGACACTGACTCAGTTGCATTACTAATGCGCTGCTGGACAACAAGTGCAGTTAACAGAGAGCTTAAAACAGCTATCACAAACACGGAATGGAAACGTTACACGTTAACATTTACGACTGAATCGACAGACAACCACTCATTGCAATTTGGGCAGTCTGGCGGTGGTGTGATTGAAATTTGTGGTATGCAGCTTGAAAAAGGCAATATCGTTTCTGATTATTCGGAAAGCGACTGGGACTTATCGCAAAAAGTCGCTGAGTACAAACAAACCGCTGACCAAAACTACGCAAGCTTGCAGTCCAATTTACAAACGCTTGACGGCACAGTCCAATCAAACAAGGCGACTGCAGACCAAACGGCACAAGGTTTTAAGACACGTATTGAATCGCTTGAAACGTACAAGGACGGTGAATCAACACGAGCTAACCAGTATTTCGAATCAGCCAAAGCTGAAACAGCACGTCAATTGACTGCTGAGCGTACAGCGATTGCTAAAGATTACGTTGCTAAATCAACTTACACTAGTGACGTGACTGGTATTCGTAACGATTTAACAGCAACTACAACAACTGCGAACACGACTAAAACAAATCTTGCTAACTATCAAGCTAGCAATGATAAAGCAGTAGCTAACTTGCAAAGCAATCTACAAACAGCGAATGGCAACATTAGCAGTTTGCAGACAAAAGTTGAAGCAGTGCCAGGACAGATTACAAGTGCGGTGTCTGCGGTCGAGGGGAAGATACCGACAAGTGTTGGAGCTCGTAACTATATTAGAAATTATGGCTTGACGGCAACTGGTTGGACTCAAAATACAAGCGGTTGGTCTTTTGAAATAATAAAAGACAATACAGCCAAAAGCGGGCAGTATTTAAAAGCAACTTGCACTAAAGCAGGTGGTGGCGGTTTTTACAAAAACTTGTTTGATTTCTCTGACGGTCGCTTTTTTGGCAAACAGATGACTTGGTCTATGGATGCCAAAATGTCTAAAGACCGAAAAATCAAAGTCGGCCCTGAATGGGGCGGCGCTACAAAAGTAATTAATGTAACAACAGAATGGCAACGCTATAGCAATACTTTTACAGTAGCAACGACTAGCGCTTATAAGCAATGGGTATTTTATGGAAATGGCGTTGTTTTTGAAGTTGGCGACATTGTTTATCTTCGTGACGTACAACTCGAAGATGGTTCGATTGCAACAAGTCCTGTACCTGCTATTGAAGACACCGAATTAGACATCGCTAAACTAAACACTACTCTCACTCAAACCGCAACTGGTCTTGAGCAACTTAGCACGCAAGTAACGTCGCAAGGCAACACAATTACATCACACACTAACTCGATTAATTCGTTGACTACTGGTTTATCTGCTAAAGTCTCACAAACAGACTTCAACATGCTAAGTGGTCGTGTCACAACGGCTGAAAACAACATTACAGCGAAAGCTAACGAGTTAAGCAGTAAGATTACGAGTGTTGAGGGTAAAATACCGACAAATGTTTCAACACGAAATCTTATCTTAAAATCGAATGACCTTGCAAATCCGCATAAACAAGCTGGTGCTAACACAACAGTAACATCAACTGATGACTACTTCGTTATTAAAAGCACTGGCTACACAGCGAACGCATGGGGCGGTATGTCGTGGAATATGTCTATCTCAGAAGTAAAAGCTGGTGAGGAATTTTCTATTTTAATGCCAGTTTACATTGACAGTTCGATTGATTTGGATAATGGTTGGAATTTTAACATTAAAAATCACTCAGCAAATTCAACGGCATATAACTACAGTATACCTGTAACTAAGAAAGACGAATGGTTTAACGTTGCAATAACGTTTAAAACTACCGAAGATGTCGTTTTCGATACTTATCCATTTTATGTTTATCTTGTCAAAAATGGTCTAGTACGCATTAAACCACCTATGCTAGTGCGTGGCAATTTAATACCGTCAGACTATCAACCAGCGCCCGAAGACTATGACAGCAAACTAGCCAGTGCACAGTCTGAAATCAAACAGACGACTGACGCGATTAGTGCGAGTGTGTCTGCGTTGGATAGTTCGACGGTTAAGAGTGCTAGTTTAACCATTAATACAGACGGAATCGTCATGAAGGCTGGCAAGTCAACAACTGATGTTGCAAATGCAATCGGTTCTTACTTCAGCGTTAACCAAAACGCTATTAATCTGTTTTCCGATAAGATTAATGTTAAAGGCAGCATGATTGTTGACGGTGCTATCACAAGCGCTAAGATAGCCAGTAAATCGATTAATACGGCGCATTTGAACGGAAAAATTATTACTGCTGATGTGATTTCGAGCAACGCCATTACAGCTGACGCGATTAAAGCAGGTGCTATTACGACTGACAAAATGACAGCGAACAGTATCAATGGTGACCGTATCACAGCAGGAACGTTGGACGCTGCCAAAATCAAGGCTGGTAGTATTACAGCTAGTCAAATCGCAAGTGGTACGATTACAAGTGACCAAATTAAGGCTGGTGGAATTAGTGCTGCAAATATTGCGACTGGTGCGATAACGACAGCGAAAATTGCAGCAAACAGTATCGATTCAGACAAAATTGTTTCAAATGGTTTGAGTGCAAATGTTATCAAAGGTGGTTTATTACAGTCGCTTACTAATTCGACATATTTTCAATTAGATGATGGTAAGTTATTTTTTAACAATAATAATACGGGTGTTTTTAGAACGCAAGACGGCGCAAGCACAATGGGACTCAAGTTCACAAACAGTACCGTGGTAATTAATAGTGAAAGTAAGAAATTATCTCGTGTGATTTTGGGTGGTGACCGACGTGAAACGTCGCTTGATGACGGTAGATGGGACCAAGGCGGATTCTCTGGAATTGTAGTTGAAACCATTAATGATGTCACAACGACGGACCATGCAAGAGCTGACCGTGTTAATATTATCGGAGATGATATTTATTTCTTGCATACATATAATTATGACACTGTTTCTAAAACATATTCTATGGGCTGGAAAATGGAAACTTATCCACCAACTTCAACTTATCCGTCGCATGTAGTTTTAAAACCATACGGACTCAGTCGTCGTAATGCTGACATCATAACAGGAGATGTACGCTTAGATAATGGTGACGGCTCTGGCTATTATGTTAGGTCTTGCATTCAAATTTTAAGAAACTGTTTTCAACATATTATCAACGGTGGTACATCTAATGACGCTATTAGTGCTATTAGGAGTTCTATCAGTCAAATTTCAGGAGTTTAATAATACATGGAAAATCTTAATCAACAAATTCAATCAAAACTTGCTTTAGAGATTGCGCAATTGTCACTTGACAAAGCAACTTTACAAGCGCAGCTTGAACAATTACAACAACAAAATGCAGAGCTTCAACAACAACTAGAAGAAGCGACTGCACCAGAAGAAACAGAAAAAGGAGAATAAACATGGCAGAATCAACTACAAAAACAGTATTCGTTATTAAAAACGACGAAGGTCAATTCTTGGAATATCAAAATTATAGCGGACTTCGGACGTGGGTAAATGAGTATTCAGACCGTTGTAATTTTGAGTCACAAAACGCCGCAACGCTCTATTGTCGTAACTTGATTGCAGAAGCTGAAATTCACGGTGTCAATATGGAGTTTGACGTCTACAAGCACAATAACACTGTGACTGATTTAGACGTCACGATTCCAGATGCGCAACGTAAGAGTTATGGCTTACCAGAAAAAGTTGCGGAAGAATCAGTAAGCGACACAGAGGCATAGCAAGTGAGGTGGTTCTATTGAAGTGATGTTAACTCTTGCAGCAGTAATCACACAAGAAGAAGTGACATATGTTAAATCAGAACCAGACGGACTGATGCACATTTTACACATTATCGGTAATTTTTACGAAGACGGTATTGACGACCACTTAGCAGTGTTTGCTTTGTTGGTCGTTATTGTTTTTGATATTTTGCTAGGGTTTAGCAGGGCATGGGCGCAACATAGCTATTCAAGCTCTAAGTTCCGCAAAGGTTTAGTCAGTCATGTGGCTATGTTCTTGATGACGGCTTTAGCTTATCCATTGTGCGTGTTTGCTGGTTTGGGTGTCGCTGTAGACGCCTTTATTATTTCCATGCTATTTGCTTATGGGTCAAGTATTCTGGCTAACTTATCAGCTTTAGGTGTCCACATTCCATACATTGACAAATTCATCAGACAAAATATTGATACTGACAAATTTGACGTGGATAAAGCTGATTACACAAATAATGACGAGGAGAAAACAGATGAAACTAACTAACAAAACTTATGACTATTTAAAATGGGTTGTCGTCGTGCTTTTACCAGCATTAGGCACACTTATTGGAACAGTTGGAACAGCGTTTAACTGGGAATACACACAGATTACACTTGTTATCGTAACAGCTGTAACTACTTTCTTAGGTGCTTGTATTGGTATTTCTACAGCCAATTACAATAAAGTAGGTGAAGCTGATGAAGAAGAATGACTATTTTATTGATGTGTCAAGCTATCAATCTGCAGATTTGACAGCTATTTGCCAAGCTGCAGGCACACGCAAGACGATTATTAAAGTGAGCGAAGGAACAGGCTATCTCTCACCTAACCGTTTTACACAAGCGCAAACTAGCGAACCAATCGGCTATTATCACTTTGCACGTTTTGGTGGCAATGTCAGTCAAGCGGTAGCAGAAGCGAACTACTTTATTTCTAACTTGCCAACTAAAACATCGTACCTTGTATGTGATTATGAGGACGGCGCCAGCACGTCAAAACAAGCCAATACAGACGCTGTTTTGGCATTTATGGATAAATGCTCACAAGCTGGTTATCAGCCGATATATTACAGCTATAAGCCTTATACGGTGGCTAATGTTTATTACGAGCAAATCATTGCTAAATACCCAAATTCGCTTTGGATTGCAGCCTATCCAAATTACGACGTCACACCAGACCCAATCTGGAGTATCTTCCCAGCACTTGATGGCATTCGCTGGTGGCAATTTACATCAACTGGTATTGCTGGCGGGCTTGATAAGAACGTGGTCTTGCTGGATTGCGACGACACAACAGCAACATCTACGACATCAACTACTGAAACAACGAAAGGATTTAACCAAATGTACAAATTTTATCACGTATTAAATGACAAAGCATTTCCAAGCGGTGCGATTTTTATTGCTAATTTTGGCACTAACACAATTTACCCAGCAACTGACCCAGACGAACTCGTTTACCTGAACGAGGTTGTCAAACAAACAACTGGACGAGATATTCCAATGGCAGAATACGAAACAGGCGCACCTATCTTACGTGTAATGGGTGCGACAGGTATGAAAAAAATCGACAGAAACTGGTGATACTATGGCAGACAAAGAACAATTAAACACAGCAGAAAACGACGTTATCGCAATGTTTAACCAACTGAAAGCAGGTCAGAAAGTTGAAACAGACGGTAAAGACCTAACACTCGATGAAAGTAAAGAATTATGGAAATGAGGGAAAAAATGACACAACAAATTGAAATTGGAACAACTACAATCACCCCACATCAAATTTTGGCAGGTGATGAACCATTTATCATTGATGCAGCTAATTATCACGGTCTAGGCACTAAACCTAACTTTAACGTTGGACGAGCTGGCAACGTCGTATTTATTGATTACGAATTCACACCAATCGCTGACGGCACGTTTGTTTTAGGCAAAACACCTTATAAACCACATCACCGCTTAATGCTTCCTTGCCCAGCGTGGTCTACAGAGCGAGACAAAGACCGTGTAATCCAAATCAACAAAGACGGGCAAGTGAGCTTGTTAAATGCTAAAGCCAACTACACATATGTAGGTCAAGTAGCTTACTTTACATCACTTTGATATAATAAAATGTAAACACTTTAACACCCTTGGATTTTTCCAAGGGCTTTTTTTATTTTCCGTTATAACCACATTTTTGCGATAAGTCTGTTTTAATGGAAATAATAACTACAGCGGGGCAAGTAGGGGCAAAAAAGGGGCAAAAAGTACGTAAGATTACGTATTTTTACGTAAAAACACTTTAAAAAGCATTTAAAGAAAGCTGATTTTGTAAGCTCTCGTAAAATATCGTAATATCTCGTAATTAATAAAACAGTCCGCTGGACAGTTTTTTCTGTTATAATAATAATTATTGATATGCAGATTTTGTATGATATATGTCAGGTTAATGTTAATGAAAGGAGCCTGCTATGTCGGATTATTTAAGTGTCTCGAGTTTGACTAAATACCTTAAATTAAAATTTGATCGTGATCCTTATTTGGAGCGGGTTTATTTGACAGGTCAGGTCTCCAATTTTCGTCGTCGTCCAACGCATCAATATTTTTCTTTGAAAGATGAAAATGCGGTGATTCAAGCGACGATGTGGGCTGGAACGTTTAAAAAACTTGGTTTTGAGCTGGAAGAAGACATGAAAATCAATGTTGTTGGTCGTGTCCAACTTTATGAACCAAGTGGTACTTATTCGATTATTATTGAAAAAGCTGAGCCAGACGGAATTGGTGCTTTAGCGATTCAATTTGAACAATTGAAGAAAAAATTAGCAGAGGCTGGTTATTTTGATGAGCGACATAAGCGTCAATTACCACAATTTGTTAAGAAAATTGGTGTTATTACCAGTCCAAGCGGAGCGGTCATTCGTGATATTATCACGACCGTTTCACGACGTTTTCCAGGGGTTGAAATCCTCCTTTTTCCAACAAAAGTTCAAGGTGAAAGTGCTAGTCAGGAAGTGGCTGCAAATATTGCCAAAGCCAATGAGCGAGATGACCTTGACCTTTTGATTATCGGTCGTGGGGGAGGTTCGATTGAGGATCTCTGGGCGTTCAATGAGGAAATCGTTGTTCAAGCCATTTTTGAATCACGTTTGCCAGTTATTTCAAGTGTCGGACATGAAACTGATACGACTTTGGCGGATTATGTGGCTGACCGTAGAGCGGCAACACCAACAGCAGCCGCTGAATTAGCAACGCCAGTAACGAAAGCTGATATTGTTTCTTGGATTGCGGAGCGCCAAAATAGGGCTTATCAAGCTAGTTTGCGCGTGATTAAACAAAAACAAGAACGTTTGGATAAACTAGCAAAATCCGTTATTTTTAGACAACCTGAGCGATTATACGACGGATATGTTCAAAAATTGGATCGTTTGACGACTCAGTTGACGAACACTATGCAAACTCAATTTAATCAGGCTAGTCAACGGCAACAACTGCTAAATCAACGTCTTTTGGCTGTTGACTTAGGAAGTGATATTCGACGTTATCAAGAGCGTTTAGAAGCTTTTCAACGCCTTTTAATATCTAACATGACAAGTCAATATGATAGTAAGTTAGCACGATTTGAAAAGGCACAAGATGCTTTGCTGTCTTTGGATACTAGTCGAATTATTGCTAGAGGCTATGCCATGGTACAAAAAAACGAAGAAATTATCTCAAGCGTGACAGATGTAGCAGTAGGCGACCAATTGACTGTTCGACTAAAAGACGGTCAGCTTGAAGTGGAGGTAAAAGATGCCAAATAAAAAAACATTTGAAGAAAATTTACAAGATCTAGAAGCTATTGTTACCAAACTTGAAAATGGTGATGTCGCTTTGGAAGATGCTATCGCAGAATTTCAAAAAGGCATGGTGTTATCAAAAGAGCTTCAAAAAACGTTAGAATCTGCTGAAAAAACACTTGTCAAAGTGATGCAGGCTGACGGAACAGAAACGGAAATGGATGCCTAATGGATAAATTAAACGAAATCAATCAGGCAATTCGACGTTATTATGCACAATCGGATGTTGTTTCGCCAGATTTAATTGAAGCGATTCTTTATTCTGTGGAGGCAGGCGGAAAACGTATCCGTCCCTTGATTTTCTTAGAAATTCTGGAAGGTTTTGGGATCGAGTTGACAGAAGGTCATTTTGATGTGGCAGCTGCTCTTGAAATGATTCATACAGGTAGTTTGATTCATGATGATTTGCCAGCAATGGACGATGATGATTATCGTCGTGGGCGTTTAACTAACCACAAAAAATTTGATGAAGCAACGGCGATTTTAGCAGGAGATAGCCTCTTTTTAGACCCATTTGGTTTGGTGGCAAATGCTGCGCTATCAGCTAATACCAAAGTTTGTTTGATTGCAGAATTATCACAAGCTTCAGGCACTTATGGTATGGTTGGTGGACAAATGCTTGATATGAAAGGCGAAGAGCGTAAGCTTAATCTTTCAGAATTGCAAATGATTCATGCAAATAAAACAGGGAAATTGTTGACTTTTCCAGTTGTGGCGGCAGGAATTGTTGCGAATTTAGCAGCTGATGATTTAAAGTCATTGCGCGAAGCTGGTAGCTTGGTTGGGTTAGCTTTCCAAGTTCGTGATGATATTTTAGATGTGACAGCAACATTTGAAGAAATTGGAAAAACGCCGAAAAAAGATTTGCTTGCTGATAAGACGACTTATCCAAGCTTGCTTGGTTTAGAAAAATCATATGACATTTTGAATCAATCAATCGACCAAGCGCTAGCTATTTTCCAAAA
This sequence comes from Mallotus villosus, assembly GCA_903064625.1. Taxonomy (NCBI): domain Eukaryota; kingdom Metazoa; phylum Chordata; class Actinopteri; order Osmeriformes; family Salangidae; genus Mallotus; species Mallotus villosus. The sequence continues at coordinate 1,557,158 of CAEFZP010005686.1, forward strand.
ACTTTCGGAAACACAAGCGTTTCAAGCAGAAAAAATCACTAAAATGATAGAAAGGTTACGACTACATGCCTAAGGAAAGAGTTGATGTGCTTGCCTATAAACAAGGGCTTTTTGAAACGCGTGAACAAGCAAAACGTGGTGTTATGGCAGGTTTGGTTGTCAATGTGATTAATGGTGAGCGCTATGACAAACCAGGTGAGAAGATTGACGACGGGACGGAGCTAAAGCTCAAAGGTGAAAAATTAAAATACGTTAGCCGTGGTGGGCTAAAATTAGAAAAAGCTTTACAAGTTTTTGAGATTTCTGTTGACGGTCAAACGACAATCGACATCGGTGCTTCAACAGGTGGTTTTACCGATGTAATGCTTCAAAATGGGGCAAAACTTGTCTATGCGGTTGATGTTGGTACCAATCAATTGGTTTGGAAACTTCGTCAGGATGAACGTGTTCGTAGCATGGAGCAGTATAATTTCCGCTATGCAGAATTGGCGGATTTTACAGAAGGTCAACCAACTTTTGCTAGTATCGACGTTAGTTTTATCTCTTTGAATCTGATTTTGCCAGTGCTTCACAATATTTTAGCTGATAATGGTCAAGTTGTGGCTCTTATCAAACCACAATTCGAAGCAGGACGTGAGCAGATTGGTAAAAATGGAATCGTTCGTGATAAGGCTGTTCATCAAAAAGTTTTGGAAAATGTGACAGATTTTGCTCTAAATTACGGATTTACAGTTAAAGGGCTTGATTTTTCACCGATTCAAGGTGGACATGGTAACATTGAATTTTTGGCTCATTTGGAAAAATCAGCTGACGCTCAAAATTTAGTGACTGCCATGATTTCAGAAATTGTAGAAAAGGCACATAAGGAATTTAAAGATGAAAAAGAGTGAACGTTTAGAATTAATCAAAAAAATTGTTGCTGAAAATGCTGTTGAGACACAGCATGATTTGCTAAAATTGCTTGAAGCAGAAGGTTTGACATTAACGCAAGCTACTGTTTCACGTGACATGAATGAAATTGGTATCATCAAAGTACCGTCACCTGAAGGTCCTTATATTTATGGGCTTTCAAAAGATAAAACTAAAAAAGTTGGTCAAGTTTCTGTGCCAATTAAAAGCACTGTTCTTGCGATTTCAGAAGAAACAGCAGGACTTGAAAACATGATTAATCTCGATGTGATTCCAGGAAACAGCCGTTTGATTAAACGCTTCTTGTTGGAAGATTTTAAAGATGTGATTTTCAGTATTATTGCTGATGATGATAGTTTGTTAGTAGTTGCCAAAACAGCTGAAGGAGCAGCAGCAATTCGCCAAGAAGTGCTTAAATGGATGAAAGACCGTAACTAAGGGAGGTCACCCAATGCTTTTAGAAATTTCCATTAAAAATTTTGCCATTATCGAAGAAATCTCGCTCACTTTTGAAAATGGCATGACGGTTTTGACAGGGGAAACTGGAGCGGGGAAATCGATTATCATTGATGCCATGAACCTTATGTTGGGGGCGCGGGCTAGTCTTGACGTTATTCGTCATGGGGCTAACAAGGCTGAAATTGAAGGGCTTTTTTCGGTTGGTGAAAATCCTGCGCTCACACAGATTTTGGAAGAAAATGGCATTGATGTGACAGAAGAATTGATTATTCGCCGTGACATTCTGCAAAATGGTCGTTCTATCGGTCGTATCAACGGACAAATGGTGAATCTGACAACGTTACGTGCCGTAGGGCAGTATCTCGTTGATATTCATGGGCAGCATGACCAAGAAGAATTGATGAAGCCCAATATGCACATTCGGATGTTGGATGAATTTGGTAATGAACAGTTTGCTGATGTCAAAAAAAATTATCAAGAGCTTTTTGAAAGCTATCGTCAATTGCGTAAGCGTGTCGTGACCAAGCAAAAAAATGAACAGGAGCATAAAGCGCGTATTGAAATGTTAGAATTTCAGATAGCAGAGATTGAAGCGGCAGCCTTGAAAGCTGGTGAGGACCAAGCACTCAACCAAAAACGTGATAAATTGCTTAATCATAAAAACATTGCAGATACGTTGGCCAATGCTTATGTCATGCTTGATGACGAAGAATTTTCAAGTCTGTCTAACATTCGTTCAGCCATGAATGATTTGATGACGCTCGAAGAATTTGATGCTGACTATAAAGAAATGTCAGCCAATGTTTCAGAAGCTTACTATATCCTAGAAGAAGTCACGAAACACCTAGGTGATGTCATTGATGACCTTGATTTTGATGCGGGAAGCTTGCAACAAATCGAGGCGCGCCTAGAGGTGATTTATAGCATTACACGCAAATACGGCGGTAGTGTTGATGATGTTTTAGAGTATTATGATAATATCACCAAGGAATACAATCTTTTGACTGGAAATGATGAGTCATCTGATGACATGGAAAAAGCCCTTAAACGCTTGGAAAAGGAATTGATTGTTGCTGCTGAAGAACTCAGTCAAGAACGTCATGCCTTGGCTAAAGATTTGGAAGCTGAAATCAAGCAAGAATTGGCTGATTTGTACATGGAAAAGGCTGACTTTCAAGTCCAATTTACCAAAGGAAAATTCAATCGTGATGGCAATGAGGCTGTTGAATTTTACATTTCAACAAACCCTGGCGAAGGCTTCAAACCACTCGTTAAAGTTGCGTCTGGCGGCGAAATTTCTCGCTTGATGTTGGCTATTAAATCGGCATTTTCACGTAAAGAGGACAAGACAAGTATCGTCTTTGACGAAGTTGATACTGGTGTATCTGGTCGCGTTGCGCAAGCTATTGCCCAAAAAATCTATAAAATCGGAAGTAACGGACAAGTCTTGGCAATATCGCATTTGCCACAAGTGATTGCTATTGCTGATTATCAGTTCTTTATCGAAAAACGCAGTGATGAAAATACGACTGTTTCAACAGTTCGCTTGTTGACCGAAGAAGAACGAGTAGAAGAAATCGCTAAAATGCTTGCTGGTAGCGATATTACCGAAATGGCGCGCGAACAAGCTCGCGAACTTTTGAAGAAATAAACTTGAAGCCGTAAGGCTTCTTTTTTGCGCAATTAGACTTTCTCTGATAAAATATCCCCTAAGTTTTAAAAATTTGGTATAATTAATGTTAGAATAAAATTTAGATACAAGTATTGAAAGTATGATAGGATAGAAAATGAGTAAAATTAAAATTGTTACGGATTCCTCTTTAACTATTGAACCTGAATTGGTTGAAAAATATGACATTACCGTTATCCCGTTATCGGTCATGATTGATGGTGTCGTGTATTCAGATAGTGATTTGAAAGAAGAAGGAAAATTCCTTAACATGATGCGAAACAGTAAGGAATTGCCAAAAACAAGTCAGCCGCCAGTAGGCGTTTTTGCAGAAGTTTATGAAAACTTGATGAAAAATGGTACTGAGCATATTGTTTCCATTCATATCACACATACACTTTCAGGGACAGTCGAAGCAGCACGTCAAGGGGCTAATCTAGCAGGTGCTGACGTTACCGTTATTGACTCGACTTTTACAGACCAATGTCAAAAATTCCAAGTTGTTCAAGCTGCAAAATTGGCTCAAGAAGGTGGTAGCTTAGAAGAAGTTATTGCTAAAGTTGAAGAAGTTCGTCAAAAGTCTGAACTTTATATTGGTGTGTCAACGCTTGAAAACTTGGTAAAAGGTGGACGTATCGGACGTGTGACTGGTCTTATTAGCTCACTGCTTAACATTAAAGTTGTTATGGAAATGGTTGATTGTGAATTAAATCCAATTATTAAAGGACGTGGTCTAAAAACGTTCAATAAGTGGCTAGACAATTTTATTGAATACGCTAAAGGTAAAAAAGTAGCAGAAATCGGTATTTCTTACTGTGGTACGGCTGATATGGCAAATGGATTTAAGGAAAAGTTACAAGTGTTAGGAGCTCCGATTGCTGTTCTTGAAACAGGTTCAATTATCCAAACACATACTGGTGAAAACGCCTTTGCGGTAATGGTACGTTATGAGTAAGAAAAAGAATATTTTAACTGGGTTTGCTTTCTTTTTAGCAAGCCTTCTTCTGTTTATTGTTATTTTTAGTGTGCTGATTCCAAAATCTAATACAGAGCTAACAAAGAAAGATTTTTTGGCGCAAGAAGCGACACCGTTTAATTATGTGGCGATTGGTGATTCGTTGACGGAAGGAGTTGGTGATACTACTAACCAAGGTGGTTTTGTTCCTTTGCTGGCGCAGAGTTTAACGGATACCTATGATTATCAAGTTACCGATAGTAATTATGGTGTTTCTGGAAATACCAGCAAGCAAATCTTGCAGCGGATGCAAGAAAAGACAGACATTCAAAAATCGCTGGCTAAGGCAGATATGATGACTTTAACCGTTGGTGGAAATGATGTCATGGCAGTTATTCGAAAGAATTTAACGAGTTTATCTGTGTCATCTTTTACCAAACCTGCCAAATCTTATCAGAAACGCTTGCGTCAGATTATTGAATTAGCGCGTGCAGATAATGAAGATTTGCCGATTTATATTTTGGGTATTTACAATCCGTTTTACCTCAATTTCCCTGATATGACGGAAATGCAAGAAATCGTTGATAATTGGAATGATGCTACTGAAAGTGTCACTGAAGAGTATGATAATGTCTATTTTGTGCCTATCAACGATGAGTTATATAAGGGAATTAATGGTGAAGAAGGAATTGTTTCAACTTCTGGTGACCAGACAACCGTGATTAACGATGCACTTTTTAGTGGTGACCATTTTCATCCAAATAATATTGGTTACCAAATCATGTCAGATGTAACAATGGAGAAAATCAGTGAAACTAAAGAAGAATGGAAAGAAAATTAATTGGTGGAAATGGGGATTTCTCCTCATTTTGGCTATAAATATTGCGTTTGTTGGCGTTGTTGCTAGTCGTTTGATTCAAGTGAGGGAACCAGCGGCTGAGAACGTTAGTTCTAAACAAACGGATAGTGTTAAGGTTGGGACTTTTTCAACAAATCGTGAGCAATTAAACGAAACTGTTGCTGCTTATTTGGAAGATTATCAGACAGATCAGATGTCTTATACCGTCTATGCCACATCATCAGCGATTATGTTTGAAGGGACATACACACTTTTAGGCTATGAAGTGCCGCTTTATATTTATTTTCAACCTAGCCGTCTTGATTCTGGGGCAGTTCAGCTAAAAATTACATCATTTTCAGTTGGCACACTTTCCTTGCCTGAATCAGAGGTTTTGAAATACATTAAATCAAGTTATAAATTGCCAAGTTTTGTCGAAGTTTTGCCAGACGAGTCAGCGATCAATATTAATATTCAAAATCTGGAGAACGATGCAGACATTTATTTGGAAGCGACAACTATCGATCTTGTCGGAGACCAATTTAACTTTGATATTTACAAGAAAAACGACTAAAAAAACGTTTAATACTTGACCTAAAAAGTATTTTTGGGTATCATAGAACGTGTTAAAGTGTTAACGCTTAGAAATTAATTGGAGGATTTGTTAAATGGCTAACAAACAAGATTTAATCGCTAAAGTTGCAGAAGCAACTGAGCTTACTAAAAAAGATTCAGCAGCAGCTGTAGATGCAGTATTCTCAGCAATCGAAAGCTTCCTTTCTGAAGGCGAAAAAGTTCAATTAATCGGTTTTGGTAACTTTGAAGTTCGCGAACGCGCAGCTCGTAAAGGTCGTAACCCACAAACTGGTGAAGAAATTGAAATTGCAGCTTCAAAAGTACCTGCATTTAAAGCTGGTAAAGCACTTAAAGACGCTGTAAAATAATTTAATTTAAAGTCCATCATATTGCGCTTCATAGCCTGATTGATGGGCTTTTTATTATGTTATGGACACTCTTGGGAACAAATAGCTTTAGAAACTTGTTAGATGGTTTGTGATATAATTAAGCTATGAAAGTTAGTTTATTAGCTATCAAAATCAACAGAGAAAAATCAGAAGAGAGTGTGCTATGGATAAATCCCTTTTAATCGTTGTCATTTTTTTAGGCGTTTTTTCAATTTTGAAAGTTATCATGTTTATTGCTTATAGCTTTGTGATGAAACCTAAAGTAGATGAAAATGGCAAGGTCATTGAACAAGGAAAAACAGAAAAGACAGAGGAAGGAACCGAAGAAGCTCAACAAAAAGAAGATGATGACTTCTGGGACAATTGGTGATAAAAAAAAACGTCCAGTGGACGTTTTTTTCACTCGCCTAGAAACAGAAAAGCGAGTAAGTCCCGTTGGATGCTTTTTTTACTTGTCTAGAAATAGAAAAGTGAGTAGAGTCCAGTGGACTGTTGAAGGAATCCAAGGAATTCCTAAGAGTTGCAGTGGTTGACTGGCAGTTCTCATTTTGCTTCGCAAAATTGCGACCAACCTAGTCAACTGTGCGGGGGTGGTACAACGAACTATGAATATTGGGATTCTGTACCATTCCCTCAAAACTTCCGGGTGGCTGGTTTTATTGATGTTGCAGCCACTTTCACCACGGCGGTAAGTATCGTTTTGCTGCTCGCTTTGCTCGCAAATAATCCTAAGATTAAACAAAGACAATAATTCTTTATAACTTACTTTATTAAAAAGTAGGTTTTGACTACATTCTGGTAGTTGTCCGTTGGACGTTTTTTCACTCGCCTAGAAATAGAAAAGTGAGTAGTGTCCATTGGGCACTTTTTTACTCGTTCATAATTAAGATGTTGGGTTAATTTTATGGGAGCTTTTATCACGACTATTCAAAAAATTAAAAATCAAGAATATAAGAATAATGTTAAAGAAGATTTTTTCTTCAGTAATATAAAAATACACTAAATGTTAGATATTGCTGATGAAAAAAGTTAAAAGCTAACATGATTTGATAACTATTTTCTGACTATTAAAAACATAACAAAATTTTTTTGGTGAGAATTCATGACATAGAATGCTTGATACTATGGGCTTTTTAGGAAATTGGTGATAAAAGATGTCAGAAAAACTAACTTGATAAAGTCTAAAATTCCTTATATAATGGAGTGCATGGGTAAAAAAATAGAAAAAACATTTTTTGGACAACCTAAAGCTTTGTTTACATTATTTCAAACAGAACTTTGGGAAAGATTCTCGTACTATGGCATGCGTGCCATTTTGATTTATTATTTGTATGCATCTGTTACCGCGTCTAATGCAGGTTTAGGACTTCCTAAAACTCAAGCAATGGCTATCGTTAGTATTTACGGTGCACTTGTATATCTTTCAGGAATTATCGGTGGATGGTTTGCAGACCGTATTCTCGGAGCTTCTCAAACAATTTTCATCGGTGGTATTCTTATCACTTTAGGACATATTGTTCTGGCTATTCCATTCGGTTTAACATCTCTTTTTATTTCACTTTTTTTGATTATTCTAGGAACAGGGATGTTAAAATCCAATATTTCAAACATGGTTGGTCACTTGTATGCAGCAGATGACCCACGTCGTGATACAGGATTTAACATATTTGTCGTTGGAATTAACATTGGTTCATTACTTGCTCCTATTGTGGTAGGAACAGTTGGTGAAAGTATCAATTACCACCTAGGTTTCTCACTTGCTGCAATCGGAATGATTTTTGCTTTATTTGTTTATTGGTTTGGACGCATGAAACAATTCCCAGAATTGGGAAATAAACCGTCTAACCCATTAACTCAAGAAGAAAAACAAAGCTTGTTAGTGAAGTTGGGTATCGCTTTAGTTATTATCCTTGTTGCTGGATTCTTCGTTTATCGTTTAAATCCATCAAACTTTGTTAATAATGTCATCAATGTTCTTTCATGGGCAGGTATTGTCATTCCATTTATTTACTTTGCGACAATGTTTACCTCAAATAAAGTATCAAGTACTGAACGTAAACAATTATTGGCGTATCTTCCATTGTTCCTATCTTCGATTGTTTTTTGGTTAGTCGAAGAACAAAGTTCAACGGTTATTGCGGTTTGGGGTGAAACACGTTCAAACCTTAATCCAACTATTTTAGGCGTCACTATTCATATTGACCCTTCTTGGTATCAATTGCTTAATCCATTATTTATCGTTGCATTAACACCTGTTTTTGTATGGATTTGGAATAAAATGGGTGATCGTCAACCGTCTGCAGTTACAAAATTTGGATTGGGTCTATTGTTAACTGGAATTTCATACCTTATTATGGCTGTGCCAGGTATTTTATACGGTACACATGGTCGCGTAAGCTTCATGTGGTTAGTAGTGATGTTCGCAATTCAAATGTCTGGTGAATTGTTAATTTCTCCAGTAGGTCTATCTGTTTCAACTCGCCTTGCACCGCTTGCTTTCCAATCACAAATGGTTGCTCTTTGGTTCTTGGCAGATTCAACATCACAAGCAGTAAATGCCTTGATTACACCATCTTTCAATAAAGGAACAGAAGTAGCATTCTTTGGTATTTTAGGCTTAATCTGTATTGGCATTGGTGTGGTATTATTCCTTGTCAAAAAACCAATCTTGAATTTAATGCGTAATGACTAAATAGGAAATAACTTATTATCAAAACTCATATCTTTCTGAGGTGAAAAATAATAGAAAGAAAAAAGCATCTGGGACATTGTCTCAGATGCTTTTTGGCTTTTGTGATAGTTAATCAATATATTTTAATTTGCCACGGAAATCTTCAAGGCTTTTGTAGCCTTTTTCTTCCATAATGGCTTTTAGTTCATTCGTAATACGTTCAAAGACTGCTGGACCTTCTTGGTGTAAAATTGTCCCTAGTTGAACCATGCTAGCGCCACACAAGATGTGCTCGAAAGCATCACGCCCTGTTTTGACACCGCCTGTTCCGATAATTTGGATAGATGGGTTAAGGCGTTGGTAAAAAGCGTGGACATTAGCAAGCGCCGTAGGTTTGACATAGTCGCCACCAATACCGCCAAAGCCATTTTTAGGTTTGATAAGCACGGTTTCGTCTTCGATAATCAAACCATTTCCGATAGAATTGATACAATTCACAAAAGTGAGTGGAAATTGATTGAAAATCGCAGCTGCTCGGTCAAAATGAGCAATGTCGAAGTAAGGTGGTAATTTCACACCAAGTGGTTTAGTGAAATAAGTAAAAATATCTCTCAAGAGTGTTTCCGTTGTTTCAAAATCATAGGCGATTTGAGGTTTACCTGGAACGTTTGGACAAGAGAGGTTTAATTCCACCAATCCTTGGTAGTCAGAATCTTGGACGGCTTTAAGAATGGTATGTGTTTCTTCTTCTGACATGCCAACAAGTGATAAGAAATGATGTTTGCTATTTGGTGTATTTTGGAGCTCTGTAACGTAGTCAAGATAATATTGAAAACCGTTATTTGGTAAGCCCATTGAGTTAATTGAGCCAAGGCTAGTGTCTGCGTAACGTGGTTCAGGATTACCAGCGCGTGCTGTCAATGTTCCTGTCTTTGTAACGAAAGAACCAGCTGCAGAGGCATCAATTTCTGCCAATTCTTCACGTGTCATGCAATAAACGCCAGCGGCATTCATGAAACAGTTGTTAAAATCGAAAGCACCAATTTTTGTTGCTGTTGAAACCATAAAGTCCTCCAAGAATAGTGTAGTGGCTAGAAAGATATTTTTAAGCCACCTTTATTTTACTATTTAGTTAGAAGGAAAGCAAGTTATTTCCGAACGTTTTTAGTTTAAATTCATATCAATGACCAGTTTTCCTGTAACTTTTCGGTCTTTTATCAGTTGTAAAGCCTCTTTTGTTTGTTTAAATGGGAATGTTTGGCTAACAAGGGCTTTTACTTTTTGTTCTTGAACAAGGGCGAAGAGTTCTTCGGTCATTGTTGCAAGGTCTTGGGCTTGTTGAGGATTGTGTGATAAATGAGCGCCGCCAAGATTTAAGACATCAATGCTTAAGGCGCGGCTAAATAAGTCACTTGGATTGTCAATGCGTGGTGGTGAAACAACCGCAATCAGACTGCCATTATAAGCTAATCGTTTCAAATCTTCGGTTGATTCGTCTTTACCAATGGTATTGATAATCATGTCAACACCAAGTCCGTCAGTGAGTTCGGCAATTCGCCTACTAACATTTTCGGTCTTGTAATCAATCACGATATCTGCACCGAGCGATTTGACAAAATCAACCTTAGCAGTTGAAGCTGTGGTATAAACTGTCAAGCCAGCCATTTTGGCTAATTGAATGGCAATGCTCCCAACACCGCCACTTCCTGCATGAATGAGAATTGTTTTCTTGTTAGCAAGTGTTGCTTTACGAAATAGTGCCTGATAAGCGGTCAATCCATTACAGAGTAGTGCAGCAGCGTCAGTGTGAGAAATGCTGTCAGGAATTTTGGCTAATTGGTAAGCAGGGACGCTGGCAAATTCAGCTAGGCAACCTTGTTTGCTTAAATTGCCATGCCCAGCCACACGGTCACCGATTTGAAATTGAGTGACATGCTCACCAAGCTCAACGATTTCTCCGACAACATCCATACCGATGATATGCGGAAATGCCCAAGCATCAACACCGCTTTCGATAACTTTGAAATCGATAGGATTAAGCCCGACAGCGGTCACTTTGACGAGAACGTCGTCCGCTGAAATCTTAGGTTTTGGAATATCTATTATTGCTAAATCAGAAATCGCTCGCTGTGAGCTGTCTGTAAGTGCAAAAGCTTTCATTACTACCTCCAAAAAATTGTATATACAAGAATTGTAGCACAAATTTCTTATTTTTGAAAAAATCCAGTATTTCCTTGAAAAAAAGCGGTAAAAGTGCTATATTTTAATTATAAAACAATTGAGCAATTGTTCAAATGTTTTATAAATTAATATTGGAGTAATTTTAGATGATAGAAGATAGCCAAACACAACAGTTGCTTGAGGGAGAGCTATTGGAAAATGTTTCAGATTTTTTCAAGGCTTTGGGAAATGGGACACGTTTACAAATCATTTGGTGCCTAAGTAAGGGTGAATTAAAATCTAGTGAGCTGGCAGCTATTTTGCAAATGAGCCCATCAGCTATTTCACACCAATTGACCTTGTTGAAAAATCTGAAAATTGTATCTGTACGACGTGAAGGAAAAAATCAGATTTATGCTTTGGCTGACAAGCATATCAGTCAGGTTTTAGATTCCGTTGTGGAGCATTATGAGGAGGACTGACAATGTCAGAAAAAAACAAAAAATCCCTTAGACGGATTTTACTAGCGACTTTAGGATTTTTGCTAGTTTTGGGAGTGGTAAAGGCAACACAACCATCTTTACCAGTACAGGCTGCACTTTACGCCATACCATATCTTATTGCTGGGTATGATGTTTTAAGAAAAGCGGTGCTGAAAATCAGTAAAGGAAAAGTTTTCAGCGAACACTTTTTGATGACGATAGCAACGTTAGGAGCATTTGTCTTGAGCTTTATGACAAATGAATCTGAGTTTGCGGAAGCTGTTTTTGTCATGATATTTTACCAAGTTGGTGAATTATTTGAACATATTGCAGAAGGTAGCAGCGAAAAATCAATTGCTGAATTGTTAAATTTACGCCCAGACCTTGTTCACTTAGAAAAAGGCGATGAGGTAGTTGATATTGACCCACAAGAAGTACAAGAAGGGCAAATCATTTCTATCCGTCCTGGAGAAAAAGTGGCGATAGACGGTATTTTGATTGCTGGTGAATCCTCTGTTGATACAGCAGCTTTGACAGGTGAAAGCTTACCACAAACGGTTCAAGTTGGTGACCAAGTGCTTTCAGGAATGATTAACATGACTGGGGTTATTCGTGTTAAAGTTTTGCATTCTGTAAAGGATTCAACGTTAAGCAAGATTCTGGATTTACTGGAAAATTCTGCTGCTAATAAGTCAAAAAGTGAGCATTTCATGACAAAATTTGCGGCTGTTTATACGCCAACTGTGGTGATTGCAGCGGTGATTTTGGCTGTTTTGCCACCTCTCGTTTCTGGTGATTTTGCTGAGAATTTCCCAGAATGGTTTAGCCGTGCATTGACTTTCCTTGTGATTTCGTGTCCGTGTGCGCTTGTGATTTCAATTCCTTTGAGCTTTTTTGGAGGATTGGGAGCTTGTTCAAAAGCAGGTGTATTGGTTAAAGGGTCTAATTATTTGGAAAGTCTAGCTTCGCTTGAGAGTTTGCTTTTTGATAAAACTGGAACTTTGACAGAAGGTGTTTTTGAAGTAACGGCGCTTCATCCCAATGATATTACGGATGAGCAGTTGCTACATTTAGCCAGTCATGTGGAACGTTTTTCAACTCACCCAATTGCCCAATCGCTTCGCGAAGCTTATGAAAAAGAAGCAGATGATTGTTCCATTACAGACGTGACAGAAAAGTCAGGATATGGTGTCAGCGCTATTATCAACGGACATAATGTTGCTGTCGGAAATACCAAATTCATGGATAGCCTAGGGGCAAAATGGAAGGCTTGTAGCAAAGTTGGAACAATCGTTCATGTTGCTATTGACGGAGCGTACGCAGGGCATATTGTGATTTCTGATTGCCTCAAGTCAGACACCAAGGAAGCTTTGGAACAATTCAAACAAGCTGGCGTTAAACATCTGGTGATGTTGACAGGAGACCGCCGTGCAGTTGCGGAAAAAATCGCTGATGAGCTGGGCATCACAGACTATCAAGCGGAGCTATTGCCAACAGATAAGGTTGATGAACTGAAAAAATATCTTGCTAAAAAATCACCACGTACTACAGTTGGCTTTGTCGGTGACGGTATCAACGATGCACCAGTTTTAGCCAGAGCTGATGTTGGAGTTGCCATGGGTGGTCTAGGAAGTGATGTTGCCATTGAAGCGGCAGATGTGGTTGTCATGAACGACCAATTGTCAAAGATTGCCAAAGCGATTAAGATTGCTCGCAAGACCATTCGTATTGCTCATGAAAACATCATATTCTCAATTGGTATCAAAGTTCTAGTCTTATTACTAGCGAGCTTCGGAATGGCGAATATGTGGCTAGCAATTTTTGCAGATGTGGGAGTAACGATTCTCGCAACCTTGAATGCCATGCGTACCATGACGTTGACATAAAAAATAATTTGATTTATAATAGCATCAATCATATAGAAAGCTACCACTTTCCCCGGAAAGTGGGGAATGGCGATAACATCATTTCGTAGGGATATCCTTTTGGATAAAGAAATGGTGTTGTTGCCATTTTTTTATTTTATCAAGAAAAGGAGAGCAAAATGACGTGGATTTATTTGATTTTAGCAGGAATATTGGAGGTTGTTTGGGCAACGAGTATGAAATTAAGTGAGAATTTTAGCAGGCTTGGCTACTCAATGCTAACCATTCTTGGAATGGTTTTAAGCTTTGTCTTTTTAGCGCGTGCGTTAAAGGACCTTCCGATGAGCCTTGCTTATCCGATTTGGACAGGGATTGGTGCAATCGGAACAGTAGTTGTTGGAATTGTCTTTCTGAAAGACCAATTATCACCGCTTGCCTACCTCTTTTTGATTTTGGTTGTCATTGGAATTATCGGTTTAAAAATGACCAGCGGACATTGAGCCTTTTAGAGAAAATTAGTAATTTTACTAGCTTTTTTACAGCTTTTTGGGTAGAATAGTAAGGGTAAGCGACTTTATATGGTCGTAATAATTAATATGGCTAGAATGCTGAGCCAAAAATAGTCTAACTTATCAAGTCGTTGGACTGATATGCTAATACCTATTTTTCGCTGTGCGTTAATAGCCTTTGTATTACTTTAAAGGAGACTTTATCTAATGGTAAAATTAGTGTTTGCACGCCACGGTCAATCTGAATGGAACAAAGCTAACCTTTTCACTGGTTGGGCTGATGTTGACCTTTCAGAAGAAGGTACAAAACAAGCTATCGAAGCTGGTAAATTGATTAAAGAAGCAGGAATCGAATTTGACCTTGCTTTCACTTCAGTTCTTAAACGCGCTATCAAAACAACTAACCTTGCTCTTGAAGCTGCTGACCAACTTTGGGTTCCAGTTGAAAAATCATGGCGCTTGAACGAACGTCACTACGGTGGTTTGACTGGTCAAAACAAAGCTGAAGCTGCTGAAAAATGGGGTGACGAACAAGTTCACATCTGGCGTCGTTCATACGATGTATTGCCACCAGCTATGGCTAAAGATGACGAATACTCAGCACACACTGACCGTCGTTACGCTAACCTTGACGACACAGTAATTCCAGATGCTGAAAACTTGAAAGTTACTTTGGAACGCGCTCTTCCATTCTGGGAAGATAAAATCGCTCCAGCACTTAAAGACGGTAAAAACGTCTTTGTAGGTGCACACGGTAACTCAATCCGCGCTCTTGTAAAACACATCAAACAATTGTCAGATGACGAAATTATGGATGTTGAAATCCCTAACTTCCCACCACTTGTATTCGAATTCGACGAAAAATTAAACGTTACAAACGAATACTACCTTGGTAAATAATCTGATAGTAGATTATAAGGGCTAAAGCCTTGATATGAAAGCATTCTAGGTTCACTCTTAGAGTGCTTTTTATATTACTTATAGTAAAACTAAAAAGAGTGATGTACAATGTAAGTGAAGTTGAGGTGGTCTAACTCCCCTTGAAACAGACTTTGTGTCTGCGGTAGGAGATGGGACGGTTCTACTTTTTTGTTTAAAATGAATGGGAAGTAAAGCTTTAAAATTTGATTATTTCAGTTTGTTGTTGTACAATGTATTACAGAAAGAGAGGTACACATTATGTCAATCGTATCACTTAGACTAAATAAAAACGAAGAAGAACTTTTTAAAAGCTACTCTATCCATACAGGAAAAACATTATCAGAATTGTTTAAAACAGCTTTAGCTGAACAAATTGAAGATCAACTAGATTATGAAACAGGTATTCAAGCATTAAAAGAATTCCAAAAGAATCCTGTTACTCACTCTATTGATGATATTATTGAGGAGTTTGAAAATGACTTATAGATTGGTTGTTAGTGACAAGGTCAAGAAACAACTAAAGAAAATGGATAAGCATGTAAGGCTTATGCTTGCTAAAGACATGAAGAAACACCTTGATGGTTTAGAGAACCCTAGACAAATTGGAAAAGCATTAACAGGTCAATTCAAAGGCTTATGGCGTTACCGAATAGGAAATTATAGAGTTATTTGTGATATTATGGACGATGAATTAGTTATTCTTGCTATTGAAATCGGACATAGAAAAGATATTTATAAAAACTAAAAGTCCTTTATATTTATATAAGTATGGTAAAAAAGAAAGATTAGTGTATAATATGATTAAAGGTAGAACCCTTCTAACTCCCCTTGAAACAGACTTTGTATCTGCGGTAGGAGATGGGACGGTTATGCCTTTTGTTTGACAATTTTTTAGTCATAACGAACGTTTTATATTGAGTGCTAAAAAACACTATTCTAAAAGAATAGTGTCAAAATTCATTTGCTAAATTTAGCTTAATTTTTACTGTATATGATTAGTCCTACCGCTGTGTCTTCTGCTAAAATTTTCTTTCTGGCATATTTAATGCCAAGGAGATAGACATAGTAGAAATCACCGATACATCCTGTTGCATGCAGGCTGGCAATTCCGACATAGGCAGGAAAAGATAATAAATTCATACCAAAGAGGATAGTCAGCGTTAGAGACCAAATGATAAAAGGTGCTAAGCTAATGACTATCATTTGCCGTCTGTCATAAGTCACTTTTGGACAGGTAGCATATGCCGCTCCTAATTTCCAATTGATTCCAAATTTGACTTTACTTTTTGGTTTAAAGAGTTTGAAAAAGAAAGCATGGATAAGTTCATGAATGATGACAACAGCAAGTATCGCTAGCACAAAAAGAAATAATTTTCCCAAATGAATAGTGTAGATAACATTTTCAATAGTAGGGTGTTGAATCTTTAAACCAAGTAAGTAAAAAAGATAAGAAAATAGGAAAAAAGTAGGAAAGGATATGATATTTAGCCAAATGGCTAATTTCTTGTCTTTTGTGATATTAATTTCTTTTAAAATCTCCATTTTATTCTCCCGCAGAATGGTTGAGTTGCTTATAACAAGATAAATTTTTATAGCTTTATTATAGCACAGCACAGAAAAAGTTAGTGACACGAACTAAACACTCCTTGTGCGGTTTGAGATGTTTTTCCTTTTCTAAATTAATCATTTTTCTAAAATTTATGGTATGATTAATAGTAAGGATTATATTTGGAGGGGGCTTTTATGAAAGCAGCAGAACGTCGTCAAAAAATTATCGATATTTTGAGCCAAACGCAAGTTCCCATTTCAGCCAGTTCTTTAGCTAGCAGACTTGGTGTTAGTCGCCAAATTATTGTTGGTGATGTTGCTCTGTTAAGAGCAGCTAATCATGACGTGATTTCGACACCTAAAGGTTATGTGATGTCACAAGCGCTTTATTCACATCAATTTATCGGGAAAATTGCTTGTCAACATGGTCCTGAAAGAACCAAAGAAGAATTGGACAGCATTGTTGCTAAGGGAGGAATTGTGGTTGATGTTGAAGTTGAACATCCTGTTTATGGTATGTTAACAGCGCCGCTCGATATAAGAAGTAACGAAGATATTGCCAATTTTATGGATAAGGTTGAACATTCTAATGCGACACTTTTATCTTCGCTAACACATGGGATTCACACACATACGCTTTCTTGTCATTCAAAAGATGATTTTGAAGATATCAAGGAAATGTTATTAGATAAAGGCTTACTTTTGAAGTCTAACTAAATAGTTACAGGTGTCTTGACACCTGTGCTTTTTTTATTTATAATAAGCAAGACTAATTAGTGGCTCTGGGACGGTTGTTCTTGGGGAAATTAGTCTAAATAATGTCAATAGGCTTTTTTTATCGGTAACATTTAAGAAGCTGATAGTGCCTTGGTTGGTAAATCAAGGTTTTGATAGATATCATAAAGGAGTTATTATGAGACGAAATCAGACAAAATCTCTTGCTTTTACAGCAATTTTGGTTGCATTTGGGATTCTGATTCCAATGGTTATGCCAGTTAAAGTGGTTATTGGACCTGCTTCGTTTACACTAGCAAGTCACGTACCCGTTTTTATGGCAATGTTTATTTCACCGCAAGTTGCGGTTTTAGTTGCTTTAGGAACAAGCTTAGGTTTCTTATTGGCAGGTTTTCCGATTGTCATCGTTTTGCGTGCTGTTTCCCACTTGTTATTTGCTGTTGTGGGGGCTATCTTGGTTCAAAAACGTCCAAGTTTGCTTGAGAAACCTTTATCAACATTTCTTTTAGCTTTGTTCTTGAATTTCTTGCATGGCTTGGCAGAATTCATCGTTGTTTTAGTTTTGACTGCAGGGGCACACACTGGTGCAGCTTATGTTTGGTCATTAGTTGGGCTGATTGGCTTTGGTTCTCTTGTCCATGGTTGTATTGACTTTTACATTGCTTACTACCTTTGGAAATTCCTACGAGACAAAGTCGGTGTTAATTTTTCAGTCGCTTCAAAAGAAGATTGAGATGAACCAAGGTTCATCTCAGATTGAAGACAAACCCTATTTCTGAGGTTTGTCTTTTTCTATATTTTGAAGTTTTGTGGTTGAATGAGCTTAGTTTTAGGAATTTTAGGCAAAATAAAAAGGCTATCCTGCCAGCCATTTTGCGAGTTTTTTAAGATTTAAGCATGCTAAAGTGAGTCCAACTTTTTCCTCCATTTTGGACTTGCCTCTTTCTCTGGTATAACGCAAATTATGATATTCTTTAGCGGTCCCAAATAAGCGTTCAATGGTTTCCTTGCGTTTTCGGTAACGGTCAATCATTCCCAGATGATGTCGGATATCTTCACAAATCTCTAAGTCAGCTTTCCAAACATGACGGGTAACCACTTTTTGATGGGCTTGACTCGTCGTACACTGGCTTAGTAAAGGACAATTTTGACAATCTTCTGGTTGACTTTGGTACTCACGATAACCTTGACGGTTGGTAGTTCGGTAAGTTAATACCTGATTTTCAGGGCAAAGGTAACAGTCGTAATAATCATCATAAATAAAATCCTTGGGACGTAACATATCCTTTTTACCATGAGGACGAGTATAAGGGAAAACAGGAATAACCTTTTGAGAGAGTAAATAATGAGCAATCGTTGGTGTTTTATAACCAGCATCTGCAATTAAGTAGGTTGGTTGAAATGTCTTGAGTCGAGTAAAGAGAGCTGGAAAAGCTTGACTATCATGAACATTTCCAGCTTCTACGCTGTAGGCTAAAGCCCAGCCATGTTTATCACAAGCTACTTGGGCATTATAGGCAAATACTTGTTTGTGTTCTCCTTTATGAAACCAGCCACTTTCGGGGTCGGTCGTTGAGACTTTCTTAGTTTCGGGCTCTCTTTCTTTGGCGAGCCCTAGCAACTTTTTTGCGTGTTTCTCACGGTCGCGATTGATTTCAAGTTCGAGTTGATCCGCCATGAATTTAGCCTGTTGGTTAACTTCCTGATTGATGTATTTGTGATTATTAGCAGCTGCTTTAATATGAGTGCCATCCACAAAAATCTCACTTGGGTCAATCAAACCTGCATTGATGCAGCAGCCCAAAACATGACTAAAAATAGCTTCAACCACTTGTTTATCTTGAAAACGACGGCTGTAATTTTTACCGTAAGTGGTGAAATGAGGAACTTTATCATCTAATGTTAAGCCTAAAAAACAACGATAAGCTACATTGACTTCAATCTCTTTAATGGTTTGGCGCATTGAATGAATCCCAAAGAGACATTGAATTAAAGGGATTTTGATAACCATCACGGGGTCGAGACTAGGACGACCTGTTTCGTGAGAATAAGTATCTTCGACTAAGTCATAAATAAAAGAAAAGTCAATCACACGGTCAATCTGACGTAACAAATGGTCTTCTGGAACCAAGTCATCTAAGGTGTAAAAACCAACTTGCATACGATTATAGTCTGGATTTTCTTTATGAAACATAGGCTCACCTCAAGGTTTTTATTACTTCTATTATACCGCTAATCCATATAAAAAGCCCTTAGAAACAGTTGTTCCTAAGGACTTTGTCTTCAGTCTGAGATGAACCAAGGTTCATCTTTTTCTTTATTTTCAAGGGCTTTGTGGTGGGAGAAGTTTTCAAAATAAAAAAGGTCAAAGTTTTATATGTTGTGTGACTCTCTTTTAAGCAAATTGTGATAAAATATAATTCAGAGCTTTTAATTGTGAGGAAAGAATGTCATTTAAGAAGAGACTGAGCAAATTAAAATTTGCCAAAAAAACAACTAAGACAAGCAAAACAACCGAAACAACTGAAAAAAAAGTACGTAAGTTCAAAATTGTTAAAAAGCCGACTAGTATGACAAAACGTATTTATTTGATTTTTTCAATTATTGTTGTCCTGTTTTCAATTATCATTTTGAGATTGGCTCAGATGCAAATTTTGAATAAATCGTTTTATGATGAGAAATTAAATTCATCAACAACTTATACGGTAACAACATCAAGTCCCCGTGGGGAAATTTATGATGCTGCAGGTAATTTATTAGTTTCTAATACTGTCAAGCAAGTAGTTGCTTTTACTCGTAGCAATACGATTACAGCTGAAGAAATAAAAGAATTAGCAGCGAAATTGTCAACTCTAGTGACTCTTACAGAGACAGATGTTACGACACGTCAGAAAAAAGATTATTATTTGGCGGATTCAGATACTTATGCAGCGGTAGTCAAGAGTTTGCCTGATGATGAAAAATATGATAGTTACGGTAACAATTTGACCGAATCAGAAATTTATACGAACGCTGTTAATGCGGTAACTGATGATGAAATCAATTACTCTGAAGATGAACTAAAATTGGTTTATATTTTTAGTCAAATGAATGCTGCTTCAACATTTAGTACAGTTAATTTGACGACTGGCGACTTAACGGAAGAACAGATTGCTTATATCACGGCTAATCAGTCTAAATTGTCAGGAATTTCAATCGCAACTGACTGGGACCGTGAAACGCCAACAAGTTCCCTTGCTTCAATTATTGGTACGGTTTCATCGAAAGATTCTGGTCTGCCAGCAGAAGAGGCAGATGATTACTTGGCAAAAGGTTATTCTTTGAACGACCGTGTCGGAACGTCTTATCTTGAAAAAGAATATGAAGAATACCTTCAAGGAACACACACCGTTCGTGAAATCACAACTGATAAAAATGGCAATGTGGTTTCAGATGAAGTGACAAGCGAAGGAAAAGCAGGGCAAAATCTGAAATTAACGGTCAATTCAGATTTCCAAGCAGGTGTTGAAAGTATTTTAAATCAGTATTATAGTGCTGATATTGCTGACGGTTATGCAACCTATTCAGAAGGAGCTTATGCCGTTGCCTTGAATCCGCAGACAGGTGCTATTTTAGCAATGGCTGGACTCTCTCATGAAACAGGTTCGTCAACAACTACTCTTGATGCCCTTGGTACTATTAATGATATTTTTGTTCCAGGGTCAGTCGTGAAAGCAGCAACATTGACAGCTGGTTGGGAGTCAGGTGCCATTTCAGGAAACCAAGTTATCGCTGACCAATCCATTAATATTGCTGGTTCCTCAGCGATTACATCATGGTTTACAGGGAGCGGCTCAACAAACATCACAGCTGTTCAAGCGCTTGAATACTCATCAAATACCTACATGGTACAAGTTGCTCTTAAAATGATGGGACAAGAATACTACTCAGGCATGTCTCTAGCAACCACAGGTATGAAAGAAGCCATGGAAGAATTGCGTGCTGCCTATGCCGAATACGGAATGGGAACAAACACAGGAATTGACCTTCCAGAAAATACTACTGGTTACATTTCAGATGACTATTCTGCTGCTAATGTCCTAACCGAAGCATTTGGTCAGTATGACTCATACACACCAATGCAGTTGGCACAATATGCGGCGACAGTTGCTAATGGTGGAAAACGTATTGCACCACATTTGGTTGATAGTATCTATGACAATGATGGCACAGATGGCATTGGAACTTTAGCTAAAACGATTGAAACAAATGTGCTTAATGAAATCAACATTTCAGACGATGATATGGACCTTTTGCAACAAGGGTTCTATCAAGTGGTAAATAGTAGTAGTGGTTATGCAACAGGTACTTACATGAAGAGTTCAACAGTCACTATCGCTGGTAAAACAGGTACAGCCGAAACTTATGCTGTTGACGCTAACGGTAATGCTGTAACAACGGTTAACTTGAGTGTCCTTGCCTATGACTATTCAACAAGTGATGATTCAAATATCGCTGTTGCAGTTATCATTCCGCATTTGACAAGTTCAGATAATCATACTAACCAATACATTGCACGTGATATTATTAATTTGTACATGTCAACTTATGTTAATCAATAATTGATAATGAAAGCGAGTCGGCCGAGGAAGTAGTCGGCTCGTCACTTTGTTAAAGGAGAATGACAATGCTTTATCCAACACCTATCGCAAAGCTGATTGATAGTTTTACAAAATTGCCAGGAATTGGTATAAAAACAGCAACACGTTTGGCTTTCTACACGATTGGAATGTCAGATGAAGATGTGAATGAATTCGCCAAAAATTTATTGGCAGCTAAGCGTGAATTGACTTATTGTTCCGTTTGTGGGAATTTAACAGATGAAGACCCTTGTAATATCTGTACAGATGAAACTCGTGACCGTTCCGTTATTTTAGTGGTTGAAGATTCAAAAGACGTATCTGCCATGGAAAAAATTCAAGAGTATCATGGCTTGTACCATGTCTTGCATGGCTTGATTTCACCAATGAACGGTGTCGGACCAGATGATATTAATTTGAAATCATTGATTACACGTTTAATGGATAGTGAGGTCAACGAAGTGATTATTGCAACCAATGCAACCGCAGACGGTGAAGCAACATCTATGTATATCTCACGTGTCCTAAAACCAGCAGGAATCAAGGTAACACGTTTAGCACGTGGACTGGCTGTTGGCTCAGACATCGAATACGCCGACGAAGTTACCCTACTTCGTGCCATAGAAAACCGAACAGAATTGTAGGATGTAAGAAAAGTAGCGTGAAGCTGCTTCAGAGTCAGAGCGTAGACAAAACCTCTCAGCAGTATAAATATTGTAAATTTAGAGTGTGTTTATCGACTTGAACAAACTCTTAGAAATGCTGATATAACGGTGTTCCTAAGAGTTTTTATTTTTTAACAAAAAGAAAAAAAGATTGAAGAAAAATATCCAAAATGGACTTTTTCTTCAATCTGAGGCAGCGTGAAGCTGCTTTTTTGTTTGTCACTTTTTCTATCATCGATGTTTAAACTTGTTTGAAAGGAAGCTTCTTTTGTGGTATGATAGGTAGGAAATTGTAATAGAAAAGGAATTGAACTTGAGTTGGGTTTAGGGCTGTTTTTGGTTCATGCTCGGCTTGTTGAAAAATGTATTAAGTGACCTTAACTTGGTATCTTTTTTCTGTTCAGGTAATTAAAGTTTATGGCAAAAGAAACGCTTGTTTTACTTTATGGTGGACGTTCTGCGGAGCGTGAAGTATCTGTTTTATCAGCTGAGAGTGTCATGCGTGCGATTAATTATGACAAATTCTTTGTGAAAACTTACTTCATCACACAATCTGGTGATTTTATTAAGACACAAGAATTTTCAAGCAAACCAGCCGATGATGAAAAATTAATGACTAACGATACTGTTGTTGAAAGTCAAAAAATTAAACCAAGTGATATTTATGAAGAAGGCGCAGTTGTTTTCCCTGTTCTTCATGGACCAATGGGAGAAGACGGTTCAATCCAAGGATTCCTTGAAATTCTTAAAATGCCTTACGTTGGAACTAACATCTTGTCATCAAGTGTTGCCATGGATAAAATTTCAACAAAACACGTTCTTGAGTCTGCAGGTGTACCACTTGTTGCTTACGTGACTTATGTTGAAGGGGCTGACCTTGAAAAAGCGGTTGCTGAAGTAAATGAAAAATTGACTTACCCAGTCTTTGTTAAACCAGCCAACATGGGGTCTTCAGTAGGAATTTCAAAAGCCGACGATGAAGAGGGGCTCCGCTCAGCTATTGATCTCGCCCTTAAATACGATAGCCGTATTCTTATCGAAACTGGTGTCAATGCGCGTGAAATCGAAGTTGGGATTTTGGGAAATGCTGACGTACAAACAACATTACCTGGTGAAGTTGTTAAAGACGTTGCTTTCTATGATTACGATGCTAAATATATCGACAATAAAATTACTATGGATATTCCAGCGCATATCGATAGCAGCATTATGGAAGAAATGCGTGGCTATGCAACAACAGCTTTCCGTGCTATCGGTGGATGTGGTTTGTCACGTTGTGATTTCTTCTTGACAGAAGACGGTCATGTTTACCTTAACGAATTGAATACAATGCCAGGTTTCACACAGTGGTCAATGTATCCACTTCTTTGGGAAAACATGGGACTTGCTTATTCTGATTTGATTGAAAAATTGGTTGAATTAGCTAAAGAAATGTTTGAAAAACGCGAAAGCCATTTGATTTAAAAAAGAAGTTGCACTCCAAAAGTTAGACAACAAATCTAACAATTGGGGTGCTTTTTAGATATGAATAACCTCAGAGATGGGATAACTCTCTGAGGCTTTTTTAGTTATAGATTTGCAAGCTTGCGTAATTCGGGTATCTTTTGTAACCTCGGAATGACAAGCATGGTAATAATGATTCGTAGTGGAATTTCAAAGATTTTTAACCAACGTCCTGCCAGATATTGTGCCCAGAATGGCACGCCAAAGTATATCTGAATCAGAAGTGGTGTGAGGATAAAGGTGCCAATTAGCATGATAACCACAGTTGCGATTGTTACGTGTAACCAGTCTTTTTTGCTTGACCAGCTTAGTGGCTTACCATAAAAGAAAAGACCATAGAAAAAGCCCTGAATTGCTTCCATAAGTGTCCACCAAATGATGAAATTACCAGCGCTACTTGATGATAAGGTATCAACCACATCAAGAATACCTAAGCTGATAAAGCCCCAAATAGGACCGCCAATCATTCCGATAATCGTGTTGACAATAAATGTTAAACTGATAACTAATTGTTGTGGAATGACGGGAATTGAAAATTTCCCAACGATGAAAGCAAGCGCGATTAGCATAGCTAGGCTAACCAAACGCTTAAGGGTGAGTTTGGGTGTTTTGAAAAATAAATTCATTTTCTGCTCCTTTTAAAACATAAAACTGGAGCTGTTAAAAAAATTTAACAGCGGATGCAATGATTCACCGCGCAAATTGCTTCGTTGTGTGACAACATCCCATTCACACACACTTAACGCGAATCATCTACTCTGTGCAAAACAAGCTTTGCAATTACATTGTACCATAAAAATCCCTGCATGATTGCTAAAATGTGGTATAATAAAAGGCGTTAACACTAGATTTTTAATGAAGGATTCAATATGAAATTAACATTGCATGAAGTCGCCAAGGTTGTTGGCGCTAAAAATACTATTTCGGAGTTTGATGACGTTCCCCTGCGACAAATTGAATTTGACAGTCGTAAGATTGAAAAAGGAGATTTATTTTTACCATTAAAAGGTACGCGTGATGGGCATGATTTTATTGAAACTGCCTTTGAAAATGGTGCTGTTGCGACTTTTTCAGAACGTGAAGTAGCTGATCATCCATACATTTGGGTTGATGATTGTCTAGAGGCTTTTCAAACGCTAGCTAGCTATTATCTTGAGAAACAGCGTGTTGATGTTATTGCTGTGACAGGGTCAAATGGTAAAACGACAACCAAAGATATGATTGCTGCGGTTTTATCAACAGAATACAAGACTTATAAAACACAAGGCAACTACAATAACGAAATTGGTTTGCCATATACAGCACTTCATATGCCAGATGATACGGAGAAAATTGTCCTTGAAATGGGGCAAGATCATATGGGTGACATTCATCTGTTGTCAGAACTTGCAAAACCACATATCGGTGTGGTGACTTTGATTGGTGAAGCTCATTTGGAATTTTTCGGTAGTCGTGAGAAAATCGCAGAAGGTAAATTGCAAATTGTTGATGGCATGGATTCAGATGGCATTTTGATTGCGCCAGCTGACACAATCGTTGATCCTTATTTACCTGAAAGCCAAATGGTTATTCGTTTTGGTGACGGCGCAGAAATTTTTGTGAAAGATTTGCAAGAAAGTAAGGAATCGTTGACCTTTACGACAAATGTGATTGACCGTCCAATTACCCTACCTGTGCCTGGAAAATACAATGCGACTAATGCCATGGTGGCAGCTTATGTTGGTAAATTATTAGCCATTTCTGATGACGATATTGTCGAGGCTCTTGAGACAATCGAATTAACGCGCAATCGTACGGAATGGAAAAAAGCAGCCAACGGTGCTGATATTTTGTCAGATGTTTACAATGCTAATCCAACGGCAATGCGCTTGATTTTAGAGACATTTTCTAAAATTCCTGCCAATGAGGGCGGTAAAAAAATCGCTGTGCTTGCTGACATGAAAGAATTGGGTGAGCAATCTGTTGAGCTTCATAAACGCATGATTATGAGCTTGTCACCTGAAACATTAGATACACTCATTTTCTATGGGGAAGATATTGCCGAGTTGGCACAACTTGCTAGTCAAATGTTCCCAATTGGAAAAGTTTATTATTTCAAGAAAACAGCTGACGAGAATCAATTTGATGCCATGCTTGAAACTGTTCAAAAAGTATTGCAACCAGCTGACCAAATCTTGTTGAAAGGTAGCAACTCAATGCAGTTAGCTAAAGTTGTTGAAGCACTGGAGGAATAGATTACTGTGGAGATGTTAAGGTTAAAGGAAATATTTAGGACTGAAGAATCATTTGCAAGGTTTCTTTATCGAGCCTTGTATTTTCTTGAGTTTTGTTTGCTATTTCTAGCTTGGTTCTTGAAACGTTATCCGTTTCCTCTACCGTTTTTCTTATTGATGTCAAGTCTTGCCATTATTGGCGGATTTGCCATGTATTTGTGGAGTTTTTGGCGTTCAGGTTGGTCGATAGAGAAGATTTTAGCAGGGATTTTTGCACTAGCTTTCTTGATTTTATTGCCAATGTCTAATTATCTGGAAACAAACGTTGATGATTTGTCCATGGTTACCTTGTTTTTGTTATCAGCGAGTGTTGATAAGGACGATGAGCGGTTGATGACAGCGATTTTCTACTTCAAGCTGATTGTAGCAATCTTAGTGCTCTTTGCTTACAATAGTCATATTATTTCTGATATGACCATGTATCGAGCTGACAAAGATTTGATTAGGCATTCTTATGGTTTTATGCACCCAAATTCTTTGGGAATGTATCTGGTTGGTTTGTTGTTTGATTTTTCCTTGGTTAGAAAGAGCCGTAAAGCTAGAGCAGGACTGGTCATGTTGCTTGTTTCATTGTTGATTTTTGCGATTACCGACTCAAGGACAACATTTTTAATTGCTGGGGTCATCATTCTTTGCTATTTTTTGAAACCATTATTACTAAAGTATCAGGTTTCTGGTTCTGTGATTATTCCACTGGTGATTGTGATGTTTGGTTTGGGGCTAGGGCTTCCATACTTCTACAATGGTGATAGTACCATTTATGCAACATTGAATCATTTGTTTTCAGGAAGATTGAATATCGGACATACGTATTTGCAGCATTTCGGTGTTGATTGGTTGCCACGAAATATCCCAACTTTTACCGAAATAAATGGACGTCCGATGTACGATGATAGTTTTTATATTGATTCATTATTACGTCAGGGAATTTTTCTATTTCTACTGTATCCAATTTTTCTCATTGCACAGTTGAGAGGGAAAAAACTGACACTATTCCATACGATGCTCTTTTTGATAACTTTCTTTATCAATATCATGGAGCACTATGGTGGCAGTCTTTGTATGTGTAGTATTCTCTTAATCAATTATTTTACGGTTTCTGAGGAGAACACCGTGGGGAAATATTGAAATAGAGCCCACTTTTCGTTATAATAATAGAGTTATGAGTCCCATGACTCTATTTTTTGTATGGCAGAAAAGGAGTGGACCAATGTAGTCACTAAAGATTAGGTGATACGTTTATATAAAGAAGATAATTAAGATTAATAAGGAAATAAAATGACAATTCAAGATGACATTAAAAAACGTCGTACGTTTGCCATCATCAGTCACCCAGATGCTGGTAAAACGACAATTACAGAACAATTACTTTATTTTGGTGGAGAAATCCGTGAAGCTGGTACCGTAAAAGGGAAAAAGACAGGGAACTTTGCTAAATCTGACTGGATGGATATTGAAAAGCAACGTGGTATCTCCGTTACTTCATCAGTGATGCAATTTGATTATGCTGGAAAACGTGTCAATATCCTAGACACACCAGGACACGAGGACTTCTCTGAAGATACTTACCGTACTCTTATGGCGGTAGATGCTGCGGTTATGGTTGTCGATTCTGCCAAAGGTATCGAAGCACAAACGAAAAAACTTTTCGAAGTTGTAAAACACCGCAATATTCCAGTTTTCACTTTCATTAACAAACTTGACCGTGATGGTCGTGAACCACTTGATCTTTTGGAAGAATTGGAAGAAGTACTTGGTATTGCAAGCTATCCAATGAACTGGCCAATTGGTATGGGGAAATCATTTGAAGGGCTTTATGATTTGTACAACAAACGTTTGGAACTTTACAAAGGTGATGAACGTTTTGCAGCGCTTGAAGCTGGTGACAGATTATTTGCTAACAACCCATTCTACCAACAAGTTTTGGAAGATGTTGAATTGTTAGAAGAAGCAGGAAATGAATTTTCAGAAGAAGCTATCTTGTCTGGTGATTTAACACCAGTATTCTTCGGTTCTGCCCTTACAAACTTTGGGGTGCAAACTTTCCTTGATACATTCTTGCAATTTGCACCAGAACCTCATGGTCACAAAACAACTGAAGGTAATGAAATCGATCCTTACGATAAAGATTTCTCAGGATTTGTTTTCAAAATCCAAGCCAATATGGACCCACGACACCGTGACCGTATTGCTTTCGTGCGTATCGTTTCAGGTGAATTTGAACGTGGCATGAGCGTGAATTTAGCACGTACGCAAAAATCAGTTAAATTGTCAAACGTGACACAGTTTATGGCAGAATCACGTGAAAATGTTGAAAATGCCGTTGCAGGTGATATTATCGGGGTTTACGATACAGGAACTTACCAAGTTGGGGATACGTTGACAGTTGGTAAAAATAAATTTGAATTTGAACCGCTACCAACCTTCACGCCAGAGTTGTTCATGAAAGTAGCTGCTAAAAATGTTATGAAACAAAAATCATTCCACAAAGGGATTGAACAATTGGTGCAAGAAGGAGCTATCCAACTTTATAAAAATTATCAAACTGGCGAATACATGCTTGGTGCCGTTGGTCAATTGCAGTTTGAAGTGTTCAAACACCGTATGGAAAATGAATACAATGCCGAAGTTGTGATGACACCAATGGGTAAAAAGACTGTTCGTTGGATTAAACCAGAAGACCTTGATGAACGCATGTCATCAAGTCGAAATATCTTGGCTAAAGACCGCTTTGACCAACCTGTTTTCCTTTTTGAAAACGACTTTGCGCTTCGCTGGTTTGCGGATAAATACCCAGATGTTGAACTAGAAGAAAAAATGTAATAAAGACAGAGGGAGTTGAGAAAGTGCTCAACTTCTTTTGTCGTTCTTCATGCCAAGATAAAAATAACTAAAGGTCTGAACTTATGTGCCCAGACCTTTTTAGGAGTTAAAACAAAAATAGCCCTGATTCGTCAGGGCTATCTTTTTGAGATTATGAAAAAGAAAAGTTTTAGGATGCTTATATTCTATCGGAGAAACCTTAAAAAAAACTTAAACGACTAATAAAAATAGTCTTTTACAGAAAATTCTAACAATAGAAATTATGAAAACGTGTTATTTTAATAAATGAAACTGTTTCCTATCTTTTTAACTTGGAATGTGTTAAACTAGATAAGTTGTTAACCAACGAAATTAAAGTTTAATAAGGCAGCTTCGCACTGCCTTTTAGAAAGAGAAAAATTTGAAATTTACAGAACTTAACTTATCGGAAAATATCCTTGCTGCCGTAGAAAAAGCAGGCTTTGTTGAGCCATCTCCAATCCAAGAATTAACGATTCCTTTGGCTTTGGAAGGTAAGGATGTTATCGGACAAGCACAAACTGGAACAGGGAAAACAGCAGCCTTTGGCTTGCCAACTTTGGACAAAATTGATACAAATCGTAATCTTGTTCAAGCCTTGGTTATCGCACCAACACGTGAATTGGCTGTTCAAGGACAAGAAGAATTGTTCCGTTTTGGTCGTGAAAAAGGTGTGAAAGTCCGTTCCGTTTACGGTGGGTCAAGCATTGAGAAACAAATTAAGGCACTTCGTTCAGGAGCTCACATTGTAGTGGGAACACCAGGGCGTTTGCTTGATTTGATTAAACGTAAAGCTTTGAAATTTGACCATGTTGAAACATTAATCCTTGATGAAGCAGATGAAATGCTTAACATGGGATTCTTAGAAGATATTGAAGCGATTATCAGTCGTGTTCCTGAAACACGTCAAACCCTTCTTTTCTCAGCAACTATGCCAGAAGCTATTAAACGTATTGGGGTGAAATTTATGCAAAACCCTGAACACGTTAAAGTTGCTGCTAAAGAATTGACTACTGATCTTGTTGACCAATACTATATTCGCGTTAAAGAACAAGATAAATTTGATACAATGACACGTCTTATGGACGTTGACCAACCTGAATTATCAATTGTCTTTGGGCGTACAAAACGTCGTGTGGATGAATTGACACGTGGATTGAAATTACGTGGCTATCGTGCCGAAGGTATTCACGGTGACCTTGACCAAGGTAAACGTCTCCGTGTTCTTCGTGATTTCAAGAATGACAATATTGACATCTTGGTTGCGACTGACGTTGCAGCGCGTGGTCTTGATATTTCAGGGGTCACACACGTTTATAACTACGATATTCCACAAGACCCAGAAAGCTATGTTCACCGTATTGGACGTACTGGACGTGCTGGGAAACATGGTCAATCAATCACTTTCGTAGCACCAAACGAAATGGGATATTTGTCAATCATTGAAAAATTGACGAAAAAACGCATGAAAGGGTTGAAACCAGCGACTGCTGATGAAGCTTTTAAAGCGAAGAAAAAAGTTGCGCTTAAGAAAATTGAACGTGATTTTGCGGATGAAGCGATTCGTGCAAACTTTGACAAATTCAAAGGTGACGCCGTTAAATTGGCAGCAGAATTTACACCAGAAGAATTGGCATTGTACATCTTGAGCTTGACTGTTAAAGACCCAGATACACTTCCAAAAGTGGAAATTGCGCGTGAAAAACCATTACCATTTAAACCGTCAGGTGGCGGCTTTAATAACCGCAAAGGTGGTCGTGGTCGTGATAATCGCCGTGGTGGACGTTCAGACAGAAAACGTGATGACCGAGACAACAACGGTTATCGTGATTTCAAACGCACATCATCTAAAAACAAACGTGATTTCCAAAACAAAGATAACAAACGCCCACGTCGCACATCAAGCGAAAAGAAAACAGGATTTGTTATCCGTAACAAAGGTGAAAGATAAACATAAAACGCACTCTGTGATGACAGGGTGCGTTTTTGGTTTTCTATTGGTGTTCCTCTATATATTCCAGTTTTTGTTGTCGTGTTTTTTGTTTGAAGTAGCTTTCGGCAGACATGGCGGCTTCTTTGCTGTCAAAGCTTTCTTGGTAGATGAGTTTGACTGGTAGGCGGCTTCTAGTGTACTTTGCACCTTTGCCGCTATTATGCGTTTTGATACGCTTTTCAACATTGGTTGTGTAGCCTGTGTAGAGTGTGCCGTCAGCACATTCGACAACATACATATAAGCTTTTTTAGTTTTTTCTTCCGTTTTTTCCATAATAAATTTCAAAAATATCGTCCGTATAGTCACCGTTTTCTTTGTGAACAAAGAGTGGTGGGAGAATTTTTAGCCCGTCAGTAGAGCCGTCTTTAATCGCTTCAATCAAAAGCATATTAGCATCTTTGCCCATTTTAGGATAAACAAATTGGATACGTTTTGGCGCTAGATTGTATTGTCTCATGGTATCAATGATGTCTAAGAAACGGTCTGGCCGATGTACCATAGCTAGTCGTCCGTTTGATTTGAGCGCGTGTCTGGCTACTTCACAAATTTCTTCTAAATTGGTAGCAATTTCATGTCTAGCAAGAAGGTAGTGTTCAGAAAGATTTTTCTTTGACGTTTCTGAAACCTTGAAATAGGGTGGGTTACACAGAATCAAATCAACACCAGAACGTGGCACGTGATTGAGCAGATTTTTCAAATCGTCATTAATCATCTGAACTTGGTTTTCTAATTGATTGAGCTGGATTGAACGCTCTGCCATATTTGCCAAACGTTCTTGCAATTCTACCTCTATAATCGGTGCTTTGGTGCGAGTGCTGGCAAAAAGTCCTACGGCACCATTTCCAGAACAAAGGTCAACAATCAAGCCACGTGAAGGGATTTTTGGAAAACGTGACAGCAAGACACTATCGATAGAATAGCTGAACACATCTTTATTTTGAATAATTTTGACATCTGTCGAAAAGAGCTGGTCAATACGTTCGCCAGCTTTTAAAATTGATTTAACCATGACATTTATTATAGCAAATTTTAGCTTTTCTCACTAGTTAGGTAATGATTTTTCGGCTCAAGCATGGTACAATGTTAAAGAATGATTGAAGAAAAAGGAGTAAATCTGTGTTTTATACTTATTTACGAGGATTAGTGGTTTTCCTACTTTGGATTATCAATGGAAATGCTCACTATCATAATGAGGACAAAATTTTAAGTAAGGATGAGAACTATATCTTGGTTGCTCCGCACCGTACTTGGTGGGATCCAGTTTATATGGCATTTGCTGCTCGTCCGAAAGAATTTATTTTCATGGCGAAGAAAGAATTGTTTACGAATCGTATTTTTGGTTGGTGGATTCGTATGTGTGGTGCCTTTCCGATTGACCGTGAAAATCCAGGGCAAAAAGCTCTTAAATACCCTATTAACATGTTGAAGAAAAGCAATCGTTCACTTGTGATGTTCCCAAGTGGTAGCCGTCATTCAACCGATGTTAAAGGTGGGGTTGCTGTTATTGCTAAAATGGCGAAGGTTAAGATTATGCCAGTCGTTTATGCAGGACCAATGGAATTAAAAGGACTTTTGACTGGAGAACGTGTAGATATGAACTTTGGTAATCCAATTGACATTTCTGACATCAAACGCATGAATGACGAGGGGATTGAAGAAGTGGCAAATCGTATTCAAACAGAATTTGACCGTTTGGATGCTGAAAATGCGACTTATCATATCAACAAGAAACCAAATCCATTAACTTACATTTACCGTATTCCTCTTGGACTTGTGGCGATTATCGTTGTTCTGTTGACATTGCTCTTTAGCTACATTGCAAGCTTTGTTTGGGACCCAGATAAGCACCGTAAAATGAAATAAAAACCAAAAGCTCAGCGATTTTGCTGGGCTTTTTCGAATAAATAAGTAAAGGCTCGTATGAGTCTATTTTTTATGTCAAAAGTGAGGTAGTGAGATGATTGAAGAAATAAAAGAAAAACTTTTGGAGAACAAAACGTTGGTAGCGGTGTTGGGAACAATACTTGTCATGTTAATCGGATTTTTTGCTTGGTCAAATATGACAAAAACAACAGCGGATGCGCAAAGTGACCTACCTGCCCTAAGCACGACTTTTTCGGCAAGTAGCAGCGCAAGTGATTTCAAAACAGAACGTTCAAGTTCGCAAACTGAAACTCAAAAAGTGTTTGTAGATATCAAAGGCGCTGTGAAAAATGAGGGTGTTTATGAGCTTTCAAGTGGTAGTCGTGTGACAGATGTGGTCAAATTAGCAGGTGGTTTTACAGAAGATGCTGATAAGAAGTCGGTGAATTTGGCTGAAAAAGTAACCGATGAATCGGTGATTTATGTGGCAAGAGTTGGTGAAAATGTTGCTCCTGCAACGACTAATTCACAAGCAAATGGCAGCGCTCAACAGGAAGAAAGTTCAGATAAAATCAATCTTAATACCGCAACTTTGGCGGAACTCCAGACGATTTCTGGCATTGGCGCCAAACGTGCCCAAGATATTATTGATTACCGTGATGCCAATGGTGGTTTTTCATCAGTTGATGACTTGAAGAATGTGTCTGGCATCGGAGAAAAAACACTAGAAAAGCTAAAATCTGAGGTGACCGTTGATTAAATATTTTCCCATTAAGCCAATTCAATTGGCTTTTTTGCTCATTTTGCTCTATTATTTTTGCTTTTCAAAAGTGATTGGGTGTTTGATGTTTCTCTTGCTAGCCTTGGTGTTTTTATGGCAACAGTATGGTTGGAAGGCTTGGTGTCAAGTTTGCTTGTGTTTAACCTGTTTTGCGGTATTTTTTCTGACTAAGTCTAATCAGACAGAGCAGGCTTATCAAACAGCGCCAGCTCATTTAATAAAAATCCAGATGATTCCTGACACGATTTCGGTCAATGGGGATTTGCTGTCCTTTCGAGGTAAGGAAGCTGGGCGGACTTATCAGATTTTTTATACCTTGAAATCGGAGAAAGAACAGCATTTTTTTAAGACATTAAATCAAACGGTTGTTTTATCTGGTGATATGGACTTGGAAGAAGCAACGCCCCAGCGGAATTTTGGTGGTTTTGATTATCGTACTTACCTTAAACATGAAGGCATTTATCGTGTGGTAAATTTGTCGGTGATTAATAATGTTGAACTTGTTTATAAGATGACTTTGTGGGATAAGCTACATGATGTTCGACGAAAGGCTATTGTTAGTATTCAGCGGCAGTTTCCTACTCCTATGCAACATTATATGACTGGGCTTTTGTTTGGCTATCTGGATAAATCGTTTGATGAGATGAGTGATGTTTACACGAGTTTAGGAATTATTCACCTCTTTGCTCTTTCAGGCATGCAGGTTGGCTTTTTTGTGGGGGCATTCCGCTTTTTCTTTCTACGTCTTGGGTTACGCCGAGATTATGTGGACATACTACAAATTCCATTTTCACTCGTCTATGCGGGGCTGACTGGCTTTTCTGTTTCGGTGATTCGGAGTTTAATTCAGTCTGCTTTTGCAAATCTTGGTATTAAAAAATTAGATAACTTAGCTTTGACTTTGCTTGTTCTTTTCATAGTTATGCCAAATTTTCTGCTGACGACGGGAGGCATTCTTTCGTTTACTTACGCTTTTATTCTCAGTTTTATTAACTTTGATGACATTAGTCGCTATCAGAAAATCATTGCGGAAAGTTTGACGATTTCATTAGCCAGTTTGCCCTTGTTAATTCATTTTTTTGCTGTGTTTCAACCGTTATCTGTCTTATTGACAGCAATTTTTTCTGTGGCATTTGACACTATTATGTTGCCAATACTATCAATCATTTTTATTTTATCGCCCTTGGTTAAACTGACTTGTTTTAATTGTTGTTTTGTTTTCTTGGAAACTGTTATCAAGAACACTAAGGCAATTTTGGGCGGTCCGATTGTTTTTGGTAAACCAAGTCTTGGTATCTTGGTGCTGTTATTTTTAACATTAGGCGTGCTTTATGATTGCTGGCGACGAAAGAAAATGGCAATTTTTCTTGTCAGCTTAGTAGCTCTGCTATTTTTTCAAATCAAGCATCCGCTAGAAAACGAGGTGACGGTGGTTGATATTGGGCAGGGAGATAGTATTTTTGTGCGTGATGTTAAGGGGCATACGCTGCTAATTGATGTGGGCGGAAAGGTGAGTTTTAGTGAGAAGAACGCATGGCAGGAGCGGCTGACGGATAGCAATGCGGAGCGAACGTTGATTCCTTATCTCAACAGTCGCGGCGTTGGAAAAATTGACCAGTTAGTTCTGACGCACACGGATACTGACCACATGGGAGATATGCTGGAGGTGGCAAAGCAGGTGAAAATTGGTGAAATTCTGGTTAGTCAGGGAAGTTTGACAAAGCCAGATTTTGTGGCGAAATTACAAGCCATGAAAACCAAGGTGCGCGTGGTAACAGCTGGTGATGTTTTGCCGATTATGGGAAGTCACCTGCAAGTGCTTTATCCGAGCCAGACTGGTGATGGTGGTAACAATGACTCGGTGGTGCTTTATGGGAATCTTTTGGGTAAGAATTTCTTGTTTACAGGAGATTTGGAAGAAGAAGGCGAGCAAGAGTTGATAGCAACTTATCCCAATCTGCCAGTTGATGTCTTAAAAGCA
Organism: Mallotus villosus; assembly: GCA_903064625.1. NCBI lineage: Eukaryota > Metazoa > Chordata > Actinopteri > Osmeriformes > Salangidae > Mallotus > Mallotus villosus. Next base: position 1,592,364 of record CAEFZP010005686.1, read on the forward strand.
GGGCATCATGGCTCAAAAGGGTCATCAAGCACAGCATTTCTCGCTCACATTTCACCGCAAATTGCTTTGATTTCCGCAGGGCAAAATAACCGCTACAAACATCCTCATCAAGAAACGCTTGAACGCTTCCAAGCACAAAACATGACCATTTACCGCACAGACGAACAAGGCGCTATCCGCTTTAGAGGATTAAACCACTGGAAAATCGAAACGGTGAGGTAGAGGGAATTGAAAAGACTTTTTCTTCAGTTTAAAACCATGAGTTTTTCTCATGGTTTTTTGTTATAATATCTTTATGATTGCAATTGAAGAAATTGATAAATTACGAAAAGAAAATCTTAGTTTGATTACGGTGGTGACAGGTGAGGACTTGGGACAATTTTCTCAGCTGAAAGAGCGTATGATGGCACGTGTTGGTTATGATAAGGATGATTTGACTTATTCTTATTTTGATATGGCTGAGGTTGATTATCAAGATGCGGAAATGGACCTTGAAAGTCTGCCATTTTTTGCTGACCAAAAGGTGGTTATTTTTGATAATTTGCTCGACATCACGACAGCTAAGAAGTCTTATTTGGATGATAAGGCACTCAAACGTTTTGAGGCATATTTGGAAAATCCCTTGGATACGACGCGCTTGATTATTTTTGCGCCAGGGAAATTAGATGGCAAACGTCGCTTGGTGAAGATTCTTAAACGTGATGCACAGATTTTTGAAGCGACTGAATTAAAAGAAGCAGAGCTAAAAACGTATTTCCAAAAATTAGCTCACAAGGAGGGGTTAACCTTTGATTCAGGCGTTTTTGAGGCTTTGCTTTTGAAATCCAATTATGATTTCAGTGAGATTTTGAAAAACATTGCTTTTTTGAAATCTTATAAAAAAGATGGTCATATCACGGCAGATGATATTAATCAAGCCATTCCCAAAACGCTTCAGGATAATATTTTCGACTTGACGCAGTTTGTTTTGAATGGCAAAATCGATGAGGCACGCGAGCTGATTCGTGATTTGCGTTTGCAAGGTGAGGATGAAATCAAATTGATTGCGATTATGTTAGGGCAGTTTCGCATGTTCTTGCAAGTCAGCATTTTAGCCAGTCAAGGTAAAAACGAGCAGCAAACTGTAACGGCGCTGTCAGATTATCTTGGACGTCGTGTCAATCCTTATCAAGTTAAGTTTGCTTTGCGTGACTCTCGTACGCTTTCAATGCCGTTCTTGAAAAAAGCTCTGGCGGTATTGATTGAAACGGATTATGCCATTAAAACTGGGACATATGATAAGGCTTATTTATTTGATATTGCTATCTTAAAAATCGCTCATGAACATCACTAATCATGCCTTGAAAAAAGCGGTCAAATAATTTGCTAGCTCTGCTATTTTCCTATAAAATAAGGGTACAAAAATGAAAGAGGTAATTAGCATGGCTATTATTTTACCAAAACTACCTTATGCATATGACGCTCTTGAGCCTTATATTGATACAGAAACAATGACAATTCACCATGATAAACATCACGCTACTTATGTGGCAAATGTAAATGCAGCGCTTGAAAAACATCCAGAAATTGGAGAGGATTTGGAAGCTTTGTTGGCAGATGTTGACAGTATTCCAGCAGATATCCGTCAAGCGGTGATTAATAACGGTGGTGGGCATTTGAATCACGCCCTTTTCTGGGAATTGTTATCGCCTGAAAAACAAGAACCAACAGCGCAAGTGTTGGCTGCGATTGAGGAAGCTTTTGGCTCATTTGACGAATTCAAAGCTGCTTTCACGCAAGCTGCGACAACTCGCTTTGGGTCAGGTTGGGCTTGGCTTGTGGTGAATGAAAATGGCAAACTTGAAGTGCTCTCGACAGCTAATCAAGACACACCAATTTCACAAGGAAAAGCACCAATTTTGGCACTTGACGTTTGGGAACACGCTTACTATCTCAAGTATCGCAACGTTCGCCCAGATTACATCAAAGCTTTCTTTGATGTTATTAATTGGGAAAAAGTTGCTGAGCTTTACTCAAAAGCAACAAAGTGATTTCAACGTATCAAAAATCCTTTAGTTAATATGGTTCTTTAATTTATAGATTATTTATCAAGCAGGACGTTAATCCGAGAAAACTCGATGATGTTCTGCTTTTTTTGTGGCGGAATGTGATATAATAGCAAGGAATAGGGAGGAATTTTGCATGTCAGGACATAATAAATGGAGCAAAATTAAAAATAAAAAAGGTGAAGCAGATGCTAAACGTGGCGCGATTTTCAATAAATTGTCACGTGAGATTTTTGTAGCTGCTAAAGCAGGTGGCGGTGACCCGTCAATGAATGCCAGCCTTCGTATGGTTTTGGATAAAGCGCGTGCGGCTAATATGCCAAAAGACAATATCAATCGTGCGATTAAAAAAGCGACAGATATTGGCGATACGACAAACTATGATGAAATCACTTATGAAGGATATGGACCTGGTGGCGTCGCTATCCTTGTTCATACTCTTACTGACAATAAAAAACGTACAGATGCGAATATGCATACCATTTTCACGCGTAACGGTGGTAACATGGGCTCAACAGGTTCTGTTGCTTATATGTTTGACCGCAAAGGTTACATTGTCATTGACCGCGATAATTTGGACTTGGACGAAGATGCCATGCTTGAAGTGATTTTGGATGCTGGTGCGGAAGATTTGAAAACATCAGATGACGCCTTTGAAATTTTTACCGAACCAAAAGAATTTCCAGCTGTCAAAGAAGCTTTGCAAGCACAAAATTTGGAATTCGCCCAAGCACAACTTAGCATGATTCCGCAAAATTACGTTAGCCTTGATGACGAACAAGCAGACATTTTGGAAACACTCGTTGATAAACTCGAAGACGACGATGACGTCCAAGACGTTTATACCAATATGGCAGAATAAAAGGGAGTGGGACAAATAAAGTCTCCAGTGGAGACTTTATTCATGAGCCTAGAAATTAAAAAGCGAATCGGTAATTTCGAAGAAATTCGATTTTCAGCAAGTCTTAATTTCTTGTTGCTGACCTAAAACGGTCTATCCCCAGACCGTTTTACTCCCACCTCCGTAAGGCTTGAAAGATTTGGGGAATCTTTCAAGGTGGGAAATAAAGTCAAGCGAAGCTTGATGTCAAGTAGGGGTGTAAAAGCTGATTTATCAGTGCATTAGAATCCACTCAACTACTGCGTCTTGCAAATAATAACTATATAAACAAAGAAGCTGGGTACTTTTGTCTCAGCCTCTTTTTTAGATTATTTCACAAACATGGCGTCGCCGAAGCTAAAGAAGCGGTAGCGCTCGTCAATGGCGTGTTGGTAAGCATCAAGGACAAATTCACGTCCTGCAAAGGCAGACACTAGCATGACAAGTGTTGATTTTGGCAAGTGGAAGTTTGTTGAAAAAGCATCAACCACTTTAAATTCATAGCCAGGTTTGATGAAGATATTCGTCCAGCCGCTGTCAGCCTTGATGTCGCCGTTGAATTTCGAACCGATAGTTTCAAGCGTGCGGATAGATGTTGTTCCGACAGCAACGACACGTCCGCCAGCAGCTTTCACGTCACGAAGTGTTTGAGCAGCTTCTTCAGATAGCGTGTAAAATTCAGAGTGCATTTCGTGCTCTTCGATATTATTGACAGACACTGGGCGGAAAGTTCCTAACCCAACATGAAGGGTCAGATAGACAAGTTTAACACCTTTTGCCTCGATTTTGGCAAGCAAATCTTGAGTGAAGTGAAGCCCAGCAGTAGGAGCGGCAGCAGAACCATTTTCTTTAGCATAAACGGTTTGGTAACGGTCTGGATCATCTAATTTTTCATGAATGTATGGTGGCAATGGCATTTCGCCAAGGCTTTCCAAAACTTCAAGAAAGATACCGTCATAAGCAAATTCAACGATACGTCCGCCGTGGTCCAATTCTTCAACCACAGTAGCGGTTAAACGTCCGTCACCAAATGACACCTTAGCTCCGACACGCAAGCGTTTTGCAGGTTTGGCAAGAACTTCCCATTGGTCACCTTGTGTATTTTTCAAAAGAAGCAATTCCACATGACCGTGTGTATCTGGTTTTTCACCGTAAAGACGGGCAGGAAGCACACGCGTATTGTTCATAACAAGCGCATCCCCAGGGTTTAATTCATCTAAAATATGGTCAAAATGAGCATCAACCATTTCATGTGTCTTGTGGTCAATGACCAAAAGTTTTGAACTATCTCGTTTTTCAAGAGGAGTTTGGGCAATCAATTCCTCTGGTAAATTAAAATCAAAATCGTTGGTATTCATAGTAAATCCTTAATATTTATATTCTCAACTTTACATTATAACACGAGAACTATTTCTCGTCATCTGGTCGAGGGTAATTGTAATCGTTTTAAAGAGATGATATAATAAAGATGAATTTATTTAGAATGATTCTAATTAAATTAACTCATTACTCACTAATGGAAGGTAACGGATATGACAATTAGGGATTATGCAAAGTCAATTGTTTACGGTGGTATGGATGGCATTGTCACAACATTTGCTGTGGTAGCAGGAGCTGTCGGTGGTAATTTGGGGATTAAACCGATTCTTATTTTAGGTTTTTCAAATCTTTTAGCAGACGGTTTTTCGATGGCAGTTGGTGATTATTTAAGCTCTACGACAGAAGAATCTGCGGTCAAAGCAAAAGCTGTAAAAAATGCAGGAGCAACCTTTATGTCATTTATCACTTTCGGCTTAATTCCTTTACTGTCATATCTTTTGATTAATGTTTTTAGTCTCTTTAAAATACACACATTTCTGATTGCTTGTATCTTGGTATCACTTGCCTTAGCCTTACTTGGCTTGGTGAAAGCAATCATTACAGGTAGCAGTAAGAAAAAAGAAATTTTTAGAACCCTACTTATTGGCTTAATCGCTGCGCTTTTTGCCTATTTTGTCGGCGAAGGTCTCGGAAAATTAGCAGGAACACGCTAGCAAAATTCACTCATTAATAATGAGTGGATTTTTTTAAACAATTCCCTTGACAAGAATTGGTATATACCATATAATAAAAATAGATAAGAGGTCTATACCAAAATAGAAGCTGTTGGAGGATTTAAAAATGAAAGTAATTCGTGTTAATAATCAAGTTGAAGGTGGTCAAGTGGCATTTTCTCTTTTGAAAGATGAAATGGCTAAGGGAGCTAAAACATTGGGACTTGCGACAGGTAGCACACCACTTAGTTTCTATGAAGAAATCAGAAAGAGCAATCTTGATTTCTCAGATATGACTAGCATTAATCTGGATGAATACGTTGGTTTGGCAGCTGACAACGAGCAAAGTTATCGTCATTTTATGCAAGAAAATCTTTTCCAATACAAACCATTTAAAGAAAGCTTTCTTCCTAACGGCTTGGCAGAAGATTTGCAAGCAGAAACACGTCGTTATGATCAAGTGATTGCTGAACACGGTATTGATTTTCAAATTTTGGGAATTGGGCGCAATGGTCATATTGGTTTTAATGAACCTGGGACACCATTTGACGTGACAACACACATTGTTGATTTGGCAAAAGACACCATTGAAGCAAATAGCCGTTTCTTTGCCAGCATGGATGATGTGCCAAAACAAGCCATTTCAATGGGTATCAAATCAATCATGGCTTCTAAAATGGTTGTTTTAATGGCTTATGGCGAAGGTAAAGCTGACGCTATCAATCAAATGATTAATGGACCTGTCACTGAAGAATTGCCAGCGAGTGTTCTTCAAAATCACCCTAATGTTGTCGTGATTGTAGATGAAGCCGCAGCAAGTAAATTAAACTAATAAACGTAAAGTCTGGGTTTTGACACTCAGACTTTTACTGTCTAAAAATCACTGATAACATGGTAAAATAGAACCATGCGTTTAGACAAATTATTAGGTCAGGCTGGTTTTGGGTCGCGAAATCAGGTTAAAAAATTAATTCGCAGTCGCCAAGTGTATGTGGACGGTCGTTTGGCTGAAGCGGATAATCTCAACGTTGAGCCCAGTCTGCAAAAAATCACAGTATCAGGAAAACAAGTCAAACAGTCATCAGAGAAATATTTTCTTCTCAATAAACCTGCTGGCGTTGTTTCAGCAGTGTCTGATAAAGAACATCAGACAGTGATTGATTTAATCAAAGAAGCAGACCGTGTTCCAAAGCTTTATCCAGTCGGACGACTTGACCGCAGTACCGAAGGTTTGCTTCTCATTACCAATAACGGTCCGCTAGGTTACCGAATGTTACATCCCAAATATCACGTTGCCAAGACTTATTATGTCGAGGTTAATGCGTTTTTAGCTGATGATGCGCCAGCATTTTTTGAAAATGGAGTGTCCTTTGATGATGGAACGATTTGTAAGCCTGCTAAGCTTGAGATTATCACGGCAAGTACAGAAACAAGCTCTGCTTATGTCACGATTTCTGAAGGAAAATTTCACCAGATTAAAAAAATGTTTTTAGCCTACGGTGTAAAAGTGATCTATTTGAAACGACTAACGTTTGGAGAATTTCAACTGGGCGATTTACCAAGCGGACAATATCGTGAATTGACTTCTACCGAAAAAGAAATCTTGAAAAATTATCTGTATTAGGTATCAGATGTTTTTCAGGATTTTTTTCGAATAAAATAGGTAGGAGGTGTGATGTGTTATCAGCGCTTGATGAAAACGGAAAATTAGTGTCCTTGTTAGACACTGTCCCAGCCAACCAAAATTTTGTTTGCCCAGCTTGCCGCTCTGCTGTGCGTTTAAAAAATGGCAAAGTTATGCGTCCGCACTTTGCTCATGTTTCTTTGGATAAGTGTGATTTTTATAGTGAAAATGAAAGCAGTGAGCATCTTCAGTTAAAAGCGGCGCTTTATCATGCTGTGTCTCGGACTGAACAAGTCGTGGTTGAAAAAGTTTTACCAGATTTACATCAGGTGGCTGATTTATTTGTCAATGATAATTTGGCTTTAGAAGTGCAATGTTCGCGCTTATCAGAACAGCGATTATTTCAACGCACAAAAGCCTATCAAAGTCATGGTATTCAAGTGCTTTGGTTGTTGGGTGAAAAGTTGTGGCTCGGCAATCGTTTATCACCTTTGCAACGTCATTTTCTTTATTTTTCACAGAATATGGGCTTTCATTTGTGGGAGTTGGATGTCACAAAACAGCTCATTCGTTTACATTATTTAATCTATGAAGATTTGCATGGCAAGGTTCACTATCTAACTAAGACTTGTTCATTTTCAGATGATATTATGGCATTTTTTCGACTTCCTTATCGGCAGCAGAAGCTTTCAACTTACGAGGTAAACCAAGACCAAACCTTATTAACTTATATTCAAAAACAGCTATCTTCTCGCCATTCAATTTGGTTAAAAAAGCAAGAAGAAGCTTATTTGCAAGGGAAAAATTTGCTAAGTTTGCCTTTATCGGCTTACTTTCCACAAGTTCGTCCTTTTGATTTTGCTGAGGGGTTCTGTCAGATTTCCCAAGATTTATCACCGTTTTATGAAAATTTTCATCGCTTTTATCAAAATCAAACAGAAAAAGAACGTCAATGGCTTTATCCGCCAGCTTATTATGATAAAATGGTAAATAAACCTCAAAAAGGAGAATGTGATGTCAGATAATCGTAGTCATATTGATGAAAAATACCAATGGGATTTAAGCACAGTTTTTGCCACAGATGATGCTTGGGAAGCGGAGCTAGCTAGTCTTGATAGTGATTTAGAAAATGCTAAAGCTTACAAAGGGCGTTTGACAGCGTCAAGTAATGATTTGCTTGCTATTACGGAAAGTTACCTTGCCTTGTCGCGTCGTTTGGAGAAGCTTTATGTTTATGCTTCAATGAAAAACGACCAAGATACAACAGTAGCCAAATACCAAGAATACCAAGCTAAAGCAACAGCAATCTATGCCAAGTTTAGTGAAATTTTTGCTTTTTACGAACCTGAATTGATGCAATTGTCTAAAGAAGCTTTTGAGGATTTCGTGGCAGAAACACCAGCTTTATCTGCTTATGCACATTTCTTTGAGCAACTTTTCAAACGTCAACCGCATGTTTTGTCACAGGCTGAGGAAGAATTGTTAGCAGGTGCGCAAGAAATTTTTGGAGCTGCAGGAGAAACATTTGGGCTTTTGGATAATGCTGATATCATTTTTCCAATCGTTCTAGATGATGAGGGCAAAGAAATTCAGCTAACGCATGGTAATTTCATTAGCTTGTTAGAATCAAAAAATCGTGATGTCCGCAAAGAAGCTTACCAAGCTTTGTATGCAACTTATGAACAATTCCAACACACTTATGCGAAAACCTTGCAAACCAATGTCAAAGTGCATAACTATGAAGCGCGTGTTCATCATTTTAAATCAGCGCGTGAGGCAGCACTTTCGGCTAATTTTATTCCAGAATCTGTTTATGATACCTTGATTGAAACGGTCAATGCTAACCTGCCTTTGCTTCATCGTTACGTGGAGCTTCGCAAGAAAATTCTTAAACTGGATGATTTGAGAATGTACGATATGCATACGCCACTTTCTGAAATGGATATGAGTTTTACCTATGAAGAAGCTTTGGCAAAAGCTGAAGATGTCTTGGCTGTTTTTGGCAAAGAATATTCTGAGCGTGTTCATCGTGCTTTTACAGAACGCTGGATTGACGTCCATGTCAATAAAGGCAAACGCTCTGGTGCCTACTCTGGTGGTTCGTATGATACCAATGCTTTCATGCTGTTAAATTGGCAAGATACCTTGGATAATTTGTTTACCTTAGTTCACGAAACGGGGCACAGCTTGCATTCGACATTTACACGTGAAAATCAACCCTATGTTTATGGAGATTATAGTATTTTCTTGGCAGAAATTGCTTCAACAACTAATGAAAATATTTTGACAGAAACACTTTTGAAAGAAGTTGATGATGACAAAGCACGCTTTGCAATTTTGAATCATTATCTTGATGGTTTCAAGAGTACCATTTTCCGTCAAGCACAATTTGCGGAATTTGAAGATATCATTCATAAAGCAGACCAAGCTGGAGAAGTGTTGACGAGTGATTACCTCAACCAACTTTATGCCGACTTAAACGAGAAATATTATGGGCTCAGCAAAGCAGACAACCCAGAAATCCAATACGAATGGGCACGCATTCCGCATTTCTACTACAATTACTATGTTTACCAATACGCCACAGGATTTGCGGCAGCTAGTTATTTAGCTGATAAGGTTGTTCACGGTACACAAGTTGATATTGACCGCTACCTTGATTATCTGAAAGCAGGTAATTCTGATTATCCGCTTAATGTGATCAAAAAAGCTGGTGTGGATATGACAACAAGTGCTTATCTAGATGCTGCTTTTCGAATTTTCGAGGAACGCTTGGATGAGTTGGAAGCTTTAATTGAAAAAGGAGCACATCTATAAAATCATAGCGAGGTTGGGCACATTCTAACCTCGTTTTTATGTTATAATAGAAAAAATTTTGGGAGATGCTGGCATGGAAATTAGGAAACTAGATGTTAATGATGAAGCGGCTTACCGAGCTTATCAAACGTCTTTGAAAAATGACGACAATCCCTTTGTCACGACACGTGAGATTGGTGATTTTAAAACCTTTGTGGAAAATAGCAGAGCGCAAGAAACACAAACTACTAACCCTGATTATTCAACGATGACGACCTATTATGCCTTTTTGAATGGGAAAATTGCTGCGCTTATATCTTGTCGTTGGCAGCTAGAAAAGGGCAATCTTGCGACGATTGGTGGACATATCGGCTATCAAACCTCACCAGAATTTAGACGACAAGGTATCATGACCAGACTTCTCAACTTTGCCCTTGAGCAATATGCCAAACGTGGCATCAATCCTGTACTTATCACAGCGCGTGAGGACAATATTGCCAGTCGTAGAACCATTGAAAAAGCTGGCGGTATTTTGGAAAATATTATCGATTTAGAGGATGGGCATCGTCTAGCGCGTTATTGGATTATCTTGGACTTGGAGAATTCAGATTAATATTGAAATGAGGAGGCAGAAGTGACAACATTTATTTGGGATTTTGACGGAACTTTGGTGGATTCCTACGAAGCGATTGGGCAAGCCTTGCAAGTGACTTATGTGCATTATGGCTTGGCTTTTGATGAACAATGGATTATGGATTTTATTATCAAAGAATCGGTCAAAGTTTTGCTTTATCAAGTGGCAAAAGAGCAAGAATTAGATTTTGCGGAGCTATCAGCTTTCTTTAAAAAAGAGCAGGAAGCGCGTGATTATTTAATAAAACCCATGCCACATTTAACAGAGGTTCTTGCGGCAACCAAACAAAAAGGAGTGACACACTTTGTCTATACGCATAAAGGTATCACGGCAAATGATGTTTTAGAAAGATTGGGCGTGCGTCAGTATTTTACAGAAGTGGTGACATCAGCAAATGGTTTCGCTCGTAAGCCTGAACCCGAAGCGATTAACTACCTTCTTGAAAAATATAATTTGGATAAAACAAGCACTTATTACGTTGGTGACCGTCGTCTTGACGTTGAAGCTGCCGAAAATGCAGGCATTAAATCAATTAATCTCGGTCAACCGTCATCAAAAATCAATCAACACATTGCCGATTTATCCGATATTGTGGCACTTTTTAATGACTAAAAATCGAAGAAAGCCTATTCACAACGGGTTTATTTTGCTATATAATAAGAGTTATGGTTAAATCATATTCAAAAACAGCAAATCACAATATGCGTCGTCCCGTAGTGAAAGAAGACGTTGTTCGCTATATGCGAACACATCAGAAGCAAACTGAGGGCTATCTGGCAGAATTGGAAGCATTTGCTCATCAAGAAAATATCCCTATTATTCAGCATGAGGTTGTGGCTTATTTTCGTTTTTTGATGCAAACATTGCAGCCAAAAAATATTTTAGAAATTGGCACAGCTATCGGCTTTTCAGCACTTTTAATGGCAGAAAATGCCCCAGATGCGAAGATTACGACACTTGACCGTAATCCTGAAATGATTGCCTTTGCCAAGGAAAATTTTGCCAAATATGACACTCGCAAACAAATTACTTTGGTTGAAGGAGATGCTGTTGATACTCTTTCGACACTTGAGGGGGAATTTGACTTTGTTTTTATGGATTCAGCGAAATCAAAATACATTGTCTTTCTGCCAGAAGTCTTGAAACATTTGAAAGTCGGCGGAGTCATTGTCTTTGATGATGTTTTCCAAGGCGGGGATATTGTCAAGCCAATCGAAGAAGTGCGCCGCGGACAACGGACAATCTATCGTGGGCTTCAACGATTGTTTGATGCGACACTGGATAATCCAGATTTAACAGCAACCTTACTTCCGTTAAGTGACGGATTATTGATGATTCGTAAAAATACAGCAGATATATCACTGTAAAATTAAGCAATATTTAAGTTATTGTGATATACTAGTGGAGTTAAAGACAAATTAAGGAGTTTAATAACATGGCCAACAAAGAAAAAAAAGGGTTTAAGAAAGCAAAAACTGAGAAAAAACCTAAAGATTTTTCAAAAGTAAAAAAAGTTGTTCAAAGTAAAGCTTTCAAAGGTGTTTCAATTGCAGTAGCTTCAGCTCTTATCGGTGCTGGTGTAACTTACCTTGCTACTAACAGTAATTCAGAAACAAAAGCTCTTGTTACCATGAAAGGTGATACTATCACAGTATCAGATTTCTATAACGCTGCCAAAAGCACTTCTTCATCACAACAAACAATGTTGAACTTGATTTTATCACGTGTTTTTGAAGACCAATACGGTGATAAAGTATCAGACGATGATGTTTCAGAAGCATACAACACAACAGCTTCATCATATGGTTCATCATTCTCAAGCGCACTTTCAGCAGCTGGATTGACATCAGATACTTACAAACAACAAATTCGTACATCAATGTTGGTTGAATACGCTGTAAAACAAGCTGCTAAGAAAAAATTAACAACTAAAAACTATAAAGCAGCTTATGAAGATTACAATCCTGACACAACAGCTATCGTTATTGCTTTGAGCGATGAAGACACAGCAAATTCAGTTCATGACCAAGCAACAGCAGATGGTGCTGATTTTGAAACAATCGCTAAAGACAACACAACAGCAGATAAGACAGAATACACATTTGATTCAGCAGATACTGATTTGCCAGAAGACGTTATGAATGCTGCCTTTGACCAAGACGAAGGTTCTGTATCAGACGTTATTAAAGTGCTTGATACATCAACATATTCTTACACTTACTATATTGTGAAAACAACTAAGAAAACAGAAAAAGATTCTGACTGGAAAACTTACAAAAAACGTTTGAAGAAAATCATCTTAGCACAATATGAAAGTGATACTGACTTCCAAAACGAAGTTATTGCTAAAGCACTTGATAAAGCAAATGTGAAGATTAAAGACGATAGCTTTGCAAGCATCCTTTCACAATATGCAACAAGCTCATCATCATCTTCTTCATCATCAAGCTCAAGTTCTTCAAGCTCATCTTCAAGTTCTTCTGATGACAGCTCATCATCAAGTTCAACTGAAGAATCTTCTACAACTGAAAGTTCAGATGAATAACATACTTGACCTGAAGCTTAAAATACAGTACAATTAAAGGGATTGAGAATCGTTTTTAAAGTTTCAGATTCAGAAAAGTGGCGGATGTTGCGAGCCATGGAAGAATTTTAAAATGTGCTACTCATGTTTTCTTACCTTTAGGCTTTGAACATCATCTTCTGATGACATCAAGTAAAAGAAGAAAAAACAATTTAAGATATAAATGAAGAATGACAAGTTCATTGAATAGAGGTGGTACCGTGGCTGTTTGTCACCCTCTGTATGTGGACTTGTCGTTTTTTGATGACAAAAAAGCACAATTTTGATGGATGATTTCAATCTATGGCAAGCGTTGAAAGACCGCTTAGTAATAAGAAAAGGAAAGATGTAATGAAACAATTAACTAGTGCGCAAGTGCGCCAAATGTGGTTAGATTTTTGGAAATCAAAAGGTCATTCTGTTGAACCTTCAGCAAACTTGGTTCCTGTAAATGACCCAACATTGTTATGGATTAACTCAGGTGTTGCAACCCTTAAAAAATATTTTGACGGTTCTGTCATTCCTGAAAATCCACGTATCACAAATGCACAAAAAGCTATCCGTACAAACGACATTGAAAATGTTGGTAAGACAGCTCGTCACCACACAATGTTTGAAATGTTGGGAAATTTCTCTGTTGGTGATTATTTCCGTGATGAGGCTATCACTTGGGGATATGAACTGTTAACAAGCCCAGAATGGTTTGATTTCCCTAAAGATAAACTTTACATGACTTACTATCCAGATGATAAAGATACTTACAACCGTTGGATTTCACTTGGTGTTGAACCAAGTCACTTGATTCCAATCGAAGATAACTTCTGGGAAATTGGTGCTGGACCTTCAGGACCAGATACTGAAATTTTCTTTGACCGTGGTGAAGACTTCGACCCAGATCACGTTGGTATCAAACTTCTTGCTGAAGATATTGAAAATGACCGTTATATCGAAATCTGGAACATCGTATTGTCACAATTCAATGCTGACCCAGCTGTTCCACGTTCAGAATACAAAGAATTACCACACAAAAACATTGATACGGGTGCAGGTTTAGAACGTTTGGTTGCTGTTATGCAAGGGGCTAAAACAAACTTTGAAACTGACCTCTTCATGCCAATTATTCGTGAAATCGAAAAATTATCTGGTAAAACTTACGATCCAGATGGCGACAATATGAGCTTCAAAGTTATTGCCGACCACATTCGCTCACTTTCATTTGCTATCGGTGATGGTGCCCTTCCTGGAAATGAAGGTCGTGGCTACGTGCTTCGTCGCTTGCTTCGTCGTGCTGTTATGCATGGTCGTCGTCTTGGTATCAAGGAAACATTCTTGTACAAATTGGTTCCAACTGTTGGTAAAATCATGGAATCATACTACCCAGAGATTCTTGAAAAACAAGACTTTATCGAAAAAATTGTCAAACGTGAAGAAGAAACATTTGCCCGTACAATTGATGCTGGCTCAAGCATGCTTGATGAATTGTTGGCTGATTTGAAAGTTGCTGGCAAAGATACGGTTGAAGGTAAAGACATCTTCAAATTGTACGATACATACGGATTCCCAGTTGAATTGACGGAAGAATTGGCTGAAGATAAAGGCTTCAAGATTGACCATGCTGGCTTTGAAGCTGCTATGAAAGAACAACAAGAACGTGCTCGTGCCAATGTTGTTAAAGGCGGCTCAATGGGTATGCAAAACGAGACATTGTCAAGTATCACTGAAGAATCAGTTTTTAGCTACGAAGATGAAGTCCTTGATTCTACATTGTCAGTTATCATCGCTGATAACGAACGTACAGAAGCTGTTTCAGAAGGTCAAGCATTGCTTGTCTTTGCTAAAACACCATTCTACGCTGAAATGGGTGGACAAGTGGCTGACCACGGTGTGATTAAAAATGATAAGGGTGATATAGTTGCGCGTGTGACTGATGTTCAAAAAGCACCAAATGGTCAAGCGCTTCATACAGTTGATGTCTTGGCAAGCTTGTCAGTTGGTACAACATACACTCTTGAAATCGACAGCAAACGTCGTCACCGTGTGATTAAAAACCACACAGCAACTCACTTGCTTCACGCTGCGCTTCACAATGTTATCGGTGAACACGCTACTCAAGCTGGTTCACTTAATGAAGAAGGCTTCTTGCGCTTTGACTTTACTCACTTTGAAGCTGTAACAGCTGAAGAATTACGTCAAATCGAAGAAGAAGTTAACCAACAAATTTGGAATGCTATTCCTGTTAAGACTATTGAAACTGACATTGATACTGCGAAATCAATGGGCGCAATGGCTTTGTTTGGTGAAAAATACGGTAAAAACGTCCGTGTTGTCACAATCGGGGATTACTCAATCGAACTTTGTGGTGGTACACACGTGTCAAATACAGCAGAAATCGGAATCTTCAAGATTGTCAAAGAAGAAGGGATTGGTTCAGGAACACGTCGTATCCTTGCTGTAACAAGTAAAGAAGCCTTTGAAGATTACCGTCAAGAAGAAGAAGACCTTAAAACAATTGCTGCTACGCTTAAAGTCCCACAATTGAAAGAAGTCACTAATAAAGTCGCAAGCTTGCAAGAGCAGTTGCACAAATTGCAAAAAGAAAATGCTGAATTGAAAGAAAAAGCAGCTGCAGCGCAAGCTGGTGATGTCTTTAAAGATGTCAAAGAAGCAAATGGTGTTCGTTACATTGCTAGCCAAGTAACCGTTTCTGACGCTGGTGCTCTTCGTACATTTGCGGACAACTGGAAACAAAAAGATTACTCTGACGTGCTTGTATTGGCGGCAGCTATTGGCGAAAAAGTCAATGTTCTTGTAGCAAGCAAAGCAAAAGATGTTCATGCTGGCAATTTGATTAAAGCTTTGGCACCAATCGTATCAGGTCGCGGTGGTGGTAAACCAGACATGGCTATGGCTGGTGGTTCAGATGCCGCTAAAATTGCTGACCTTCTTGCAGCAGTGGCTGAAAATCTGTAACATCCGTTAGGCAGTCTTTGACTGATAAAGGAGTTGTTTTGTCAGATGAAATCTAAAAACAAACTTTTGAAATTAGCTATCGCTTTTATCGGTATAACGCTGCTGATTCTTGCTTACATTATTATTGTAGATGCTCTGCAAGGTCACGTTAATTGGGTAACCTTACTAGTCGCCTTAGCAGAAGGCAGCCTCCTCAGCAGTTTGATCAAAATGTTACAAGATAGCGGAAAATAAACAGCCCACCTAAAAAGGTGGGTTTTTTAGTTATAGTTTTTAACTATCGAGTCTATTTAAAATAACTATTTTACGAGGGCTTCTTAGACTGCTATAATAGTCACTAAGATTTCAGAATATTTTCATAGAAGATAGGATTGAGGGAAAAATGAAAGTTTCACTTATTCAGATGGCTATCCGTGAAGCGGAGCCTGAGCAAAATAAAAAGAAAGTATTGGAGTTATTGGAAAAAGCGGTGCATGATGCGCCAGATGTGATTGTTCTTCCTGAGATGTGGAATACTGGCTATGCCTTGAAACAGCTAGCAGATATTGCTGATGTTAATGGGAAAGAAACGATAACGGATTTAGGAAGTTTTGCTAAGAAACACCATGTTAATTTGGTGGCTGGTTCGGTCGCAACGGCAAAAGAAAATCACTTTTTTAATACGATCTATGTGTTTAATCGAGAGGGAGAAGTGATTGCTGATTATGACAAGGTGCATTTGTTTGGCTTAATGGCAGAAGATGAGTACCTGCAAGCAGGCAATAAAGAAAGTGTTTTTGAACTAGATGATGTCAAAGCAGCTAGTGTGATTTGTTATGACATTCGTTTTCCAGAATGGGTGAGAACCTTGATGTCTAGCGGTGCTAAGGTTTTATTTGTAGTAGCTGAATGGCCCAAAGAACGTGTGGAGCAATGGGAGATTTTATTGCGAGCGCGTGCGGTTGAAAATCAGGCTTTTGTCGTGGCTGTCAATCGGGTTGGCGATGGCATTTCAGAACATTTTTCTGGGCATTCTCTGGTGATTGACCCATTGGGAAAAATCGTTTTACAAGTGCCAGATAATCAAGAGGTAATTTTTACGGCTGAACTTGATTTGACAGAAGTTGAAAAAATTCGAGGTCACATTCCAGTTTTTGCTGACCGCAAGCCAGATTTGTATCATTAGGAGGAATTAAGGTGTTTTCACAATCAAAGATTTTACAAGAATTGCCAGAACAGTTTTTTGCTAGTCTTGTCGCAAAAGTTAATGCCAAAGTGGCAGAAGGCTATGATGTCATCAATCTTGGACAGGGCAATCCAGACCAGCCAACTTATGATTACATTGTTGATGCCTTAGTTGAATCAGCCAAAAATCCTGCTTCTCATAAATACTCGCAATTTCGTGGAAATGCTAATTTTAAAGCGGCAGCCAGTCAATTTTATAAGGAAAATTATCATGTAAATCTTGATAGCGAAAAGGAAATTTGTGTCCTTGGTGGTGCAAAGATTGGCTTGGTAGAATTTCCTCTGGCGACAATGAATCCTGATGAATTGCTCTTGTTGCCAGACCCAGGTTATCCAGATTATCTCTCAAGTGTGTCGCTTGGAAAAATCAACTATGAGACATTTCCGTTAAAAGCTGAAAATAATTTCTTACCAGACTTGCAAGCTATTCCTGAAGAAGTAGCTAAACGTGCGAAATTCATCTATGTTAATTATCCTAATAATCCGACAGGTGCGGTTGCAACTGCAGCATTTTACGAAGAACTCGTCGCTTGGGCTAAAAAATACGAGGTTGGGGTAGTTAGCGATTTTGCTTATGGTGCCTTAGGGGCAGACGGTTATGAGAATCCAAGCTTTTTGTCAACACCTGGAGCTAAAGAGGTCGGCATTGAGTTATACACTTTTTCTAAGACCTTTAATATGGCGGGGTGGCGTTTGGCGTTTGCAGCGGGAAATGCGCAATTAATAGAAGCCCTTAATTTGCTACAAGACCACCTTTTTGTAAGCATTTTTCCTGCTATTCAAGATGCAGGAGCAGCAGCTCTCTTGGATAAACGTGCTAGCGCAGCAATTGCAGGATTAAATCAGAAATATGATGAACGTCGCCATGCCTTTGTCCAAGCAGCAGAGAAAATTGGTTGGCATGCTTTTGAGTCAAAAGGGTCGTTCTATGCTTGGATGCCTGTACCAGAAGGGTGTGACAGCGAAAGCTTTGCAGATTTGCTATTAAATGAAGCTCATGTTGCTGTCGCACCAGGAAAAGGTTTTGGAGAACAAGGAGATGGATACGTCAGAATCGGTTTACTCGTCGAACCAGACCGCCTTGTCGAAGCCGTCGAGCGAATTAGCAAACTGAAATTATTTGAAAAATAGTGAAAGCTTGGGTAAGTTTAACCCCAAGTTTTTTTATTAATATGATATTGTTGTGATTTCCAAATAATTAAAACTGGAATTTAAATTTACTGTTTACGACGAAAAAGTGACCTTTTACGACTTGGACATTTCATTCTAAAATTTTCTGTTAGAATAAAAATATCAATTTTGATAATTTTTAGAGGGAATGGGAGAATTTAATGGAAAAATTAGATATTGAACTTATTGGTAGAAAAGTTAGAAAACTGCGTGAGGAGAGTGGGCTGACGCGTGAACAATTCTGTGAAACTAATATTAATATAAGCGTAAAACAATTGATGAGGATAGAATAAGGAAAATGTATGCCAACAGTGGCAATATTGCATATGATATCTAAATGTTTAGAAATTCCGTTATCAATTTTATTGGGTGAGCAACATGTTCCAACTTCATATTATAATTTGAAATATCAACTTATAAAAACTAGGACATTTTGTGAAAAAAATTCTAATTGAACAAAAAAGAGTGTTAATAGATGAGATTTATAGTAAATATTGTAAGATACTTCCAGAGAGTGAGCTATTGACACTGGATATAATCGAACGTATTTTAGATTATATTGAATTAGGTGATTCTCCTACAGTTAAGGATTTATTTGGAGATGAATTGTGTAATATTCAGTTTGTCTATATTCTTATTGGGATACTATATATCTATGATAGAGAATATAGATATAATAAAGACATGACCCGACTCATAGAAAAAATAAATGAGCTTATCGAAAAAATAAATTTTTTGAAATTAAACCAATTATTTTAATTATGGAAGCAAAATATTATTTATTCAGTAATAAAGACAAGAAAAAGGCAGCTGAAAAATATGAACATGCTTCAATCTTATTAAAGGAATTTGGAGAAAGTATTTTTATAAATAGAATAAATTTGAAAGATTTTTTGAATAGTTAGTAATTATGTTTAACAAAAATAAAAAAGGCCAATCTGACAAATGAGCAGATTGACCTTTTTTATAAATTAACGATGTGCGATTGTATAACCAGCGTAGCTCAAAGCAACAACGTTTGGAACAACAACTAGCCCGATAATAGCAGCTGTAGCCATAGAATATTTCTTCCTTATATTTTTGTTTTAAGCTTAAACATTTATAATATTACATCATATTTGTAGAAGTTTAAAGGACATATATGTCCGTTGAAAACAATATATATTTTTGGTAGAATGAAAAAGATTTTTAGAAGGAATGGGAGAATTTAATGGTTAGGATAAATGTACAAAATTTGTCTAAAAGTTTTAAAGATACTGTGGCTTTAGACGAGGTATCTTTTTGTGTTAATGAAGGAGAAATTTTTGTTTTTCCACTCCTTTTTTCCTTGATTTCTAGTATTTTAATCCCAATTATAATGCAAATCCAAGATATGGATTGGGGAAAATTTTTAGTAGTTGTGAGCTTGACTAATCTTATTTTTGTGTTGTTGAATCTTTTAATTGCATTTTTAGCTAAAAATCAAACCCAAACAACAGTTTGTAGTCTTACATTAGTTATTATCGCAAGTTTTCTCCCTCTTTTTTCAGAATTTATTAAATCTGTTAACAAATTCATGCATTATTCTTTTATTGGTGCAAATGCCAAATATTTTAAGGAATTGTCTAGTTATCAATTGACTGACCAAACAATGGTTGTTTTACTTATTTGGATTTTCTTGACTTCAATAGCGCTTTATTTTGCTTATAAGAAAAATCGAAAAATTGATTAGCAAACTGAAATTATTTGAAAAATAGTGAAAGCATAAGTGAAAATTTATGCATTTTTTGTTTTTTATACAAAAAACACTTGACTTATGAATAAATATACTATAAAATTGAATACATATTTATTTAAGGAGTGTATATTATGAAAGTGTCGATTGTTGGTATCACTGGATATAGTGGTCTCGAATTAGTTAAATTATTGAATAATCATAAAAATGTTACGATTGCTTCGATTCATGCAACTAAGGAAATCGGCCGACGATTGTCAGAATTATACCCTTACCTTGTTGGCGTTTGTGACTTAGTCATTGAGGCATTTAATGCTCAAGAAATCATGGCAAAATCAGATTTGGTTTTCTTTGCGACACCAAGTGGGGTAGCTAGCCAGTTAGCGCAGCCATTTGTTGAAGCTGATTTCCCAGTGATTGATTTGTCAGGCGACCATCGTTTGCCAGCTGATTCTTATGAAAAATGGTATAAAAAAACACCAGCTAGTGATGATGTATTGAATAAATTTACATATGCTTTGGCAGAATTTACAGATGTCAAAGGTAAGAAATTTATTTCAAACCCTGGTTGCTATGCGACAGCAACAGAATTAGCCTTGATTCCATTGCTAAAATCTGGTGTGGCTGAAGAAGATTCTATCATCGTTGATGCAAAAAGTGGTTTGACGGGGGCTGGTAAAGCTTTATCAGAATCAAGTCACTTTGTCAATGTGCATGATAACTACGTGACTTACAAATTAAACCGTCATCAGCATATTCCTGAAATTGTGCAGGAATTGCAATTATTTAGCAAGAAGTTACACCACATTCAGTTTTCAACGTCATTGTTGCCAGTTAACCGTGGGATTATGGCGACTTCTTATGTTAAATTGAAAAAGCCATTGAGCGAAGCGGAATTATACGCCATTTACAAGGATGCTTACAAGGACAAACCTTTTGTTCGCATCCAAGATGATTTGCCAGAATTGCACAATGTTATTGGTTCAAACTTTACAGATATTGGTTTTCTTTACAATGATGTCACAAATGTGTTGACGGTCGTATCTGTTATCGATAATTTGATTAAAGGCGCTGCTGGTCAAGCCGTGCAAAATCTGAATTTGATGAATGGTTGGAACGAAACGGAAGGTTTGTTGATTTCACCAAATTATTTATAGAATATAGAAAGGAAGTAGCACAGAAGGTTATTGGGAAGTATGAGTTCCTTACGTGTTACAGGTATAAGAAGATGAAAGTGATTGAAGGAAATGTTGCGAGCCCTCTTGGTTTTTCGGCAGACGGTTTGCATGCAGGATTTAAGAAAAGAAAACTTGATTTTGGTTGGATTGTTTCAGAAGTTCCCGCTAGTGTAGCAGGTGTTTACACGACAAATAAAGTCATTGCTGCGCCATTGATTGTGACACGAAATTCCATTAAAAAAGCGCAAAAGATGAAAGCAATCGTTGTGAATTCAGGAGTGGCAAATTCTTGTACGGGCGTGCAAGGAATGGAAGATGCCTATACTATGCAAAAATGGACAGCTGAAAAATTAGGTGTTGAGCCTGATTTGGTCGGTATTGCTTCAACGGGTGTTATTGGTGATTTGTTGCCAATGGATACTCTTAAAACTGGGCTTTCTAAGCTTGTTGTCAATGGTAATTCAGATGATTTCTCGAAAGCTATCTTAACAACAGATACTATGGTTAAAACCGTTGCTGTCACAGAAAAATTTGGTCGTGATGAAGTGACTATGGCTGGTGTAGCGAAGGGCTCAGGAATGATTCATCCAAATATGGCAACCATGCTTGCTTTTATCACTTGTGATGCGAATATTTCAAGTGAAACCTTGCAGCTTGCGCTAGGCCAAAATGTTGAAACAACATTTAACCAAATTACGGTTGACGGTGATACATCAACAAATGACATGGTCTTAGTGTTATCAAATGGTTGTACATTGAATGAAGAAATCTTGCCAGATACACCAGAATTTGATAAGTTCTCAGCAATGCTTAATTACGTCATGCAAGAATTGGCTAAGAAAATCGCCAAAGACGGTGAGGGTGCAAGCAAACTCATTGAAGTCAATGTCAAGAATGCACCAAATGCCCTTGATGCTCGTATGATGGCAAAAAGTGTCGTTGGTTCAAGTCTTGTTAAAACAGCGATTTTTGGAGAGGACCCTAACTGGGGACGTATTTTAGCAGCGGTTGGATACGCAGGCGTTGATGTTCCAGTTGACAATATTGACATTTACCTAGGTGACATTCCTGTCATGCTAAAATCAAGTCCAGTTGACTTTGAAGCTGAGGAAATGCAAGACATCATGCACGAGGATGAGATTACGATTACGGTTGATTTGCATTCTGGTGAAGCAGTAGGAAAAGCTTGGGGCTGTGATTTATCATATGACTACGTGAAAATTAATGCCCTTTATCGCACATAAAGAGAAGAAACATATGGAAAATATTATTGTGATTAAAATCGGAGGTGTTGCTAGTCAGCACCTTTCGCAAGACTTTATTAATCAAATCAAAAAATGGAAAGAAGCAGGCAAGCAGTTGGTTATCGTTCATGGTGGCGGCTTTGCGATTAACAAATTAATGGAAGAAGAGCACGTACCTGTTAAGAAAATCAACGGTCTGCGTGTGACAAGCCAATCTGACATGAAGCTTGTTAGCTATGCCTTGTTAAATATCGTTGGAGAGAATTTGGTTAAAAAACTTAACCAGTCGTCTATTGATAGCATTCAACTCTTGTCTGATATTGAAAAAGTCGTTCAGGCTGATTTCTTAGACCAAGAAACTTACGGTTATGTTGGCAATGTTTCACAAATTCAGACGAAAATCTTGGAAAAAATGTTGGCGAATCAAATGTTACCTGTCCTTGCCTCAATTGGCTATTCTAAAGATGGTGATATGCTAAATATCAATGCGGATTATCTTGCAACAGCTGTTGCTGTTGCCCTCGGCGCTGAAAAATTAGTCTTGATGACTGATGTTAAAGGTGTTTTGGAAAATGGTGCGGTGCTCGATAGCCTTTCTTCGACAGAATTTCAAGATAAGATTGAGCAAGGAATTATCACAGGAGGCATGATTCCTAAGATTGAATCAGCGGTAAATACCGTTTTAGCAGGTGTTGGTGAGGTATTGATTGGCGACAATCTGGTAACAGGAACTTCAATCATCTGCTAACTCTAGCATGAAAGGGAAGATAATAATGACAAAATTATTTCAAAATTATAAACGCGCAGCCGTTGAATTTGTCAAGGCAGAAGGAAATTACCTCTTTGACCAAGACGGCAAGAAATACCTTGATTTTTCAACAGGAATCGGTGTAACAAACCTTGGTTTTCACCCAGAAGTAAAAGCTGCTTTGCAAAAACAAGCTGAAGAAATCTGGCACACACCAAACTTGTACCTTAATTCTTTGCAAGAAGAGGTGGCAGGCAAGTTGATTGGGGATAAAGATTATCTTGCTTTCTTTGCCAATAGCGGTGCTGAAGCCAATGAAGCTGCTATTAAAATTGCACGTAAGGCGACTGGCAAGCAAGAAATCATTACTTTTGTTAATTCTTTCCATGGTCGTACTTTTGGGTCAATGTCCGCAACTGGGCAAGACAAAATCAAGGATGGTTTTGGTGATGTAGTGCCACATTTTAGCTATGCGACTTACAATGATTTGGATAGCGTGAAAAGCTTGGTGACCGATGATACTGCCGCTATTATGTTGGAATTGGTTCAAGGGGAGTCAGGAGTTCGCCCAGCAGATAAAACTTTTGTAACAGCCTTGAGCGAGTTTTGTCAAAATACAGGGATTTTGCTCATTGTTGATGAAGTTCAGACGGGTATGGGACGTACTGGGAAACTCTTTTCATTTGAACATTATGGCATTGAGCCAGACATTTTTACTTTGGCAAAAGGTCTTGGAAATGGCGTGCCAGTTGGAGCTATGATTGCAAAAGAAAAACTTGGTTCAGCCTTTTCTTACGGCAGTCATGGGTCAACCTTTGGTGGTAATAAACTTGTCATGTCAGCAGCCTCAAGTGTACTCGATATTATGTTGGCTGACGGTTTCTTGCCACAAGCGTTTGACAATGGAAATTACTTGCAAGCTGAATTGAAGAAAGTTTTGGCTGGCAATGCAAAAGTGACTGATGTTCGTGGTCTTGGTTACATGATTGGAATTGAAACAACTGAAAACCTTGCCGAATTGGTCGAAAAAGCACGTGACAAAGGCTTGATTGTCTTGACAGCAGGAACAAATGTTATTCGTCTCTTGCCACCATTGACCTTGACGAAGGAAGAAATCGACCAAGGCGTAGCCATTTTGGCAGAGGTTTTTGCGTAAAAGCTAGGGAAGTTGGGCAAGTTTGTCTCAACTTCTTTTTAAGTTGACAAATTGGTTGAAAATGTATATAATTTTCTGAAAATACGAGAGGTAAAAATATGTCAAAAAATATTTTAATTGTTGCAGGGCATCCCGATTTGAAAAATGATTCTTTAGCCAATAAAACGATTTTGGAAGAAGTGAAGAAAGCTTTGCCAGAGGTGGAATTGGACATTTTGAGTGATTTGTATCCTGATTATCAGATTGATGTGGCAGCAGAGCAGGATAAATTGCGAAAGGCTGATGTGATTATTTTCCAATACCCATTGTACTGGTATATGACACCATCTTTGATGAATAAATGGATTGAAAAAGTTTTTGTGCATGGTTTTTCACATGGTTCAACTGGTGATGCTTTGAAAGGAAAATATTTGGTGGCTTCTTTGACAACTGGAGCAGGAGAAGCGGCTTATAGTGCAGAATCAGGCACGACGATTGACGACCTTTTGGCACCAATTCGTTTGACAGCGAAATTAACACAGTTAAATTATGCAGGTCACATTGTCACACATGGTGTTTCTTACTCACTTCGAAACGACGCTGACAAAGCACAAGAAATGATTGTAAAATCACAAGAACACGCCCGAAAATTGGTGGTGTTGGTGAATGGTTTGTAGAAGATATTGATATTTTAGGAACTCAGATTAAATAATCTGAGTTTTTTTGACAAAAGTCATAGTCTATTTGACAAATATTTTTTTATTTTTGACAAAGATACTTGTCAAAAACAAAAAACGATGTTATAATCAAATCAACAAAAGGGAGGAGATTATATGTCGGATAAAAATTGGCTTCTTATTTTTCTTGCTGTTTTTGGTACATATTTAACATCAGAAGCTCCAAATCCTAGGAGGAAGGAATTGTTAAAAAAACAATTTCTAAAAAGGAAGCAACTTTTGTTAGTTACTAGAATGGAGGGTATTTTGGTTTTAAAAAATCGTCTTAAAGAATTGCGTGCGCGTGATGGGCTAAATCAAACTCAACTGGCGAAATTAGCCAAGGTTTCTAGGCAAACAATCAGTCTCCTAGAACGCAATGAGTATACGCCATCGGTGATTATCGCTCTGCGCATTGCACACATATTCAGCGAACCTGTCGAAAATGTTTTTAGTCTTGATGAAGAGGGAGAAGAAAAATGAAAAAGGCAAAAAGATTAACAACTGCACAACGTATCCTAATGTATCTTGGAATTACCATAACGAGTGCGCTTGCAGGTGGGCTTATTGGTTATTTTGGTGTTGGTTTTGGCGATAACGTGTTAACGTTTAATTATGATACTTTTATGGTTTTGGTTTATGGGATTACTGCTCTTTCAATTGTTGTCACATTATGGTTTATGTATCAAGCAAATCATTACCATAATCATTATGAAAGCATGGGTGATGATGCTGATGAAGATGATAGCTATGAGGTTTATCGTAAGACATTTAAAAATTTAGAGTTTGCAACAATTTTCTACAATGCCTCAGTAGCCTTAATTCTCCTTTCAATATTTGGTGATGTTTACGGTTTCCATGATAGAATTGTTAGCGGTGCTGCCCTTAATTTTACAGCATATGTAAAAGATATCATTTTCCTAGCTCTGCTAATTATTTTCCAAGTGATGATACTTAAATTAACTCAGAAAATTCGTCATTATAAGTTATCGGCTATGCCAACAATTAAAGAAGTAAAGGAATTTGCTTATTCTTACGATGAAGGCGAGCTTCAAGCAAACTATGAACAAGCTTTCTTAATTGTTTTCAATCTGAATCAATTTTTACCAATTGCTTATGTGGTTCTGTACATTTTAGCAATTGTGAGCTCAATTGATGTTACTTCAGGTTTTGTCGTTACGACAGTAATCTATCTCTACATTAACCTTGCGAACATTCGTTTTGTTAATAAATATTTCAGAAAATAAGAAAAATGATTGACAGCGTTTTTAAATCGTGCTAATCTAAAAAAGAATTGAATAGTTTTCTTCGGGGTGGGGTGAGATTCCCGACCGACGGTGATTCTTTGTCGTTGATTGCTATTTGCTTTTATTCGTTGTTGACGCCTCTTGCCTAACACCAGTTATGTCTGCGAGGTGTCGCCTAGACTAAAAGCAAATCTCAATCAACTTTGTTTGATAATCAAATGAGCAAAGATAAGTCCGTGAGCGCAAGCTGATCTGGTGCGATTCCAGAACCGACAGTATAGTCTGGATGGGAGAAGAAATTGATAGAGTGTCAAAGGGCAAGTCTCTTGCTTTTTGGAATACTTTTTAAGTTGTCTTTGATTGCCTCGTAGTGTATTGCTACGAGGTTTTTGATTACAATTATTGTTTTTTGGTGTTGCTTGATGCAACGGTAAAAATGAATTATCCCGATGAAATTGCTTTGGCTAAGGTCGCTAAGCTTGTTTTCATTGGGATTTTTTTGCTAGAAAGGAGGCTTTTATGCACGAAAACTATATGGCACAGGCAATTGCAGAAGCTAAAAAAGGCTTTAGGCAGACCTATACCAATCCCTTAGTTGGTGCGGTTATCGTTAAAAATGGTCGTGTGATTGCTCGTGGTGCGCATTTGCAGTATGGTCACGAGCATGCTGAGAAAAATGCGATTTTGTATTGTGAAGCCCCTGAAGAACTAGCCAATTCAACCCTTTATGTGACTTTGGAACCTTGTCATCATACTGGGAAGCAGCCGCCGTGTACGCAGGCGATTGTTGAAGCTGGCATTAAAAAGGTCGTTGTTGGACAGCTTGACCCCAATCCTTTGGTTGCTGGAAAAGGTTTAGAATTCTTGAAAAGTCAAGGAATTGAGGTCGTCACACAAGTTTTGGAAAATGAGGCACGCGCACTTAATCCGCATTATAATTTTTACCATGAACACAAGCGCCCTTACGTGGTTTTGAAACAAGCGGTGAGCTTGGATGGGAAAATTGCGGTACTTGGCAAACGAACTGCCTTGACCGATGATGAAACCAACCGTTTTGTTCATGATGAGCGAGATGATTACCAAGCCATTTTGGTTGGTGCTGACACGGTTTTGATTGATAATCCACGATTATTGGGCGCTGGTACGAGTTTGTATCCGCCAGTACGCGTGATTTTGGACGAAATAGGGCGCATTTTTGACAAACGAGAGCTACAAATTTTTAAAAATCAATCAGCACCAGTTTACATTTTCAGTAGGCGACAAGTTGCGAATTTGCCTGCGCATATCACGGTTATAGCCTTATCTAATTTTTCCATTGCTAACATTTTGCAGGCGCTTTATGAGAAAAAGATTCAGTCTGTTTATGTCGAGGGCGGAGCGCAGGTTCATGATGCGTTTTTAGCGAGCGATTTATGGGATGAGCTCATTTCTTACGTGACCCCTAAGGTGATTGGTGGCAATGGCAGAGCTGCTATGGCAAGTTCTCGTCAGGTTGAACAAGTTTACGATTTGCAGGATTTTTCAGTTCAAACAATTGGCACTAATCTGCATTTGTCAGTCAAAAGGAGGTTGTGATGTTTACAGGATTAATTCAAGAACAAGGGCGTATCAGCCGAATCGTCAAACAGCAACACAGTATCAAATTAACTTGCAAAGCATCACGAAAATTATTAGCGGATTACAAAATTGGTGATAGTATGGCAATCAATGGGGCTTGTCTGACTTGCGTGGCTAAAGCAGGTGATACGTTTACGGTGGATATTATGCCAGAGACTTTTAAGCGCACTATTTTTTCAGAATGTCGTATCGGTGATTTGGTGAATCTTGAGCTGGCTATGGCTGCTAATGCACGTTTTGAAGGGCACCTTGTGACGGGGCACGTTGATAGTGTCGCAACTCTCATCCAAAAACACAGCGATGAAAATGCTATTGTGCTCAGCTTTGCTATTTCCCAAGAACTCGCAGGGCAAATCGTGGGGCAGGGCTCAATCGCAGTCAATGGCGTTAGTCTGACGGTGGTGTCGGTGACGTCTGGGCAATTTAGCGTGTCGCTGATTCCGCATACGGCGAAAGAAACTAACTTAGCTCGACTCAAAAAAGGCGATAAGGTCAATATCGAGACAGATATTTTAGCCAAGTACATGCAAGCACAAGTTGCAAAAATGGGAGGACAATAAATGTTTAAGGATGTCGAAAAAGCTCTTGCTGATTTGAAAGCAGGAAAATTAATCGTGGTGGTTGATGATGATGACCGCGAAGCAGAAGGGGATTTGGTTGGTTTAGCCGAATTGGCTAGCGCTGACAATGTGAACTTTATGACCAAGCATGCGCGTGGTTTGATTTGTGCGCCAGTATCTAAAAGCATCGCTGAGCGTTTGGAACTTGTTCCTATGTCAGAAGAAAATACTGATGCACATGGCACTGCCTTTACTATCAGCGTGGACCATAAAGAAACCTCAACAGGTATTTCAGCCTTTGACCGTGCTAAGACCATTCAAACCTTGGCTGCTAAGGCTAGTAAAGCTAGTGATTTTCACCGACCTGGGCATATGTTTCCTTTGGTTGGACGAAGCGGCGGTGTTTTGCAACGGCGTGGGCATACGGAAGCTAGTCTTGATTTAGCACGTTTGTCTGGTAGCACAGAAGCAGCTTATATTTGCGAAATTTTAAAAGATGATGGCACCATGGCACGAAAAGCTGATTTGCGGGAATTTGCACAGAAATGGCATTTGACCATGATTGAAGTAGGAGATATCGCACGTTATGTGAGCTTTCAAGATAGCCCAAAGGTAACGTTACCATCGGCTTATGGTGATTTTGAGCTTCGCTTGTTTGAAGATGAGAAAAAACGTGAGCACATCTTGTTATC
Source organism: Mallotus villosus (assembly GCA_903064625.1). NCBI lineage: Eukaryota > Metazoa > Chordata > Actinopteri > Osmeriformes > Salangidae > Mallotus > Mallotus villosus. The sequence goes on from CAEFZP010005686.1 coordinate 1,621,154, forward strand.
AAAAGGTGACTTGACGTCTGATGAACCACTTTTGCTTCGTCTGCATTCAGAATGTTTGACAGGGGATATTTTTGGGTCTTATCGTTGTGATTGTGGGGAACAGCTGCACGCTGCCATGAATAAAATCAATGAAATTGGTCGCGGAGCAATTTTGTATCTTCGCCAAGAAGGGCGTGGCATCGGACTAAAAAATAAGCTCAAAGCTTATCAGCTGCAAGAAAAAGGCTTTGATACTTACGATGCTAATGTCAAGTTGGGCTTTGCGCCTGATGCGCGTGATTATCAGATTGCTGCAGATATTTTATCATTTTTGAAAATCAAGCAAGTCAAGCTTTTGACAAACAATCCTGACAAGCTAGAACAGCTTGAAAAATCTGGTATCGAGATTGTCGAACGCTTGCCGTTGCAAATTCCAGCGCACGTTGAAAATCGTACTTATTTGCAAACCAAACAAGAAAAATTTCATCATTTATTACACATCGTTTAAGGAGAAAAATCATGACAACATTTGAAGGAAAATTTATCGGAAAAGATGTTAAAATTGCTATCGTCGTTGCACGCTTTAATGAATTTATTACCTCGAAATTATTAGGTGGAGCAATGGACGGCTTGATTCGTAACGAAGTAGCTAAAGAAGCTATTGATGTTTACTGGGTTCCAGGTGCTTTTGAAATTCCTTTTATGACGAAAAAAATCGTTACAAGTGGAAAGTACGACGGTGTTATCACACTTGGTAGCGTTATTCGTGGGTCAACGAGTCATTACGATCTTGTTTGTAATGAAGTGGCAAAAGGTATCGGGCAAATCAATCTCACAAGCGACATTCCAGTTATGTTTGGCGTGATTACGACAGAAGATATTGAGCAAGCTATCGAACGCTCGGGCTCAAAAGCAGGAAATAAAGGCAGTGAATGCGCGCAAGGTGTGCTTGAAATGATTAACCTAGCAAAACAACTCTAAACCAAACGTGATAGATAGCAAAAAGCTGAGCAAGAACGCTCAGCTTTGTTTTTACCTTAGATATAGGTTAGAGTATATAAGTTAACTAGACTATTGGACTGTTTTTCTTAATTAATTTAGTAAATTTACAGAAAATCGAAGCAAATATTTTTTCTGTTTCAAATTTTAAAAGTATTGAAAAGTCATTGCCTACTGCTTGAAAATTGACTATACTGATAGCCAAGATTAAACAGTTATGTTTTTTCTGTCACATTAAAAATGTCACATGGGTTGTTTTCTACTGTTCAAAGTATGAAATCAGAGGAACTTTCAAAGGGAGAATTTTATGAAAAAAACAGTAACCTATTTAGCTTTAGCCGCAACGAGCGTTTTATTTCTAACTGCTTGTAGTAATAATAATCAAGAATCTACAAATACATCAAGTTCATCAAGTGTATCGACGTCATCAAGTTCATCTTCTTCTACAAGTAGTTCATCAGAGACGACAGATGGAGGATTTGTAACTTATTCAGACGGAAGCCAGATTACAGTTGGAGATGGTGGTGCTTTTGAGGTAACTTTATCAGACGGAACGCTTATCACGTATAATACAGACGGTAGTTATGTTATCATTGAATCAGATGGTAGCAATATTTCAAAAGCTTCTGATGGTTCGTATGTAATTGTCTTGGCATCAGGAACAAATATTGCTTATCAATCATCAGGAACATATGTCATTACCGAAGCAACAGGAAATGTTGAGACAGGTAATGGCTCTGATGCTTTAGACGACTATCTTGAAGAAAATGACTATCCTACATTGTCGGAATACGATGAGCAAGTACAAGATATTGTTGATTATGTGAATGAGAATTCGTAAATTAAACATATAGAAATAACATTTTTAATGTGGAGAGACGGCTTTTCGAAAGCTGTCTTTTTATTTTTAGAGTTAATTTATTGATGAATAGAATATCTCACTTTGTGGGTGATATTTTTGTCCTCTATTTGCTATATAAATATCTTTATACAAAACTTGATATATAAGAGTGATTTTTATGATACGGTAAGAGTTGCTTTATCGTATTTTTGGAATTGTTAATAAAAATTTAATAATCAATAATCACTAGTAATTAGAAAAAATCCCTTAGGAGTCTGTCTTAAACCTTCTTAAAGATTAAATTAGAAACTATCAGTTTACAGCATGTCAACCGATAGTGCTTACCTCCATGAGTGTCATATGTTAAAATCATTTTGTAATATAAATTAAGATTTCTTTAAGAAAAAAAAGGAGGAGACACATGGCTAAGCTAAGAAAAATACTCATTGCCCTACTATTACTTTTTAGTAGTATTTTCTCTGCTAGAACAGTCTTGGCTGATAATGTTGATATTACTGTTAGTAATGCTGCACTATCAACCAATACGATAACAGGTGGTGGAACAACAGAGTTCTCGTTTGATTTTGCAGTGCCAAATTCAGCAAGCTCTGGGGATACAACGGTTATTTCGTTACCAGATGAGTTAAATTTTCAACGAAGTCAGACATTTAATGTTTACGCATCTGATGGAACAACAGTGGTAGCAACTGCTGTCATCGATACAACAACTAAAACACTGACAATGACTTACACAGATTATGTTGATACACATGATGATGTTACGGGACATATTGCTATGCAAGTTGTTGTTGATAGAAGTGTGGTGACGGAAAGTACAACTGTTCCAGCTACTATTTCCGTTAATGGAAATACAGTAACTATTGATAGTGGCGGTATTGGATATGGTGTTGGTACAGGAGATAGCGATACTGATTTCTATAAATATGGTGTCTATAATTATGATACTGATGAAATTACTTACTATATCAATATCAACACATCTTCGTCTACTCGTGATAATGTTGTTATTAGTGATACGATTAATTCTACAGGACTTACTTATGTAGATGGAAGTTTCTCTATTTCAGAAGGAACATGGGTTAAAAATGATCAAAATTATTGGCATTTAAGTCAAGCTGTAAATGTTACAAGTAGTTATAATTTTGATGTTTCTACAGATAACACTTCGTTTTCAGTTAATCTAGGTACTATTTCTAAGGGATATTCTATTACTTACAGGGTTAAAGCAAATTATGAGTTAGTTAATGGTGAGCAAATTAAAAACTCTGCAGTTTACTACTCTGAAAATGAAGAGGTTACTCATTCAAATAATACAGTTTATTATCAATCAGCGACTGGTACTGCTAATGGTTATAACTATAGTTTAACCGTTCAAAAAGTAAATGAAGCTGGTGAGGCACTTGCTGGAGCAGAATTCACAGTAACACGTGAATCAACTGGACAAGTGGTTGGAACTATTACAACTGGTGCAGATGGTACTGCAACAATCAGCGGATTGTTAAGGGATAATTATATTATTACAGAAACCAAAGCACCGACAGGTTATACTATTGCAGACCCAGTTACAGCAGAGGCAAATAATTCAACGGTCACAGTAACCGATAAAAAAGCAACTGTTGAGGTGACTGGAACTAAAACATGGGATGACAACAATGACCAAGATGGTAAACGTCCAGATTCGATTACCGTTAACCTACTAGCTAATGGCACAGTCGTTGACACTAAGACAGTAACAGCGGATGACAATTGGACATATACATTCTCTGATTTAGATCAATACGATACTGACGGTAATGAAATTGCTTATACAGTTTCAGAGGAAGTGGTAGATGGTTATACAACAGCTGTTGATGGCTATAATATTACGAATACCCATACTCCAGAAACAACGGAAGTATCAGGAACTAAAACATGGGATGACAATGATGACCAAGATGGTAAACGTCCAGATTCGATTACGGTTAACCTATTAGCTGATGGCGCAGTTGTTGATACTAAGACAGTGACAGCTGATAGTAATTGGAGTTACTCATTTACTGATTTGCCTAAATATGCTAACGGTAATGAAATCGCTTATACTGTAACAGAAGATGCTGTTGCTGACTATACAACAACGATTGACAACTACAATATTACTAATAGTTACACACCAGGTGAAACAAGCATTACGGTCACAAAAGCTTGGGATGATAGCGATGACCAAGATGGCATTCGTCCAGAGTCTATTCAAGTGCAATTGTACGCAGACGGTGAAAAATCAGGTGATGCAATTACTCTGACAGCAGCCGATAATTGGACTTACACATGGACAGGACTTGCTGAAAAAGCAAATAAAAAAGATATCACTTATACTGTTGAAGAAGTATCATCTGTAGATGGTTATACAACAACTACAGGCGTGGTTGAAAATGGAAATGTCACGATTACAAACGTGCATAATCCAAGCACAACTTCTATAACTGTCAATAAAGTTTGGGATGATAATGATGACCAAGATGGTATCCGTCCGACATCAGTGACAGTTAATCTTTTAGCTGATGGTGAAGTGGTTAACAGTGCAACTGTAACGCCAACAGCTGATGGTGATTGGACTTATACATTCTCTGATTTAGCAGAATACAGTAACGGTAAAAAAGTGACTTATACTGTTGAAGAAGTCAATACTCCAGAGGGTTATACATCATCTGTAGACGGTACAACTATTACCAATACTCATACTCCAGAAACAACCGAAGTTTCAGGAAGTAAGACATGGGATGATAGCGATGACCAAGATGGTAAACGTCCAAATTCGATTACCGTTAACCTACTAGCCAATGGCACAGTTGTTGACACTAAGACAGTGACAGCCGACAGTAATTGGAATTACTCATTTACTAATTTGCCTAAGTATGCTGATGGCAATGAAATTACTTATACGGTTAGTGAAGAAGCTGTAGCTGATTATACAACAACTTATGATGGTTACAATATCACTAACAGCTATACACCGGGTCAAACAAGTGTTACTGTTACGAAAGCTTGGGATGATAGCGATAATCAAGATGGACTCCGTCAAGCTGTTGAAGTAGAACTTTATGCAGACGGCGTAGCAACAGGACAAACACAAATCCTTTCAGCAGATAATAATTGGACTTACACATGGACAGGACTTGCTGAAAAGGCTAACAAACAAGAGATTACTTACACTGTTAAAGAAGTAACAGCTATTGATGGCTACACTTCAGAAACAACACAAGCGTCAGCTAATAACTTTACTATTACCAATACCCACACTCCAGAAACAACGGAAGTGTCAGGAACTAAGGTCTGGGATGATAATAACGACCAAGATGGACTTCGTCCAGATTCGATTATTGTTAACCTTTTGGCAAATGGTGAAGTAGCGGCTAGTCAAACGGTAACAGCCGATAATGATTGGAACTATGCCTTTACTGATTTACCTAAGTATGACAATGGTAATGAGATTGTTTACACTATTGAAGAAGATGCTGTAGATGGTTATACAGCGACTACTGATGGTTATGATATTACCAATACGCACACTCCAGAAACAACCGAAGTTTCAGGCACTAAAACTTGGAATGATAATGCAAACTCAGTTGGTTTACGTCCAGAAACAATTACCGTAAACCTTCTAGCTAATGGTACTAAAGTAGCATCACAAGAAGTAACTGCTGATAGTGATTGGACTTATACATTTACTAATTTACCTAAATATGACAATGGTAGTGAAATTACTTATACCGTAACAGAAGATGCTGTAGCTAACTACACACCAAGTTATGATGGCTACAATATCACAAATGATTATACACCAGATAAAACAAGCATTACGGTTACAAAAGTCTGGGATGATAATAATGACCAAGATGGTATCCGTCCAGACGCTATCCAAGTGCAATTGTATGCTAACGGTAAAGAGGTAAAAGGTGGTCTTGTGACACTCAAAGCTTCTGAAAACTGGACTTATACATGGACAGGTCTTGATGAAAATCTAACTTACACAGTTGAAGAAGTTTCAGCTGTTGAAGGGTATAAGGCAACAGTTAGTGAGATTGAAAATGGTAATGTGACCATCACAAATACTCATACGCCAACAACACCAGATAAGCCATCATCAGATAATCCAACAACACCAAGTCAGTCAGGTAAGAAATCTGATAAAGAGCAAAAGAAAAATATTATTGCAGCTCTTCTCCCATCAACAGGAAGCCGTAGTGGTTTGGGATTGACAATTCTTGGCTTAGTGCTTGTTATGGCAATTCTTGCTGGATTGGTTTATCACAAAGTCAAAAAGGCATAAGAAACTTTCTAGCCAAAATAATATACAACTTTTAACACTTTAATACCTAGAGAGAGCTTGCGTGCAGGCTCTCTTTTTATGAGTAATAAATAAGTATTTTATATTATCAATTAATTATTCTTTTCCTGAGCTCGCTAGTAGCGTTAGTGTTTTTTATATATCCTCTCATACTTTATAGTAAGTATTCATAATGGGGAAAGTTGAGATAATCAATTGTCACCGTGGTTAGTGGTGTTGATCGAGAAAGAACTTGATTTTATTGGACAATTAACCTTAGACGGCAAGGTATGATACAGTTAGGGGAAAATTGACTCTGTCATATAGAAAAGAAAGACGGTATTTATGGTGACACACCGTCAACCGAAAGTAGCTTATATCTGTTGTTTCTTTTTGCTATAATAATAGTGTTCTTATTTTTATAAGAACATATACTATAACTCTCTATAATCTTGGCTTAGTATGTCGCTCTATTAAGCCAAGATTTTTTATTTATAACCTAATGATTTTTGATTATAGAGAATGTATAGTTAGTTTTTCTGACTTCTGAAAAAGTTTACAGAGTGTGGATTTATAATGATTATATTGCTTAATTTTCTATGATAAAATAAAGGTGCGAGAGGTGGGGAAACGAGAGGAAAGACTAATAAAGTCATAACTTCTGCTTATGCTTTTACTTACTAGCAGATTAAGTATTTTGCATTATTAATTAGTTTAATTATTCTTTTCCTTTAGTTAGTAGGTTTATTAGTTTTTCTTATGTTCTCTCGTATTTGTGATAGTTTATATGCTACTATTCCCAAAATATTAGCATAAAGTGTAAATGGGAGGTACACAATGAAAAAGAATGTTGACACACAACAGCGTTATGCTTTTAGAAAATTAAAGTTTGGATTAGTTTCAGTAGCAGTAGCGTTGCTTTTTGGAATCTCTTATCAAGTTTCAGCTGATGAAACTTCCGTTGTATCAGATATTTCTACTGAGGTTACTGTTGATGCAACAGACAGCAGTGATATTAATAATACCATAACTGATGGTGTCATTACTGATGGTCCAGTTGCGTCAGCTATTGATAGTATTTCAGAGAGTGCAGAGACTGTTATAGTACCAGAGGAAAGTGCCGAAGTAGGAGATGTTATTGATGTTAATATTGATAGCACTGAACCAGTTATAACGGAAACAACTGATGGCGATAAGGAAATTGCTACGGCTCAAGCAACTGTTACGGTGACAACAACGAGTATCGCTGACCCAGAAGAACCAGTAGGAATTAGCGATCCAGTTGTTGAGGTGTCAGAAGCTACGGCAACAGATGAGGATGATAATTATACTTACACTCAGTATGAAAAGGTGACAAAAACAACTGTTACTGAAATTGTCAAGGAGACTGATGTTGTAACTAATGTTATTGCCCCTAAGGCAGATGTTGTCTTTATTATTGACCATACAGGTTCAATGTCAGACCAAATTGAGGCTGTTAAAGATAATATTAAAGACTTTGTTAGCGGTTTAGACGCTCACAATGTTGGTGTTCGTTTAGGATTAATTGACTACGAAGATAGTAGCGATGTTAATTATATTGATTTTTCGGGCTCTAGATTTACGACAGATACAGATGCTTTTATCCAAGCGTTAGAAGCGATTACTATTCGTGGTGGTTTTGAGGAACCAACAACTCCACTAACTTACATTGCTAGTAGTGGGGATTATGATTGGTCAACAGATGCAGATGCTAAGCGTTTTGCTATTTTGATTACAGATGAAGATTTTGATTATTATTCAGCGGGAGTACCGAGCTTAGAATCAACAATTCAGGCGCTTCAAGCAGCAGGGATTAGTACAACAGTTATTGGAGAAACTTATTTGCAAGATGAGTTTACAAGCTTAGTAAACGCTACAGGTGGAATTTTTGTTGATATTGATAGTGATTTCGCCCAAGTCTTATCAAATGACATTTTAACGTGGATTGTAGAAACTATTGAAGAAGGTCGTCTCCTTAAAGTTGTCACAGAAACCTATGATTTTTATATTGAAGTAGTAGCAGTACCTAAGGTGCTTTCTTCAGCTGATGAAACAACTCCAATATCTATTAAAGAGGATGACAATACTCCAAAAACGTTAGCTGTAAAAACTACTGATTCAGAACAATTACCAGAAACAGGAAGCCAGTCAAATACAATGCTAAGTGTTGCGGGTGTTATTAGTTTAGTACTTGCATCATGGCTTGTAGGCTTTAAAAAGAAAATTAAAGAATAGTTCATGAAGATGTTCCAGATATTTTTGATAAAATGGAGCAAGATAAGATTCACAAGGACGTATGGTGCTTGACTTTACAGGTGAAACAAAATGAGAAATTTCATTTTTATAAGTCGTTAAATTAGTAAAAAATAAGAAATATTGTTATAATGGATGTGTTCTTAGTATTCTAAGGGCATATATAACTCCTGATTCTTAACGTTGTTATTAGTTGAGAATCTCCTAAAATCCCATGTATAGAAAGAGATACTTATTTTTACCCATAATTTCTCTCTTTCAATTGTTAAAGGTACTAAATTGAAATTTTAGTACCTTTTTGATTATAAATTTTTAAGAAAAAGTTAGTAATGAAATTTCATAAACGATATAGTGACTTCGTCTTTATATAATCTCTACAATCTTGGTTTGTAAAAATCAAGATGTTTTAGTTTCATTATTTAGCAGGTACTAGTGTTAGTACCTGCTTTGTTTTTATAGATTTCGTCATTCTCATTTCAAATTTGCCCAGGCGGTTTGAATGGCGGTAATGTCGTCTTTGAATTGTGATTTGTTCGTTTTCAGATAGGCAAGGTAAAAATCAGTCTGTGCTGTTTCGTCGGTAATCAGCATTTCTAAACGGCGATTGTGGACTTGCCTTTCGCGCGTGAGGTGCGTAATGTTGGTAGTGAAATAAGGTAGACTCGAATAGCGCCTAATTTCATTGAAATCATCAACTTCATCTTGGTAAATGAATTTCGCATTTGGAATATTATCCTCGATAATTTGTTGCCAAATACCAATGTCGCGAAGAACCACAAAACTAAAACCAGCCATTTCTTGAAACGTCGTTTCGGTTTTATTAGCTGGAACAACCATGGCATCACTGTTAACACGTAAACTTTCCGTGCCGACATAAAGTGATTCGATGTCATCTGTTTGAATTTCTTGGTGCGTGAAAATGAGTTGATAATCTTGCGACAGCAGTTTAGTAATGACATCATTTTCCGAAAGTAAATTATTATCAATGCTAATATGCTTGGATGCCACATCTTCAGCAATATAAAGTGGACCAGGAGCTACCGAACCTAATCTAATCTTTCCTGAGTGTTTCTCAAAATCTTGGATATGCTCGATAAAGGCTTGTTTGGCTTCTAGCAATTTTTCAGCTTCTTTGGCAGCTAATTGACCTGTTTCCGTTAAGCTAATGCGATTAGGAGTTCGTTTGAATAAAGTTACTCCGAGTTCGTCTTCGAGTTTTTGCATGCCTCGTGTGACCGTTGGCTGAGTGACCATAAGGTGCTCTGCTGTGGCAGAGAGCGTACCGTATTTAGCAAAAGCAACGAGGGCTTCTAAGAGGTAGTCATCAATCATGAATACTTTCCTTTCTGGTGAGTATACGTTACAAGTATACTACCATAGAAGAGAAGTAATTTTCAAATAAAAAGCCTTGGTATATAGTTTAAGTATCAAAAGGAAAGAGAGTTATTTTGAAAACAATCTTTCCTAAAGGTTAGTTGGAGGAAAAAGTATGAGTATTTTGTTTATTAATAGTAGTCCAAATCATAATGGCAATACTGCCAAATTAGCACGTGTTTTGTTGGCAGGACATGACTATCAAACGCTAGATTTAGCAGATTATAAATTGTATGCTTATGGTCAAAATTTTGCTGATGATCAACTAGACGATGTGATGACAGAAGTTGCCAAGGCTGACACAATCGTTATTGGCTCTCCTGTTTATTGGCATAATTTAAATGGTTTATTGCGTAATTTCTTAGACCGTCAATACGGTCGAGTGGCTCCTGAATTTGCTGGAAAACGTTTGTTCTTTCTCTTTCAAGGACAAGCACCAACTCCAGAAATTCTAGCTGCTGGTGAATACACAATGAGTCGTTTTGCAGGTTATTATGACATGGATTATATGGGAATGGCACACAATACCAGCGAAGCCAAGCGATTAGGTGAACAATTATAGTTCATTAGTTATTTCTGCTTAATAAGTATACGTATTGTGTATACTAGAATAAAAAAGAAGTAATGTACTTTTTAATCACCTAAACGTAAAATGTAGCCATAAAAAAAGAACGAGGTAAAAACAATGACTGAAACAATTACTTTAAATGATGGCAATCGTATTCCAGCAGTTGGGTTTGGTGTTTTCCAAATTCCTGCAGACGGTTCGACCTATACAGCTGTTAAGGAAGCTTTAGAAGTTGGTTACCGTCATATTGACACAGCGCAAGCTTATTTTAACGAAAAAGAAGTTGGACAAGCTATCAAAGATTCAGGCATTCCACGTGATGAAATCTTTGTCACTAGCAAACTTTGGATTCAAGATTATGCTTACGAAACTGCTAAAGCAACCATTGATGCAACCTTGGAAAAAATGGGGCTTGATTACCTTGACCTCTACCTGCTTCACCAACCTTATGGCAAAGTCGAGGAAGCTTGGAAAGCTCTAGAAGAAGCCAAAGCAGCTGGTAAAATCAAATCAATCGGTGTGTCAAACTTCACGCCAAACTTTTGGAATCAATTTGTTCCACATTTCAATACGATTCCGGCTATTAACCAAGTAGAGTTTAACCCCTATTTCCAACAAAAAGCTCTACGTGACTTGCTTGCAAAGGATGATGTTAAAATCGAAGCTTGGGCACCACTCGGACAGGGAAATAAAGACTTATTTGCCGAACCAATCATCACAGCCTTGGCTAACAAATATGGCAAAGATGCTGGGCAAATTATTTTGCGATTTGAAGTGCAAGAAGGCATCATTGTTTTGCCAAAATCAACCAAGAAAGTTCGCATGGCATCAAACAAAGATCTCTTTGATTTTGAATTGACCGCTGAAGAAATGGCAGAGCTTCGTGCCCTTGACAAAGGAAAAGGTGCTCATGACCCAGATGCACCAGGTGTTGGAGATTGGTTACTTTCTAACTATGACGTTCACGCTGATGATTAATCTATTAAACCTCGGTTTCTTAATGAAACTGAGGTTTTTAATTTAAAAATCACCATACTCCAACTGCATACTAGCATAGAAAAGAAGTAATTTTAAAAGAAGCAATAGCATTTTATAATAAAATCATCAAGAAAATGATTAACCAAAGGAGAAAACTAATGATTCAACAACCTACAATAACACTTAATAATGGCGTTAAAATGCCCATGGTCGGCTTTGGTGTTTTCCAAATTCCTGACCCAGATGTTTGTCAAAAAGCTGTCGAAGAAGCCATCAAAACAGGCTACCGTTTAATCGATACCGCGGAAGCTTATGGCAATGAAGAAGCCGTCGGCAAAGCTATCAAAGCTTCAGGTGTTCCGCGTGAAGAACTCTTTATCACAACAAAAGCTTTCATTCAACACATTAATTACGAAGGTGCTAAGGAGGCTTTTGAAGAATCGCTGCGCAAACTTGACCTTGATTACATTGACCTTTATTTGCTTCACCAACCTGTGGGTGATACTTTTGGAGCATGGCGTGCGTTGGAAGAGCTTTATAAAGCAGGTAAAATTCGAGCAATCGGAGTATCTAATTTTATGCCTGAACAGGTTGCAAACCTTGCTATTTTTAATGAGATTACACCAGCTGTTAACCAAGTGGAACTTCATGTTTTTAATCAGAAGCAAGACCAACAAGATTATCTCACCTCAAAAGGCATTCAAATTGAAAGTTGGGCAGGCCTTGCTGCGGGTCAATTTGATGTTTTCAATAACCCAATTTTAGTTGAGATTGCTGAAAAATATGGTAAGAAAACCAGCCAAGTCATGCTTCGTTGGCAATTACAACGTGGTATTGTCAGTCTTTCAAAATCAGCAACTCCATCACGAATCGCTGAAAACTTTGACATCTTTGATTTTGAGCTATCTGATGAAGACATGGAAAAAATTAAAACTTTAAATACCGATACAACATTGTTTGATGATTATCACTCACCATCTTCAGTAGAAACTCTAGGAAGTTTTCTTGGCAAATCGTTTTAAAATAGAGAGGATTACATTAGATTAGGTAATAGTGGATTATTGGTATCAAAAATTTGTTTAGGAACAATGGGATTTGGAATATCAGGGAAGCTTTTTTCATGGACTGTTGGTTATGAAGAAACAGAACAAGCTGTTAAAGAGGCTCTTGATAATGGCATTAATTTCTTTGATACAGCTAATATTTATACAGGTAGTGAGTCAGAAGAAATTTTGGGGCGAGCTCCTAAAAAATATGCTAATCGTCAAGATGTTGTAATTGCTATAAAATGTGGTTTAAGCTACAGCCAAAAAACTAACTATTAAGGAGAATTGTTATGGTCGAAGTAGTACAAAAATTATCAGAGAAAATCTTAGCTGCAATTCAGACAGGAAATTTACAAACAGTAGATAGTCTCATCTCAAATAATGCTGTATTTGTACACATGGGTGTTTGTCTTGATAAAAAAGGTGAATTTGAGGCTATTGAGAAGGGCTTAATTGCAGTCAAAAAGATTGATGTTGCTGAAGAAAAAACGATTCTTAGCGGAGCAACAACCATTATTCTTAGAAAATTGCAATTAACAGCAGTAGTGCAAGGAAATGAAGTGACCAATCCTTTTGTTGTTGCGGAAACGTACACCAAAGACAATGCAGGAAATTGGTTGCTGATGTCAACGACCTATACTCGTATTGCTATCGACTACGACGATTATCATATTTAGTAGAAAATTCGTTATTAATCAAGAAAGTCATATTATTATGGCTTTTTCCTTTATTACAGGGCTTTTACTGCCACCTCATTTTGAAAAAATGTTATAATGATGAAGGAATTTAAGAAGAAAGGTGGGCTGCTATGGCAATTACAAAAGAAATGTTAGGAGATCGTTTGACTTGGGTGGCAATTGATTCTGATAAGATTAGTCAAACATCTAACTTGTATGCTGAATATGGCATTGATGAAGAATTGATTTCCTATGCCTTGGATAGAAATGAACGTGCGCATATGGAGTATGATTGGCAAACCGAAACCATGATTATCATTTACAATGTGCTAAATCGAACTAAAGAAGATAATCATTATGAGACGATTCCAATCACGTTTATCGTCCGTGGTGAACAATTAGTAACGATTTTTAATTCGGATAATGCCTATATCATTGATTTAATGCGACGTTATTTACAAAGACGTCCCGATGTTTCCATTTATAAATTCCTTTTCATGAGTTTATTTCTTATTTCAGAAGCGTATTTTCCGTATTTAGAAGAAATGGATAGAAGCACAAGTCAATTAAATCGTCGTTTACGTCAACGGACGACCAAGAAAGATTTGCTGGGGCTTTCTGATATTGAAACAGGAATGGTTTACCTCGTTTCTGCTTCTAATCAAAATACGTTTCTTCTTGAACAACTTAAAGGTCAAGCTTTTTATAAGCAACTAAATAATATTGAAAAAGAGCAATTAGAAGATTCGCTGATTGAAGCACGCCAATTATCCAGTATGACACAAGTCAATGCGCAAGTGTTGCAACAATTATCAGGAAGCTATAATAACATTTTGAACAATAATCTAAATGATAATATGACGACTTTGACAATTGTATCGGTCATTTTGGCAGTATTTGCAGTTATCACTGGATTTTTTGGAATGAATGTGCCCTTGCCATGGACAAGTAATCAACACGCTTGGGTAATTATTATTCTGGTTTGCATTGTTCTTTGGCTTCTTATTGCAGCACTTTTGCGTTATATGATATATCGAAAATCTTAAAATAAAAGGAGAAAATTTTATGTCTGAAATGTCAAAAGAGCGTCTAGTTGCCTTTACGGATGCTGTTCTGGCTATCATTATGACCATTTTGGTTTTGGAATTAGAACGTCCATCAGAATTAACATGGTCAGCCTTGTGGGAGTTAAAAACCAACTTTTTTGCCTATACCATTTCCTTTTTCTGGCTAGGAACAATGTGGGTCAATATGCACAGAGCTTGGGACAATGTTGAAAAAGTCAATAACCGCTTGGTTTGGATTTCCATGCTTTTATTGTTTTTCTCATCATTTTTCCCTTACACAACCTCTTTAGTGGCTAGTGATTTTAACAGTTCAGTAGCACAGATTGTCTATGGTGCTATTGTTATGCTCGTTTCTTTCACCAATGTTTGGATGTATTCAGAATTAACCAATGTTGCTACCACAAATGAAGCAGAAGCAGCTGCAAGAAGCCATAATAATTGGATGCGTTGGGACATTGCTATAAAAGTTATTGGTATGCTATTGAGCATGACCGTTTTCCCACAAGCCATGATGTGGGCTGTACTTTTTACCGCCGTTGTCATCGTCGTCCCAAGGTCAATTTAAAAAACACGCTACAAACGTGTTTTTTTGTTTTATCTCTTAACTAAAAACATTTTTCCTTGTGTCGGAATGATAATGGCTAGTGCCAAAATGACGAAAACCAAAGTTAGAAGACCGGCTGTGCCATTTACCATAAATGAATACAAGTAAGGCGACATACCGTTTGCGTAGCTTCCCCAGAAGATAAAACCAGCTACAAAGTGCCAAAAGTAGCGGACAAAGACAGCTAATAGAGCACCACCTGTCGCGTAAAATAAAGCACGTCCTTTATTGTCCTTGGCAAGAGCATTTTGAAAAGGAACGGTAAAAATACCAGCTAAGCCCATGGAAACAAAGGCAACGATGTATTCGATAAGCACTTGTGATAAGGCTAAATACCACACTTTACCAAGGATAAAATGTAGTAAGCCCCAAATCAGCCCAGCCAATACGCCATATTTTGTGCCACGACGTAGTGCAAAGAGGACTAAGGGAATAGCACCAAACGAAGGTGTGAACCAGCTAGCAAAATCTGGAATATAAGATAAAGCCATGGCTAGCGCAGCAACAAGGGCAGTCTCAATCAAAGCAGACAGTTGAGAATTTTTCGACGACATAAAAAGCTCCTTCTAATACAAAGGAACTTTCTTTTTATCTGATAATTGTACAAGGCGATTTCAAATCATCGTTTTAAAAAAGTCATGTCACAATCCCTACGCTCGTACTAACGAGATCAGGTTATCAGGATTTCGCATAATGCGATCTCAGCCAGAAGCACTCCTTTGTGAAATTTTAATTATCTATAGTCTAGCACTTTTGAAAATGACTTGTCAAGAACTTTTCTAATTGCTTTCAAGAAAATTAAAGCCCGTAATTGTAATCATCATCTTGCATAGCTTCAACAGAACCAAGGAGATAACCATTTCCAACCTGACTAAAGAAATCATGATTAGACGTTCCTGTTGAAATACCGTTCATGACAATAGGGTTAACGTCGTTAGCAGTATCTGGGAAAAGTGGATCTTGCCCCAGATTCATCAGGGCTTTATTGGCGTTGTAGCGCAAGAATGTCAATACTTCATCAGTCCAACCAACACCGTCATACAGCGATTTGGTATAATTTTCCTCATTTTCGTAAAGTTGATAAAGTAAATCATACATCCACTCACGAAAATTGTCTTGTTCTTCTTCAGATAATTCATTGAAACCAAGTTGGAATTTATAGCCAATGTAAGTGCCGTGAACAGATTCATCACGGATAATCAATTTGATAATTTCAGCAACGTTTGCCAATTTATTATTGCCAAGATAATAAAGTGGTGTGAAAAATCCTGAATAGAAGAGGAAAGTTTCTAGGAAAGTAGAGGCAACTTTCTTTTGCAACGCATCCCCATTTTCATAAATATCATTGATGATTTTTGCCTTTTTTTGCAGGTAGTCATTGCTATTTGTCCATTCAAAAATGGCTTCAATTTCAGATTTTGTGTTAAGTGTTGAAAAAATAGAGGAATAAGATTTGGCATGAACTGACTCCATGAATTGAATGTTATTCAGAACAGCTTCCTCATGGGGGGTTCTAACGTCCGCACGAATCGCTTCGACGCCAGATTCAGATTGCATGGTATCTAGCAAAGTTAATCCGCCAAAGACTTTTCCGACAAGGTCTTTTTCCTCGGCTGACAATTTACGCCAATCATCAAGGTCATTTGATAACGGAATACGTGTATCAAGCCAAAATTGCTCCGTCAACTTTTCCCAAGTTGATTTATCAATGATGTCTTCAATCTCATTCCAATTAATGGCTTCATAATAAGTTTGTGACATTTATATTCTCCTAAAAGTGATTAAGAAAGCCAGCCAAACGACTGGGATTTCAGAAATAGTATTTAAATTTTTAAGATTGTTTTTTTCGATGGAGTAAGCTAACCTAGCAAGAGCAAGGTATTTTGCCAAGAGTGAAAATTACCCCAATGCTAACACCTTTTTGAATTCCTAAGCGAAAGTAGTTACTGCTTTGATTTTAGTTTTTGTAGAACAAGGACAAGTTTTCTAATCATGAATTACTAACAGCCGTTTACTGCAATGTGTCAATAAGCAAGCCGAT
This sequence comes from Mallotus villosus, assembly GCA_903064625.1. Lineage (NCBI taxonomy): Eukaryota > Metazoa > Chordata > Actinopteri > Osmeriformes > Salangidae > Mallotus > Mallotus villosus. The sequence goes on from CAEFZP010005686.1 coordinate 1,637,926, forward strand.
TTGTTAAAGTGAATATTGTCTTGTTCATGTTTAACAGTACACAAATCAAAGTTACGCCACGTAATTAATCGACTCGATACTAGCCGATTAATGGAGTTGTAAGTGAGTTAGTCGTTTCGCTATAACGTTTGCCGTCTTGTTATTAGGTCCTTTAGGACCAATAACAAGTGTTCAGTTAAATCACACAGCTTTCGCATTGGTTTGAGCCGACTTCATCACCATCATCGGTAAAGGTACGGATGTAGTAGATTGATTTAATGCCTTTATTAAAGGCGTAATGGCGCAGGATAGACAGGTCACGAGTGGTTTGTTTGCTTTGCGTTTTCCATTCATAGAGGCCTTGCGGAATATCGCTGCGCAAAAAGAGCGTTAGTGACAATCCTTGGTCAACGTGTTCAGTCGCTGCCGCATAAACATCAATGACTTTTCGCATATCCATATCATAAGCAGAAGTGTAATAAGGAATAGTATCTGTCGATAAACCAGCAGCTGGGTAATAAATCTTACCAATTTTCTTTTCCTGACGTTCCTCAATACGTTGCGTAATCGGGTGAAGCGACGCAGAAACATCATTAATGTAAGAAATAGAACCATTTGGAGCAACTGCTAGACGATTTTGGTGGTAAAGTCCGTCTGTCATCACAGCATCGCGAAGCTTAGCCCAATCCTCACCGCTTGGAATAAAATGTTCTGCAAAGAGTTCTTTCACACGGTCAGATTTTGGAATAAATTCACCTGTAATGTATTTATCAAAGTAACTTCCGTCAGCGTATTTTGAGTTTTCAAAACCTACAAATGTTTGCTGACGTTCACGAGCGATATGATTTGATTCCACCAAAGTCCAATAATTCATTAACATAAAATAAATGTTGGTAAATTCAATGGATTCTGGGCTACCATAATGAATGTAGTGTTGAGCTAGGAAAGTATGAAGCCCCATAGCACCAAGTCCAAAGGTATGCGCTTGTTCGTTGCCATGCTTGATTGTTGGCACAGCTTCAATAGATGAGGTGTCTGAAACAAAAGTCAAGGCGCGTGTCATGGCTTTGATAGAACGTCCAAAATCAGGTGAAGTCATCATATTAACCACATTTGTTGAGCCCAAATTACATGAAATATCAGTTCCCATTTTGACAAATTCTTGAGCGTCGTTAATCACGCTAGGGGTTTGAACCTGAAGCACTTCTGAACAAAGATTTGACATGATAATTTTACCGTCAATTGGATTGGTACGATTAGCTGTATCAATATTGACCACATAAGGGTAACCAGATTCTTGTTGTAATTTCGAAATTTCAGTTTCCAAATCACGTGCTCTAATTTTGGTTTTGACGATATTTGGGTTAGCGACCATTTTGTCATATTCAGCCGTAATATCAACATAGCTATAAGGCACGCCGTATTCACGCTCAACACTATATGGGCTAAAGAGATACATCTCTTCGTTATTGCGAGCTAATTCGTAAAATTTATCAGGTACGGTGATACCAAGAGAGAGAGTTTTGACACGGATTTTTTCGTCAGCATTCTCTTTTTTGGTTGATAGAAATGCCATGATATCCGGGTGGAAAACATCAAGGTAAACAGCACCAGCTCCTTGACGTTGCCCCAGTTGGTTAGAATATGAAAAACTATCTTCAAAGAGCTTCATGACAGGAACAACACCAGAAGCTGCCCCTTCATAACCCTTGATAGGAGCACCAGCCTCACGCAGATTTGAAAGGCTGATACCAACACCCCCACCGATACGGGACAATTGTAGCGCTGAATTGATAGAACGCCCAATCGAATTCATATCGTCAGTTACTGAAATGAGAAAACAAGAGACGAATTCACCACGGCGACTACGACCAGCATTTAAAAAGGAAGGTGTAGCGGGTTGATAGCGTTGATGAATCATTTCAGTTGCCAAATCACGTGCCAATTCTTCATTACCATCAGCAAAATAAAGAGCGTTAAAGAGGATACGGTCTTCAATACTTTCAAGATAATAATTACCGTCATTTGTCTTTAAAGCATATTGCTGATAAAACTTATAGGCGGCCATGAAAGATTTAAAACGAAATCCTTGCGCTTGCAAGTCCTTAGCCAAACTTTCAATAAAATCTGGCGTATATTTGCTGATAAATTCTGACTCGATATAATCATTGTCAATCAAATAGTTGATTTTATCAATAATCGTGTCAAAAGTCATTGAATTTGGAATGACATTTTCACGAAAGAAAGCTTTAAGGGCTTCTTTATCTTTATTAAGAGGAATTTGTCCATTCACAGGACGGTTAATTTCATTATTAAGGCGAAAATAAGAGACATCGCCGAGATTTTTTAGACTCATAAAGTAAGATACCAACGCTCATTAATGAAGTATGGTAACTCCTTTCTAATTTTAATATAGAAGATTTAGATAATTTCTTTTAATTTTGCAGGTTGAAAGCCAGAAAAAATAATGTCACCTGCTTTAACGACTGGCGCAGCAGAGAAGCCAAGGTCTTTTACGTAATCAATCATATCAGGGCGTTCGTCAATGTTGATTTCTTGGTAATCAGCTCCCTCTTTATCCAAGAGTTTTTTGGTCATTTTGCACTGCATACAGTTATTTTTTGAAAAAATTGTGATTTTATTAGCCATTAGGGCATCCTCCTAAAAAATATTTCCTTATGGGAAACTCAATGTTCATTTAGAATAACCAAAATTAGTCAAAAAAGCAAGAAATATCTCTCGAAAAAACACAATATATAGTATTTAAAAATAATATCACACACAAAATATTGTAAAATCAAGCTTTTTAGGAATGATAAAGTTTTACGTTACATACCATGTTATAAAACCTAACACAGCATTGTGAATTATACTTGACTAAATATTCTGAAAGTTGTATAATTAAAAAACCATTATTATATTTCGGGGGTCTGTACATGACAGAATTTTTATCAAAGTTTTCCTTCAAAGATGGTGAGTATTCGTATTTTAATCTTGAAGAAGCGGTTTCTCATTATGGAGGAGATATCAAGAAAATCCCTTACACTATTCGTATATTACTTGAAAGTTTACTCAGAAAGTATGATGGTGTAGATGTTACAAAAAATCACATTGAAAATTTAGCAACTTACAATCCTAAAAAAACAAGCGGAGAAGTTCCATTCAAACCAAGTCGTGTCATCTTACAGGATTTCACAGGAGTTCCTGTTGTTGTTGACCTTGCGTCAATGCGTGATGCCATTGTTGCCAACGGTGGAGATGCTGAACTTATTAATCCAGAAATTCCAGTTGACTTGGTTATTGACCACAGTGTTCAAGTCGATTTCTTTGGCTGTGACACAGCTTTAGAAGATAATATTAACCTTGAATTTAAACGTAACAATGAACGTTATGAATTTTTGAAATGGGCAGAAAAATCATTTGATAACTACCGTGCGGTGCCACCTGCAACCGGTATCATTCACCAAGTTAACATTGAATTCCTTAGTGATGTTGTCATTGAAAAAGATGGCATGCTTTATCCAGATTCAATGTTTGGTACTGATAGCCATACAACAATGATTAATGGTATTGGTGTTCTTGGTTGGGGTGTCGGAGGTATCGAAGCAGAAGCAGCGATGCTTGGTGAAGCATCATTCTTCCCAGTACCAGAAGTAATCGGGGTTCGTTTGACAGGTAAACTTCCTAAAATTGCAACCGCTACCGATTTAGCCCTTAAAGTGACACAAGTTCTTCGTCAAGAAAAAGTTGTTGGTAAATTCGTTGAATACTTTGGTGACGGTTTATCAAATCTTAGCCTTGCCGAACGTGCAACTATTGCCAATATGGCACCAGAATACGGTGCAACTTGCGGCTATTTCCCAATTGATGATGAAACGCTTAATTATATGCGTTTAACAAACCGTAAAGAAGACCATATTGCTTTAACAAAAGAATACGTCAAACACAATAATCTTTTCTACGATCCAGAGCATCAAGCGGAATACACTAAAGTCGTTGAAATTGATTTATCAACAATTTCACCAAGTATTTCTGGACCAAAACGTCCACAAGATTTGATTGATTTGACACAAGCCAAACAAACTTTCCAAGAAAGCTTAGTTCGTGAAGCTGGTGTTCAAGGCTTTGGTTTGACAGCTGATGAAATCAATAAAAAAGCAACCGTTCATTTTGATGACCAAGATATTGAGATTCAAACAGGACACGTGGCTATCGCAGCTATCACATCATGTACAAATACCTCAAACCCTTACGTTTTGATGTCAGCTGGTTTGCTTGCGAAAAATGCTGTTGAACGTGGTTTGCGCGTAGCTCCAACAGTTAAAACATCACTTGCTCCAGGGTCTAAGGTGGTTACAGGTTACCTACGTAATTCTGGTTTGCAAACTTACTTAGATACACTTGGCTTTAACATTGTCGGTTATGGTTGTACGACATGTATCGGTAACTCAGGTAGCCTTCGTCCAGAAGTGGCAGAAGCTATTACAGAGACAGACTTGTTAGCATCTGCTGTTTTATCAGGTAACCGTAACTTTGAAGGACGTGTTAATCCACTTGTCAAAGCAAACTTTCTTGCTAGCCCACCACTTGTTGTGGCCTATGCACTTGCTGGAAACACAAATATTGATTTAACAACAGAACCACTTGGCTTTGACCAAAATAATGCACCTGTTTACCTTAAAGACATCATGCCAACAAATGACGAAGTGGCAGAGTATGTCAATAAATACGTAACGCGTGAATTATTCGAGCAAGAATATGAGCATGTCTTTACAGACAGCGAAAAATGGAATCAAATTCCGACAGAAGAAAGTAAGATTTACCATTGGAATGAATCGTCAACTTATATCCAAAATCCACCATATTTTGACAATCTAGGTGATGATTTAGCGATTAAACCATTGAAAAATCTTAAGCCATTAGCCAAATTTGGTGATAGTGTGACAACTGACCACATTTCACCTGCTGGTAATATTGCTAAAAATAGCCCAGCTGCTAAGTATTTAGATAATCATGGTGTTGATTACGTTGACTTCAACTCATATGGTAGCCGTCGTGGTAATCACGAAGTCATGATGCGTGGAACATTTGCCAATATTCGTATCCAAAACCAATTAGCGGACGGTAAAATCGGCGGTTACACAAAATACAATGGTGAAATCATGCCAATTTATGACGCTGCTATGCATTATAAAGAAGATAATGTCGATACTTTAGTCATTGCAGGTAAAGATTATGGTATGGGGTCTAGTCGTGACTGGGCTGCCAAAGGTTCTAACCTTCTTGGGGTTAAAGCTGTTTTGGCTGAAAGTTTTGAACGTATTCACCGCTCAAATCTTGTTATGATGGGTGTATTACCATTGCAATTCTTAGAAGGGGATACGGCAGAAAGTCTTGGTTTAACTGGTCTTGAAACATACGATATTAATCTTTCAGAAAATCCTGGTATTCACGATATTGTTGATGTTGTAGCTCGTGATGACTCAGGTGAAAAACACTTTAAAGCCATGGTACGTTTTGATGCCGATGCTGACATTCGTTACTATAAAAACGGCGGTATCTTACCAATGGTTGTTAGAAAGAAATTGGAGGAAGCATAATCTATGACAGGAGGAAGCGGATTAAAAGATTTAATAGCTTGTAATACCCATATTAGTTCAATTATTGATGATAATTTATCCTACGCAGGTTATAATATTTCTGAATTAATGGATAACGATGCTAGTTTTGAAGAAGTGATTTACCTTCTTTGGAACTTGCATTTGCCAAATAAAGCAGAGTTTGATAGTTTTGTTAAAGAACTTCGTGAAAATTATGCTATTAGCGATGCGGTTGAACAATGCATTATGATTCAGTCGCGCAGCCATTTGCACCCAATGAGCGTGCTTCGTTCAACGGTTAGTTTGCTTGGTGTGTATAATGTCAATGCTGAAGATAATTCTGAAGAAGCAACATACGAACAATCTATTCAATTAATGGCTAAAATGCCAACTATTATTGCAACTTTTGCGCGTTTACGTGACGGGAAAACACCAGTTGCTCCACGTGAAGATTTAGGATTTGCAGCGAATTTCCTTTATATGTTAAACGGCGAAGAACCAACACCATTGCAAGTAAAAGCTTTAAATCGTGCCTTGGTTTTACATGCTGACCATGAATTAAATGCGTCAACATTCGCAGCGCGTGTCTGTGCGTCAACATTGGCTGATATTTATTCTTGTGTGACAACTGCAATTGGTACGCTTAAAGGACCACTTCACGGTGGTGCTAATGAACGTGTCTTTGACATGTTAACTGAAATTCGTGAAATGGGTGATACCAAAGCGTATTTGAAAGAAAAATTGGATTCGCAAGAAAAAATCATGGGCTTTGGTCACCGTGTTTATAAAACACAAGACCCACGTGAAAAATATTTGCGTGAAATGGCGCAAGCTCTTACCGAAGGTACTGAAAACGAAGTGTGGTTCAACTTGTCACGTGAAATTGAAGATTACATGAAACACACTAAAGGGCTTATCCCAAATGTCGATTTCTATTCGGCAACGGTTTACCATGTTCTTGGTATTGATAGCTCGATTTTTACCCTTATTTTTGCAATGAGCCGTGTATCAGGCTGGATTGCTCATATTCAAGAACAACAAAAAAATAACAAATTGATTCGACCACGTTCTCATTATACTGGAGAGCTCGGTTTGAAATACACACCACTTGAAGAACGCTAAAAAGCCTTAGAAAGGAAAAACGAGAAAAATGGCAGATAAAATCATTTTAGAAAATGGTCACTTGACTGTTTCTAACAATCCAATTATCCCTTTTATTGAAGGGGATGGCGTTGGACGTGACATTTGGAAAAATGCGCGTGCTGTCTTTGATGCAGCGATTGATAAAGCTTACCAAGGTCAGAAAAAAGTTGAATGGCTTGAGCTTTTGGCTGGTAAAAAAGCGCATGAAGCAACAGGAGAATGGTTACCAGAAGCAACTCTTGAAACGATTAAAGAAGATTTGGTCGCTATCAAAGGTCCACTAGAAACACCAGTTGGTGGTGGGATTCGTTCACTAAATGTTGCCCTTCGTCAAGAATTGGATTTATACGCTTGTGTGCGTCCTGTTCGTTATTTTAAAGGGATTGAAAGCCCGCTTAAAGAACCAGAAAAAACAAGCATTACTATTTTCCGTGAAAATACGGAAGATATTTATGCAGGTATCGAATGGAATGCTGGCACAGAAGAAGTGAAAAAAGTCATTGATTTCTTGCAAACTGAAATGTCTGTCAGCAAGATTCGTTTTCCTGAAACAAGCAGTATCGGAATCAAACCTATCTCACAAGAAGGTAGTGAACGTTTGATTCGCTCTGCGATTGAATACGCTCTTACTAACAATTTGACTAAAGTCACTCTTGTTCACAAAGGAAATATTCAAAAATTCACAGAAGGTGGCTTCCGTAGCTGGGGTTATGACCTTGCAAAACGTGAATACGCTGATGAATTAGCCAGCGGAAAATTGGTGATTAATGACATTATTGCCGATAATTTCTTGCAACAAATTTTGCTTAATCCTGAAAAATTTGATGTTGTGGCTTTGACAAATCTCAATGGTGACTACGCTAGTGATGCCCTTGCTGCCCAAGTTGGTGGTATTGGAATCTCACCAGGTGCCAATATCAACTACTTGACAGGTCACGCTATTTTTGAAGCGACACACGGAACTGCACCAGATATTGCTGGTAAAGACATTGCCAATCCATGTTCTGTTCTTTTGTCTGGTTGCATGTTATTTGATTACATTGGTTGGACAGAAGTGGCTAGCTTAATTACAGCAGCGATTGAAAAAACATTCGCTCAAGGTCAATTTACAGCTGATTTGGCGCAAGGAAAAGCAGCTTGCTCAACAAGTGAATTTGCAGCAAAACTCATTGAAAATTTGTAAAATAATAACCTAGAACAAGTCATGTTCTAGGTTTTTTGATATAATGAGAATAGTTTGAATTTTAGAAGGTTGGAGTTTTATGACATATTCATTGGCAGACATTGTCTTTTTGTTTTTTATTTATTCGTTTGTAGGTTGGCTTTGGGAGACGGTTTATTGTTCGATTAAGGATAAGAAGTTTGCTTATCGTGGTTTTCTAGTGGGACCGTATTGCCCCGTTTACGGCTTTGCAGTGACAACGGTTTTACTAGCGACAGCGCCGTTTCAAAGTAATATTTTATGGCTGTTCTTGAGTGGTTTGCTTGTAGCAACAGCATTTGAATACGTTGCAGGCTGGCTGTTAGAGACGGTCTTTCATATGAAATTATGGGACTACAGTCAGGAGTTTGGTAATATTCAGGGACGTATTGCACCGCGGATATCACTTTTCTGGGGATTTGGAATTGTTGTTCTCGTTGAATTTATTCAACCAGGAGTGATGTGGCTAATTAATCACCTGAATGATTGGGTAGCGTTAGGTATTGTTATTGTGATGACAGCAGATTTGATTTGGACAGTTGTCGATACGGTGAAATTCCAACAAGCTGCTATTGCTTTTGAAAAATATGTTCGTGCCGAGCAAGAAAAATTACGCGAATCAGTACGAACAGAAGTTGGTGATTTAACACAGCAAGCTGAAGTCTTTAGCAAACGTTTGGAAAATTTACGACTTCACATCAATGAAACCTTGAGAGAAAAAGGAATCGAGCCATTCCGTTTCAATCAACGTCGTATGCTTAGAAACTATAAAAACTTCCGCTTAACGACAGCCCCATTTTTGAACGAAATTCGTAAACAAACAGCTGCCTTAAAAGAAAAACGTAATGAGAAAAAACAATCATTAAGATAATAAAAGCACCCTAACAGTGAGGATTCCTCTCGCCAGGGTGCTTTTTTATGTTGGTGTCTATGTTTTATTGCCATGAGGTTGGGAGCGTATTTTTTAGAATTGACAATGACTAGTCAAATAACTAACGGTATCACTGATTATGCACGACTATTATTATAAAGGTAAAAAGTTTTTTTGTAAATATTTGAAAATAAATGAAAAAATTTTCTTTTTAAAAAGTGCTTGACCTGGAACGCGTTTCATAAATTATACTTTAGTCAAATCAAACAAGCGAGGTAAAAAAGATGATTAAACGTATTTTTTCAGACATGGATGGGACACTTCTTGACAATACTGGCGCAGTTTCAGAGGAAAATGTTTCTCTGATTAAATCAGCTGGCATTCCAATGACCTTAGTATCAGCCCGTGCTCCGATGGAAATGATGGCAGCGATTGAAAAATTAGATTTGACGGGTGCACAAGTTGGCTTTAATGGTGGTTTGATTTATCGTGTTGACAATGGTCGTGTTCTTCCGATTCACAGTCAACCAATAGCAAAAAAAGATGTTCATACTCTTCTTGGTGCGATTCATGAGAAATTTCCAGAGATCAGTTTGTCATACTATGATTTGCATAAATGGTATTGTCATGAGATTGATAAGGGAATTCTTTTTGAGCAGAAAGTTACGCAACAAAAACCAACACGAACAATGTTGCTCAGCCATTTCTTAAAACCTAAAAAAGAGATTTATAAGTTAAAGATGATTGTCTTTGATGAGAAAACGTTAACAAATCTACAAGAATTTGTGCTATCATTAGGGATAGACACGATTGCGGTGCAGCAATCAGGAAAACATTATTTGGAAATCACTCATGCGGCAGCTAAGAAATCAGCTGGTATTGATTATATCATGCAAAAAGAAGCTTTGAGCGAGGGAGAAACTGCGGCTTTTGGCGATGGGCACAATGATTTGCCAATGTTTGAACGGACGAGTTTTCCAATTGCAATGGCAAATGCTAGCCCAGATGTGATTGCCCAAGCTAAATTTATCACATTGGTTAACCAGTGCAATGGTGTTGGTTATGGAATTCATAAATTTTTGAGGAATGTTTAAATGGTAACAATCAGAGATATTGCAGAAAGAACAGGTTATTCTAAAGCGACGGTGTCGCGTGTGCTTAACAATCATCCTTATGTGTCAGATGACGTGCGTCGAAAAATTCAAGCAGTGATAAAAGAGCTTAATTATACGCCAAATTTGGTCGCAAAAGAATTGAGCGCTGGAAAGACTAATAAAATTGCGGTTGTTATTCCTCACAATCGTCATCCCTATTTCACTCAGCTATTGAATGGTATGCTAGATGAAAGTAAGAAAACAAACCATAATTTGCTTTTACTACATTCGGGCTACAATGAACTTTCGGAACGTGAGTATTTAGAACAATTACGCGGTCATGCTTTTGACGGGCTTATCTTTACGTCACGTGAATTGCCGATAGAGACCATTGCCTCTTATGCACAATACGGTCCCATTCTTTTATGTGAACCACTTGACAACCCTCTTTTGAAATCAGTCTATGTTGACCGCTACCAAGCTTATAATGATCTTAATGTCTATTTGGCTGAAAAAGGCATTAAATCACCAGCCTATCTTTTTACGAGAGCTGATGAAGCTAGTGCGACTTATCGGACAATGGTTTCTGTTTTAGAGCACTTTCCGCAATATCAAAATTCAGCTGTTTTTAGTGGCATTTCTAATTTTCAAGATGGTTATAATTGGGCAAAACAGCTTACGCAGGATTTTGATGCAATTGTGACAAATGAGGACCAAATGGCTTATGGCGTTATCAAGGCTTTTAAGGATGATGGCAGAGCTTTGCCGTTGATTATCGGGCAAGAAAATCAGCATATTAGTGAGTTACTTGGGATTCCGTCAGTAGAGCATTATTCTTATGAACTGGGGAAATTAGCAGTACGTCAGATTTTGGCTGATGAAAATAATCCCCTTGCCATTCCGTCAAAATTCATTCGACGTTAGTGAAAATAAAATGTTTTAATTTTCAGAATATTTTTGTTATAATAGAGCTACTTAATTGAGAGAAGGAGTTTATCATGGCAAAAACAATTCACACAGATAAAGCACCAGCAGCAATTGGACCTTATGTTCAAGGAAAGGTCGTTGGTAATTTCCTATTTGCTTCAGGTCAAGTGCCTTTGTCACCTGAAACTGGTGAAATTATCGGAACAACTATTCAAGAACAAACTAAGCAAGTTCTTAAAAATATTTCTGCTATTCTTGCGGAAGCAGGCACAGATTTTGACCATGTGGTTAAGACAACTTGTTTCCTTAGCGATATGAATGATTTTGTACCGTTTAATGACGTTTACGCTACGGCGTTTAAGGCTGATTTTCCAGCACGTTCAGCAGTAGAAGTCGCTCGTTTGCCAAGAGACGTCAAAGTTGAAATCGAAGTCATTGCTTATCTTGACTAATTTTATTTTGGGCTTAACCCTGAATGGCAGCAGTTGATTTCTGCCTAGGATAACATAAAAACTCCCGCTTAGTTAGAAGCTAAGCAGGAGTTTTTTGTGTTAATTAGCGCTTGTGAGTGCTGCTTTTTGCATTTTCTTGGCAGTTGTCATCATCAAGCGAATGCGGTTTAATTGGTTAACTTCTGATGAACCTGGGTCGTAATCAATTGGAGCAATATTAGCACCCTTGTATTGACGACGAAGTTCTTTAACCATACCTTTACCAACGATATGGTTTGGCAAACAACCGAATGGTTGGAGACAGACAATATTTTTGACATCATTGTTGAGCAATTCAATCATTTCACCTGTTAGGAACCAACCTTCACCAGTATGGTTACCAATTGAAATAATCTTAGAAGCACCTTCGGCAATGTCATAGATAGACTCAATACCTTCAAAGCGTTCAGATTTTTCAAGGGCTTTATTCATTGGTTTTTCAAGGAGATTAATGGCATCAATACCAAGCTTAGCGAAGCGTTTAGCTTTTTGGCTCATATTAAGCTCGTCAGCTTTCCAAATTTGGTTGAAAAGTGAATAATTCATAAAGCCAATAAGGTCAGGAACAACGGCTTCACCGCCTTCATTTTCAATGATAGCAACGATGTCGTTGTTAGCTGTTGGAGCGTATTTGACAAGGATTTCTCCAACGACACCGACACGAGGTTTTTGTCCGAAATCAACGGTTTCAAGGGTATCAAACTCTTTGATGATACGTTTCATGTTATGATTAAATTCAAAATATGAACCTGATTTCACATTTTTACGAGCGATTTCAAGCCATTTATCATAAAGAGCGTTAGCAGAGCCTGGAACGGCTTCGTATGGGCGAACACGATAGAGCACACGTTCGAATAAATCACCATACAAAACGCTGATGAGTAGGCGTTTGACGAATGAATAAGTGAGGCTCCAACCTGGTGTTTCTTCGGTACCTTGATTTCCCATAGAAATGGAAACCACAGGAACTTGAGGGAAACCAGCGTCTTTCAGAGCTTTACGTAGAAGTGGAATGTAGTTTGTTGCACGGCAACCACCACCAGTTTGGGTCATCATAACGCTGGTATTATCAAGGTCATATTCGCCGCTTTGAAGAGCTTCAATCAATTGGCCGATAGAAATGATAGCAGGGTAGCAGGCGTCATTATGGACGAATTTCAACCCGACATCAACGGCTTTTCTGTCCATTGCAGGTAAAATGACAACGTTGTAGCCAGCGTGTTTGAAGGCTTCTTCGATAAGACCATTTTGGTGAATTGGAGAAAGCATTGGCATAAGAAGCGTGTGTGTCCTTTTCATTTCTTTAGTAAAGACAGGTTCTTTGCGTTCTTCTTCCTCATCGAATTGGCTATCAAATTGTGGTGCTTGGTTGAAAATGTGGTCAAGATTAGTTTTTTTGAATTTTTTATCACGTTCTTCAACGGCAGCTTTGAGGGAACGGAGACGAATTCGGATAGCACCGAGGTTACTACCTTCGTCAATTTTGAGTACGGTATATAGTTTGTTGTGACCACGCATGATTTCTTCGACTTGGTCAGTTGTTACCGCGTCAAGTCCGCAACCAAAGCTGTTTAGTTGAACAAGCTCAAGGTTTGGATTTTTAGAAACCACCTTGGCAGCCGCATAAAGGCGAGAATGGTAAACCCATTGGTTCACAACACGAAGTCCTGAAACTTCTTCAAGACCAGCTACCATATCTTCTGTCAAAACATGGAAGCCTTCTTGCGTGATGATATTGGCAATACCATGGTTGATTTCAGGGTCGAGGTGATATGGACGACCTGAAAGGACAATAGCCTTTTCACCTTTGAGAGCAAGAGTAGATAAGAGCTCATCAGCTTTATCTTGCAAATCTTGTTTGAAATCAGCTAGTGCTTGATAACCATGTTCAACGGCATTTTGAATATCTTCAGCTGTAATATCTTCGTATTCGCTGAAAGCTTTAATCAATGATTTTACAACAGATTCGTGGTCAGCCAAGTTAACAAATGGATGGAAATATTTCACCTCACCATTACGGATAGGGTCCATATTTTTTTCGATAACTTCTGGGTAACTTTGAACGATTGGGCAGTTGTAGTGATTAGGCGCTTTGCTATTTTCGATTTGTTCGTAAATAACACTTGGGTAGAAAATAGCGTCAACTTTTCGGTCAATCAAACTTTGAATGTGTCCATGTACCATTTTGGCAGGATAACAAACGGTATCACTAGGAATAGTTTCAATCCCTTTTTCAAATAATTTTTTATCAGATTTTGGTGAAAGTTGAACACGGAAACCAAGGTCTGTTAAGATAGTGTGCCAAAGTGGGTAATTTTCATACATGTTAAGCACACGAGGAACACCGATAATGCCGTGTACAGCATCTCGTTTAGCAAGTGCTTTGAATTTAAAGAGTTTTCTATATTTATAATCAACAAGATTTTCTTTTTGATTGCTGCGGTCAAATTTGATTTTAGTGACTTTTTCAGCTCCGCGTTCACAACGGTTACCAGTGACAAATTTTGAGCCATCGTTGAAAATCGTCACCGTCAATGCGCAGTTATTTTCACAAAGTCCGCAACGTGTGAATTCCTTTTGGGTTGTGAAATGATCTAGTTCGTCAAGCCCCATTAAGCTTGATTTGGCACGATTATGTTCAAGTAATGTTTCGGTCATGCTTCCCTCCTTTTACTAGACTGTTGCCATTTCAACGGCAGGTGCTTTAGCGGTTTCGTCTTCGTATTTTTCTTGGGCAATAATGGCGCAGCCGTAAGCTCCCATTAGACCAGCAATACTTGGACGAACAACTTCGCGTTCACTGACCAATTCAAAGGCACGGAGCACTGCTTCATTGTAGAAAGTACCGCCTTGGACAACAATTTTTTCACCTAAATCTTCAGGACGTTTGAGTTTAATAACCTTATAAAGCGCATTTTTGATAACAGAATAAGAAAGTCCTGCAGAAATATCAGCGACAGTAGCGCCTTCTTTTTGCACTTGTTTGACTTTTGAGTTCATGAACACTGTACATTTTGAACCGAGGTCAACAGGGTGTTCAGCTAGTAAAGCAACTTGTGCAAAGTCTTTAACGTCGTATTTAAGTGATTTGGCAAAGGTTTCGATGAAAGAACCACAACCAGATGAACAAGCTTCATTCAATTGAATACTTGAGAGGGCGCCGTCTTGAACACTCATGGCTTTCATATCTTGTCCTCCAATATCGAGGATGAAATCAACACCAGGGTTGAAGTAATTAGCAGCTTTGAAGTGGGCAACGGTTTCGACTTCACCATAGTCAACGTGCAGGGCTGCTTTAATCAAATTTTCACCATAACCTGTTACGCAAGAGCGTGCGATAAAGGCTGTGTCTGGTAATTGGCGATAAACTTCTTTAAGAATTTCGATAACATTTTCAAGTGGTTGTCCTTGGTTGTTGCCATAGTGTTGGAATAAAATAGCACCTTCGGGGTCAGTCAAGACAACTTTTGAGGTTGTTGAACCCGCATCAATTCCCAGAAAGACTGGACCAGAAGCTTTGGCAATATCTTTATAGTCAACACTTGCTTCATTGTGGCGAGCGCGCCAAGCGTCTAATTCAGCTTGGTCTTTGAAAAGAACATCTAGTGTATTTTTAGGAACTAGCGATTTTGAAGTATTATTTTCAAGGTTATGAATGATTTCTGATAGTGCTAATTGCGCTTGGTCTTCATCTAAGGCAGCTCCCATGGCAACGAAAAGTTGCGGATTTTCAGGGAAAATAACATTTTCTGGTTTAATATTGAGTGTTTCAATGAAACGTTGACGAAGTTCACTCATGAAGAATAGTGGTCCGCCAAGAAAGGCAATATTTCCAGAAATTTTACGCCCTGAAGCCAAACCAGCAATGGTTTGATTAACAACGGCTTGGAAAATAGAAGCTGCAATGTCCTCTTTGCGAGCCCCTTCATTAATCAATGGTTGGACGTCTGTCTTGGCAAATACCCCACAACGGCTAGCGATTGGGTAAATTGTTTCGTAGCCTTTGGCTAATTCATTAACGCCGTTGGCATCTGTTTTCAAAAGTTCTGCCATTTGGTCAATGAAAGCACCTGTACCACCAGCACATGTTCCGTTCATGCGTTGTTCAAGGGCATCTCCAAAGAATGTCATCTTAGCATCTTCACCACCAAGTTCGATAACAACATCGGTTTGTGGAATGAATTTTTCAACGGTAGTGGTAGCGGCAATAACTTCCTGAACAAATGGAATTTTTGCCACATCTGCCAAGCCCATTCCTCCTGAACCAGTGATAGCAATACTGACGGTTTGGTCGCCGATTTCTGAAATAGCTTCGTTTAAAACTTTAATTGTTGCCGTTTTAACATCTGAAAAGTGACGTTCATAACGTGAGAATAATAATTGATAGTTATCATCGAAAATGACAACTTTGACGGTTGTCGATCCGACATCTATACCTGCTTTATACATATATAAATACCAAAAGTGTTAGAAGGCGGTGGGAGTGAGATGAAAAACGAAATTCTTAGAAATTTTTCACTCTTATCCACGCAAATAGGTCTTTAACACTATTTTTCCTTTCTTTGGTTTACCTAACACAGTGTTACCCTGTTAACAATCTGTTGCTTATTCAACAAACTGTTTGCTATAATAGTATTATAGAATACTCTTTGTCAAATTCAATCGCTAATTTTTAAAGTTGTGTTGTTTAAACAACATATATTCGACAAAGTGTTGCTTATCTCGGAGGAATGAACCGATGAAATTTACGGATATTCGTTATTTAAGAACTGAAAAATTAATTTTTGATGCTTTTGCCAAACTGCTCAGCGAAAAACCTTACGAAAAAATTACAGTGCAAGATATTGCTGACGAAGCAATGATTAATCGTGCCACTTTTTATGCGCACTATGCGGATAAGGATGAACTCCAAAATGGGATTCAACAGCAAGTTTTGGACCAAATGTCTGATATGATTGACGGTGCTCAAATCACAAATGGTGACCGTGTCAAGGTGAAAAGAGCCGAAAAATTATTGACTGATTTTTACCATGGTTTGGAGAAAAATTCAGCCATTGCTAAAATTGTTCTGCGCAGCATTTCGCAAGAAGTTATGCAAGAAAAATTTGGAACACTTCTCCATGAAAAATATGACCACCTGCTTGCTAAACTGAATGTTACAGAATCTGGTGAGCAAGTTCCAACAGAGTTTATCGTCGCTTACTTAACCAGTATTTTTACAGGTACTTTGCTATGGTGGATAAAATCAGATTTTTCTATGCCAGCTAAAGAATTAGCACGCTTGGTCCTAACCCTCATCAGCAATGGGCACCTAACCGTCATGGGCGTTATTATTGACCGCGAGGACTAACAAAACATTAAAAATAACCATTCAAAAGCTGAGAAATCAGCTTTTTTGTTTTTTAATAATATTGAAAATGTGTTAAGAAGAATGGGAATTTTATGCACTTGAAAACCCATTGATACAGTTTTTGGTTCGTTTCGAAAAAATTTTATGATAGAATAGGGAAAAACATCAAGGACATGGGAGGAGATTTGATGGAAATAAAAAGCGATTTATCTGCGGCGCAACAACAGGCAACAGCGTTGACAACTGCTAAGGATCAATTGTTAGCAGATACGTCGTCGGTTACGTTGGATGAGCAGACAACCGTGCAAGGAAATCCAAAAGCTAAAGCCGTCATTCAACGGGGGAAATGGCTAACCAGGTAAAAACAGCTTTAGCCACGACAATGGAACATTTGCATTCGGTGGCTAGTGATTTTGAAGTGGTTGACCAAGAGGGAGCACAGGCGATAAAGGGAGAGTAGGATGAAACGGTATGAAATTGAAAACCAGATAGAAGAGACCTATGTGGCTCGGCGAAAAACAGCGGAATTACAGGAAACCTACGAGTATTATTCAGGAATAGCGGCTCAAGCAGAGGAGTTTTTCTGGCAAGATGGTTATCAGAGTCATTATGCGCCTCGTTTTGAAATGGCTTTAGACATGACGAGTCGTTATCGTCACCACTTGGTTGGGGAAGCGGAGGAAGAGATTGCAGATCTGAGGAAAAAGGAATACGATCTGGAAGATGCTTTAACAGACCTCTTGCGAAAGGAGGTTCAAGATGAGCATTGATATGTTTTTAGAGGACTCACAAAGTCAAGCACAAACAACCACCAGTTATTGCCAACACCAACTAGAAGGGTATCAAGCAATCCAACAAGCCATTAACCAGTTTGTTTCCGATACAGAAAGCTTAAAAGGTAAGGCTTATGATTCGGCTAGAGCCTTTGCGGAGACGGTTCTCACTCCTTTAGCCCGTGGTGGAGAACTCTATGAAGAAACTTTAAGCCAATTGATTAGCAAACTGCCGAATGATTATATTGAGATGGTAGACGGAAAATCTTGGCGAGAAGACGAGTTGATTCAACGCATCGACCAGCAACAGCAGTGCCTAAATGTTCTGGAAGAGGCGGAGTTGCAATTGTCCTTAATTTCAGTGATGTCATTAGAACGCAAAACGAGCCTTCATCAATACCATGCGGAATTGATTGAGATGCATGCGGAGCTCAAACGGACTTATGAAGAAATCTTAGAAAAGCTTTACGCCTTTGACACTTATTCAGCCAGTATCTTTGATGCGTTATCTGATATTGATACGCAAATGACGCTTGGGTTATCTCAAATCGACCAGTCTTGGAATACTCAAACAGGCACTTTTCAAGCGATGGCGAATATGTCTTGGGCAACGGTTCTAAATAACCAGTATGCGGTTAAGGATGTCACAGCGACTAACGAGGAAAAAGCGTTCATGGCTAACTTGATGACCCAGTACGGCTTTGATGCCGAAACTGCTCAAATTATCCTAGACGTTAAACGTGGAATTGACAAAGAGTTTCCGAAACTCTCGCAAAATGAACGAGATTATTTGTTATTACTCACCATGGGGAATTTTGTTTATGGTGAGGATGCTGCAACAAGTTCTGGTATTTCAGGTAAAATAAAGGGATATATTAAGGATGCGATGTGGATTAATACGGCAGGGACTTATCATGAAGTTGATAATCGCTTACTAGTTTCTACAGCAGAAGACTTTTTAACTTATCTAGGGATTAAGCAAGATGATATTGATAAGTTACGTTATAATGTTCGTCTGCAGAACCAAATTAGTTCAGACAATAGGAAAGATATAGATTTTCTTAAAGCAAGAGCCAGTGACTATCAACTGTACAAACAAAGTGCAGAGTCAATATATGGTACGATGACAGATGCAGAATTTGAAGACTTTTGGAATAGTAAATATCAGAGTTATGCTAATCAAGCTGACTTTGCCCATCAGTCGATTACCATGGCAACGATTTTGTATCAAAATCCACTAAGAAACGCCAATATCTACACTTTTGATAATGAAAAGACAAATGATTTAGCGGGTTGGCGAGGAGATACCACAGACGATGCCTTTGTGGAGCCAAGTATCGGAAATGATGATTATAAAGCCGATTTAGATGCAGTCAATATTACCGAATTGATGAAGACAGGTCTTAGCTATCAAGAAGCAACCAATCGGTATTATGCAGACCTTGGAAAAGGGACATATACTCGTGCTGATAAGTTTTTGGAATATAAAGACTTAGACGATATAAAATCAACGATTTATGACAGCTTGGTTCCAAAAGATTATCATGAATTTGCTTCGGGTAATTCTGGTTATTATGTGTCTAAAAGTGATGAAGAGTGTGAGCAGTACCTTAAGGAACATTACTCTGCCACAGCTGACTTTATCACGGCGTTAGAGAATGGTCAAAATGAACTTTATGAGGATTAAGAAGATGAAACTAAGTAAAAAATGGCTGTTTTTGGTTATCCCGTTACTATTGGCTTGCCTGGGCTACATTGCTTATCGTCACTACTATATTCATAATATTTTTGATGAAATTTACTATAATCAACGAAATTCATTAGGAACACCAGCTTTGGAAAAAATTGAAGGAGTGTATAATCCTGCTGGTAGGGAACCAACAGGTGATCAGGTTAGTGAAGCTTATAATTTAGATAATTTACCTTCAGGAATTACAGATATAGATTTTTCTTTTAATTTTTCAAATGAATATGGGGATAGTACGCAATTCACTATTGTCATCAAACAGGTGTTGGCAGATGATAGCACAGAGGTAACCACTAGTTATAATTACTATTCTAAAACGAAAACGCTAGACAGAGTATTGTGGGTTAAAGCCGAGACTTTTGGATTGACGTCCAATAAAGAAGATGTCACTAATGCTTTGGAAAAAAATGGTACAACCTATAAGAAATTTACGAAAAAAAGTGACGATGTTTTGAAGTCCATTGTCCTAAAAGATTGGTGCTCTGTTTACAATAGCCGATATTCTCCAGATGATTGGGGAGATGTGACTGTCAAGAGCAGATGGGAGGATTGACGAATTTTCTGGGAAGATATTTTAAAGAGGGGGATTAATGAAAAAGAAAGTATTTCTAATGTTAGGACTTGTGATAGTAGTTGTTCTATCTGGCTATTGGTTCTCCATTTATCGTAGTTTAAAGAATCCCTTTGATGAGATGATTTATTCCGAAACACAATCAACAAAAGTAACTCTCTTTACTCCTCTAAGTACTGTGATAGATAGTGATGAGCACTATAAAGCTGATGAAGTACTGTCTATCTTAAGTTATGATGACTCTATCCTTAACAAAGCTGAACAATTAGACGTTTTTATATCTCCGTCAACACTAACATTTACTTATAAGCTAGAATTGGAAAAGCAGGTATATCTTGGGCATATTTTATACCTATGATGCAGATAAATCTACCTTGACACAGTCTACATATCTATCCAAGCAAACAGAAGATGGGAGCGAAGAGACCTACCATGGTGATGATTTATTAACCCAATTGTCTGCTTACGGTAAAGATTTAGACTGGCTTCAAACCACAAGTCAGACTGTTTTAGAAGATGATATTTTAGGGCTTTGGTTTAAGAAAGGAAGTCATCGTTACTCTTTGGATAACTTAGGCAACCTAACCATTACTTACGATGATGTTTTGAATAATAACTAAAAAGGTGGTTATAATTGTTAAGCGTTCTTTATGAGGATTAAGAAGATGAAACTAAGTAAAAAATGGTTGTTTTTGGTTATCCCGTTGTTATTGGCTTGCCTGGGCTACATTGCTTATCGTCACTACTATATTCATAATATTTTTGATGAAATTTACTATAATCAACAGAACTCATTAGGAACACCAGCTTTGGAAAAAATTGAAGGGGTGTATAATCCTATTAGTAGGAGACCAAATGATTCATTGACACATGAATGGTATGATGAAGAGCACCTGCCAGATTCTGTGACTAGCTTAGGTTATACATTTAATTATGCTAAAAAACGCTTTTCTTTTGAGATTAGGTATGATATTGGAAATGATAGTCCTCAAACATTGAATATCAGTTATCAATATGATGTTAGTAAGCGACAACTTTCAAGGAAACTATGGATATTTAACGGTGCTACTCACGATAACAATAAAGAGTATGTGCAAACATTTCTTGAAGAGTATGGCAGCAGCATTGATGAGTGCATCACTTTTGGTGATAATGTAGTTAAGAACGTTCTTCTTAAAGACTGGTGCTCTGTTTACAATAGTCGATATTCTCCAGATGATTGGGGAGATGTGACTGTCAAGAGCAGATGGGAGGATTGACGAATTTTCTGGGAAGATATTTTAAAGAGGGGGATTAATGAAAAAGAAAGTATTTCTAATGTTAGGACTTATTATAGTAGTTGCTCTATCTGGCTATTGGGTCTCCGTTTATCGT
Organism: Mallotus villosus; assembly: GCA_903064625.1. NCBI lineage: Eukaryota > Metazoa > Chordata > Actinopteri > Osmeriformes > Salangidae > Mallotus > Mallotus villosus. The sequence goes on from CAEFZP010005686.1 coordinate 1,659,047, forward strand.
AGTTTAAAGAATCCCTTTGATGAGATAATTTATTTCGAAACGCAATCAACAAAAGTAACTCTCTTTACACCTCTAAGTACAGTTGTTGGCAGTGATAGGCATTTTAAAGCTAGTGACGATTTTATCAGTCTGGACTATGATGAAAATTTGCTTAATAACGATGAGTCTATGTATACCTTTATATCTCCGTCAATACTATCATTTACTTATAGCGTTAACATTGAAGAGGATGTAAAAGTAGTTGTTGCTTATAGTTATAGGGCAAAAAATGCTAGACTAACTCAATCGGTTCATCTCTCTGACCCAAAAAAGACCTACCACGGTGATGACTTATTACCCCAATTGTCTGCTTACGGTAAGGATTTAGATTGGCTTCAAACCACAAGTCAAACCGTTTTAGAAGATGATATTTTAGGACTTTGGTTTAAGAAAGGCAGTCATCGTTACTCTTTGGATAACTTAGGCGATCTAACCATTACTTACGATGATGTTTTGAGTGGTAGTAACTAAACAATAGTCAATATTCCCCAGATGCTTGGGGTAATGTGACGGTTAAAACACAATAGGAAAATTGGTAGTTTTATTCAAAAGCTGAGAAATCAGCTTTTTTGTTTTAATTTTGTTATAATGAGGGAAATAGAAAGAGGGAATTTATGAGTGATGAAGAGCTAATTTATGATGGTATTGATCATCAATTGTATCCAATGGTGGAAGGTGTCTTCCTTTCTGAGCTAGATGTTCGTTTGCGTGGGATTATCAAGCAAGAGCATCCTGAACTATCGGATAATGATTTTATCAGTAATAAAAATTTAACGCATTATCGGATGTTATTTTTGGATGAAATGATTGATAAAGCCAATCGTAAGAATGATTTTGTCCGAGAATCGGTTTACGATGTCGCTAAGGGAAAGAATTACACAGCATTGGACGTGCAAGACCAGTTGGATAAGAAAATTACCTTTGGTCAACGAATTGCTGATGATGTGGCACGCTTTGGTGGTTCATGGACGTTCATCATTTCATTTATTGTTTTTATGGTAATTTGGATGGCGATAAATGTCATTAAGCCTTTTGGAATTGCCTTTGATGAATATCCGTTTATTTTGCTAAATTTGGCATTATCGACAATTGCTGCAATCCAAGCTCCTTTGATTATGATGAGTCAAAATCGTGCATCAGATTACGACCGTTTGCAAGCAAAAAATGATTACAATGTCAACAAAGTTTCAGAAGAAGGCATTCGGCTATTGCATACAAAACTTGACCACTTGGTACAACAAGACCAATCAGATTTGTTAGAAATTCAAAAATTGCAAACAGAGATGTTGGCATCAATTACTGACCAAGTTGTTGAATTGCAAAAGCAAAATAAAGACTTACTTGAGGAAATGAATGCATTAAAACAAACACAGAATTAAGGCAATTTTTTAGGAGAGGGTAGGTATGAAGAAAAGTATGATGATTACTTTACTGACTATATTAGCGTTGGTTCTCTTGTTCTGTGTGGTTTATGTTGTAAAAGTTGGAAGTGTGAAGAAGCAATTTACTTATTCAACAGAGGTCGTTAGCAATCCTTTAATGGGATATGCGCCTGCGGCGACTGAAGAAATGGTGACAGATGATGTTACGCTTTTGTATGTTGACATTACTTGGCGAGAATTAGAATCGCAAGAAGGCGTTTATAATTGGGATGACATTGAATCTGAAAATCAATTTGATAGATGGCGTAGTGAGGGAAAACATCTTGTTTTACGTTTTATATTAGATTATCCGAGTAATGAAAAGCATAAAGATATTCCAGACTGGCTTTACAATCGTCTGGATGATGCGGGGGATTGGTACGATTCGGATTATGGGAAAGGTTTTTCACCTAACTATGAAAGCAAGGTATTGATTGCTGCTTATGAAAAGGCTGTTCAAGCAATGGGAGAACGTTGGGGTGATGATGAGTTTATCAGTTTTATCGAACTAGGAGGACTAGGGCACTGGGGTGAATGGCATGTTGATAGCACGGCAGGCATTCGTCAGTTACCAGATGAATCCGTTCGTGAACAGTATGTCACACCTTGGTTGTCAGCTTTTCCAAATGCTAATTTGCTTATGCGCCGACCGTTTACAGTAGCGAGTAAAAATGGTTTAGGGCTGTATAATGACATGGCTGGAAATCAGAAAGCTACTCAAGACTGGCTAGAATGGATTGCCTCAGGTGGTGTTTATTCGGAGACAGGGGAAAATGACTTAGCGGCAATGCCTAATGCTTGGCAAACAGCGCCAATCGGTGGTGAATTGACAAGCTCAGATAGCATGAGTAGCCTTTTAGGTGATAATCTGTCACAGACAATAGACCTAGTAGCCCAGTCACACACAACATTTTTAGGACCTAAAATTGCTGAAGATATCGGTGATGATAACGCTAGTTATGATGAGCTGTTAAAAAATATGGGCTATCGTTTGTGGGTCACATCTGCAAGTGTCAAGCAGAGTTTATCTCAAAAACTAACGCTTAAACTAATGCTAAAAAATTCAGGTGTTGCTCCTTTTTATCGAAATTGGACGAGCTACATTTATTTAAAAAATAAAAATGATGACAGCGTCCAAGCAATCGCCTTAGACTTAGATGTGACTAAAATTCTTCCGGGCGAAGAACAATCGGTGAGTGTTGAACTCCCCGTAGAAAATCTAAAAAAATTAGAGAAAAACTACAGTATTTCTTTAGGAATTGTTGATCCAATGACAAATCAAAATGCGATTCATTTTGCAGTATCTGGGCAAGAAGATATGAATACCTTGCTTTTGTTTGATTGGTAAAACTAAGAACAAGTTGGAATAAGCAAAAAGATTAGAATGATTAATTCTAGTCTTTTTATTTTGCAGCAAAAGTATTAAAAATACCGTGGTGAACAGCAATTTTATTAAAATAAAAAGCAAAAAATGTAATATGAAATTATTTTGAAGATTACATTATCATTAAAAATATAAATATTGTTTGTTAAAATACCAATAAAATGATAGAATTTTGCTAAATAAGTTTTTTATTCTTAAAAAAATCAAATATTATTAAAATAAAAGGAAATAAAATGGCGATTTTAATAGCAGGAAATGTTGAAGTGTTAAAAGAAAATGATTTGTTAAAGATGTTTCCTGAAGAAAGAGTAATAGTTTTAGGGAATGTCAGTGACTCAAAACACCGAATTCGTAGTATTGATTGGGAAAATCAAACTGACATTGGACGACTTTTAACTGTTTATCACGTGACCTCGATTTTATATTTTTCTAAGTCCGTAGAACCCTCAAAGGATCTTGATGGCGAATTATTGCAGATTAGAAAAATCCTCAATGCCTTAACTGAGGATTTTTTCGTGGAATTTTTATATGTAACAGGACCTGATTTGCGTTTTGAAACGGAAAATAATCGTGGCACTATGCTATCGGCTTATGAGCAAATTCTCCGCCGTTACTCACAGAAGCAACAGTTCTCATTAAAGATTCTACAATCGCTTTATCTCTATCAATTATCAAATCAAGCAGATGGCTTGCGCAGTATTTTAACATCAGATAAGGACGTCACGCTACATCCAAACCAGAAAGCTTATTATATTTTTGGGCGAGATTTATTGGATTTGTGTCGTCGTATTTTTGATAATTGGACTAATACCTTTGAAAGAATAGAAGTTCCAGATAGTTTTGGCATAACTTTTCAGCAACTTTTTGAAGAGCTCAATATTTATGGTGCTACATTTTCTGAAGAAGCCCCATTGTCTGTTTTGAAGCCACAAACTTCTAATCTGAGAAAAGACTATGGTTGGTTTCCAAAAGTTTCTCTTTTAGAGGATTTGTCAACACGTGACTTGCCAACTTCTGCTAAAGAACAAAAAACGCTTTCGTTAGCGGATAGATTAAGGAAGTTGGCTAAGTTAGATAAAACATCAGTTAAAGTGATCGTTTTAATTGTTTTGTTTATTCTTGGGGAAATGTTGTCACATTTATTGAGCAATCAAATGTATTTTAAAACGGTTGACTATCGCTTGTTTGCCATTGTGATATCTGGCTTGAGCTTGGGGATGTTTTACGGTATCTGGGCAGCTGTTTTTGCATCAATTGGACTGATTATTCAAAATATTCTGGCAGGCGAGACGAATTTGCAAACGCTCTTTTTTGAACCAGCCAATTGGATTCCGTATATCATCTACCTTGTTTCTGGTTTGGTGAGTGGTTATGTTAAGGAAAAAGATCAAGCTGATTTATTTAGAATTTTAGCGGAAAATGAGCATTTGGAGCAACAATTATCTGATGAACAATCGTTTGTTGAAGATTTGTTGTCAGAGAAAGTTGAGCTAACACATCAGATTTTGGAGCGCCAAGATAGTTATGGTCGCATTTATCGCTTTTTAGAAGATTTGGAAACACCGTATCTGGAAATTTTTATGGTCAAATTATTGGATTACATTAGCAATATTTTTGATACAGATGAGATTGCCATTTATGAAGTAAGGGATAATCAGACAAGTAAGTTGCAGTTGACAACGGCACAAAATACCACTCATCTCATGTTAACCGCAGAACAGTTAAGTAAAGTTAGTCAACAGTTGGTTAACAATACAGTTTGGGTCAATCAGCATTTGCGGGATGATTATCCAATGTATTTGGCGGGAATTTTTGCCAATGGCGAACTGCGTTATTATCTATCGCTTGACCATTTACCGACAGATAAATTGAATCTTTATCATCAAAACCTGTTGAAGTCTTTAATGGGATTGGCAAGTTTGAGTTATCGACGTCTTCATCAAAAAACAACGTCAAATGTTCAGCATGAGATTTTGGAAGAAAAAGTCTTTTGTCAAAAATTATTGGCGTTAAAGGTAGTTGATTCTCCTTATTTTGTGGGGCAAGTGTTGCACTTAGGCGTTGTAGCAGAGGAAATTCCTAAACCAACATTGACAAGCTTGCAGAAAGAATTGTCACTTTTTGACAGCTTGGGACAAGTTGATAACCAGCTTTGTTTGTTGATTAATACTTACACGCAATCTTTAACGGAATGGCATGAGAAATTGTCTGACTTAAGTTTTGATGTTGTTGACGAATGCAATATTGAGGAAACGATTGAGTCTATTGCATTTAGGCAAATGATGTCGTGAGGAGGAGAGGTTAATGTTATTTGCTGTGTTTTTGGGATGCCATTTAATTATTGTTGCTAGTTTTTTCTTAGTAGCGAAAACGAAAACGATTCAACTTGATTTTTATCTCAAATCACTTCTTGTCTTTTTACCGCTTATTGGTGCTATATCGGTTCTCTATATTTTAAAGGACAGAAAATCACGCTTTGTCGATGGTGAACCTGCTTTTGAAAAAGTGATTCCTTGGTTAATAGATGATACGGTTGAGCAAAATCAATTGGAGATGAAGGAAAATGTCATGCTTGACATTACAAATATTGTTCCTTTTCAAGAGGCGCTTTTGCTTAATAATTCGGGGATTAAACGTGAACTGATTATTGATGTTATTTTTGAGTCGCCAGATCAATTTGTCCCCTTATTACATCAGGCACGTTTGAACGAGGATGTCGAAGTGGTTCATTATGCCACAACGATTCTTTCTGAATTGACCGCAAAATATGATGAGCGTTTACGTCAGTTGGAGGAACGTGTTCAAAAAGAACCTGATTCGCTAGAGAAACGTCAGAAATACACTGACTTTTTAGAGAGTTATATCAATAGTGGGATAGCAGAGGGACATTATGGTTTGACATTGAAACAAGCTTATATTGATGAGGTTGAGGATTTATTGGCAAAGGGGTTCCCTGTTGAAAAATCACGTTTGCTGACTTTGGCAGAAATCTATCAGAGTTTGGGTGATTTTGCGAGCTTGGAACGTTTATTAACGAAGCTTTTTGAGCTTTTTCCAGATGATCAAGATATTTGGATGTTGAAACTGGATACGATTGTATTGAAGAAATCAAGTTCTGATTTGAAACGATTTTGGCAAGATTTAGAGCAAAATCATGTTTATTTTTCAGCAGAAAATAAAGCCAAATTAGCATTTTGGCAGTAAGTAAGAATGAGGAAAACAGATGTTTAAAAAAAGAACGTTTAAATTTACGCTGATTCTCCCGGTTTTTCTTATTCTTGTGGTGTTGGCAGTAGGGCTGCTAATTGAGCGTAATGGGATTAGTTACTATAGCGATACTAGTGACAGTTATTATTTGTCTGATAATCAAGTTAAAACTAAGGCGGAAGCTTTGGCTAACGTTTCAGCGACCAATCTATTGATTTATGATTCAAGTAATGAGACATCTGCTAGTGCTATTGATAATTTTAAGCAGATTTTTGAAGATATGAAGGTTGCAACGGCTTACGTTGACATTACCAATGAAATGGTGCCTGATTTTACGACCTTTGATACGATAGTTATTTTAACGCCAGATTTAGAACCTCTCGGCGAAACTGCCCTTCAATTAATGGAATGGGTTGAATCAGGTGGGAATGTCATGTTTGCAATGACATTGCAAAAAGATGATGTTGTTTCAATCATTGAACATAAAATTGGTGTGGTTAATTCGTCCTACACTTATGCAGAGGTTGGAGAAGTTTCAATTAAAAATGGTTTCATGTTGGGAGCAGGTCAAGATTACAACATTGATGAACCGTTTGAGTCTGCTTGGGCAGTTGAACTTGATGACAATGCAGAGGTTTACTTGACAACAGGAGACGACAGTAAAATTCCTCTGGTTTGGGAATATGATTTAGGAAGCGGTCGCGTTGTCGTTGATAATTTTGGTATTTATGTCAAGGCAATGCGTGGTTTTTATTCTGCATCGTATTCGTTACTAGGAGACGTTGGTGTTTATCCTGTGATAAATTCTGCGGCTTTTACCTTAGATGATTTTCCCTCACCAGTTCCAAGTGGTGATGCGAAATACATTACGCGCGATTATCAGATGACGGTGTCTGATTTTTACACGAATGTTTGGTGGCCAAATATGGTGAGCCTAGCTGATAAATATGGCATTAAATATACGGGCGTTATTATTGAAAACTATGAGGACGATACGACAGGAAGCACCGAGCGTCAGTCGGACAGTTCGCGGTTTACTTATTTTGGTAATATGCTGTTACAAATGGGCGGTGAAATTGGTTATCACGGTTACAATCATCAACCCTTGATGTTATCGGATACGGATTACGGTGATGCTTTTTCTTACAATACGTGGACGAGTGATACAGCGATTGAAAAGTCGTTAGATGAATTAATGGATTTCACGGAGAATTTGTTCCCAACGAGTGAACATTCGGTTTATGTTCCGCCTTCAAATATTTTATCGGTAGAAAGCAGAGCCTTGTTAGCGAAGAATTATCCAAATATCAAGGTGATTGCTAGTAATTACTTTTCAGAAGAGTTTGTTTATGAGCAAGAGTTTGAAGTGGCAGATGATGGTGTTATCGAAGAACCGCGGATAACGTCAGGAGCTATTATTGATGATTACACGAAATTGACGATGGTTTCTGAGTTGAGTATGCATTATGTGAGTCATCATTTTGTTCACCCAGATGACCCTCTGGACGTTGACCGTGGGGCAAAATTGGGTTGGGCACAATTGTACAAAAATTTGTCTAAGCAAATGTCGTGGTTGTACAAAACAGCGCCTTCTATCCGAAACATGACAGAATCACAAATGGGTGGCGCCATTCAACGTTTTTCAAGCATTACGGTCGAAAAAGAAGAAACGGCTGATTCTTATCAATTCAATCTCGGTAATTTTGTTGATGAGGCGTATCTGATGGTGCGGTTTAACAGTGATAAGCCTGGTGATGTGACAGGCGGTAGTTTGGAACATTTGACGGGCAATCTCTATCTTTTGCATGCAACGTCAAGCACGGTTACCATTGCTAAAAAATGAGAATTTAGGAAGGAAAATAGGTGCGTATTTGTTTAATTTTGGAAGGGTGTTATCCTTACGTCAATGGTGGCGTGTCATCATGGATGCACAATTATATTAATGAAATGACTGAGCACGAATTTGTTCTAGTGACCATTGGAGCAAATGCTGAAAGTCGTGGTAAATTCAAATATGAACTGGCTGACAATGTGGTCGAGGTCAAGGAAGTTTTTCTGGATGATGCTTTCCAAGTTTCTGGAAATTCTGACTTCAAAGAAACATTTAACGATACGGAGAGACAAGCATTGAAAGACTTGCTATCTTGTCAATCTCCTGATTGGGAAGTGTTGTTTGACATTTTTAATCAGCGTCAGATTAATCCGACTGATTTTTTGGAAAGTCAATTGTTTTTGGAATTGCTGACGGAAATTGTTGAGGAAAAACATCAAAACCAAGCTTTTGCAGACGTCTTTCACACAACACGTTCCATGTTATTAACAGTTCTTTATCTAATGACCCAAGATATGCCAAAAGCCGATGTTTATCATTCTATTGCGACAGGTTATGCAGGGTTACTGGCTTCTTTGGGAAGTTATCAGCATCAAGCACCGTTGTTGTTGACAGAGCACGGCATTTACACGCGAGAGCGTGAGGAAGAAATTTTGCGGTCAGATTGGGTGTTGCCAACAATGAAACGACAATGGATTCAGTTTTTCTATATGCTGTCAAATCTTATCTATGACAAGGCTGAGCGCGTGACGAGCCTTTATACCAAAGCGAAGTTTATTCAAGAAGAGGTTGGGTGTGACATTGAAAAATGTCGAGTAATTTCAAATGGGATTCATTATGACCGATTTTCAGCAATTCCTTTGAAAGAAGAAGACGGTTGGATAGATATTGGCGCGGTCGTTCGTATCGCACCTATCAAGGACATTAAGACAATGCTTTATGTCTTTTATGAATTGTCTCGCAATTATCCCAATACGCGTTTGCATATTTTGGGTGCTGTTGATGATGAAGACTATAACAGAGAATGTCATCAATTGATTCGTCAACTAGGCATCAAAAATGTGATTTTTACGGGGCAAGTTAATGTGGTTGAATACATGGAAAATTTGGATTTTACCATTTTAACAAGTATCTCAGAAGCACAGCCATTGTCTGTCATTGAATCCATGGCGGCTAGGAGACCTTGTGTGACAACTGATGTTGGCTGTTGTCGAGAATTGTTGGAGGGAAATAAGGATGACCACCTCGGCATTGCTGGTTATTGCATTCCGCCAACTTATCGAACAGGTCTGACACATGCCATGGAAAAAATGTGCAGTTCCCGTCAGTTGCGATTGAAAATGGGTGAAATTGCTCAAAAACGTGCGAAAACTTATTATCTCTATGAGATGATGATTCAGCAATATCGTGATTTGTATTTGGAGGTGGTTTAATGGCTGGAATTGGATTTGCCATTAATAAGGTTGTTAGAGAAAAACGTTTGACCTCAAAACCACGCGCCTTTGCTTATGCCTCGATTGTTACTGTCGCACCACTTTTGTTGGGTGAACTAGTCTTGCTGACGGTCTTTATTTTGTCAAATTTGGCAAAAGTAACGATTACTGACCGCAATCTGATAGTTGCCATTATCACTTATGGTTTACTTGGTTCGCTTTTGATTAATGGCTTTGTTTCCTTGGTGATTTCGCGGTACTTGTCGGATAAGATTTATTCACGAGATATTCGCCATGTGTTGACAAGTTACTGGGGAAGTCAATTTTTCACGCTAGCAATCGGTGGTAGTTTATACGGTGTCTTTCTATTATTTTCACATTTGGGCTGGTTGTATGGTATTTTGGCGTGGCTGTTATTTTGTGAATTGTTGTTGTCTTGGAATGTGATTAATTATTTGACGATTATCAAAGATTATTGGGGAATTTTCAGAGCATTTCTTGCAACGATAGTAACGACTTTGGTGATGAGTGTTATTTTCTTGTTCATTCATTTGCCAGTTGTCATTGCGAGTTTAGCAGGCATTATTTTTGGATATGCTAGTTTCTTTATTTTAGCAACCAATCTTTTGTACCAACAATTTCCAAATAAACTGGATTATCATCACATGTTTGATTTTTTGAATGGATTTGATGATTATTGGGAATTGGCGGTAATTGGCTTATGCACACAACTTGGTCTTTTAGGGCATATTGTTGTGATTTGGTTTAGTCAAATTGGGCAGCAGGTGCGTGGTTTCTTCTATATTGCTCCTTATTATGACTTAACGGTTTTCATAGCTTCTTTGACCATGCTAGCAACAACGGTACGTTTTATCGTTTCCATGGAAGTTGATTTCTTCAATACTTATCGCAAGTATTACCTTAGTTTTACGAATGGCGCGACGTTGCAGGAAATCAAAAAAGCTGAAAGAGACATGACTGACAGCTTGAGAAAAGGCTTGGGACGGACTGTTTGGGTTCAATTAATGGTTACGCTATTAGCTATTTCTGTTGGGACAACGATTCTAAATGCTTTGCCACTAGGTTTTAATACGACCATGAATGGTTATTTTAGAATCTTGTGTGTGGCATATGCGGTTTATGGCATGGCAAATGTTGTCACTTTATCTACGATTTATTTTGGTAATTTATCAGGCAGTTATCGTGCGAGTATTGCTTTTGCCTTGACTTCTATCTTAGCAACGGTTGCTAGCTTATATACTAATAGTCTATTTTACGGTTTTGGCTTTTTGGTAGCAACAATGCTGTATTTTGTCATGGCTTGGTTAAATTTAGAAAAAATCAGTAGCAATCTAACCTATCAGATTTTAGGGCGGCAGCCATTGATTTATGTGGAAAAAAATGGTGTTTTTCACCATTTGGCAAGTTTTTTAAATCAAAAAATGCTTGCTTTGACTAGAAAGGGGAATTATGAAAAATAACAAGAGCTTTTTATTAGTCATTTTACTGTTAGTGGTGACAGCTGGACTTGTTTTGATTTTTGGGCTTTTTACCAATAATGATGACGACGATTCAAGCGACACCACAACGCAGTCAACAACGACTGTTGCAGGGGATAGTTATCATTTAACGGATAACGATGCGCTTTATGAAACAGAAGATTATAAAGATGTTCAGACTATGTATCTAACCGTTTCACGTGGGAATGATAGTGATAATACCAACCATTCATGGTCAGAAGTTAATAATTTATCCGTTTATGATTATGACAAAATGGGAGTTGACCGCTATAAGATCTCGGCTTTGTTGCAAGTGGGTGATGAAAATGGTCCCATGACTGGAGAGCTTGGCTATGGTGAAAGTGCGCCTAATGCAACAGTTCAAATTCGCGGACAAAGTTCAAGTAAAAACCAACAGAAGAACTATAAAATCAAAATTAAACAAAATAAGGGCAGCTGGTATGGGCAACGAACGATTAATCTGAATAAACACCAGACAGAAAGTCTTCGTTTTCGAAACATGATGTCATATGTGTTGCTTCAGGATATTCCACAAGTGTTAAGTTTGCGCACGCAATTTGTTCATCTTTATGTCAAGGATACGACAGGAGATAAACCAGATGAATTTGTTGATTATGGCTTATATACCCAAGTTGAGCAGCTTAATAAAACAGGAATGAAATCTCATAATTTGGATAGTAGTGGTCAACTGTACAAGGTCAACTATTTTGAATTTATTGACCCTGATAATGTCATCAAATTGGCTAGTGACCCTTATTATGACGAAGAAAAATTTGAAGAACTCCTTGAAATTAAAGGGTCAACTGACCATACAAAATTAATTAATTTAATTAAAAAAATCAATGACACCTCCATTGATTTTGAGGATGTTTTAGAAGAAAACTTTGATGTTGAGAATCTCTCCTATTGGATGGCGTTCCAGATTTTGATGGGAAATCATGATACCCAGAGTCGGAATATGTTTCTCTATAGTCCGCTTAATTCTCAGCGGTGGTATATTATTCCTTGGGATAACGACGGGTCGCTTTTTGAAACAGAATATCAAATCAAAGGTTCAAGTGGGGATGCGTCATGGGAAACTGGTATTAGCAATTATTGGGGTAATATGCTGTTCCAACGTGCGTTAAAAACAAAGAGTTTCCGTGAATCTTTAGATGCTGCGATTGAAGATTTGTACAATAACTATTTGACACAAGACCGCATAACATCGCTATCAAATGAGCTTGCAAGTGTTGTTAAACCGTACATTTCAGAAACACCAGACAGTACTTATCTTGGAATTTCAATGGCGGATTATCAAACGGTTTTGGATACTTTGCCGTCAGAAATCAAAGGTAATTATCAAAAGTATTACGACAGTTTCAAAAAGCCAATGCCATTTTTCATTGGTGTGCCAAGTAAAACAAGCGATAACAAATTGAAGTTAACTTGGGATAATGCTTATGATTTTGATTCGGAAGATATTACTTATACGGTTGAAGTTTCTAAAAACTATGATTTTTCAAGCACTATATATAGGAAGGAAAATCTAAAATTAACTAGCACAGAAATGGATTTACCTGATGCAGGTCAATACTTTATCCGTGTCACAGCAACAAATGCTTCTGGAGAATCTCAAGTCGCCTTTGATTACTACGTAACGAGCGAAGATGGCAAAGTTTCTGGTGTGAAATCCTTCTTTGTCAATGCTGATAAGAGCATAAGTGAGGATACCTATGAAGAAGACTAAAGAAGCGTTTCGTCATGAGCAAAAATACTTGATTTCGTTAAAGGATAAACACCTCATTCGTCAGCGGATAAGAAATATTATGGCTTTGGACAAGCACGTCAAACAAGAAAGCTATACGATTAGAAGTCTTTATTTCGATGATTATTGGAACAGTGCTTATGAAGATAAGCAAGCAGGTGTCCTTATTCGAAAAAAATACCGCATTCGCATTTATAATTACACCGACCAAGTGATTAAATTGGAACGGAAACGTAAGCATGGTGCTTATATTTATAAAGAAGATGCGCCGTTGACAAAAGAAGAATTTTACAAAATTTTGAATGGTGATTATGGCTTTTTGCTGACGAGCTCACATCAGCTTTGTCGTGAATTTTATGTTGAATGTATGGCTAATGTTTTACGTCCACGGACGATTGTCGATTATGAGCGTGAGCCATGGACCTTGGAAGCGGGAACTGTGCGAGTTACCTTTGATGAGAATATTCGGGCTGCTGTTGGAGGTTTTGATATTTTTGATGCTAATTTACCAACACTTGAAGTGTTAGAACCAGAAAAATTGGTCTTAGAGGTCAAATATACGGAATTTTACCCAGATATTATCAAAGAAATTATTCCAGCAGATGCCACAGAATACACAGCGGTTTCTAAGTATGTTCTTTGCTATGACAAGACAAATTATAGCCGTAGTTTAAATGACTATTGGTACGATAATTAATAAAAAGGGAAGAAAGAGGAAAGAAAATGAGTATTAATGATGTTTTGAAAAACTCCTTTGTGAGTTCTTATACAGGAGATGATTTAGGACAAATTCTGTTATCACTCGTCGTGTCTATTATTATGGGAGCGGTGATTTATCTGATTTACCGTCAATTTTTTACAGGGGTCGTCTTTTCACGTAGTTTTGCGGTGACCTTGGTTGGGATGACTATTTTGACTTGTATGGTTACCTTGGCGATTAGTACCAACATCGTTATCTCACTTGGTATGGTCGGTGCCTTGTCTATCGTCCGTTATCGCACGGCGATTAAAGATCCAATGGACCTTCTCTACATTTTCTGGGCAATTACGACAGGGATAACAGTCGGTGCAGGAATGTATTTACTAGCGATGGTAGCAGCAGTTGTCATGGTTGCACTGTTTTACATCTTTTATCGCAACCAACAAGCTGGAAAAGTTTATATTGCAGTTATTCATTATCACCATGATGAAACAGAAGAAAAAATCTTACAATCTTTTGGTAAGATGAAATATTTCTTAAAAGCTAAGACGGTTCGCAAGGGATTGATTGAATTATCTGTGGAAATTTTCTGTAAAGATGAAAATTTGAGTTTTACAGATAAAATCCAAGCACTTGAGGATGTGGATGACGTTACGCTTATCCAATACAATGGGGAATACCACGGTTAAAAATTTATAGTTAAAGGGAAAGTGGAGGAAATAGAATGTCCGTTTTATTAACAGGAGGAGCAGGTTTTATCGGTAGTCATACAGCAGTTGAACTCATTTCAGCAGGTTATGATATGGTTATTGTCGATGATTTTTCAAATAGTTCGCAAGAAGTTCTGAACCGTTTGAAAGTCATTACTGGTCAAAAAATTCCGTTCTATAAAGGTTCTATTTTAGATAAAAATTTTTTAAACAATGTTTTTTATGAAAATGACATTGAGGCGGTGATTCATTTCGCAGCGTTTAAGGCAGTCGGAGAATCAGTTGAACAGCCGTTAAGCTATTATCAAAATAATCTGACTGGGACATTGACGTTGCTTGAAGTGATGAAAAATCACCATGTCAATCATATTGTCTTTAGCTCTAGTGCAACGGTTTATGGCATGAATAATGTGTCACCGTTGACTGAGGATTTACCAACTTCAGCCACAAATCCTTACGGTTATACGAAAGTAATGATTGAACAAATTTTGACTGATGTGGCTTATGCTGACAAAGACTTGTCTGTGACTAATTTACGTTATTTCAATCCTATCGGAGCACACGAAAGTGGCTTAATCGGTGAAGCACCAAATGGCATTCCAAATAATTTAGTGCCATACATTAGCCAAGTGGCTGTCGGTAAATTAAAAGAATTAAGCGTTTTTGGTAATGATTATGATACACCAGACGGAACTGGTGTGCGTGATTACATTCATGTTGTTGATTTGGCAAAAGGTCATGTTGCTGCGCTGAAGAAAAATCTTGCTAGCAAAGGAGTAGCGGTATATAATCTTGGAACAGGTCATGGTTACAGTGTCTTGGATTTGGTGAAGACGTTCGAAGAAGTCAATCATGTATCCGTTCCGTACGTTATCAAAGGTCGCCGAGCTGGCGATATTGCTACTTGCTATGCAGACGCAAGCAAAGCCAAAGAAGAATTGGGCTGGACAGCACAAAAAACACTGCAAGACATGATGCGTGATTCATGGAGATGGCAAAGCCAAAATCCAAACGGTTATCAAGCTTAACAATACTATTTTGAGTAGGTGATAGAGACAGGGTTCCCTGTCTTTTCTTTTAAATTTTTATGTGAAAAGGTTTTTCTAATCAATCTTTAGGCTGAATTTTGTTATAATAAAACTAGTAGGTAAAAGGGGGACAATTATGTCTGACAAAAGTATTAACTTAGTTATTGTAACTGGGATGAGTGGAGCTGGTAAAACGGTAGCAATTCAATCATTTGAAGATTTGGGTTATTTCACGATTGATAATATGCCACCAGCTTTGGTACCAAAATTTATTGAGCTAATTGAACAATCTAGCGACAATAATCGTGTGGCACTCGTAGTCGACATGCGTAGTCGCCTCTTTTTCAATGAAATCAATTCTGTTCTTGATAAAATCGATGCCAATCCAAAAGTTGATTTTAAAATTTTATTCTTGGATGCGACAGATGGTGAATTGGTTGCTCGTTATAAAGAAACACGTCGTAGTCATCCATTGGCAGCTGACGGACGTATTTTAGATGGTATCAAACTTGAGCGTGAATTGTTAGCACCGCTGAAAAATTTGAGTCAAAATGTGGTTGATACAACAGAACTCACACCACGTCAACTCCGTAAAACCATTTCAGAGCAATTTTCAAGTGAAGAAAATCAAGCGTCCTTCCGTATCGAAGTGATGAGTTTTGGTTTTAAGTATGGCTTGCCGCTTGATGCTGATTTGGTATTTGATGTGCGTTTCTTGCCAAATCCCTACTACAAACCAGAACTCCGTGACCAAACAGGACTCGAACAAGAAGTCTATGATTACGTCATGAATCATGAAGAATCTGAAGAGTTCTATCAACATTTGACAGGCTTGATTAAACCAATTTTGCCAGGATATCAAAAAGAAGGAAAATCTGTTTTGACGATTGCTATTGGTTGTACAGGTGGTCAACACCGTAGTGTTGCCTTTGCGCACCGTTTGGCAGAAGAATTGAAAGAAAATTGGGCTGTCAATGAAACCCACCGTGATAAAAATCGTCGTAAGGAGACTGTGAATCGTTCATGAGAAAACCTAAAATTACCGTTATCGGTGGAGGAACAGGAATTCCCGTTATTTTAAATAGCTTACGGCATGAAGAAGTTGACATCACAGCGATTGTGACGGTGGCTGATGATGGTGGTAGTTCTGGAACTTTGCGTTCTGTAACGCAGCTAACACCTCCAGGCGACCTTCGTAATGTCCTTGTGGCGATGAGTGATATGCCGAAATTCTACGAAAAAGTTTTTCAATATCGTTTCGCTGAAACTGATGGTGCTTTGGCAGGGCATCCACTTGGCAATTTGATTATTTCAGGCATTGCGGAAATGCAAGGTTCAACCTACAATGCCATGCAGTTGCTAACAAAATTTTTCCATGTCACAGGAAAGATTTACCCAGCCAGTGAAAATCCATTGACTTTGCATGCTGTCTTCAAAGACGGTCACGAAGTTATTGGCGAAAGTCATATTGCTGATTATAAAGGTATGATTGACCACGTTTATGTCACAAATACTTATAACAATGAAGAACCGACTGCTAGTCGAAAAGTTGTTGATGCGATTATGGATAGTGATATGATTGTTCTGGGACCTGGTTCGCTTTTTACCTCAATTCTGCCTAATCTTGTCATTCCAGAAATCAAGAAAGCCTTGCTTGAAACCCCAGCAGAAGTGGCTTACGTTTGTAACATCATGACCCAATATGGTGAGACTGAGCATTTTACTGACGCTGACCATGTTGAAGTGCTCAACCGCCACCTTGGTAAAGATGTGATTGACACCGTTTTGGTTAATATCCAAGAAGTGCCGCAAGATTACATGAATTCTAACGAATTTGATGAGTATTTGGTTCAAGTAGAACATGATTTTGCAGGACTTCGCAAGCAGGTGAAACGTGTGATTTCATCAGATTTCTTGCGTTTGGAAAATGGCGGCGCTTTTCACAATGGCGATTTTGTCGTTGAGGAATTAATGAATTTGGTGAGGATGAGGAAGCGATGAGTTTTACAGTAAAAGTGAAAGAAGAACTGCTCAATTTGTCGCGGTTTGATAATAGCGAATTATCAGCAATCATTAAAATGTCTGGTAGTCTCGGCTTGACAGGAGACGGACTTACCTTGTCTATCACAACGGAAAATGCTAAAATCGCTCGTCATATTTATGAATTGATTGAAAATCTTTACCATGTTCAGCCAGAAATTAAATACCACCAAAAGACAAATCTGCGTAAAAACCGTGTTTACAATGTTTTTGTGGCAGCAAACGTCAGAGAAATTTTGAATGACTTGCAGTTGGCTGATTCTTTCTTTGGCATTGAAATGGGAATTAACCCAACTATTTTAGAAGATGATGATAAGGGACGCGCTTATTTGCGCGGCGCTTTTTTGGCGACTGGAACCATTCGTGACCCAGAATCTGGAAAATATCAGCTGGAAATTTTCTCGGTTTATCAAGACCACGCCGAAGATTTGGCGAATTTGATGCGAAAATTTATCCTTGATGCCAAGGTCATCGAACATAAAAATGGTGCGGTAACCTATTTGCAAAAAGCAGAAGACATCATGGATTTTCTTTTGGTTATTGGTGCTATGGAATGTAAAGATATTTTTGAAGAAATTAAGATTATGCGTGAGACGCGCAACGACGTCAATCGTGCTAATAATGCGGAGACGGCAAACATTGCCAAAACTGTGACAGCTAGCATGAAAACAATCAATAATATCATTAAAATCATGGATACGGTTGGACTTGAAACTTTGCCAATTGAACTTCAACAAGTGGCTAAAATCCGTGTTGAAAATCCTGATTATTCCATTCAACAAATTGCCGACCATTTGGAAGGCACATTGACCAAGAGTGGTGTTAACCATAGATTACGTAAAATCAATAAAATTGCAGATGAATTATAGAAAGTAAAAGGAGAAGCGTATTATGGCATGTACAACAATATTAGTAGGTAAAAAAGCGTCTTATGATGGTTCAACCATTATTGCACGTACGGAAGATTCACAAAGTGGCGATTTTACGCCAAAACAATTTATCGTGGTGAAACCAGAAGACCAACCACGTCATTACAAATCAGTCTTGTCTTCATTTGAAATGGATTTACCAGATAATCCAATGCGCTACACGTCAGTACCAGATGCCTTGCGTAAAGACGGTATCTGGGGCGAAGCTGGTATCAACGAAGCCAATGTTGCCATGAGCGAAACTGAAACCATTACGACCAATGCGCGTGTTCTAGGAGCTGACCCTTTGGTTGAATCTGGTATTGGTGAGGAAGATATGTTGACATTGGTACTTCCTTACGTTCGTACAGCACGTGAAGGGGTAGAACGTCTCGGTGCCATCCTTGAACAATATGGAACTTACGAATCAAACGGTGTTGCCTTTTCTGATGTTGATGAAATTTGGTGGTTGGAAACCATTGGTGGTCACCATTGGATTGCTCGCCGTGTCCCAGATGATTGTTACGTCACAAATCCTAATCAGCTCGGTATTGATCACTTTGAGTTCAATAACCCAGATGAGTACATGTATTCAAAAGATTTGCGTGATTTCATCGCAAGCAATAATTTGGATTTGACTTACTCAAATGAACACTTTAACCCACGCTATGCTTTTGGTAGCCAACGTGATAAAGACCGTCATTACAATACACCACGTGCTTGGGCAATGCAACGTTTCTTAAACCCAGAAATCGAACAAGACCCACGTAGTTTCTTTATTCCATGGGCACAAAAACCTTACCGCAAAATTACGATCGAAGATGTCAAATACGTTTTGAGCAATCATTACCAAGACACAGAATTTGACCCGTACGGACCAGAAGGAAATGCGGTCACACAACGTGCCTTCCGCACAATTGGTATCAACCGCACTAGTCAAACAGCCATTCTTCAATTGCGCCCAGACCAACCGCACGATACCACAGGGATTCAATGGTTGGCATACGGTTCAATGCCATTTGGAACAATGGTGCCATTCTTTACTCAAATTTCAACGACACCAGCCTATTTTGCCAATACTGGCAAAAATGTCTCAACAGACTCATTCTATTGGGCAAATCGTCTTATTGCAGCAATTGCTGACCCACTTTTCCACCAACATGAAGGTGATATTGAAGATTATATCGAAAAAACAATGGCAGCAGGACATGCACGAATCAAACGTGTCGATGCCGCTTTAGCAAACGGAGAAAACATTGACTTTGATGCCGAAAACCAAGCCATGAGTGACTTTGTCCAAGAAGAAACTCAAAAACTGTTAAACAAAATCCTCTTTGATGCAAGTAATCTCATGACAAACCGCTTCTCAGTCAGTGATTAATAGCATTCTCCCCTCTTGAACCTTACCCCACTCAAGAGGGATTTTTATTTAACTTTTTTTGCATGAAAAAATAATTTTTGTGAGAAAAAGCTTGCAAAAAACTTAAATTATGCTATACTTAACCAGTAAACTATTAACTAGTTAAGAAAAGGAGTTGTCATGAAGAAGAAATTTCTTTTATTGATAAATTTAGTTGCACTTTTATTTGCTTGGCAAATCAGCCATATCAAGCAAGTTTCGGCAGATGACAAGATTGATGTTGTCACAACTTTCTATCCTGTTTATGAATTTACCAAGGCTGTTACGGGAGATACTGCAGATGTAACCATGTTAATCAAATCAGGAACTGAACCACACGATTTTGAACCATCTACAAAAAATATTGCAACGATTTCAGACGCTGATGTTTTTGTCTATATGGACGATAGTATGGAAACATGGGTTGATAGTGTTGAAAAATCCATTGATTCAGACAGTTTGACAGTTGTTAAATCAACGGGAGATATGCTATTAATGGCAGGAACAGCTGATGAAGACGACGAAGAAAGTGATGATGGTCATACTCACGAATATGACCCACACGTTTGGCTCTCACCAAAACGCGCTATCACATTGGTTGAAAATATCCGTGACGCTTTTGTTGCAAAATATCCTGATAAAGCCGATACTTTTAATAGCAATGCAGCTGCTTACATTGAAAAATTGAATGATTTAGATGCCGAATACACAGAAGCATTGTCAAATGCTAAACAAACAAGCTTTGTCACACAGCACGCGGCTTTTGGTTATCTAGCACTTGATTACGGTTTGACACAAATTCCAATCACTGGTGTGTCAGCTGAATCAGAACCGTCAGCAAAACGCTTGGTAAGTTTGACAAAATACGTCAAAAAATACGATATTAAATACATTTACTTTGAAGAAAATGCGTCAAGTAAAGTTGCTTCAACTTTAGCAGATGAAGCAGGGGTCAAAACAGCGGTGTTAAATCCGATTGAAAGCTTAACAAGCAAACAAATCAAAGCTGGCGAAGATTATTTCTCAGTTATGGAAGAAAACTTGAAAGCTTTGCAATTGACAACAGATGTCGCTGGTAAGACTATCAAAGCTGAAACAGATACAACCAAGACTGTTCAAAATGGTTACTTCAAAGATAAAGATGTTACCGACCGTTCATTGAGCGATTGGTCTGGTAAATGGCAATCAGTTTACCCATATCTTCTTGACGGCACATTGGATCAAGTTTGGGAATACAAAGCTAAAGCTTCAAAAGGTGAAAAAACAGCCGAAGAATATAAGGAATACTACACAACAGGTTACAAGACAGACGTTGAACAAATCAATATCAGCGGTAAAAAGAATACCATTACATTTATCAAAAACGGTGAGAAATACAAGTTTACTTATAAATATGTAGGTTACAAGATTTTGACTTATGAAAAAGGTAACCGTGGTGTCCGTTATTTGTTTGAAACAGATGATGAAAATGCTGGTGAATTCAAATACGTCCAATTTAGTGACCATAACATTACAACAACAGATGCTGAGCATTTCCACATTTTCTGGGGTAGCGAAAGCCAAGACGCGCTTCTTGAAGAAATGGATAACTGGCCAACTTATTACCCAACTAGCTTAACAGGTCAAGAAATCGCTCAAGAAATCGTTGCCCACTAAAAAATAATCTCATCAAAAATAGCTAAAAAATCTGGAACAAGCGTTTCGGATTTTTTACGTTTGAAATATAGGCTCTTTGTCAACAGTAGTGGGTGGCAAAGTTAAGCTCTAGCGAGAACAAATTTTGTTCTCGCTTTTTTGCTGTTCAAAGCGAGGTAAATGCGTTTTTTAAAGTTGTCAAAGTTCCTGTAACCAAAAGCGTTTCGTTTAATATCTTTGATGAGCTTGTTGGTTGCTTCAAGTTTAGCGTTAGAATAAGGGAGTTTGATAGCGTTAGTGATGTATTTCTGATAACGAATGAAGGTTGTTAGTGCTATTTTAAAAGGATAATTAAGTTGAGGTAAAGCTTCCTGAATTAATCCAAAGAATTGTTCAGTGTTCTTTTCTTGTAAGTGGAAAAGAAGTAATTGATAAAGGTTGTAGTATTTTTCAAGTTGTGGAACGTGTTTAAAAATCTTGTCTAAACACTCTTTAGGCGTTAACGTTTCTCTGAAAGTCCTTGAATAAAAAGCATTAGGCGATAGTTTTCGACTATCCTTTTGAATGAGTTTCCAGTAATATTTTAGAACACGATATTCAAGAGACTTCTTCTCAAATTGTTTCATTATTTGAATACGTGTCTGTTTTAGCGCTCTGTTCATGTGTTGGACAATGTGAAAACGGTCAAGAACAATTTTAGCATTGGGAAAAATAGTTTTGATTAAAGGTATGTAATTACCAGACATGTCCATCGTCACGATTTTTACCCTCTCCCGAGCCTCTTTTGAGTATTTGAAAAAATAGTTGCGAATAGTCGCTTGTCGTCTGTTATCAAGAATAGTGATGATTTTCTTCGTGTTATAGTCTTGAGCAATAAAAGCTAATTTTCCCTTTTGGTAAGAAAATTCATCCCAAGACAGTACTTCAGGTAAAGTCGAATAGTCATCCTTAAACTGAAATTGTTTAAGTTTGCGATAAACAGTTGAGGTCGAGATGGCAAGTTTTTCAGCGATGTGTGTTAAAGATTCTCGATGAAGTAAGAGTTGAGCTGTTTTCTGCTTCACTAGCTCAGAGATTTGACAGTTCTTCTGAACAAGGGAGGTCTCAGAAACCGTCACTTTATGGCAGTCTTTGCATTGAAATCTTCTCTTCTTCAAACGAATAAGACTAGGAAGTCCACCAATCTCAATAAAAGGAATCTTGGAAGGCTTTTGAAAGTCGTATTTGATTTGTTTTCCTTGACAATGACAACACTTAGGAGGAGTATAATCAAGCGTAGCTTGCACCTCAATATGTGTCTTGTGTTGAAAAACTTTAGTTAAAGTGATATTTTTGTCTTTAATTCCGATTAATTCTGTAGTATGATAGAGTTGTCTCATATGATTCTTTCTATTTATGGTTTCGTCGCTTTAAATTTTAAGTCATATGGGACTTTTTGTATACTCAAAAGCTCCATAACTTCTTAGCAGGATTTTACCCACTACAGAAATTATAGAGCCAAAAAGAGGAGTATGGGAAATGCGTTTTGCCTGCTCCTTTTCTTTCGTAATAAAGTCATTGGTTATCCTTGGCAAAAATGTTATAATAGCGTCATGTTAACAAAACCAACATCAGCTTATGTTCATATACCATTTTGTACGCAGATTTGTTATTATTGTGATTTTTCAAAAGTATTTATCAAAAATCAGCCTGTTGACGATTATTTGCAGGCTCTTATTCGTGAATTTGAGAGTTATGATATTGAACAATTGCGGACGTTATATATTGGAGGTGGAACGCCAACCTCAATTACCGCGCAGCAATTGGATTATTTGCTGACGAATTTGACAAAGCATTTAGATTTGAGTGTATTAGAAGAATTTACCATTGAGGCAAATCCTGGGGATTTGACGGATGACAAGATTGAAGTGTTGAAAAAATCTGCTGTTAATCGTGTGTCGCTTGGTGTTCAGACTTTTAATGATAAGCAATTAAAGAGAATTGGGCGTAGCCACAATGAATCGCAAATTTATTCGACGATTGACCATTTGAAAACAGCAGGCTTTGACAATATTTCGATTGACTTAATTTATGCGCTTCCTGGTCAGACGATGGAAGATGTTAAGGAAAATGTTGCTAAGGCGATAGCGCTGGATATTCCTCATTTGAGTTTGTATAGTTTGATTTTAGAACATCACACGGTTTTCATGAATAAAATGCGTCGTGGAAAATTGAATTTGCCCCAAGAGGACCTTGAGGCGGAAATGTTTGAGTACATTATTGCCGAATTGGAAGCTAATGGCTTTGAGCATTATGAAATTTCTAATTTTACCAAGCCAGGTTTTGAAAGTCGTCATAATTTGATGTACTGGGATAATGCGGAATATTATGGTGTCGGTGCTGGGGCGTCTGGGTATTTAAACGGTGTTCGTTATCGTAACCGTGGGCCGATTCAACATTATTTAAAGGCTGTTTCTGAAGGAAATGCTAGGTTGTCAGAGGAGGTCTTGACCAAGGACGAAATGATGGAAGAAGAACTTTTCTTGGGCTTGCGTAAGAAATCTGGCGTTTCCATTGCAAAATTTGAAGAAAAGTTTGGCGTGTCTTTTGAAGAACGTTATGGTCAAATCGTGACAGAGCTTTGTCAGCAGGGGCTTTTGGTACCAGATGATAAGGTGGTTCGAATGACTAAAAAAGGTCTCTTTTTAGGAGACACGGTAGCAGAGAGATTTATATTGGAGTAATGACATGGGATTAAGTTATCAAGAAAATTATCAAGTACCTTTTTACGAAAGTGACATTAATCACAACATGAAATTGCCGCAACTTTTATCGTTAGTGTTGCAAGTTTCAGGGAAACAGTCACTTAGTCTGGGGATGAGTGATGATTATACTTATCAAACGTACAATCTTGTTTGGATTATCACAGAGTATGCGATTGAAATCGAGCGTTTGCCAAAATATACTGAAAATATCGTGATTGAAACGGTACCTACGGCTTATAATAAGCTCTTTTGTTACCGTGATTTCAATGTTTATGGTGAATCTGGTGATAAAATCATGACGATTCATTCGACTTTTGTCCTCATGGATTATGATAGCAGAAAGGTTCACACTGTTATTGATGAAATCGTTGACGTTTATGAGGTTGAAAAGATTAAAAAAATCTATCGTGGTCCTCGTTACGAAAGCTTGGAAAATCCAGAAGAAACAACTTATCACGTTCGCTTTTTTGACCTTGATTTGAATGGTCATGTTAACAATAGCAAATACCTTGAATGGATGTATGATGTGTTGGACGTGGCATTTTTAGAGGAACACATTCCACACCACATTAACCTCAAATACGTGAAAGAAGTCCATTATGGGCATGATATTAAATCACGTGTTGAAACAGATGGTTTGATAACAAAACATGAAATTGTTACCCAAGGTGCTGTTCATGCACAAGCTCGCATCGAGTGGAAAGAAAAATAATGACTGTTGATGATAAGAAGTGGGTTGATTGGCTTGTTCGTTTGCAATCTTTGGCACAAGCAGGGCTAGCTTATGGTCGCGATAAGTATGATATTGAACGTTTTAAGGAAATTCGAGAGATTTCAGTTGCAATGATGGCTGAATTATCGCAGTTACCAGCTCAGAAAGTGGCTGATTTGTTTGCTAACGAAACGGGCTATCAAACCCCAAAAATCGATACACGCGCAGCTATTTTTCAAGATGACAAGATTTTACTAGTGCAAGAAGCTAATGGGAAGTGGGCGCTGCCAGGTGGTTGGTGTGATGTTGACCAATCTGTGGCGGAAAACACGCTTAAAGAGGTGAAAGAAGAGGCTGGACTTGATGTGCAATTGGAGCGTGTGATTGCTATTCAAGACCGTGAAAAACACAATCAACCAGTTTCTGCTCACAAGATTTGTAAGATTTTTTCATTATGCCATACCAAAGGTGGGCAGTTTACAAAAAATTTAGAAACGATAACAAGTGGGTATTTTGCGTGTGACAATCTGCCTGAGCTTGCTGAATCTAAGACAACAAAAGAGCAGATTGCGATGTGCTTTACTGCTTATCACGATGAAAATTGGAAAACACTAATTGACTAAGGATAGTCAGAGACTTTTTAGCTAAAAAGTCTTTTGGGTGTTGTAAAAATGGAGGAAAGAATGACTTATAAAGGCTATTTGATTGATTTAGATGGAACAATTTACAAAGGGAAAAATCGTATTCCTGCTGGGGAACGTTTTATTCAACGTCTGCAAGAACGCAATATTCCTTATGTTTTGGTGACGAATAATACGACACGCACACCAGAAAAAGTTCAAGAAATGCTTGCGACACAATTCAATGTGCATACACCGCTTGAAACGATTTATACAGCAACAATGGCGACGATTGATTACATGAATGACATGAATCGTGGAAAAACAGTTTATGTGATTGGTGAAACGGGTTTGAAAACAGCTATTGCTGAGGCTGGCTATGTTGAAGATACTGAAAATCCAGCATATGTGGTTGTCGGACTAGATACGCAACTAACTTATGAAATGCTTGCTATTGCAACGCTTGCCATTCAAAGAGGAGCAGTCTTTATTGGAACGAATCCTGATTTGAATATCCCAACGGAGCGTGGGTTAATGCCAGGGGCTGGTTCGATTAATAAACTTTTGGAGACTGCAACACGTGTGCAGCCAGTCTTTATTGGCAAACCAAATGCGATTATCATGAATAAAGCTTTGGATGTTTTGGGGGTTAAACGTGAAGAAGCTATTATGGTTGGTGATAATTATTTAACAGATATTATGGCAGGAATTCAAAATGATATTGCTACTTTGCTTGTGACGACTGGTTTCACCAAACCAGAAGAAGTGCCTACCCTTCCAGTGAAACCTGACCATGTTCTTGCTAGCTTAGATGAATGGAATTTTGATGAAAAATAAAGTTTGGACGTTTAGCACTTGGCTCTGGATCCTTGCTCTAGCTGTCTTGGTAGCTATTTATGGTGCTTGGCTGATTTACCCTTTGGAAGTTGATTGGCTCAAATTAACCCCTCAGGTCACGATTACAAAAGATGACCTCTTGAAAAACTTTAATATTCTGATGACCTATCTGACCAATCCACTTTCGCACACCCTTTCTATGCCAGATTTCCCGTCGTCAACAGACGGGCTCAAGCATTTTCGTGACGTTAAGCATTTATTTCACCTAGCGCAAGCTGTTTTTGTGGTGCTGCTGTATCCGTTTTGGCGTTTTTGGAAAAATAGCAGAGCTGAAAAATCACTTTTTCTACATCAAAGAGCGTTTACTTTAGCAGCTGTTTTGCCTGTGCTAATTGCAGTAGCAGGATTGCTGATTGGCTTTGACCAATTTTTTACGCTATTTCATGAAGTGCTTTTCCCTGGTGATTCAACATGGCTGTTCAACCCAGCCACAGACCCAATTATCTGGGTTTTACCAGAGGAATTTTTCTTGCATTGTTTTATCATTTTCTTTGTCACTTACGAAATTATTATGATTGGCTTAGTTGTCATTGCTCGCCGTCAATTGGCTAAACGTCTGCAAGACCAACAGAAACATCCGAAAACCATTAAGGTAGAAAGGAACGATTAAGATGTCCCTTGCATGGTATTATTGGCTATTATTTGCCGTTTCGTGGCTGTTTGCCATTCTTCTTTGGATTAAATCAACAACTATCCCTCAAAAATGGTTGAAAGCCCTCTTTGTGATTTGTGGCTTAATTGCCTTTGCCCTCCCATTTTTCTGGGGTTGGTTGGTGAGTTAAATGAAATATAAAAACAGAAAAACAAGCGCCTTGAAAACGCTTGTTTTTTAATATTTTTAAGAGTAAAATAAAATTGCTTAGTTTTGTTGAAATTATTTGTAAGGGCACAAAAAAACGCACCCGAATCGGGTGCCACTTTTACAAGTTGTGTACGGACAAAGCCTTATTTTAACTCGCTGTGTTGTTTCGAATAGTTCCAACAAACATATTATATAATAATTACTTATTATTTACAAGTGATATTATATAGAAATTGTTAAAGCTATAAAACGCACAACTCTAAAACTAAAATACAACTCCTATTTTATTCTATCAAAATTTTATATTAATATCACTATTTATTTGATTTTTAAAAATTAAATGGTATACTTTAATTAAAATTAGTTGTATTTTAAGGAGGTATAAATAGTAAGGATCAAAATTGGCAAGGATAAACTTATAATTTTAACTGAATTACTAAAATTTTTGAAAAGTTTTATAGATTTGATAAAAATTTTTACTTCTTGAAAAACTTTTTTTATAAATCTTTTTATCTTCAATACTTCAGAGGAGGAAAATTATGACTAAGAAAAATTATTCAATCGGACTTGACATAGGTACTAATAGCGTAGGTTGGAGCGTAATTACCGATGATTACAAAGTTCCAGCTAAAAAGATGAAAGTCTTAGGAAATACTGATAAAAAATATATTAAGAAGAACTTATTAGGTGCACTGTTATTTGATAGCGGTGAAACAGCTGAAGCGACTCGTTTGAAACGTACAGCTCGACGTCGTTATACGCGTCGTAAAAATCGTTTGCGTTACCTACAAGAAATTTTTGCGGAAGAAATGACTAAAGTTGACGAAAGCTTCTTTTATCGTCTTGATGAATCATTTTTGACAACAGATGAAAAAGATTTTGAACGTCATCCAATTTTTGGCAATAAAGCAGATGAAATAAAATATCATCAAGAATTTCCAACCATTTATCACTTGCGAAAACATCTTGCAGATTCATCTGAAAAAGCAGATTTACGCTTGGTTTATCTTGCTTTAGCTCACATGATTAAATTCCGTGGACATTTCTTAATTGAGGGTGAATTGAACGCTGAAAATACAGATGTTCAAAAAATATTTGCTGATTTCGTAGGAGTGTATGATAGAACATTTGATGATAGTCACTTATCAGAAATTACGGTTGATGCTGCAAGTATTTTGACAGAAAAAATTAGCAAATCACGTCGTTTGGAAAATCTTATTAGACAATATCCAACAGAAAAGAAAAATACTTTATTTGGAAATCTTGTTGCTTTAGCTCTAGGATTACAACCAAACTTTAAAACAAGTTTTAAACTATCTGAAGATGCTAAATTGCAATTTTCTAAAGATACTTATGAAGAAGATTTAGAAGAGTTGCTTGGAAAAATTGGTGATGAGTATGCGGACTTATTTACATCAGCTAAAAATCTTTATGATGCTATTTTGTTGTCAGGAATTTTAACAGTAGCTGATAATACCACAAAAGCTCCACTATCAGCTTCAATGATTAAGCGTTACAATGAACATCAAGTAGATTTAAAAAAATTAAAAGAATTTATCAAAAATAATGCTTCTGATAAGTATGATGAAATTTTCAATGATAAAGATAAGAATGGTTATGCTGGTTACATTGAAAATGGAGTCAAACAAGACGAATTCTATAAATATTTAAAAACAACACTTTCTAAAATTGATGGAAGTGATTATTTCCTTGACAAAATTGAACGTGAAGATTTTTTAAGAAAACAAAGAACATTTGATAATGGTTCAATTCCGCATCAAATTCATTTACAAGAAATGCATGCTATTTTACGTCGTCAAGGTGAGCATTATGCATTCTTGAAAGAAAACCAAGCTAAGATTGAAAAAATCTTAACCTTTAGAATTCCTTACTATGTTGGTCCATTGGCACGAAAAAATAGTCGATTTGCATGGGCAGAGTATCATTCTGACGAGAAGATTACACCGTGGAATTTTGATGAGATTATAGACAAAGAAAAGTCAGCCGAAAAATTCATTACACGCATGACTTTAAATGATTTGTATTTACCTGAAGAAAAGGTTCTACCAAAACATAGTCTTGTTTATGAAACTTATACTGTTTATAATGAATTGACAAAAGTTAAGTACGTTAATGAACAAGGCAAATCAAACTTTTTTGATGCAAATATGAAGCAGGAAATTTTTGAACATGTCTTTAAAGAAAATCGTAAAGTCACTAAAGATAAATTTCTAAACTATCTTAATAAAGAATTTCCTGAGTATCGTATTCAAGATTTAATCGGGCTTGATAAAGAAAATAAATCATTCAATGCTAGTCTTGGAACTTACCATGATTTGAAAAAGATTTTGGACAAATCATTCTTAGACGATAAAACTAATGAAACGATAATTGAAGATATTATCCAAACATTGACTTTATTTGAAGATAGAGATATGATTCGTCAGCGTCTTCAAAAATATAGCGATATCTTTACACCACAACAATTGAAAAAATTGGAACGCCGTCATTATACAGGATGGGGACGTTTATCATATAAATTGATTAATGGTATTCGAAATAAAGAAAATGGGAAATCGATTCTTGATTATTTAATTGATGATGGTTATGCTAACCGTAATTTTATGCAATTAATTAGCGATGATACGTTGCCATTTAAACAAATTATTAAAGACGCACAAATTATTGGTGACATTGATGATGTTACAAGTGTAGTACGCGAATTACCTGGAAGTCCTGCTATCAAAAAAGGTATCTTACAAAGTGTCAAAATCGTTGATGAGCTAGTTAAAGTGATGGGACATAATCCTGATAATATTGTTATTGAGATGGCGCGTGAAAATCAAACAACTAATAGAGGAAGAAATCAATCTCAACAACGTTTGAAAAAACTTCAGGACTCATTAAAAGAATTAGGAAGTAATATCCTTAATGAGGAAAAACCATCGTATATTGAAGGTAAAGTTGAAAACAACCACCTCCAAGATGATCGTCTATTCCTTTATTACATTCAAAATGGTAAGGATATGTACACTGGTGATGAGTTAGATATCGACCATCTAAGTGATTATGATATTGACCACATCATTCCTCAAGCCTTTATTAAGGATGACTCAATTGATAATCGAGTATTGACAAGTTCTGCTAAGAATCGAGGTAAGTCAGATGATGTACCAAGTCTTGAAATTGTTCACAATAGAAAATCATATTGGTATAAATTATATAAATCAGGGCTAATTTCTAAACGTAAATTTGATAATTTAACTAAAGCAGAACGTGGTGGATTAACTGAAACTGATAAAGCTGGATTCATTAAACGTCAATTAGTTGAAACACGTCAAATTACAAAACATGTAGCGCAAATTTTAGATAGTCGTTTTAATACTGAACGTGATGAAAATGATAAAGTAATTCGTAATGTTAAAGTTATTACTTTGAAATCAAATCTAGTTTCACAATTCCGAAAAGATTTTAAATTTTATAAGGTTCGAGAAATTAATGATTATCATCATGCTCATGATGCGTATCTCAATGCAGTTGTTGGAACAGCGTTATTGAAAAAATATCCTAAATTAGCTCCTGAATTTGTTTATGGTGAGTACAAGAAATATGATATTCGTAAATTTATCACTAGTTCAGGTGATAAAGCAACAGCAAAATATTTCTTCTATTCAAATTTGATGAATTTCTTTAAACGTGTTATAAGATATTCAAATGGTAAGGTAGTAGTTCGACCGGTTATTGAGTGTAGCAAGGATACTGGTGAAATTGCTTGGAATAAGCAAACTGACTTTGAAAAAGTTCGAATGGTTCTTTCTTATCCGCAAGTTAATATTGTTAAAAAGGTTGAAACTCAGACTGGAGGATTCTCAAAAGAATCTATTCTACCTAAAGGTGATTCTGATAAACTAATTCCACGAAAAACAAAGAAATTCCGCTGGGATACTCCAAAATATGGAGGATTTGATAGCCCAAACATTGCTTACTCTGTTTTTGTTATAGCTGATGTTGAAAAAGGCAAGGCTAAAAAATTGAAAACTGTAAAAGAATTGGTGGGAATATCAATTATGGAGCGCTCTTCCTTTGAAGAAAATCCAGTTGTATTTTTAGAAAAGAAAGGGTATCAAAATGTTCAAGAGGATAACTTGATAAAACTTCCTAAATATAGTCTTTTTGAATTTGAAGGTGGAAGAAGACGTTTATTAGCCAGTGCTTCAGAACTTCAAAAGGGAAATGAAGTAGTACTTTCACGTCATTTAGTAGAATTACTTTATCATGCTCATCGAGTTAATAGTTTTAATAACTCTGAACATTTGAAATATGTTAGTGAGCATAAGAAAGAATTTGAAAAAGTTTTATCTTGTGTGGAAGACTTTGCTAACTTATATGTTGATGTTGAAAAAAATTTAAGTAAAATTAGAGCAGTTGCAGATAGTATGGATAACTTCTCAATTGAGGAAATTTCAAATTCATTTATTAATTTATTAACACTGACTGCATTAGGTGCGCCGGCTGATTTCAATTTCCTTGGTGAAAAAATTCCACGTAAACGCTATACCTCAACAAAGGAATGTCTGAATGCCACCCTTATCCACCAATCTATCACTGGTCTTTATGAAACACGTATTGATTTGAGTAAATTAGGAGAAGAGTAATGGGATGGCGTACGGTTATTGTTAATGAGCATTCTAAATTGTCGTATAAGAATAATCATTTGATTTTTAAAGATGCTTATCATACTGAAATGATTCATTTGGAAGAAATTGATATTCTGTTGCTTGAAACGACGAATATTGTATTGACAACGATGTTGATTGAACGCTTAGTCGAGAGAAATATTTTAATTATTTTTTGTGATGAAAAACGTTTGCCAACTGCAATGCTGACGCCTTACTATGGACGCCACGATTCTAGTTTACAGCTGACAAATCAAATCGCTTGGGACGATGATGTCAAATGTGATGTCTGGACTAACATCATTGCACAGAAAATTTTAAATCAGAGTATGTATCTTGGTGAGTGTTCTTTCTTTGAAAAATCACAATCGATTATGGATTTATATCATGGTTTAGAACCATTTGATCCCAGTAATCGTGAGGGACATTCTGCAAGGATTTATTTTAATACCTTGTTTGGAAATGATTTCTCGCGTGAGCAGGATAATGACATTAATGCTGGGTTAGACTATGGATATACTTTATTGTTGAGTATGTTTGCGCGTGAATTAGTTGTTTGTGGTTGTATGACGCAATTTGGCTTAAAACATGCTAACCAATTCAACCAGTTTAATCTGGCTAGTGATATCATGGAACCATTTCGTCCAATCGTTGATAGAATTGTGTACGAAAATCGTAATGCTTCCTTTGTCAAAATTAAACGAGAACTTTTTACAATGTTTGATGAAACTTATTCTTACAATAATAAGGAAATGTATTTGAACAACATTGTTAGTGATTATACGAAAAAAGTAGTCAAAGCTCTTAATCATAGCGGGAAAGGAGTTCCTGAATTTAGGATATGAGTTATCGATATATGCGAATGATTTTAATGTTTGATATGCCCACTGAGACTGTAGAAGAACGTAAAGCTTATCGTAAATTTCGCAAGTTTTTGCTAAGTGAAGGCTTTATCATGCACCAATTTTCAGTTTATAGCAAATTGTTATTAAATAATTCTGCCAATAAAGCGATGATTGATAGACTTCAAGCCAATAATCCTAAAAAAGGAAGCATCACACTTTTGACAGTGACTGAAAAACAGTTTGCTCGTATGATTTATCTTAATGGTGAAAGAGACATGAGTGTGGCCAATTCTGATAAGCGACTTGTGTTTTTAGGAGAGGATTATAGTGATGAAGATTAATTTTCCGATACTTGATGAGCCAATAGAAATTTCAGGTGGCACGATTCTAGCAGTTGAAAATGTAACAGTTTTTTCAAATCTTGTTAGACAATTGTATTCTTACACAGAAGAAAGTGAGTTGAAATTGTTTGACAAAAAATTGAAATCCTTGAAAGAATCAGAGTTACTTTTAGTGACAGATATTTTAGGATTTGATGTCAATTCTTTATCTATGCTCAAATTAATTCATGCTGATTTAGAAAGTCAATTGAATGAGAAACCAGAAGTAAAATCAATGATTGAGCAGTTGGCAAACACCATTACAGAGTTGCTCTCATACGAATGTTTGGAAAATGAGTTGGATTTGGAATATGACGAAATTACCATTTTAGAACTTATTAAAGCTCTTGGTGTGAAAATTGAAACACAGAGTGATACTATTTTTGAAAAATGCTTTGAAATTCTTCAAGTTTACAATTATCTTAGTAAGAAGAAATTGTTAATTTTCGTTAATAGCGGAGCTTATTTAACCAAAAATGAAATGGAAAAACTAATAGAGTATATCAAGCTTTCAAATCAAAAAGTCATTTTTCTAGAACCGAGAAGACTTTATGATTTTCCGCAATACGTATTGGATAGTGATTACTTTTTGATAGCTGAAAATATGAATTAAATACGAATAAAAAGGTATCTACTAAAAAAGTAGATGCCTTTTCTTATAATTTAACGAATACGCATAATGCGTATATAATAAAGGAGTGAAGAGATGTGCCGTTAACAGGCAGAGAGTTAACAAAACTTGCTGTGTTAAAAGGTTGGAAAGGAGTTCGTGTAAAGGGGAGTCATCATCAGTTCAAAAAGGATGGAGTACCCTATATTCTTACGATTCCAATTCATAGCAACAAGGTGTTAGGAGTAGGTTTGGAAAAGAAAATGTTAAAAGACATAGGGCTATAAAGGAGGTTTTTATGTTAAAATCATATCCAGCAATTTTTCACAAAGAAGATGATGGAAGTTTTTGGGTAGAATTTCCAGGATTTGGTGGTGGTACCGAAGGTGATGACGTCGAAGAAGCGATGAAAAATGCTCGAGAGATGTTAGAAAGCTCATTGGCTGCTTATTTAGATGAGGGGTTAGAGCTTCCAAAAGTTGTTGATATGAGTGAATTATCAGTTGAAGATGGGTTTATTACTTTAATTCAAGCAGACCCTTCCCCATATTTAAAAAGTACCAAAGCCATTCGAAAAAATGTTACGGTTCCAGAATGGTTAGTCAGATTAGCAGACCGTGAGAATGTAAATTACTCGGAGGTTTTGACACAAGCTTTAGGGAAAAAATTACAGCTTTAAATTGCTATAAACGTTGTAAAATCAAGGTTTTTGAGGTATAATATAGTTAAAAATAATGAACCATTCGAGGCTGAAGTCTAGCTGAGACGAATGGCGCGATTACGAAATTTCGTGAGAAAAATGGTCCACGAGGTTTTAGAGCTGTGCTGTTTCGAATGGTTCCAAAACTTGCAAAATTTTTAAAATAAAATTAGGAAAGTTTTAGAGCTGTGCTGTTTCGAATGGTTCCAAAACTGAGTGTTTGTGTGTTAAAGTTAAGTTTAGGTTTTAGAGCTGTGCTGTTTCGAATGGTTCCAAAACAGAATTAATATTAAAAATTTCAGATTCATTGGTTTTAGAGCTGTGCTGTTTCGAATGGTTCCAAAACCCTGTATTATTCGAATTTTCGCTAGTCGTTGTTTTAGAGCTGTGCTGTTTCGAATGGTTCCAAAACTTTAGATATAATAATTATAGAAAATATGAAGTTTTAGAGCTGTGCTGTTTCGAATGGTTCCAAAACTGGATAGTTACGTTTGAGGGCTAGTTCTTCTGTTTTAGAGCTGTGCTGTTTCGAATGGTTCCAAAACAAATATCGCCTGTATCAACCAAAACGCCGTGTTTTAGAGCTGTGCTGTTTCGAATGGTTCCAAAACTTGCAAAATTTTTAAAATAAAATTAGGAAAGTTTTAGAGCTGTGCTGTTTCGAATGGTTCCAAAACTGAGTGTTTGTGTGTTAAAGTTAAGTTTAGGTTTTAGAGCTGTGCTGTTTCGAATGGTTCCAAAACAGAATTAATATTAAAAATTTCAGATTCATTGGTTTTAGAGCTGTGCTGTTTCGAATGGTTCCAAAACCCTGTATTATTCGAATTTTCGCTAGTCGTTGTTTTAGAGCTGTGCTGTTTCGAATGGTTCCAAAACTTTAGATATAATAATTATAGAAAATATGAAGTTTTAGAGCTGTGCTGTTTCGAATGGTTCCAAAACTGGATAGTTACGTTTGAGGGCTAGTTCTTCTGTTTTAGAGCTGTGCTGTTTCGAATGGTTCCAAAACAAATATCGCCTGTATCAACCAAAACGCCGTGTTTTAGAGCTGTGCTGTTTCGAATGGTTCCAAAACCTCATACAGCAATATCAACATTATTCAATAGTTTTAGAGCTGTGCTGTTTCGAATGGTTCCAAAACTTGCTGTGCGTTTGTCTTTAGCAACGTTTAGTTTTAGAGCTGTGCTGTTTCGAATGGTTCCAAAACAGCAGATAATAGCTATCATGATTTAATTAAGTTTTAGAGCTGTGCTGTTTCGAATGGTTCCAAAACCGAAAAAAACAAGCGAAACACTCTAATAGTGTTTTAGAGCTGTGCTGTTTCGAATGGTTCCAAAACCCAAGGTTTTGGTAATGCAGTAGGCGGTGTGTTTTAGAGCTGTGCTGTTTCGAATGGTTCCAAAACCTTATGTTTCGCCAGATTTGTGTCGAAACAGTTTTAGAGCTGTGCTGTTTCGAATGGTTCCAAAACCCAAGGTTTTGGTAATGCAGTAGGCGGTGTGTTTTAGAGCTGTGCTGTTTCGAATGGTTCCAAAACCTTATGTTTCGCCAGATTTGTGTCGAAACAGTTTTAGAGCTGTGCTGTTTCGAATGGTTCCAAAACAGGTACGCTTGAAACGGAAATCGTCAACGAGTTTTAGAGCTGTGCTGTTTCGAATGGTTCCAAAACAGATACTAATAACTGCACTTTGGTTTTTCCGTTTTAGAGCTGTGCTGTTTCGAATGGTTCCAAAACATAAATACTATTTAGAGCGTGCGATTGCTAGTTTTAGAGCTGTGCTGTTTCGAATGGTTCCAAAACTTTACGGAAGTAGCCGACTACACCAAAGTTGTTTTAGAGCTGTGCTGTTTCGAATGGTTCCAAAACCATCTAAAGACATTGCTAGTGTGTCAGTTGGTTTTAGAGCTGTGCTGTTTCGAATGGTTCCAAAACTTACAGTAAGGGATATAAAAGTTACAGTAAGTTTTAGAGCTGTGCTGTTTCGAATGGTTCCAAAACTGTATCAACTGATGATGAACCAGTTGAAGTGTTTTAGAGCTGTGCTGTTTCGAATGGTTCCAAAACTACAAAACCTTTACTAGAATTACTGCAGGAGTTTTAGAGCTGTGCTGTTTCGAATGGTTCCAAAACCCTCAAAAAATGTTCCTGCTAAATGACTATGTTTTAGAGCTGTGCTGTTTCGAATGGTTCCAAAACGAAACGTTAAAATAATCTGCTAGTTTTTGTGTTTTAGAGCTGTGCTGTTTCGAATGGTTCCAAAACGCTAGACATACTGCCAGAAACTGATAAAAAGTTTTAGAGCTGTGCTGTTTCGAATGGTTCCAAAACCATTCTTTTTAGTAAAGGCTTAAGTGTAGTGTTTTAGAGCTGTGCTGTTTCGAATGGTTCCAAAACAATGATATACAATGTATATACAAAATCGGAGTTTTAGAGCTGTGCTGTTTCGAATGGTTCCAAAACCCATATTTGTTTTAAATGCTCGCTTGCTATGTTTTAGAGCTGTGCTGTTTCGAATGGTTCCAAAACAATCCAAATGCAACGAATTATGGAGTATGTGTTTTAGAGCTGTGCTGTTTCGAATGGTTCCAAAACGATCATAGAGAGGAAGAAACATGAGATGTAGTTTTAGAGCTGTGCTGTTTCGAATGGTTCCAAAACATGAAACCACAGAAACTTACTGTTGTTGGTGTTTTAGAGCTGTGCTGTTTCGAATGGTTCCAAAACTGTTCTTGCTAGGAGTAGTCAATTATTTCTGTTTTAGAGCTGTGCTGTTTCGAATGGTTCCAAAACCCACGTCCCAACCGTCAATGGCAGGAAGTGGTTTTAGAGCTGTGCTGTTTCGAATGGTTCCAAAACCAAACGTCGTTATCGTCTAGTGGCTAACATGTTTTAGAGCTGTGCTGTTTCGAATGGTTCCAAAACTTGATTCCGAGTCGCCAAAAGCTCCGTTAAGTTTTAGAGCTGTGCTGTTTCGAATGGTTCCAAAACCCACTTCTACACGAGCATTGGAATTAACATGTTTTAGAGCTGTGCTGTTTCGAATGGTTCCAAAACCTGGTATTTAGGATTTAGCAGGAATAGAATGCCATGAAACTTACTAAAGTTTTAGTGAAAACGCCTTTCAATATTTTTTCAAAAGTTTTCTTTTATGGTAAAATAAAAACTGAATTTATTTAGATAGGTTGGATTGTTTACATGGAAAAAACTTTCTTTATGATTAAACCAGATGGCGTGAAACGCGGGCTTGTTGGTGAGGTGCTTCACCGTATTGAACGACGTGGTTTTACAATTGAAAAATTGGAGATGCGCATGGCAACCCCAGAATTATTAGAAAAACATTATGCTGATTTGGTTGACCGCCCATTTTTCCCACTAATCGTTGATTTTATGACAAGTGGTCCAGTAATCACTGGCGTTATGTCTGGAAATGAAGTCATCACTTCATGGCGTACAATGATGGGAGCGACAAATCCTAAAGAAGCTCTTCCAGGGACAATCCGCGGAGACTATGCTCAAGCACCAGACGAAGGTGGTGCAACATTTAACATCGTTCACGGTTCAGACTCACCAGAATCAGTAGAACGTGAAATCGCCCTCTGGTTTGGGGAATAAATAAAAGGAACTATTTCGAAGCTGAAGTCTAGCTGAGACAAATGGCGCGATTACGAAATTTCGTGAGAAAAATGGTCCACGAGGTTTTAGAGCTGTGTTGTTTCGAATGGTTCCAAAACTACATTTAAACAAGCACGAAATTTGTTGTAGTTTTAGAGCTGTGTTGTTTCGAATGGTTCCAAAACTGAGGACGCTCCAAAAATGAAAAGCGCGCAGTTTTAGAGCTGTGTTGTTTCGAATGGTTCCAAAACAAATCAAATTGACCTGAAACATTTGATATAGTTTTAGAGCTGTGTTGTTTCGAATGGTTCCAAAACAATAATACTTTTAATATTCTGTGTAATCCAGTTTTAGAGCTGTGTTGTTTCGAATGGTTCCAAAACTGTAAACTCCCATAGCATAGTTTACCGCGTGTTTTAGAGCTGTGTTGTTTCGAATGGTTCCAAAACCGCCGCCTGCCGCCAGGCACGCCTCCAGACGTTTTAGAGCTGTGTTGTTTCGAATGGTTCCAAAACTTTTCCTAATACACATGTGTCAAATGTTTCGTTTTAGAGCTGTGTTGTTTCGAATGGTTCCAAAACTCAAGTTAAAGTAGGTGCAACAATCTATAAGTTTTAGAGCTGTGTTGTTTCGAATGGTTCCAAAACACCAGATGAATTCGAAACGAAAGTGAAAAAGTTTTAGAGCTGTGTTGTTTCGAATGGTTCCAAAACATCAAATATAAAGGCGAATTTGTCAGAAGTGTTTTAGAGCTGTGTTGTTTCGAATGGTTCCAAAACACTATTCGCTACTATAGCAAAGGCGGAGAAGTTTTAGAGCTGTGTTGTTTCGAATGGTTCCAAAACACAGACCAGTCCCAACCAGACCAAATGTTATGTTTTAGAGCTGTGTTGTTTCGAATGGTTCCAAAACTTCACAATATTGAAACCGTAACTGCTCTAAGTTTTAGAGCTGTGTTGTTTCGAATGGTTCCAAAACTTCACAATATTGAAACCGTAACAGCTCTAAGTTTTAGAGCTGTGTTGTTTCGAATGGTTCCAAAACAAAAATGATTATCATATTTATTAGCATTATGTTTTAGAGCTGTGTTGTTTCGAATGGTTCCAAAACTGTTTAGCTATGAAATCGGAGTAATCTAATGTTTTAGAGCTGTGTTGTTTCGAATGGTTCCAAAACAAGTATGTTAGATAAGGAGTTGAGAAGGCGGTTTTAGAGCTGTGTTGTTTCGAATGGTTCCAAAACTATGAGCTTTGCGAATGGTAAAGACGAAGCGTTTTAGAGCTGTGTTGTTTCGAATGGTTCCAAAACAATCAGTAGTTCTAATAGCGATGTTAGCGTTGTTTTAGAGCTGTGTTGTTTCGAATGGTTCCAAAACTTATCATGAATACTAACAAACGCCGTGAATGTGTTTTAGAGCTGTGTTGTTTCGAATGGTTCCAAAACTTAGTAAGTTGTATATCTATCATTTAGACCTGTTTTAGAGCTGTGTTGTTTCGAATGGTTCCAAAACATCATCGTGATATTACAGAAACTGAACGTTGTTTTAGAGCTGTGTTGTTTCGAATGGTTCCAAAACAATAAAATTCATAGGTATTAGTAAAATGTAGTTTTAGAGCTGTGTTGTTTCGAATGGTTCCAAAACTATAAAATTAATGACTCTCTTGTCAAAAAAGTTTTAGAGCTGTGTTGTTTCGAATGGTTCCAAAACAAACCAAGTCAAAGACACAGCTATTGAATTGTTTTAGAGCTGTGTTGTTTCGAATGGTTCCAAAACGCATCATTGCATGCTTTACAGCTTGCTTGAGTTTTAGAGCTGTGTTGTTTCGAATGGTTCCAAAACGTCTCAAATTGAAAATATTGTGATGAATGAGTTTTAGAGCTGTGTTGTTTCGAATGGTTCCAAAACCAAAGTTACACAGGCTATCTGACAGCAGAAGTTTTAGAGCTGTGTTGTTTCGAATGGTTCCAAAACATCGCTATTATACTATTGGCTATACGCTATGTTTTAGAGCTGTGTTGTTTCGAATGGTTCCAAAACACTAAAGAAACTTATCAATACACCGTTTAAGTTTTAGAGCTGTGTTGTTTCGAATGGTTCCAAAACATCGCTATTATACTATTGGCTATACGCTATGTTTTAGAGCTGTGTTGTTTCGAATGGTTCCAAAACATCGCTATTATACTATTGGCTATACGCTATGTTTTAGAGCTGTGTTGTTTCGAATGGTTCCAAAACACTAAAGAAACTTATCAATACACCGTTTAAGTTTTAGAGCTGTGTTGTTTCGAATGGTTCCAAAACAGTTGAAAATGCTTTGTTTAAAACTGCTACGTTTTAGAGCTGTGTTGTTTCGAATGGTTCCAAAACTACAAAGTATTGCAGAGAACTTTAAATATCGTTTTAGAGCTGTGTTGTTTCGAATGGTTCCAAAACGGATTCTGAATAAATTCTTCTGCCACCAAGTTTTAGAGCTGTGTTGTTTCGAATGGTTCCAAAACCTTGACAACCGCGACCGCTGGGGGGCCTTGTTTTAGAGCTGTGTTGTTTCGAATGGTTCCAAAACTAAGAGGACTGTTTATTGTGTGAAATTATTGTTTTAGAGCTGTGTTGTTTCGAATGGTTCCAAAACCCCCTGCCTTAGCCAAATTTCAATTTGAATTGTTTTAGAGCTGTGTTGTTTCGAATGGTTCCAAAACTACGTAAGCCAAAATAAGTAAGTCTGACCAGTTTTAGAGCTGTGTTGTTTATTTTACCATCTTATGATGCTTTTTTCTTTTCTTGAAATGACTTCTAAAACTTTTTATAGCAACGTTTCTGTTTATCTGTTATAATAGAAATAATGATTAATTGTATAGGATTGTAAGATGGATATTCAAGAATTAAAAAAACGACAAGAGAAGATTCGTAATTTCTCTATCATTGCACATATTGACCACGGGAAGTCAACTTTGGCTGACCGTATTTTGGAAAAAACAGAGACGGTTTCTAGTCGTGAAATGCAAGCTCAACTCTTGGATAGCATGGATTTGGAGCGTGAGCGTGGTATCACGATTAAGCTTAATGCGATTGAGTTGAACTACACGGCTAAAGACGGTGAAACCTACATTTTCCACTTGATTGACACCCCAGGACACGTTGACTTTTCATATGAAGTGTCACGTTCTTTGGCGGCTTGTGAGGGGGCAATTTTGGTTGTCGATGCGGCACAAGGTATCGAAGCTCAAACCCTTGCCAATGTTTACCTAGCCCTTGATAATGATTTGGAAATTCTGCCAGTTATCAATAAAATTGATTTGCCAGCAGCAGACCCAGAGCGTGTGCGTCAAGAAATCGAAGATGTGATTGGTCTTGATGCTTCAGAGGCTGTGCTTGCTTCAGCAAAAGCAGGTATCGGAATTGAAGAAATCCTTGAACAAATTGTCGAGTACGTACCGGCGCCAGCAGGAGATGTTGAAGCACCGCTTCAAGCGCTTATCTTTGACTCTGTTTATGATGCTTACCGCGGGGTTATTCTGCAAGTTCGTATCGTTAATGGTATGGTAAAACCTGGTGATAAGATTCAATTGATGTCAAATGGTAAAACGTTTGATGTTACAGAAGTTGGTATCTTCACGCCGAAAGCTGTTGGACGTGATTTCTTAGCAACTGGTGATGTTGGTTATATCGCAGCGTCAATCAAGACAGTTGCTGATACTCGTGTGGGTGATACAGTAACTCTTGCTGAAAATCCAGCAGAAGCACCGCTTCATGGTTACAAACAAATGAACCCAATGGTATTTGCTGGTCTTTACCCAATCGAATCAAATAAATACAATGACCTCCGTGAAGCACTTGAAAAATTGCAATTGAACGATGCTAGTCTCCAATTCGAGCCTGAAACATCACAAGCTCTTGGCTTTGGTTTCCGTTGTGGTTTCCTTGGTTTGCTTCACATGGACGTTATCCAAGAACGTTTGGAACGTGAATTCAACATTGATTTGATTATGACAGCGCCATCCGTTGTTTACCATGTTAACACGACTGACGGCGACATGCTTGAGGTGTCAAATCCGTCTGAATTCCCAGACCCAACTAAGGTTGCAAGTATCGAAGAACCATATGTGAAAGCACAAATTATGGTTCCGCAAGAATTTGTCGGAGCAGTTATGGAGCTTGCCCAACGCAAACGTGGCGACTTCGTGACAATGGATTACATTGATGAAAATCGTGTCAATGTCATTTACCAAATCCCACTTGCTGAAATTGTCTTTGATTTCTTTGATAAATTGAAATCATCAACACGTGGTTATGCAAGTTTTGATTACGAAATTTCAGAATACCGTAAATCAAAATTGGTTAAAATGGACATTCTCCTTAACGGTGATAAGGTTGATGCGCTCAGCTTCATTGTTCACAACGAATTTGCTTATGAACGTGGTAAATTAATTGTTGAAAAACTCAAGAAAATCATTCCACGTCAACAATTCGAAGTGCCAATTCAAGCAGCTATCGGTCAAAAAATCGTTGCACGCTCAGATATTAAAGCTCTTCGTAAAAACGTGCTTGCCAAATGTTATGGTGGTGACGTTTCTCGTAAACGTAAATTGCTTGAAAAACAAAAAGCAGGTAAAAAACGTATGAAAGCCATCGGTTCTGTTGAAGTGCCACAAGAAGCCTTCTTGTCAGTGCTTTCAATGGATGACGATAACAGTAAAAAATAAAACGATTAAACAACTGAATTTCGGCTCTTTGTCAACAGTAGTGGGTGGCAAAGTTAAGCTCTAGCGAGAACAAATGGCTCTTTGTCAACAGTAGTGGGTGGCAAAGTTAAGCTCTAGCGAGAACAA
The DNA here is from genome assembly GCA_903064625.1 of Mallotus villosus. Classification (NCBI taxonomy): domain Eukaryota; kingdom Metazoa; phylum Chordata; class Actinopteri; order Osmeriformes; family Salangidae; genus Mallotus; species Mallotus villosus. The sequence goes on from CAEFZP010005686.1 coordinate 1,701,475, forward strand.
ATTTTGTTCTCGCTTTTTTGCTGTTCAAAGCGAGGTAAATGCGTTTTTTAAAGTTGTCAAAGTTCCTGTAACCAAAAGCGTTTCGTTTAATATCTTTGATGAGCTTGTTGGTTGCTTCAAGTTTAGCGTTAGAATAAGGGAGTTTGATAGCGTTAGTGATGTATTTCTGATAACGAATGAAGGTTGTTAGTGCTATTTTAAAAGGATAATTAAGTTGAGGTAAAGCTTCCTGAATTAATCCAAAGAATTGTTCAGTGTTCTTTTCTTGTAAGTGGAAAAGAAGTAATTGATAAAGGTTGTAGTATTTTTCAAGTTGTGGAACGTGTTTAAAAATCTTGTCTAAACACTCTTTAGGCGTTAACGTTTCTCTGAAAGTCCTTGAATAAAAAGCATTAGGCGATAGTTTTCGACTATCCTTTTGAATGAGTTTCCAGTAATATTTTAGAACACGATATTCAAGAGACTTCTTCTCAAATTGTTTCATTATTTGAATACGTGTCTGTTTTAGCGCTCTGTTCATGTGTTGGACAATGTGAAAACGGTCAAGAACAATTTTAGCATTGGGAAAAATAGTTTTGATTAAAGGTATGTAATTACCAGACATGTCCATCGTCACGATTTTTACCCTCTCCCGAGCCTCTTTTGAGTATTTGAAAAAATAGTTGCGAATAGTCGCTTGTCGTCTGTTATCAAGAATAGTGATGATTTTCTTCGTGTTATAGTCTTGAGCAATAAAAGCTAATTTTCCCTTTTGGTAAGAAAATTCATCCCAAGACAGTACTTCAGGTAAAGTCGAATAGTCATCCTTGAACTGAAATTGTTTAAGTTTGCGATAAACAGTTGAGGTCGAGATGGCAAGCTTTTCAGCGATGTGTGTTAAAGCTTCTCGCTGAAGTAAGAGCTGAGCTGTTTTCTGCTTCACTAGCTCAGAGATTTGACAGTTCTTCTGAACAAGGGAGGTCTCAGAAACTGTCACTTTATGGCAGTCTTTGCATTGAAATCTTCTCTTCTTCAAACGAATAAGACTAGGAAGTCCACCAATCTCAATAAAAGGAATCTTGGAAGGCTTTTGAAAGTCGTATTTGATTTGTTTTCCATGGCAATGAGAGCACTTAGGAGGAGTGTAATCAAGCGTAGCTTGCACCTCAATATGTGTCTCGTGTTGAAAAACTTTAGTTAAAGTGATATTTTTGTCTTTAATTCCGATTAATTCTGTAGTATGATAGAGTTGTCTCATATGATTCTTTCTATTTATGGTTTCGTCGCTTTAAATTTTAAGTCATATGGGACTTTTTGTATACTCAAAAGCTCCATAACTTCTTAGCAGGATTTTACCCACTACAGAAATTATAGAGCCTGAATTTCTTTCAGTTGTTTTTTTGAGAAATTTTAATGCTTCGAGCTTAAAGTGAGAAAGAGGTTTTGGGGCGAAATGTCTTTGTTTTGAGATAGTTTCATAATGAATTTGCAAGCTTTTGTTAAGAGTAATTTTAGAGAACTGTTCAAATTTTCAGTTATTTTATGGTACAATAGAATTAAAACTATACCATGGGAGAGTTGTATGAAATTACTGACAAATGTGTCACAATTAAAAGGAACTTTGCGAGTTCCTGGAGATAAGTCAATCAGTCACCGTTCAATTATGTTCGGCAGTCTTGCCAAGGGAACAACAACCGTTCATGATATTTTGCGTGGTGAAGATGTGCTGTCAACAATGCAAGTATTTCGTGATTTAGGGGTTGATATCCAAGACGACGGTAACATCGTAACCATTAAAGGTGTTGGCTTTGACGGGCTTAAGGCTCCAAAAAACAAACTAGATATGGGAAATTCAGGAACATCAATCCGCTTGATTTCTGGCGTGTTAGCAGGGCAAGATTTTACGGTTGAAATGTTTGGTGATGACAGTTTGTCAAAACGCCCAATGGACCGCGTGACAATTCCGCTTCGTCAAATGGGAGTTGAAGTGTCAGGGCAAACAGACCGTGATTTGCCACCGCTTACTATGCGTGGTAGCAAAGCGCTTAAACCGATTCATTATCAACTCCCTGTGGCGTCTGCTCAAGTGAAGTCAGCACTCATTTTTGCAGCTTTGCAAGCTGACGGTGAGTCTGTCATCATTGAAAAAGAAAAAACACGCAATCACACAGAAGATATGATTGTTCAGTTTGGTGGTGCAATTGACGTTAATGGCAAAGAAATTCGCATCAAAGGTGGTCAAGAATTTACTGGTCAAGATGTGGTTGTCCCAGGTGATATTTCGTCAGCGGCTTTCTGGTTAGTCGCAGGGCTCATTGTTCCAAATGCTAAAGTAACCCTTGAAAATGTCGGTATCAATGAAACACGTACTGGTATCATTGATGTTATCAAGGAAATGAGTGGTAAAATGACCATTTCAAACGTTGATGAGATTGCTAAATCAGCAACGATTACCGTTGAAACATCTGAACTTCACGGCGTTGAAATTGGTGGCGAAATCATTCCGCGTTTGATTGATGAATTGCCAATTATCGCTCTTCTTGCCACACAAGCTAATGGTACAACGATTATTCGTGATGCAGAAGAGTTGAAAGTGAAGGAAACAGACCGTATTCAGGTGGTTGCGGATGCTCTTAATGCAATGGGTGCTGACATTACGCCAACAGATGACGGCATGATTATCAAAGGAAAGACACCGCTCCATGGCGCTAAAGTCAATACTTTCGGTGACCACCGTATCGGTATGATGACTGCCATTGCTGCGCTTTTGGTGTCGGACGGAGACGTTGAACTGGAACGAGCAGAAGCGATTAATACAAGCTACCCAAGCTTCTTTAATGATTTGGAGGTACTCTCACGTGGCTAGAATTATTATTGGTTTTATGGGGTCTGGGAAATCAACGATTTCATCATTGTTAGATGAAAATTACATTGATATGGATGCTCTGATTACAGAGCGTATCGGCATGTCAATCGCAGACTTTTTCGCTAAAGAGGGTGAAGCTAAATTCCGTGAAATTGAGTCACAAGTGCTTGCGGAATTGGCTGATTCTAACCAAGTCATTTCAACTGGTGGCGGCGTTGTCATCAATCCGATTAACAGAGAGATTTTAGCAAAAAATTCAGAAACGATTTATCTAAAAGCAGACTTTGATACGCTTTATGACCGCATTGAACATGATACAGAAAATGTTCGTCCTTTGTTTGTCAATAACAGCAAGGAAGCTTTCAAAGAAATCTTTGATGGTCGTCAAGAAATGTATGAAGCGGCAGCTAATCGCATTATCGAGGTTGCTGGAAAAACACCTGAAGAAATTGTTGAGGAAATTGGATGAAAGTTGGCTATTTAGGACCAAGTGGTTCTTTTACGCATAATGTTGCTGTTAAGGCATTTCCAGAAGCTAATCGCATGCCTTTTGCAAATATCACCGAAGTTATCAAATCTTATGAAGAAGGTTTTGTGGATTATGCCATTATCCCTGTTGAAAATTCAATCGAGGGTTCAGTGCATGAAACGTTGGATTACCTTTTTCACCAAGCTGAAATTGAGGCGATTGCAGAAATCATTCAACCAATTAAACAACAGCTTTTAGCAACAGCGCAAGATAAAAAAATTGAAAAAATTTTTTCTCATCCGCAAGCTATTGCTCAAGGAAAAAAATACATCAAGGCTCATTATCCAAATGCTAAAATTGAGATGACAGCCAGTACAGCTTACGCAGCGCGTTTTATTGCAGAACATCCAGAAGAGAATTTTGCTGCCATTGCACCAGTAGCTGCCGCAAAAGAATATGGTTTGGAAATTATTGCCAAAGATATTCAAGAAATGGATGAAAACTACACGCGCTTTTGGGTACTAGGGCATCAAAAACGGTCGTTTGATTTGGCAAAACTCAATCAAAAAGTTTCACTGGCATTGACCTTGCCAGATAACTTGCCTGGTGCGCTTTATAAAGCATTATCTGTTTTTGCTTGGCGTGGCATTGATTTGACTAAAATTGAAAGTCGCCCTCTAAAAACAGCTTTGGGAGAATATTTTTTCATCGTTGATGTTGAAGATAAAAATGATACACTAGTGTCATTTGCACTAGAAGAATTGAGTGTTCTTGGTATTGGCTATAAAATCCTTGGACGCTATGATGTTTATAAATTGTAAAATCTTCTGATTTTTGGTATTTAGGAATTTGATTTAGTTAAGCGCTTGTGCTTGCTCTAGTCTGATGAAAATGGGAAAGATATGGTATGAGATATGGCAAGAAGTAATTTAAGTCGGCACGAAGAATTAAGATACGAATACCTCTTGAGTAATCTTGAGTATTTAAGTGCGCGCGAAAAACAAGAATTTGACTATCTTTACAATAAAAAACAAGCTAGTGAGATCAGCGAGCCACCACGCTCTCAGCCGTCGTCTGCCTATAATGACAATTATTACGATGATTATTATGACGATGCTTATGATAATCAAGTGGATTCTTATGATGACGATAACTGGACATTGCAAGGGCTTCCCAAATACCCAGAAGAAAAAAAGCAGCCGAAACGTTCCTTTAGAAGAACGAGCGAGCAGCAGGCAGAGATTCTTCCAACTTATCAAGACAATTATGAGAATTATGATGAGGCATTTTATCAAGAACCCGAACCTGTAACGCCTAAAAAAGCAAAGAAACCCAAAAAGAAGCGTCGCAGAATTCGTATTAAGCGTCTGTTGAAACTTCTTGGTTTCTTGGTGATTCTTGTCATGGCAGGGATGATTTACATGTTTTTCAAAGGCGTTAATGATGTTTCAAGTGGTGAGACAAATTACACAGCAGCCGTAACAGAAACATTCAATGGGGAAGATAGCGATGACGGTACTAATATTCTCATTTTAGGAAGTGACCAGCGGATTACGCAAGGGTCTTCGGATGCCAGAACCGATACGATTATGGTGATGAATATTGGCAACAGCGACGGAAAAATTAAATTAGTCAGCTTTATGCGTGATACCTTGGTCAATATTGACGGTGTCAGCTACAATGCTTATTCAAATGACCAAAAATTGAATGTCGCATTTAATATTGGTGAACAAGACGACAACCAAGGGGCAGAACTCATGCGCCAAACGTTGAAAGATAATTTTGATATTAATATCAAATATTATGTTATGGTTGACTTTGAAACCTTTGCAGAAGCCATTGATACCTTGTTCCCAAATGGCGTTGAAATAGACGCCAAATTTGGTACGGTTGATGGTCAAGCAGTTTCGTCTGTTGAAGTTCCTGATGATCTCAATATGCAGGCTGACGGTACTGTTCCAAATCAAACGATTGAAGTTGGAACACAAAAAATGGACGGTCGTACCTTGCTCAATTATGCCCGTTTCCGTAAAGATGATGACGGTGACTATGGTCGGACGCAGCGCCAGCAACAAGTTATTTCTGCCATTATCAACCAGATTAAAGACCCGTCAAAACTCTTCACAGGCTCAGCTGCGATTGGTAAAATCTATGCTTTGACCTCAACGAATGTTTCCTATCCATTTCTTCTAAAAGAGGGCTTATCTGTTATTACAAGCGGTCAAAATGGTATCGAACAAACAACTATTCCAGCCGAAGGTGACTGGACAGATGACTACGATATGTATGGCGGCTTAGGAATTGCTATTGATTTTGATAAATATCAAGAAGAGTTAAAAGAACTTGGCTTGCGGTAGGAAGAGATATGATATAATAGAGAGGCAGTTAAGCTTCTCTATTTTTATTATGGAGAAAAGAGACCGAGAAATAGAACATTGCCAATTTAGAATTGGCTGAAAGGAAATTATGTTAAGTAAAAATGCTATTGTAGATGCTGAAATCACGGATTTATCACACGAAGGAGCAGGTGTTGCCAAGGTTGACGGTTTCGTCTTTTTTGTTGAAAATGCACTTCCAGGTGAGAAAATCAAAATGCGCGTCTTGAAAGTGAAAAAGAACATCGGATTTGGTAAAGTTGAGGAGTATGTGACAATCTCTGAACACCGCAATCAAGATTTGAATGTGGATTATTTGCGTACAGGAATTGCGGATTTTGGGCATCTTGCATATGCTGAACAGTTAAAATTTAAACGCAAGCAAGTAATGGATAATCTCTATAAAACAGCTGGTATTTCAGATATTGAGGTGTCAGAAACACTTGGTATGGCGCACCCATACGCTTACCGAAATAAAGCACAAGTGCCAGTTCGTCGTGTTAATGGTCAGTTGGAGACAGGATTTTTTCGTAAACATTCGCATGATTTGATGCCGATTTCTGATTATTATATTCAAAACAAAGAAATCGACCATTTGATTAATTTTACCCGTGATTTGCTTCGCCGTTTTGACCTTAAACCTTATGATGAAAAAGAGCAAACTGGATTGATTCGTAATTTGGTTGTTCGTCGTGGGCATTATTCTGGTGAAATGATGCTGGTCTTTGTGACAACACGCCCAAAAATCTTCCGTATTGAGCAAATCATTGAGAGAATTGTGGCAGACTTTCCAGCGGTTAAATCAATCGTTCAAAATATTAACGATAAAAATACCAATGCGATTTTCGGTAATGAGTTTAGAACGCTTTATGGAAAAGATACGATTGTTGATAGCATGCTTGGTAATCAATATGAAATTTCAGCGCGTTCATTCTACCAAGTTAACACTGAAATGGCTGAAAAACTTTATCAAACTGCTATTGATTTTTCAGATTTGACGCCTGAAGATATTGTCATTGATGCTTACTCTGGTATTGGAACAATTGGGCTTTCATTTGCCAAAAATGTTAAAGCCGTTTACGGCGTCGAAGTGATTGAAGAAGCTGTGGAAGATGCCAAAAGAAATGCTGCGCTAAACAGTATTACCAATGCGCATTATGTCGCTGATTCGGCAGAGCATGCCATGGCGACATGGAGCAAAAATGGCATCAAACCAAGCGTCATTTTGGTTGACCCACCACGTAAAGGCTTGACAGAAAACTTCATCAAAGCAAGCGTAGCCATGCAACCAGAAAAAGTCACTTACATCTCATGTAACCCAGCAACTATGGCGCGTGACATCAAGCTCTATCAAGAACTCGGCTACAAACTCATAAAAGTACAACCAGTGGATTTGTTCCCGAATACGCATCATGTGGAGACGGTCTGTTTGATGTCAAGGGTCGAAGGAAAATAGGCGCGAAAGCCCAGTAATACTGCGGTTTTCGAGCAATCGGGCAATTTGGCATCGGGCAGGACAAACGCTTCTCGGTAACTTATCCAAGGGCAATCCGGCTCAAAAAGTGTGAGAGTTGAGTTGCCTCGATAGATGTCAATAAGTTGAGTTGCCGAGTTAGATGTTGGGAAGTTGTGGCTGTGAGATAGATGTCAGGATAAAATGAGGCTCCCACACTGCCATCATCGGCGGCGGGGAGCGGAATAATGACAAAAGCACCTCTGAACCATAACGGCTCGGAGGTGTTTCTGCGTCTATGGGTTTATCCCTCAATATCGATTGTGATGCCGGATGGGGGTCATTGTTTTTTTTCATGGATTATTAACATTCAAATGTCAGTCACACTATTGACTGACGTAGCATCCTACGTTATAATGTAGTAGGAACCTACGACATAAAGGAGGACACTATGCTTTTCAATAAAGTTGCAATTTTGGTGAAAAAGGCCGCGCTGGAGTTTGATAAAGTCTCTAATCCGTATTTTTCAAAATATGACCTTACATCGTCGCAATACAAGATTATCAAGTTTCTTTACACGCAGCCGATGCGCACAGCGAGAGTGGTCGACTTGGAGCGCCAGTATTCCATGACACATCCGACAACACTCGGTCTGCTGGATGCGCTGGAGAAGAAAGGCTTCACCACTCGCGTTGACAATCCGAATGATGTCAGACATAAGCTGGTGGCACTGACGAAAAAGGCGGACAGTATGCAGAGTGAATTGGAAGAACTGGGCGTGGAAATCGAGGAAAAGTTGACCGAGCGACTGACTGCAGATGAGAAGCAGCAGCTCATTTCCTTGCTACAGAAGTTGATTGGAATAGGAGCGGAATCATTATGAAAAATGTCATCATTACCGGAGCAAACTCAGGACTCGGATTCGAGACAGCGAAAAAGATTGCAAACAGCGGTATAGAGTACCGGCTCATTCTTGCGTGCAGAAACGTACAAAAAGGCGAAGATGCTAAGAAGTCCATCATAGCCGAAAGCGGCAACGAGAATATTGTCGTGATGGAGCTCAACACGGCTTCTCTGGATTCCGTACGGCGTTTTGCGGGAGAATATGAAGAAAGCGGATACGGGAAAATATACGCGCTTCTCTGCAACGCAGGCGTTAGCGGGACAAACAGCGGTCTTACAGAAGACGGCTTTGACGTGATTTTTGAAACGAATCACCTCGGCCACTTTTTATTGACAAATCTCCTGCTTCCGTATATGGATGACGACGGTCTGATTTTTGCTACCAGCAGCGATATGCACGATTCGCCGATGGGAAAGATGGAGTGGAACAGTACGGAGACTTTGGCGCATCCAAATGCCGCTCTCGCATACGAGAGCATCCGTTATTCCTATTCCAAGCTGTGCAATCTGTATTTTGTTTATGAACTGGCAGAGCGGCTGAGTAGTCAGGGCAGAAACATATATGTAAATGCTTTCAATCCAGGACTGATGAAAACAAACTTCATGCCGCTGACCAAGGCGTCTATGGCTTTTGTGAAAATGAGTATGCCGGAACGGTATGGCGATCTCGATAAGTCGTCAACAGCCTATGCACAGCTTGTCACAGAGGACGGGCTTGTGAAGGAGTCCGGTCTCTATTATGACCGCAGCATCCATGCAAAACGCTCTTCTGCGCTTTCCTACAACATAGAAAACCGGAAGGAACTTTGGGCAAAGAGCTGTGAATATTGCGGCTTATAACAATTCATTCATATCGGGAGGAAAACGAACATGAAGATCATAACAATTGAAGAACATTACGCCGATCAGCGTATCATCGACGCGACGGCAAAATACGGAGATCCGTCCTATATGACTGCGCTTCCCGACAAAGTGCGCGGGGCGTACAATCATATGCGCTTTACCGGCGAAAAACTGACCGATGTCGATACCGTCCGCTTTGATTTTATGCGAGAACAGAAGGTCGACGTACAGGTACTCAGTTACACCAATCCAGTACCGGATACGGTACCGTCTGAAGAAGCAGTGAAGATCTGCCGCGAGGCGAACGATATTCTTGCCGACATGGTGAAAAAACACCCCGACCGCTTCGCCGCCTTTGCCACGCTCCCGATGGCAGATTCCACAGAGGCAGCGGAGGAACTGGAGCGCTGCGTGAAGGAATATGGCTTTGTGGGAGCCCTGATTACCGGAACCTATCAGGGTAAATTCTACGACGATCCTATGTTTTTCCCGATTTTCGAGAAGGCGGCGGAGCTGGATGTGCCGATCTCCTGGCACCCGGAATTCCCGGCGGCGCAGATACAAACGCACTATTATCTATCGGACAACTATCCGCTTTCCACGGGAATGCAATTCGCCACGGCCGGCTTTGGCTGGCATTTGGATGTGGGGCTTCATATGACGCGGCTTGTCTTATCCGGCATCTTCGACAAGCTCCCGAACTTGAAATTCATCTGCGGACACTGGGGCGAGGCTGTCGTATTTATGCTCGACCGCATGGATCAGATCATGCGGCCAGAGACAACGGGATTGAAAAAGAAGGTATCAGCGTATTTCCACGAGAATATCTGGTACACACCCAGCGGCATCCTGTCAAAAGACCAGTTTGAATATATGGTCAAGGTGTTCGGAGCGGAGCATATCATTTGGGCGCTGGATTACCCCTATGTGCCGTTCCAGACTTGCAGCACGGAATTTCTGATGAATGCCGATCTGACGGATGAACAGAAGGAAATGATCGCGCATAAAAATGCAGAGAAATTGTTAAAACTCTAACTCATAACGGGAGGATTCAACATGAGTATATTTTTAACCAGACCGGTCATCAACACCGAAGAAGAGAGAAACGCCAAGGCGGACATACTGGAGCTGATCAACTTCGAACGATTCTGCCGGGATAACGCACAGTGGGACGAGATGCGAAAGTGTTTTGCGAAGGATTCTTTTGTCAACATCTCGTGGTATCAAGGCGACGGAGACGGATTTGTGACCGCATCATCGAAAAGTCCGACATACGCACCGCATAAGATTCACAATTCATTGACGTGGCTTAATGGTGACCGTGCTGTCACGATCATGATGGCAACAATCCAGAACAGGCGAACCATCAAGGGTGTAGCTTGTGAGCTGTCCACGGATACGCAGCTTCTTTTCTCTACGCAGAAGATTGACGGTCAGTGGTATATCGTCCGCTTTGAATCCATCTATGAGCAGGATCGCTTGATCCCGGTTCTGCCTGACGCTACGCTTTCGATGGATTCCGCCGCTCTTGCGAAATACCGCCAAAGCTATGCCTGTATGTCCTTCTGCATGGAGCAGTCAGGCATAGGAGCAAATCAGGAACTGGCAGGCAGAGATCGCCCGGAAACTGTCGAGAAGATATACACTGATCTTAAAAAATGGCTGGAAGAAGGAATTAGGTGATGGAGCAAAGCAAAGAGCGTCCTGTGTTTACTGAACATCCACCCATGACAAAGATACTTCGGGCTGAGGCTACAAAATTTCCGGTACTTGAACAGGCGCAGACCGAATCAGCAAAGAAATTATATGACGCTTTTCATGATAATACAGACGATACAGTAGAACGCTATGACAACAAGCGTTTCAGCGTTTGCGGAATCATCAAATCCATAGGAGCGGACGAACACGGAAAACCGTCTATCCAACTCTCAGATGAGTTACAAGAGCAGTCTTATGTGCTTTGCGTTTTCTCATCGAATCGAGAACTAAACAATCTTCGGGTCGGTGAATCTATTACGGTTTGCGGAAACTATTTGATTATCAGCACAGCTCTTGGAGTGATTTTGAAAAATTGTGAATTAATCAATTAAATCACCTATGCAGGCGTTCCAGAAGTATGCAGTAATATCCAATCCGGAAACATGGATAATATGAAAACAAGAACGATAGCTTCCAGTTTGTAAAATCACACCAAGGCTCCCACACTGCCATCATCGGTAGTAAGGGAGCCTTGTTTTATACTTCGATATCGATTGTGATGCCGGACTTGAATTCCACGGTGAAGTGGTCGTTGAAGACGGTAATCTTCTCGATGAGTTTTTTGACCAGAGCCTCATCAAACTCTGTTATGTCGGTTTCCTGACCAGCGATGAAGTCCTGCAGCTCCTTGATCCGGTTCATGACTTCTTCCCGGCGGTGGCTGTCAAGCTCGGATTGTTCCTTCTGGTCGCGGAGCCGGAAAATCTCATCAGCGATGGCGTCATAGTCCTGTTTGTTATTTGCCTTCTTGATGAGCTCTTTTTGAAGTTCCTCCAGCCGTGCCTGAATGCCGTCCGGTGAGAGAGTGTCAGCGTTAACCACGGCCTTGGCGATATTGGCCTGCAACTGTTTTAGGAAGGTACCGCGCTCTGTCAGAATCTGATTGATGGCATTGACCGTGACTTACTGCAACAGGAGCTCGTTAACCGTCCGGTTGGTGCAGTTCTTTTCAGCCGAGGTCGGTTCCAAGCGGCTGATACAGCGCCAGACGATGGACTTGCAGCCGTGGTTGTTCCAGTGAACGCGCCTGTAAAGCTCACCGCAGTCTCCGCAGAAAACCATCTGTGCAAAACAGTGATTGCAGGAGAAGCTGCGTTTCTTGCCGGTCGGGCTGACGTGGACTACCCGGCGACGGACAAGCTCCGCCTGCACCTGCATGAAGAGCTCTTTCGGAATGATCGCTTCATGGTCGCCCTCGACGTAGTATTGAGGAACGGTGCCGTTGTTCTTGATGCGCTTCTTTGTCAGGAAGTCTGTGGTGTAGGTCTTTTGCAGGAGTGCGTCACCCATGTATTTCTCGTTGCGGAGAATCTTGTTGATAGTGCTGGTGTGCCATTTTGTCTTGCCAGCGCCGGCGGCGGGCGGGGAGAGCATTTTGTCGGACTCAACCAGCGGTAAGCAGACTAAGGCTCCTCACTACCGGCAAATGCGTCGGCGGCAAGGAGCCTTTTTTATGCTTCGATGTCGATTGTGATGCCGGACTTAAATTCCACGGTGAAGTGATCCTCGAATAATGCTGAATTGACAGTCTAAACACACGGTTTTCTGCGTATTCGATCATCGGAGAGTAATGATAAGGCGATTTCTTTGTTCATTTTGCAAGTCTCGCTTTCACTGCATCTATCTTTGAAACCGGTGCTTTATCGGTTTCCGGATGAAGCACGATGCCTTTTTCTGAACTTTCTCACGGATATGGAAACGCTCCATCTCCTCTGGGGCAAACACCCACTTTGAGTTCCTGTCCGACAGAACGACATAAGTTAAGAATCCAAGAATAAGGCCTGCAGCAATCAGCGTATAGATAATCGCTGCAATCCATGTTCCAGCGTTTGCAAGATGATTAACGGTGATATGGCGGATATACAGGATGCCAAGTGGAATGTGTAGAAAGACAACCGCACCAAGCCCCGGATTATAGAAGGTTTTTAGCTTTAGATTTGTCATCACTCCGTGAACCATGAACTGCATCATTCCCATGAGCATCGGTGCGATACCGAGCCAGATCACATTTGGGAAAATGAGTGGCAACACGTAGATTACATAGCTGAAGAGACAGTTTGTGAACATAGCCGAAAACTGGTTCAAAGGGTATCTGTCCGGCTGATCACTTTCCTGAAGCAAAATATTCATGATCGCTGGTTCCCCGCCTGGAAAACGATATTCTTCAAACTGATGAATGAGCATCGCCATGAAGCTTACTGTGTTCAGGCGAAGCAATACCGACATATCATTCCACTTGATAGCGAGGAGAATCCCAGCGATTATTACGGGAATGAGACCACATTCATACCAGTGTCTGTTCCAAAATTTCATATTCATACCTCTTTTCTGAAAGTTATAATCAAACTACTATTGTGCAACATGATGTTGCATGATATAATTATAGCAATGAAGAAAATGTTTATCAACCATCAATATAAGACAAAGTGTTGCATGATAATAGGAGAAACTTATGAACAAACAGCCGGAGGTCACCGAACAGACCAGAAAAAACTTGATAGCCGCTTGTTTTGATTTAATCAAAGAACAGGGTAAGGCAACTGTAAATGAGATTACTAAAGCCGCAGGATATAACCGATGCACTTTTTATCGGTATTTTACCGATACGAGACAATTATTGGATAGCGTAGAAGATGAAATATGCGAGAACCTTGGAAATGCGGTGCGTCATGCTACAACCGATTCTGCCGAAGAAACGATGGATGCTTTTGCCGCGGTTTATTCCACATACGGCTCATATATCTCCGTACTGTTGGGAGAACATGGCGATCCTGTCTTTCGGGCAAAGATGAGAAAGATAGCCGAACCTGTAGTTATAAAACGTTTCAATATCTCCTCCGATAATGAGACGGAGGCAGCTCTCAAAACAGAATATGTTATATCCGCCGCACTCGGTACGATTGTTCGCTGGTTTGAACTTGACATGCCGATTAGTACAAGAAAACTGGCAGAGCTTATCATAGGCTCCACCAAGCATGGAATCTTGTAATGAGATGATAATTGACAACTTCTAATTGAAGAAGAGAAACATAATACTAAATAAAGAGAAAGGCTCCCATATTACCATCATTGGTAGTAAGGGAGCCTTGTGTTATGCTTCTATGTCGATTGTGATCCCGGACTTGAAGTCCACGGAGAAGTGGTCGGCGAAGACGGTGATCTTCTCGATGAGCTTTTTGACCAGAGCCTCATCAAACTCTGTGATGTCGGTTTCCTGACCGGCGATGAAATCCTGCAGCTCCTTGATCCGGTTCATGGCTTCTTCCCGGCGGTGGCTGTCAAGCTCTGATTGTTCCTTCTGGTCGCGGAGCCGGAAAATCTCATCGGCGATGGCGTCATAGTCCTGTTTGTTATTTGCCTTCTTGATGAGCTCTTTTTGTAGTTCCTCCAGTCTTGCCTGAATGCCGTCCGGAGAGAGTGTGTCAGCGTTAACCACGGCCTTAGCGATGTTCTGCTGTAAGGTTTTCAGGAAAAAGTCCCGTTCAGTAAGAATCTGATGGAAGGCCTTGACCGTGACTTCCTGCAGCAGGAGCTCGTTGACCGTCCGGTTTGTACAGTCCTTTTCAGCGGAGGTGGGCTCCAAGCGACTGATGCAGCGCCAGACGATGGATTTGTAGCCGTGGTTGTTCCAGTGAACGCGCCGGTAAAGCTCGCCGCAGTCTCCGCAGAAAACCATCTGTGCAAAACAGTGATTGCAGGAGAAGCTGCGTTTCTTGCCTGTTGGACTGACGTGGACTACCCGGCGACGGACAAGCTCCGCCTGTACCTGCATGAAGAGCTCTTTCGGAATGATTGCTTCATGATCGCCCTCGACGTAGTATTGAGGGACGGTGCCGTTGTTCTTGATCCGCTTTTTTGTTAAGAAGTCTGTGGTATAGGTCTTTTGAAGCAGCGCGTCGCCCATGTACTTCTCGTTGCGGAGAATCTTGTTGATGGTGCTGGTGTGCCATTTTGTCTTGCCAGCGCCGGTAAGGATGCCATCAGCCATAAGCCAGTCGGCGATCTTATCCATGCTGGAGCCTTCGAGGTATTCTCGGTAGATACGCTTTACGATTTCTGCCTGCTCCGGATCAATGATCAGCACCTCGCCTTTAGCGTCCAGCGTGTTGATGGCTTCCTTTTCAAAATAAACAGGTATGTTCTTGTCCTTCAGCTGCCGGATGTATTGCAGGCAGTCGAGAGTGTTTCGGGCAAATCGGCTGATGGACTTGGTGATGACCATGTCGATGTTACCGGCCACGCACTCGTCGATCATTCGGTTGAATTCATCACGCTTTTTTGTGTTGGTGCCGGAGATGCCGTCGTCTGCAAATATGCCCGCCAGCTCCCATTCCGGATTCTTTTGAATGTACTCAGTGTAGTGCGTGACCTGTGCCTCGTAGCTTGTTTCCTGTTCTTCGGAATCCGTGCTGACGCGGCAGTAGGCGGCTACCCTGATCTTCTTGAGTTTAACTTTCGAGCTCGCTGTTTCCGCGATTTTTGTAACTTTTTTCAAGAGAAGTCCCTCCTTTCCGTACGTCTATACATCACTCTAAAGCGACTACATATCAAGGTATTTTCGGCATTATTTCCGCGAACAAGGGAGAGAAAGTTTCGCGATTGATGGCGGTTAATTTGTTGAATTCAGCCACAGAAATGAGGCCGTCATCGAGCATCTTCTTTGCGATTGTCTGTGCTCTACGGTAGTCCAGATCGCCCTGAATCCGCTCGTGTGTGAAATATCCAGATTGAACATTTGTGATTTCGTCTGTCATAACATATCCACCTCCAGTTTCTACTGGAGATGAACTGCCGTTTTGAGCGGAGGAAAATAAAAAAAGCCTGCGGGCATTCCGAAGAACACTCGCAGGCATAGCAGATTAGATATTCAGTTATTTTACTCTGATCTTCCAGCCGGTCAGAATGAGGTTGCCGTTTTTGATGAGCGTCAGGTTGAGTTTCTGGACTTGTTATGAAAATCGCGCTTTCGTGTTATATTTTTATTAATGCTGTGACGAGTGCGACCAGACAGTCACTGATGCAGAGTTTGATTATTGTCCCTATCGGCATTGCACTTTATATCGCTTTGGTGCTTGTCAATATCTGCATTGAAAAAGTATTTGGCTTAAAAGGCAATCGTCAGAAGATTTACAGAGCATCTTTTGTCTTTGGGAATATTGGTTTCATGGGATGTCCAAGATAGTAGGGTAACAGTATCAGCTAGCGATTGCCTCCGTGAAGGCGTCGGTATTTGTTGGGCAAAAGCTAACCTTTTAGCAGCCCTTCTTCGTGCGAACGGGATTCCGTCAGGCTTTTCTTATCAGCGCTTGATACTTGGCTCGACTCCAGACACGGGCTATTGCATTCATGCTCTTAATACCGCTTATCTTGATTCTTTAGGAAAATGGCTGCGCTTAGATGCTAGAGGAAACAAGAAGAATGTTCATGCAGAGTTTTCACTTGATGAGGAAAAATTAGCTTTTTATCCCAATGCCGAGGGTGAAATTGATTATCATGACAATCATGCTAGTCCAGACCAAGGCTTGATGACAGTCCTTGAACATAGCACAGATGCTATCGATATGTATTTGCATCATTTGCCAGACAGCTTAAGCAATGACATTAAGGAGTTAAAATGAAGTTTAAAAAAGCAAGTTTATCAGATTTGGAAATCCTTGTTTCCACCAGAATAAATGTTCTACGTTCAGCCAACCAATTAGACCTGTTAGTTGATATGAAGGAAGTTGAGAAGTCGTCAAGACTTTATTACCAAGAAGCGTTGGCTAGTGATAATCATACTGCTTTTCTTGTTTATAATGCCGATGATAATGTCATCGGTGCTGGCGCCGTCTCATATTATCAGGTCATGCCGACTTATCATAATCCAAGTGGCAAAAAAGCTTACATCATGAATATGTATGTCGCACCCGAACACCGCAGAAAAGGAATAGCAACAAAATTGCTAGATTTACTAATCGCTGATTCAAAAGAACGAGGTATTCACCATATCACGCTTGAAGCTACCCAAATGGGAAGAAAGCTTTATGAAAATTATGGTTTTCGTCAAATGGCAGATGAAATGGAATATGTTATTAATAATTAAAATAAGAAAAGGAGTTTTGTGATGGTGGAAATTTGTTATAAAGATATACATGATTTTAATAGTAGTGATTTAGAACATTTATTTCTTTCAGTAGAATGGTCATCAGGACACTTTCCTGAGAAGTTAGTTATAGCTATGCAGCGTTTTAAAAACGTTTATTCAGCTTGGGATGGTGATAAGTTAGTTGGAATGATTTGTGTAATGGATGATGGTATTATGAATGCTTATGTTCATATTTATTGGTTGATCCAGATTATCAAGGACAAACTATCGGGCGAAAACTTGTTCAATTAGTCAAAGAAAAATACCAAACTTATTTGAGACTTGCTGTTATAGGTGTGGATGAAGAAGTTACTTTTTATGAGAATTGCGGCTTTACCAAAAGTAATAATTGCTCTGCATTGTTTATTACTTCTTTGTGGACTTGATTCAAAACAACAAGAACGGGGATTAATATGAAAAAAGGTTTTATGACACCCCCTAAGCATGTGAATTTTGAAGCTAAGAAATTGTTTGATAATGTTGGGGAGATTATTGATGGCTCAATTGCTTATATCACGTTAAAAGGTGGTGGTCCGACAGAACAACACACGCATGACCACAATCATTTATTCATTGTGACCAAGGGTGAAGCCAAGGTGTTGTTGGATAAGGAAGAAGTGATTATTCACCAAGATGCATTCTTGGTTGAAGGGAAGATACCGCATTCTGTTTGGAGTAATCAAGATGAAGAAACAGTTATGATTGGTATTTCTGTTAAGGCAAAATAACTACGCCAAAAACATTTCTGTAAATTGTCTAAAAATGGTTAAATTTTTCATAATTTGCTATATTAGTATTGAAAAATAAAAGTGAGGTGTTGATAATGCTTGAAGAATCTTTAGAAAGTTACATGCAAAAAGCTATTGAAGAAGCTTATGATGGCATTAAAAAAGGAGATGGCGGTCCATTTGGTTCGGTTATCGTCAAAGATGGTGAGATTATTGCTAGTGGTCATAATATGGTTCTAGCTCACCACGACCCGACAGCACATGGAGAAGTAACGGCAATTCGTAAAGTTGGCGAAAAACTTGGCACACATGATTTGTCAGGAACAACTTTATTTACGACTGGAGAGCCATGTCCGATGTGTTTGGCTGCTTGTCTTTGGGCAAACATTGATAAGGTTTATTATGGTTGCACGATTGCTGATAATGCCATGATTGGTTTTCGTGACCAACGCTTAGCTTATGGAGGACGAAAAAATCTTCCTAAGGATTATCTTGTCCAACTTAGTCACGATGATTGCTTGAAACTCTTCAAAGATTATCAAGAAATGACACATAACCTTTATTAATAAATGGCTGTGAGCCAGACGATAGCTAGAGACTATGGTCTGGTTTTTAACTATAAACATGGATGTTTTTTAAAGAGATAAAATTGCCACGTTTGTATGATTATTGTTTTAGAAAATCGTTGAGAGGGAAAGATGAATACCAAAGCAAACATTCAAAAATCATTTATGCGCTTATATGCGCAAAAAGCATACGCAACAATAACCATAAAAGAACTTTGCGAAGATGTCCCGATAGCTAGAACAACATTTTATACCTATTATGACAATCTTGATGAGTTAAAAACTGAAATAGAAGACGAGCTAATTTTGGGTTTAAAACAAGTTACGACTAATATTTCAGGTGGTGATATTGAACAAATGCATTTTCCGACATTTCTTGATGCTATTCAAGAATACATTCAATCACATTGGGAGCAGTTTGAAATTTTTTTACTCTCTCAACCTAATTTTCGATTTATTGATAAATGGAAAGCTGCGATTAAACAAAACTTCAAAAAACGTTATCCCGATAAAGTTCAGTTGCCTAATTATGACTTAATTGCAGAGGTTCTTGCCTCGACTACAATTAGTGCCTACCGCTATTGGATGCAACATCCAAAGACAGTCAATACGACAGATATGAAAGCATTGATTACAAAGACACTTGAAACGACAATTGCTATTTTGTAACTCTGAACACATTTTCCATTTGTGTAGTGTAAAAGTAGCTGATTTAGCTTTATAATGAAGTTACTAAAAAGGTAAAGGAAGTGTTGATATGTCAAAAATCAAAATTCATGTTTTTCATACTGGAGAAGTTTGTGTGGCACCAGAATTGCCATTTGGTGGTGATGATTGTAGTGCTATTAAAGCTTCAGGACTTTTTGGTAAAAAGGAAAATCGCATTTGGTTACCTGTTTCAGCTTATTTAATTGAACATCCTAAAGGAACATTTTTGGTTGATACTGGTTGGTCACGTGACATGAGTCCGAACGGAGTTTTTGATAAAAAAGCACAAATAAAATCATTAAATAGTAGATTGCTTTATAAAATTAATCAAGGAAAAATCGGCTTAGGGCAATGTATTGATGAACAATTATTAACAAGGGGAATCAAGGTTTCTGACTTGGATGCTGTTCTTTTAACACATCTTGATTGTGACCATGCCAATGGTTTAAAACAAGTAAAAGATGCTAAGAAATTTTTAGTTTCAGCTGATGAAGTAGCATTTGCTCAAAAATTAAGCAATAAGGTTCGTTATCATAACAGTTGGTGGGATGGAGTTAACTTGACTGCATTTGAATGGAATGATAATCAAGGACCTTTTGAAAAATCTTATGACTTACTTGGCGATGGTTCAATTGAATTAATTAACATTCCAGGACATGCGGATGGTTTATTTGCTGTTAAAGTTAAAAACGATGATGGAAAATTTGTTTTATTATTTTCAGATGGAGGCTACGCAACAAAAAGTTGGCAACAAATGATTACCTCAGGTATTGCAGCTGATAGAGAAAAGCAACGTCAATCCCTAGCTTGGATTAGAGAGCAAAGTTTGAATCCAAATTGTATCGAATCTCTTGCAAATCACGACCCAGAAATCCAACCTCATGTGATTGAATTTTAAAGTTAGTTAATAGTTTCTATATCCATAGCAACAGCAGGTTGCTTGTCGATAGTTGATTTTACAAGCATAATAATAGAAAAAGAATGTTTAAAAAGGAGATTATCATGGAGATTCAAGAAGTATTGAAGAACTTGCGTGAAAAGTATCAATTGACCCAAGAGGAGTTGGCGGCGCATGTTTTGGTGACTAGACAAGCGGTTAGTCGTTGGGAAACAGGTGAGACACAGCCAAATACGGATACTTTAAAATTACTTTCAAAGGAATTTAACGTTTCTATCAACACTTTACTTGGCTCACCGCGCCAGCTAATTTGTCAATGCTGTGGGATGCCATTGACGGAAGATGATGTCATTAGTCATGAAACAGATGGCAGTTTTAATGAGGATTATTGCAAATGGTGCTATAGCGAAGGAGCGTTTGTTTATACAACAAAAGATTCATTATTAGATTACCTTGTGGCAAACATGCCAAATCCTGATAATCTTTCTGATGATGAGCGACGATTACAATTTGATGCTTATTTATCACAATTAAAACATTGGAAATAAAATCACAAAAACGTCTCAGAAGATATGCACGCGTGTAGCGCTTACATTTCTCCTTTGGGATGTTTTTTGATTCCAAGATGGTAAATTAAGCGAATAAAGGGCAAAAAAATCGCAAATAACAGCCTTTTTTACCTCGAGAGACCTAGAGTTTTCGTTTTTGGTGTGATAAAATGGTAACGTCAGTTCTCGTAAGCGTCTGAGAACAAATAAATTTAGGAGGAAAAAAGTGGACGCTTTTAAGTATATTAAACCTAAACTGTTCAGTACTCTTAAGAATTATACGGGTGCGCAGTTTGCAAAAGACCTTGTTGCAGGGATTATTGTGGCAATCATTGCCTTACCATTGTCAATTGCCTTAGCGATTGCATCAGGTGTTAATCCAGAACAAGGTCTTTATACTGCTGTTGTTGCAGGTTTTTTTATTTCATTTTTAGGAGGTAGCCGTGTCCAAATCGGTGGACCGACAGCCGCATTCGTTGTTATCATCTATGGAATTATTGCACAATATGGTATGGCAGGTCTTACCATTGCAACATTCTTAGCTGGTATCATGATGATTGTTATGGGATTATTACACTTCGGTGATTTGATTAAATTCATCCCTAAAACAATCACAGTTGGTTTTACTTTGGGTATTGCTGTTGGTATTTTTGTTGGGCAACTTAAAGATTTCTTCGGATTGAGCATGGGTGCTGTTCCAGCAGAATTTGCTGAAAAAATGATAGCTTATGCACAACATATTAATACTATTCATTGGCCAACGTTGCTGATTGGTATGATTGCATTGCTCATCCAAATCTTCTGGCCTCGTGTCTCTCAAAAAATCCCTGGTTCACTTGTTGCTATCATCGTGACAACAGCGATTGTTGGATTTGGTCACTTGTCAGTTAAAACAATTGGTGACTTGTACACTATCAAAGCTGGTTTGCCAACATTCACAATGCCTGAATTGTCATTTGGTCTTGTTCGTCAAATGATTTCACCAGCCTTTACAATTGCAATTTTGGCATCTATCGAATCACTTCTTTCATGTGTGGTTTCAGATGGTATGATTGGTAGCCACCACCGTTCAAATGCTGAATTGGTTGGACAAGGTGTTGGTAACATGATGTCTGCTTTGTTTGGTGGTATTCCTGCAACAGGTGCGATTGCTCGTACAGCAGCTAATGTTAAAAATGGTGGTCGTACACCGATTGCTGGTATGACTCATGCCGTAACTCTACTTTTAATTCTTTTGTTCTTGATGCCATATGCGTCACTTATTCCAATGAGTTGTTTGGCCGCTATTTTGATTATGGTTGCTTATAACATGAGCGGATGGCGCACATTTGTTCACATGCTTAAAAAAGCACCTAAGAGTGATATCGCTGTTTTGGTGATTACACTTGTCTTGACAGTCTTCTTTGACCTTGTTGTCGCCATCGAATTCGGTATGGTTTTGGCTGCCTTCCTATTCTTAAAACGCATGTCAGATGTTGCTGCCGTTCGTCAATGGGTTGACAAAGATAGCCTTGATGACGCTGAACTTTCTGAAAACACAGATTTGAAACACGTGCCAAGCAACACAGTTGTTTATGAAATCTTTGGTTCATTGTTCTTCGGTGCTGCAAATGACTTCCTTAACTTTAACCATGAAGAAGGTAAAAATGTCTTGATCCTTCGCATGCGTAATGTGCCTGCTATGGATATTTCAGGACTTGAAGCTCTTGAAGAAACACTTGAAATCTGTCAAAAACGTGGCATGACATTGATTCTTTCTCACGTGAATAAACAACCTTATCACGTAATGGAAAAAGCTGGTTTTGTTGAAAAAGTTGGTCAAGAAAACCTTTGTGAAAATATCGATGCCTCACTTAAACGTGCAGCAAATCTAGCTTAAGGCTATATAGTTAAAGGTCAGCAGATATGATTCTGCCGACCTTTTTTGATTATCTAATTTTTTATTTTTAGCTATTTATCACGGTAACTGCCAAGGACGTTTTCAATAATATCAAGAATTGAGACAACTAGGAAAGCAGCAACGTACTACTTCCGACACTTTCCAAGCCTTTGATAAAGATAAGACATGAAATCAAGGAAATGACAACCACTATAATATCAAAGTCGGCTTTTGGAAAAGCGATGCCAGTAACATCAGAGGCAGCTTTTATTCCCCTTCACCAACAAGTGGCATGATATTAGTAAATACATGAAAATCTTAAAAGCAATAATAACAGTTGAGATTAACATTATCAATAGGCGAATCACCAAATTTTCAGGAGTCGGTAAGAAAGAAACACCCCAGTTACAAAAAGTTGTAAAATACCCAAAAACAATACCAACAAGGACTTGGAGCAAATTAATAGGTTTAAAATTTCTTCTAAGCAAAATCATTTGCACTAAAACCAAAAAACAATGGAAAATAATCGTTGCTTTCCCCATTTCAATTCCCAAAATACAAACTCATCGTGTAGGGAATTGAGCTAACGGGTGAAACTCCAAGGTTAGACTTAACAGATAAGGCAACCCAGGTTGTCATTGTGAAAAGTCCAAGAAAATACATGATAAGTCGTTTGAAAAGGTGATCTCTCATGCTTTATCAGCTCCAGAAATATTATTGATACCTTGCCAAATCTTATCAAGTAATTCTTCAGCTAATTGCTGTTCGTCTTTTGACAGGAGTTGGAGGGCATTGGTATCCTCTTCATCGAAAATAACTTTCATTTGTTCAGCAACAGTTTTTCCATGTTCTGTCAGATAAATATAAAAAGAACGGCGATTTCCTGCCTTTTGTCGACTTTCAACAAACCCATTTTCTTCCATTCGCATAATAATATTTCCGAGTCTTGCTTGCTCAATTTGACAGAGTTTAGCTAATGTTTTCTGGTCGCTTCCTTCATTTTCAAGAAGGGCATCAAGCACTTTGGGGGACCAGATGACAAACAAGCTCTTTTTACGCTCTCGCAAAAATGTGATATTCAAGCGCTGTATGGGTGCGTATTAGCTGTCCTATAACCTCCTTTTATTAAAATGCTAAGAATAACTTATTGTAAGGATTCTTAGCGCACTACAAAAAGATTGCACTGTTAATCATATCCTAAAAGTAAGTGTTTTCAAATGATATATCATATTAAACTATTGTATTTATGTTAAGAATGATGTTAGAATATTTCAGCATTTTCAAAGCTGCAGTAGGGATAAATGAATTTTAATATTTTATAAAAAAGATGGCTAGTTATTTTTAGAAGCTCTCAAAAAACTATCTTTTTAGGGAATATAGGCTGATTTTCTTATGAAATAAGTCTATTTTCTTTCATTTTTATTTTAGAAAAATACTTTTTGAAATATTTATTAATTTTAAAATTTTCTGTATTTTTCAAAAACGGTGTGTTATAATACTTAACATACTGAAAGAAAGTTATGGTTAGGAGGAACCATTATGGAGTTTAAATCAACTTGGAAACGTGTTGGTTTGGGAGTAGTTAGTTTGGCGTCAGCTGCTCTTTTAGCCGCATGTGGAAACAGTAGTTCGTCATCATCTAGTAACGAGATTAATTGGTACACACCAACTGAAATTTTGACACTAGATATTTCAAAAAATACCGATCAATATTCAGCGCTTGCTATCGGAAATTCATCAAGTAACCTACTTCGTGTGGATGAAAATGGTGACCCACAACCAGATTTGGCAAAAAGTGTTGAGGTCTCAGATGACGGATTGACTTATACAGCTACTTTACGTGATAATCTCAAATGGTCAGATGGCAGTGATTTGACAGCAGATGATTTTGTTTACACTTGGCAACGTATCGTTGATCCAGCGACAGCTTCTGAATATGCCTATTTAGCAGTAGAATCTCATCTTGAAAATGCCGATAAGATTAATTCAGGTGAGATTACTGACCTTAGTCAATTAGGTGTTAAGGCTGATGGTAATACAATCACATTTACTTTGACAAGCCCATGTCCACAGTTCAAGTATTATCTTGCTTTTTCTAACTTCATGCCACAGAAAAAATCATTCGTTGAAGAAGAAGGCAGTGATTATGGAACAACATCAGATGACCAAATCTACTCAGGACCATATACTGTTGAAGGTTGGAACGGTAGTGACGGTAGCTTCAAGTTGGTTAAAAATAAATACTATTGGGATGCTGACAATGTCAAAACTGAAACTGTAAATGTTCAAGCGATTAAAAAAGCAGACACAGCTGTTCAAATGTACAAAAATGGTGAGTTAGATACGGCTAATATTTCAGCAACATCATCTATCTATGCTGCCAATAAGAGTAATGAAGATGCCATTGCTGTTCAAGAAGCTCGCTTAACTTACATGGTTTATAACGAAACTGGCTCAGTTCCGTCACTAGCTAACACTAAGATTCGTCAAGCACTTAACTTGGCAACTGACCGCCAAGGTGTTGTCGAAGCAGCTATTGATACAGGTTCTAAACCAGCAACATCACTTGTTACACCAAGTCTAGCTAAGTTGACAGACGGCACAGACCTTTCAGAATATGTTTCACCAGGATATAGTTATGATGAAGATGAAGCAGCAACATTGTTCAAAGAAGGTTTGGCTGAATTAGGAACTGACTCAATCACATTAACGATTACAGCAGATTCTGATGATGCTGTTACCAAAGCAGCTGTTGACTATATTAAACAAAGTTGGGAAGATGCTCTACCAGGATTGAAAATTGAAGAAAAATTCGTTACCTTCAAACAACGTCTTGAGGATACTAAAAACCAAAACTTTGAAGTTGCTCTTGTCTCATGGGGTGGTGACTATCCAGAAGGTTCTACATTCTATGGATTGTTCTCATCAACTTCAGCATACAACTATGGTAAAGTGTCAAGCTCAGAATTCGATGAAGCATACAACAAAGCTATTACAACAGATGCTTTAGATACAGATGCAGCCGCTGATGATTACAAAACTGCTGAAAAAGCCCTTTACGACGGTGCTCATTACAATCCAATCTACTTCCGTAGTACTGAATGGTTACAAAATCCTTCAATCAAAGGACTTGTTCGCAATTCAACTGGTTTGACAGTAGATTTCACTTATGCTTACAAAGATTAATAAATCTAAAACAAGGTTGAGATTAGTTCAACCTTGTTTTTTAACCTTATATGTAAGATTTTGAGAGCAGTAGCTAGAGAAACATTGATTTTTGATGTTAGCTTTTCTGATATTGTTTGTATGATAAAACCAAAAATACTTAGATTATTCAAGTTTTTAATATTTATTAAAAATGAAAACGTTAAAATAGCGTAAAAGTGCATAAAATAGCGTTTTTATGTATATTTTAGTGTTTTTTCTCATAAAAGTGTGTAAAATGAGTGAAAAATAAATGTAACCAAACTTTTTGAAAAAATAATTAATTTACAAATTTTCTGTATTTTTAGAAAATACTGTGTTATAATAGTTAACATACCGAAAGAAAGTTTATGGTAGGAGGATCCATTATGGAGATTAAAAATTGGAAACGTGTAGGTCTAGGAGCTGTGACCTTGTTATCGGCGGCTGTTCTAGCAGCTTGTGGCAATAGCAGCAGTTCATCATCATCTTCAAGTGATGAAATCAATTGGTATGTGCCAACTGAAATTAGTACCTTGGACATTTCAAAAGTTACAGATACTTATTCATCAATTGCTATCGGTAACTCAGGAAGTAACCTTCTTCGTCGTGATGAAGATGGCGAGTTACAACCTGATTTGGCTGAAAAAGTAGAAGTATCTGATGATGGCTTGACTTATACAGCAACACTTCGCGATGACCTTAAATGGTCAGACGGCAGTGATTTGACAGCAGAGGACTTTGTGTACAGCTGGCAACGTATTGTTGACCCAACAACTGCTTCAGAGTACGCTTACCTTGTATCAGATGCACACGTCTTGAATGCTGAAGAAGTTATTGCAGGAACTAAAAGTGTTGATGAATTAGGCGTTAAAGCTGACGGAAATAAAGTTATTTTCACTTTGTCTAACCCATCACCACAGTTTATGAGCTTGCTTTCATTTGCAAACTTCATGCCACAAAGCAAAGACTTTGTTGAAGAAGCAGGTGATGATTACGGAACAACTTCTGAAAAATCATTGTATTCTGGACCATATACCGTTGAAGATTGGAACGGAACAAGTGGAACATTCACTCTTGTGAAAAACAAATACTATTGGGATGCTAAAGACGTTAAAACTAAAAAAGTGAACGTCCAAACAATTAAGAAACCAGATACTGCTGTGCAAATGTACAAAGATGGTGACCTTGATTACGCAACGATTTCAAATACAGAAGCAACATACAAAGCTAACAAAAATCGTGATGACGTTGTTCCACTTCCAGAAGCGACAACAGCTTACATGGTTTATAATCAAACAGGAACTGTAACTGCTTTGAACAACACTAAAATTCGTCAAGCTCTTAACTTGGCAACTGACCGTGAAGGAATTGTAAAAGCAGCTATTGATACTGGTTCAACAGCTGCGACAGCTCTTGCGCCTACTGGACTTGAAACATTGCCAGACGGTACTGATTTGGCTGAATATGTTTCTCCAGGTTATAGCTATGATGAAGAAGAAGCAGCTAAACTCTTCAAAGAAGGTTTGGCAGAACTTGGTACTGATTCAGTTACATTGACAATCACATCTGACTCAGATTCACCGGTTGCAAAAGCATCTGTTGACTACATCAAGCAAACATGGGAAGAAAATCTTCCAGGTTTGACAGTCGAAGAAAAATTCGTTGCTTTCAAACAACGTCTTGAAGATACTAAAAACCAAAACTTTGATGTAGCTCTTGTGCTTTGGGGTGGTGACTATCCAGAAGGTTCTACTTTCTATGGTCTGTTCACTACTAACTCATCTTACAATTACGGTAAATTCTCAAATGCAGATTATGATGCTGCCTATGAAAAAGCTATCACAACAGATGCCTTAGACCCAGCGGCTGCAGCGGATGATTATAAAGCTGCTGAAAAAGCACTTTATGACAATGCGCTTTACAACCCAATCTACTTCCGTAGTTATGAAGCTCTTCAAAATCCAAATCTTAAAGGACTTGTTCGTAGTTCAACTGGTTTGTCAGTAGATTTCACTTACGCATATAAAGAATAAATCCAATTAAATTAATGTAAAACAAGGTTCGGGCTTTGCCCGCCTTGTTTTCTTTGTACCTTGAAAAATGATACAATAGATAGGAAGTCGTTTAAAAAACGTAAGAATAGGTAAAGGAAAGAAGATGCGGTTAGATAAATTTTTAGTAGAAGCAGGCATAGGGTCGCGGACGGAAGTCAAACAACTGCTAAAGAAAAAACAAGTGCTTGTTAATGGCAAAGTGGAAATATCACCTAAAACGCAGATTGATGAGAAAGCCGACCAGATTAGTTGTCAGGGGCAGACGCTTTCTTATGAAAAATACGTTTATTATATGTTGAATAAACCAAAAGGTGTGATTTCAGCAACGGAAGATAATCATCATAAAACCGTCTTAGATTTGCTCGATAAAACAGCTTGGGATAAGGAAGTTTTTCCAGTTGGGCGTTTGGATATTGATACGCATGGGCTTTTACTATTAACTAATAACGGTAAGTTAGCGCATACCATACTATCTCCTAAAAAACATGTTGATAAAACTTACCGGGCCAAAGTTGCTGGTCTGATGACGACCGCTGATGTGGCAGCTTTTGCCAACGGTATTGACTTGAAAGATTTTACATGTCAGCCAGCGCAGTTAATGATTCTTGAAACAAATGAAGCAGAAAGAACAAGTGTTGTTGAAATTACCATTAAAGAGGGAAAATTCCACCAAGTCAAACGCATGGTACAGGCTTGTGGTAAAAAAGTGACAGATCTTCAACGTCTCAGCATGGGTCCACTTCAATTGGATAAACAATTGGCTCTTGGAGAGTGGCGTCGATTAACAGATGATGAGTTAGCAAGCCTTGAAGAATTTGACGTTGAATTGTAAGTTTCTGCAGTAGTTATTTGATTATTTGGGGCAATCATGTTAAGATAATAGTAATAAATTCAATGAGCGAGGTGTATTAAAGTGGCATTTGGTGAAAACGGACCACGTAAAAAAACAGCGTTTGAAAAACTGACTTTAGTAGTTGTTATCTTAATGGTTCTAGTAACCATAGGTGGTCTTATTGCGACTGCAATTGGTTCAATTATTTAAAGAACGCTGAAGAGGCGTTTTTTTATGCTTTGACAAATCAAATTTATACTAATGAAAGAATAGGAATTAATAATGAGTATGTTTTTAGATACTGCCAAGGTTAGCGTTAAAGCAGGTCGCGGCGGTGATGGAATGGTTGCATTCCGTCGTGAAAAATATGTTGCTAATGGCGGTCCTTGGGGCGGTGACGGAGGTAAAGGGGGCTCAGTTATCTTTAAAGTTGACGAAGGGCTTCGTACTTTGATGGACTTCCGCTATAACCGCATTTTTAAAGCAAAATCAGGTGAAAAAGGGATGACAAAGGGAATGCACGGACGTGGTGCAGAAGACCTTATTGTTCGTGTCCCAGAAGGAACAACTGTTCGTGATGCAGAGACTGGTAAGGTCATCACTGACCTTGTTGAAAATGGTCAAGAATTTGTTGTTGCGCGCGGTGGACGCGGTGGACGTGGTAATATTCGTTTTGCAACACCACGTAACCCTGCTCCAGAAATTGCTGAAAACGGTGAACCAGGAGAAGAACGCGACCTTCAACTTGAATTGAAAATCTTGGCTGATGTTGGTCTTGTAGGTTTCCCATCAGTTGGTAAATCAACTCTTCTAAGTGTTGTGACAGCTGCAAAACCAAAAATCGGTGCTTACCACTTTACAACAATCGTACCTAACCTTGGTATGGTTCGTACAAAATCAGGTGATAGCTTTGCGATGGCTGACCTTCCAGGATTGATTGAAGGGGCATCACAAGGTGTTGGACTTGGTACTCAATTCCTTCGTCACATCGAACGTACACGTGTTATCTTGCACGTTATCGATATGTCAGCAAGCGAAGGACGTGATCCGTATGAAGATTATGTTTCTATTAATAATGAGCTTGAAACCTATAATCTTCGTTTGATGGAACGTCCGCAAATTATTGTCGCTAACAAGATGGATATGCCAGAAGCGGAAGAAAACTTGAAAATTTTCAAAGAAAAATTAGCAGCGAATTATGATGATTTTGAAGAAATGCCAATGATTTTCCCAATTTCAAGCTTGGCACATCAAGGGCTAGAAAATCTAATGGAAGCGACAGCAGAATTGCTTGCTAAGACAGATGAATTCTTGCTTTACACTGATGATGACATGATTGATGAAGAAGTTTATTATGGCTTTGACCCAGATGAACGTCCATTTGAAATTTCACGTGATGACGATGCTGCTTGGGTATTGTCAGGTGAAAAACTTGAAAAACTCTTTGTCATGACGAATATGGAACGTGATGAATCCGTTATGAAATTTGCTCGCCAATTGCGTGGTATGGGGGTTGATGAAGCCCTTCGTGAACGCGGAGCTAAAGACGGAGACATCGTCCGAATCGGAAACTTCGAATTCGAATTTGTGGATTAACCTGCCACTTGTCGTTGATAGCTTAGCTATCTAACGACAAGACAGCAAGCTCTATATGGAGCTTGCCTAAGCATCTTACTAGTTCGAAAATGGAAACCATTTTCTCACGTCGTAACGTATGTTCTAACGACGTGTTTGATTGCTGTGCTGGTTTGCTTAAATTGGAAGAATTATAAATTTTAAAGATTAATAGGAATTGTGATGATTCACAATTGAGCTTATATTACATTTTACTGGAGGTTCTTATGGGTGATAAACCGATATCTTTTCGAGATAAAGATGGTAATTTTGTATCAGCAGCCGATGTTTGGAATGCTGAAAAGCTAGAAGAACTTTTCAATACCCTTAATCCAAATCGACGTTTGCGCTTGGAGCGCGAAAAATTAGCTAAAGAAAAAGCAGGCGAAGCCAAGGATCAAGAATCATAATACTCGCCTTACTTACCTGCATAAAACTCGCTTTTCAATTTCTAGGCTCGTGAAAAAACTGTCCGCTGGACTGTTTTTTTAATATTTTTGAAGTTCTTTGTCAGTTAATTGATAACGTAGATTAGCAATGTCGTCAATGAATTTTCTATCGTGAGAAACACTGATAATACAGCCGTTAAAATTTCTTAAAAGTTCTCTGATTAATGGCTGACTAGTTGGTGAAAAATGCCTTGTTGGCTCATCAAGAATTAAGATATGATTTTGGGCTAAAACCATACGTGCTAAGAATAATTTTGCTTTTTGCCCACCTGAAAGTTCAAGGACGGAGTGTTCGATTTCTTGTCTTGTAAATTGAAGGCTGGCAAGGAGTGTTCGAGCTTTTTCGCTGTCTGATACCTGTGTTAAAAATGTTAGAGCGGTCATTTCTTTGCTAAAAACATTATCGTAATCTTGTGGCATATAACCGATTGAAAAATGATTTTTATCTAGCTCTTGGTAAATTTGTGTGAGCAGATGTGTTTTTCCGATACCGTTTCTCCCAGTAATCACCAGTTTATCTTGACCTAAAATGGTTAAACTGACTTTTTGACCAGTTGATAAATCATGATTGCCCCAAGACAGAAGTTTTTTCTTTTTATCGAGAGGGACAATATCATCGAAAAATAGTTTTATACTATCCATTTCTTCAGGAAAATCGACCATTTTTTCTTCTTCTTTGGCATACCGTTTTTCAAGAGATAAGACATTTTTCATCTTTTTAGCCGCTAATCTTCCCATAGTGCTATCATGAGTATTCCGCACATTATATTCTGCCGCCTGATGAAGCCGTTGTATTTTAGCGTCTCTTTTAGCTTTTATACGGCGGTCGTTTTTGGCTTGTTCCAATTGTTTGGTGTAAGCTTTGTGACGATAAGTCAGATAATCTGTGTAACTTCCTGAAAAATAGCTTGCGCGAGCAACTTGACGACGCTTTATTAACTCAAGGTGTAGAATAGCAGTAGCAATTTTTTCTAGCAGAGCTTCATCATGAGAAATAAAAATAATTGTTTTATCAGATGATTGAATGAATGCTTGTAAAGTATTAATTGCCTGCGCATCAAGGTCGCTAGAGGGTTCATCTAGTAAGAGTAAATCATTGGTTTCACCAACCAGTTTAGCAAGTTGTAACTTTAATTTTTCTCCACCAGATAAACTTTTCAAACTCTGATTTCTATTTTCTAAGGATTGAATATCCAAATCTAATCGCGCAGCCATTTGGTAAAAAGCATTGAAATCGAAACTAACATAATCTAAATTATCATAAAGAAATTCTGAAACTGTCATCTTTTCTTGTTTTTGTGACAAAGCTTGTGGTAAATATCCAATTTTGGGAAAATGATTATCAATTTTTCCCTCGAGAATGCAGTAGTTAGCCATTAATTGCGGAGACAAAATAGTCTTTAAAAGTGTTGACTTCCCAGTACCCTCTTCGCCAATAATAGCTAATTTATCTCCAGAATTGACGATTACATTTAAATCAGAAATAAGCTGTGTTAAGTCTTTAAGATGTGTAATTGTTAAATGATTAATTTGTAGCATAAGAACCTCGCTTTCAATAAAAAACTCTCTACCAAATCAAGTAGAGAGTGAGGCTTTCTATTAATAAAACAAAATAGCACTAATAAAGGCGGAAAATAGCCATCTATTAGCTGAGGAAGTTTATTAAAAGAGCACACTAAAAACAAAACTTGATATGGTAGTATCAAAAATTCTGTTCTTAGTTGTTCATTGCTCCTTTTCCTCCTGAATGTTAATTTGACATTAGTTTATCAAAAGGTGCTATAAAAGTCAAAGGTTATAGTAGGTAGTGTTAGCTAAGTGCTGTAATACCTAGCGTAGAAACCTAACAGCTTTAACTTAACTTAGTGAGAAATCTAGTCACCTACTATTTGGTAGGTGACGTAAAAGGTCGAGATGCTTTAGCATCCGACCTTTTTGATTTATCACACATTCAAGACTTTATCAAGGAAGTCTTTTAGGCGTGGGTGTTGTGGGTTGTCGAAGATTTGTTCTGGTGTGCCGTCTTCGAGGAATTCACCGCCGTCAGTAAAGATAACGCGGTTGGCAACTTTACGAGCAAATCCCATTTCGTGAGTGACGATTAACATTGTCATGCCTTGTTCTGCAAGATTTTTCATAACGTTAAGAACATCTCCGACCATTTCTGGGTCAAGTGCAGAAGTAGGTTCGTCAAAAAGCATGATATCAGGATTCATGGCTAAACTGCGAGCGATAGCCACACGTTGTTTTTGTCCCCCTGATAAGCTTTCGGGTTTTGCGTCACGTTTATCAGCTAAGCCGACTTGTTCAAGAAGTTCCATGGCATGTTTTTCTGCCTCTTCTTTGCTTTCCTTACCTAGTTCAATAGGCGCAAAGGTAATGTTTTCAAGAACTGTCATGTGTGGGAAAAGGTTAAAGTGTTGGAATACCATTCCGATATCCTCACGAACTTTATCGACATCAGTTTTTGGGTCAGAAAGTTCGTGACCGTCAACGATAACTTTTCCACTTGTGATTGTTTCAAGTAAGTTGAGGGTACGTAGGAATGTTGATTTCCCTGAACCTGAAGGACCGATAATACAAACAACATCACCTTCGTGGAACTGAGTTGTGATTCCTTTTAAGACCTCATTATCTCCATAAGATTTGTGCAAATCTTGTACATCAATTTTTAATTCTGCCATTATTTAAGCCTCTTTTCTAGACGTTTTGCTAAACGTGTCAAAAGGGTGATCATTACAAGGTAGATAACTGCTAAGATAGCATACATACGGAAAGATTGGTAGTTACGAGCAATGATGATTTTACCAGTTTGGAAGAGTTCAACAAGACCAATTGCTGATACGATAGTTGTATCCTTCAATGAAATAACGAATTGGTTGATGAAGTTTGGTAGCATTAGGCGAACAGCTTGTGGCAAGATGATTTTTTTCATTGTCTTACCATATGAAATACCTAAACTACGGCTGGCTTCCATTTGACCTTGAGGAACAGCCTCGATACCACCACGGACAATTTCTGCAATGTAAGCACCACCATTAAGCGAAAGCGCAATAGTAGCTGCAACGAAATCATTGATTGGGCTTTGTTTGCCAGTGATAGACTCGAGAAGGTTTGGAATTCCCCAGAAGATAAAGGCAGCTACAATCATCAATGGGATACCACGTACGATGTCAACAAAGACAGCTGAAATAGTACGAAGAACTTTGTTTGGCGCAACGGCCATCATACCAAAGATAATACCAATAACCATGGCAATTGCAAATGAAATCAGCGTTAAGCTAAGTGTCTTGCCTAAACCTGAAAGCAATTGTGAATAGTTATTTTTGAGGAGTCCCCAGATTGTTGTTTCATCAACGCTTGATGAACTTGAGCTTGAACTTGAACTATCGCTTGTACCAAGGTATTTATTGACGATTTCGTCGTATTCCCCAGATTCAACTAAGGCAGCAAGACCATTGTTGAACATTTCAATCAATTCTGGGTTAGAACCTTTGCTAACGGCAAATCCGTATTCCCCGGATTTTTCCCCAGCGATAGGTGTTTCAAAGTCCCGTCCTTGTTGGATAGCGTAGAGTAGAACAGCTTCATCATCCATTAAGGCATCAATAGAACCGGAGTTCAAGCTGTCATACATTGTTGAGGCTTCGTCGAAAGCTTTCAAGGTATAACCGTATTCGTCAGCGTGTTCAGATAACCATGTGTAAGATGATGTTCCGTTTTTAGCTCCGACAGTTAAGCCTTTCAAATCACTATAACTTTTAACGCTGCTACCAGATTTTACAGCAAGTAAGATATTTGAAGTGTAGTAAGCATCAGAGAAATCAAAAATTTCTTTACGAGCGTCTGTGATTGACATACCTGCCATGACCGCATCCGCTTGTCCAGCTTGAACCGCGTTAAGCGCAGCATCAAAACCAGGGTTAGAAATTTCAACGTTGAAACCTTGTTGTTCAGCGATAGCTTTAATCAATTCAACGTCGATACCTTCGTATTCACCAGAATCATTTTGGTATTCAAATGGTGCGAAAGAAGAGTCCATGACGATTTTGTAAGTACTTTTAACGGGTGTAGCTTTAGCAGAAGCGTCTCCAGTTAATGTTAAGGTACTTGAAGCGGCTGAACTATTAGATGATGAGCTTGTTGAAGAAGATGTATATGAATCACCTAACCATTTTTGCATGATTTGGTCATAAGTACCGTCTTCTTTCATAGCAGCAAGAGCTTCGTTGAATTCATCAATCAAATATTCGTAGCTACTTCCTTTTTTAACAGCAAAAGCGAAGCTTCCGATTGATTCTGCGTCAATATTAATTTCA
The DNA here is from genome assembly GCA_903064625.1 of Mallotus villosus. NCBI lineage: Eukaryota > Metazoa > Chordata > Actinopteri > Osmeriformes > Salangidae > Mallotus > Mallotus villosus. The sequence goes on from CAEFZP010005686.1 coordinate 1,736,026, forward strand.
TATGATTTTCCTTGGCTGATAGCGTATTGAACAACTGGTGTATCGTCCATCGCTGCATCAATAGAACCAGAATCAAGGCTGTTATTCATTAAATCACTAGTATCAAATGTTTTGACAGTATAACCATATTTATCAGCATGTTCGTCAAGCCAAGTTTGGGCAGCAGTACCATTTTTAACACCGACAGTTTTACCTTTTAATTGGCTATATTTTGAAATGGCTGTGTTACCACTTTTGGTGTAGATAACAATTGAAGTATCATAATAGGTATCAGAGAAAGTAAAGACTTTCTTACGCGCATCAGTAACGGTTGTTCCTGCCATAAGAGCATCTGCTTGCCCAGCTTGAACAGCGTTTACTGCAGCATCAAAACCGGGGTAAGTTTGTTCGTAGTCCCATCCCTCGCGTTCAGCGACTTCTTTGATGATATCAACATCAATCCCTTTATAAGTTTGGTCTGAATCTTTAAATTCGAATGGGGCATAAGCTGTATCAGATACAATGCTAATTGTGTCTGCTTGAGCTTTGACACCAAAAACAAAGAATACAGAGAATATTGCTAGCATAAGAGCTTTCAATTTGTGCTTCATGTTAGTCTCCTTTTGGTTAGAATAGCACTATTATACCAAAATTCAGACATTAAGGCAACTTTAAGAAATATATGATGTCAGAAAACCTTACATGAAATGATGTAATTCTATTAGCAGTAGTCTAAAAATCCCTTTTTTACTGACTTGTGTTACAATAAGGGTAATAAATTTCAGTTTTGAGGATTATCATGATAGATAGAATAGAAAATAATCATTTTAAATTAGTATCAAAATACCAACCGTCTGGAGATCAGCCAGAGGCTATCGAGGCTTTGGTGGATAATATTGAAGGCGGAGAAAAAGCTCAAATTCTTCTTGGGGCAACAGGGACTGGTAAGACTTATACGATGAGTCAAGTTATTGCTAAGGTCAATAAACCAACGTTAGTCATTGCTCATAATAAAACCTTGGCTGGGCAACTTTATGGGGAATTCAAAGAATTTTTTCCAGACAATGCTGTTGAATATTTTGTGTCTTATTATGATTACTATCAACCAGAAGCTTATGTGCCTTCCAGCGATACCTATATTGAAAAAGATAGCTCGGTGAATGATGAAATCGATAAATTACGCCATTCAGCAACATCAGCCCTACTAGAACGTAATGACGTTATCGTAGTAGCGTCGGTATCGTGTATCTATGGTTTGGGCTCACCAAAAGAATATGCTGATAGTGTGGTTAGTTTGCGACCTGGGCAAGAAATCTCACGTGACCAATTGTTAAATGACTTGGTCGATATTCAATTTGAACGAAATGATATTGATTTTCAGCGTGGTCGTTTTCGTGTCCGTGGAGATGTTGTTGAAATTTTCCCAGCTAGTCGAGATGAACACGCCTTTCGTGTGGAATTTTTCGGTGATGAAATTGATCGCATCCGAGAAATTGAAAGTTTGACTGGTAAGGTTCTTGGTGAGGTAGAACATTTGGCAATTTTCCCTGCTACACACTTCATGACCAACGAGGAACATATGGAGCATGCCATTCACAACATTTTGGAAGAAATGGAAGAGCAGGTCAAGCAGTTTGAGGCAGAAGGAAAGTTGATAGAAGCGCAGCGTATTCGCCAAAGAACGGAATACGATGTTGAAATGCTTCGTGAAATGGGCTATACGAATGGTGTCGAAAATTATTCGCGTCATATGGACGGTCGTTCAGAAGGGGAGCCGCCGTTTACCTTGCTTGATTTCTTCCCAGAAGATTTCCTTATTATGGTCGATGAAAGTCACATGACCATGGGTCAAATCAAAGGAATGTATAACGGAGACCGTTCGCGTAAGGAAATGCTGGTGAATTATGGTTTTCGTTTGCCAAGTGCGCTTGATAATCGTCCTTTGCGCCGTGAAGAATTTGAAAGTCATGTTCACCAAATTGTTTACGTGTCAGCCACCCCAGGGGATTACGAGCTGGAACAAACTGATACTGTTGTTGAACAAATCATTCGTCCAACTGGTTTACTTGACCCCGAAGTGGAAGTGCGTCCAACCATGGGACAAATGGATGATTTGCTCGGTGAAATCAATAGCCGTGCTGAAAAAGGTGAACGCACCTTCATTACAACATTAACTAAGAAAATGGCAGAAGATTTGACCGATTACCTCAAAGAAATGGGTGTCAAAGTCAAGTATATGCATTCGGATATTAAAACGTTGGAACGTACGGAGATCATTCGTGATTTGCGTCTAGGTGTTTTTGATGTCTTGATTGGGATTAATTTGCTTCGTGAAGGAATTGACGTCCCAGAAGTAAGCTTGGTTGCCATTCTTGATGCGGACAAGGAAGGATTCTTGCGCAATGAACGTGGTCTTATTCAAACGATTGGGCGTGCAGCGCGAAACAGCGAGGGGCATGTTATCATGTATGCTGATAAGATTACAGAATCCATGCAAAAAGCCATGGACGAAACGGCGCGTCGTCGCGAAATTCAAATGCGTTACAATGAAGAGCATGGTATTGTTCCGCAAACAATCAAAAAAGATATTCGCGATTTGATCGCCATTTCGAAAAGTTCTGATACAGATGTCGCAGAAGATACTCCAGATTACAATGCTATGACGAAAGCAGAACGTCAAGAGACAATTAGGAAACTTCAAAAACAAATGCAAGAAGCAGCAGAAATGCTCGATTTCGAACTTGCTGCCCAATTGCGTGATATGGTATTAGAATTGAAAGCCATGGATTAGGGAAGGGGTTCTATAAAAGTTCACTTTAGAACACCTTAAAAACAATTAATATTAGGATATTAGTGTAGAGAATAGAATTCGGAGGAAAATATGTCACGTGCACAGAGTGTGATTTTAACAAATATGTGCTTAATTGAGGATGGTCAGGGGAATGTAGTCATGCAGATTCGTGACCCAAAACGTTATCGTTGGTCTGGTTATGCGCTTCCTGGAGGACATATCGAGCCACATGAGGGATTGGTTGAGTCTGTCATTCGTGAAGTTAAGGAAGAAACTGGTTTGACGATTAACGATCCACAATTAGTGGGAATGAAACATTGGTACACTAAAGAAGATGAACGCTACCTTGTCTTCTTATATCGGGCTTCTGATTACGTTGGTGATATTCATTCGACTGATGAGGGCGAAATTAAATGGGTTTCCCGTAAGGAATTACCAAAACTAGATTTGGCTTATGATATGCTTAACTTACTTCGTGTCTTTGAAGAAGATGACCTTAACGAACTCTTTTATCGTGAACGCTTGAAAGACGATTTCTTACGTGAATTTTGGTGAGAATAGAAAGTTTTCTTCCTATAATATGAGAAGATTTTAATACATACAAAAAGCTTGGAACTATTGTTCCAAGCTTTCTTTGATAATTAATAAATAGAAGGGGAGAAGTTGGTAACCTCTTCTTATTTAACAGAACCACCAGTAATACCTTCCACGTAGTATTTTTGCATAAACATGAAGAGTAATGTGATTGGAATGGCGATAAGAACTGAACCAGCAGTGAATGACATGAACCAGTCATTAATGGTATCTTGTTGCAACATTGAGAAGAGTCCAATCGCAACGGTGTATTTACTTGTTGCATCCCCTAAGATAACTTTAGCAAAGATGAAGTCAATCCAAGGTCCGATGAAAGCCATAAGCGCTGTATAAACGATAATTGGTTTTGAAAGAGGAAGTGTGATTTTAAAGAAAATATCAGCGCGTGTTGCTCCATCGATCATGGCAGATTCATCAAGTGAGTAAGGAATTGTATCAAAGAACCCTTTGGCGATGTAGAAGCCTAGTGCCGCACCAGCTGAGTAAACCAAGACCAGAGCAAGAAGTGTTTGGTCAAGGTTAAAGGCTTTTAAGATGTAGTAAACGGCAATCATGCTCATAAAGCCAGGGAACATATTAAGCACGAGCGCTAGTTTTAAGAAACCATTGCGGTGTTTAAATTTAATACGACTGAGTGAGTAAGCCATAGCAACCGTGATAAAGGTTGAAATAATACAAGATGCTGTTGCAACCAGCAATGTATTTAAGAACCATTGTCCAAAAGGAAAGGCATCTGATGTGAATAGTTTGATGTAATTATCTAGCGTCCAAGTTTTTGGAATGAAGTAGTTAACATAAGCTGTTCCTTCGCCACGGAAACTTGTAAGGACAACCCAAACAATTGGAAAGAGCCAGATGATTGATAAAACAATCAGTAAAATATAGACAAACGTCAATCTTAATCGTTTTTTGTTTTTCATTATTTCGCAACCCCTTCCTTATAAGAACTTGTTCTTGTGTAAGCTAGAAGACTGAACACGGCAGAAAGAACAAAGATGATGATACCGATAACAGAAGCAAGGTTGTAGTCTGCTGCAGTAACTGTCAAATTGTAAAGCCATGTAACAAGCAAGTCTGTACTACCAGCTTGATAGAAATTAGAGTTAGTAGGACCACCACCAGTAAGGAGGTAGATAACGTTGAAGTTGTTGATGTTACCGATAAATTGTTGAATCAAGTTCGGCATCATAACCAGTAAAATTTGAGGGAATGTGATTGATTTGAAAATCTGGAATTTGCTTGCTCCGTCAATTTCAGCAGCTTCAATTTGTTCTTGTGGCAAGTTCATGATGATACCAGTAGCAACTAACATTGTTACAGGAATACCAACCCACATGTTGACGATGATAATTGAGAACTTGGCCCAAAGCGGATCAGATAAGAACGGCAATGGATTAGCAGCTGAGACGAGTCCGATTTTTTCAAGAATAGCATTGATTGGACCAGCATCGCTAAGCAAGTTTCTCATGATAAGAAGTGAAATGAATTGTGGCACCGCAATGGTAATAACAAAGATTGTTCGCCACATTTTCTTCAATTTCAAACCTTTAGTATTGATAATAAGAGCTAAAATAATACCAAAGAAGAAGTTTGTTACTGTGGCAAATACTGCCCAAATCAAGGTCCAAGAAAGCACTGGGAAGAATGTTCCTGCCATACGACCGTTGAAGATATTACCAAAGTTAGTGAAACCAACCCAATCAAAGAGACTCTTTGGTGGTAGGTGATTGTGGTCATAACTTGTAAATGCCAAACAAATCATGTAAATCAATGGCAAGATAGTAAAGAGCAGAACACCAATCATTGGAATTGCCATCAAAGTCATGTGGAAACGACCATTAGCAAGTGTTTCAAAATCTTCTTTGAACGTCGGAATCTTTTTATTTTCTTTATCTAGAACATAAAGATTACGCGCACTTTTTAGGTTACACCAGTAAATGTAAGCGAAGACAAGGCAGAAAATCAAGGCTGCTAAACCGAAGATTAGCATTAACATTGAGTTATCACCCTCAACAGCGACTTTCATCTTAATGCCACCAACTGTTTTCTCAACAAGTCCTTGTTCTTGCGTACCCAAAGTGATTAACCCTTGCAAACTCGGAATTACCTCAGTAACAAAAGCAATCAAAAATAGGATTTCTGAGAGTAAGAATAAACATCCCTTAATAATCTGTTTATGATAGAAATTTGAAAATCCCATAATCAGAAATGACAGTTTAGTATCAAAGCCACCTTTTTTGAAAGCTTCTTTAACAGATACACTGTCAAAATATTGTGAATTAATCATACAAAACTCCTTTTACATCATTATTGGAAGTCACTGCTAAAAGTTTTAAGCTTAAATATCTTAGCAATAACTTCTATAATGATTAACCTAAAAATAAAGTGGGGAAGTGACTCCCCACTTTAATACGTCTTACTCAGCAGCAGCTAAATCTGCGTCAAATTCTTGTAATTTAGTGAGGTAGTCACTACTTTGAATTTTACCATTATAGACATCGCTGAGAAGAGCAGCACTTTCAGTCCAGAATGTTGTCATTTGACTAAGTTTAGGTGTAACAACTGTGTAGTCAGATGATGATGCCATCTTGATGACTGCTTGTGCCAATTCGTTTGATTGAACAGTATCAGATTCTTGAACTTCTTTGTTCGCTGGGATGATGTTACGTCCTTCGTAAGTGAATTGGTTTTCTTGGCTTTCAGCGCTAGTCAACATTGAAGCAAGTTTGTAAGAAGCAGCGATACGGTCTGTGTCAGAACCAGCAGGTGCTTGGTTTACAGCGAAAAGTTTAACACCAAGGAAAGCTTTTTGTTGAACAGTGTTTCCACCGATTGTTACAGTAGGGTAAACAGCGATACCGAGATTTTCTTCACCGATAGCTTCTTGTGCAGCTGACAAATCCCATGGTCCTGTTTCGATAGCAGCAACACTACCATCACCAAATTTAGACATAGCGTTTTCAGCTGTTAGGTTAACAAATCCGCTGTTTGAGTTTTGGTCTGAAATCCATTGGAGGACAGATACACCAGCTTCATTACCCCAGTTTGTGCCATCAACTGTTTCACCGTCTTCTCCGAACAATGTGTCACCAACTGACATGAAAAGTGGAGCAGTAGCGTAAGCATTCATTGCTTTGAAAGTAGCACCAAATGTGGCTTTGCTTGTAATTGTTTCATAGTTAGTAACATCTTCTTCAGAAAGTTTAGACTTATTATAGAAGAGAACTTGTGATTCAATACCAAATGGGAAGGCATATGTTTTGCCATTGTATTGAGCACCAGCAACTGCTTGGTCAGTGTCGTTTTCAGCAATTTCGTTGGCATATTCTTCTGGGACTTCTTGAATAACGCCAGATTCTACTAATTGACCAAGCTGGTCATGTGGAAGTGAAAAGACATCAGCAGCTTTTTCTGGGTCTTTTTTAACATTTTCTTGTGCTTTTGAATCGTTTGATTCAACAACTTTTACAGTGTAGCCAGATTCTTCTTCGAATTGTTTAACGACTTCTGAATAAGACTCTTTAGCGCCTGTTGGAACCCATAATTTAATAGTCTTGCTTGATGAAGAGCTTGAACTATTTGATGAGGAATTTGAGCAAGCGACTAATACGCTACCTGCGAGTGTAAGACCTGCACCAGCAAGGACCATTTTTTTCCATGTGTTCTTCTTCATGATTTCCCCTCCTAGAGAAAGATTAGTAATATTATTTTTACAGTTATATTATGCAACCGTTTGCAGGAAATGTCAAGCGTTTTTTTGAAAAAAATTTAAAAAATTTAAGTTTTCAAACCAAAAAATAGTCACAGAAGCTTAATTTAAGCGATTTCATAACGATAAAAAATTTTTTGTCAAAAAAGTTGCAGGATATAAAAGCAAACAATTGCAGAAAATCTGCTTTTATGTATAATAGGGGGTAAAATAAGATTTTGCAAGGAAGACCTTGTCAGCACTGTAAATCTATTATAAAATGAAAAGTGAAAAGGAGACTTAGATGGTTACAATAAAAGATGTAGCGGCTAAAGCTGGCGTGAATCCTTCAACAGTTAGCCGTGTTCTAAAAGATAATAAATCCATTTCTCAGAAAACAAAAGATAAAGTTCGGAAAGCGATGGCAGAGCTTGGTTATGTGCCCAATGTTGCTGCGCAAATGTTAGCAAGCGGTTTGACTTATAACGTTGGTTTGATTTTTCCACCATTAATGACTCCAGATCGTTTGAATGAACCTTTCTTTATGCAGATTTTGTCAACAATTACAAGTGAAGCAAAACTAAATGATTTTACGGTATCAATCGCAACAGGGATGACGGTTGATGAACTTGAAGAACAGGTTAAGTTAATGTACCGTCAGAAGCGCGTTGATGGTTTTATTATCCTTTATTCTGATCCTGACGATCCTGTTCGTAAGTATTTAATGGACAATGACGTGCCATTTGTTATCGTAGGAGCACCAGAAGGTTTTGAAAACGACATTACTTATATTGATAATGATAACCAATTAATGGGGAAAAAAGCAGTAGAATACCTTTACCAAAAAGGACATCGTGAGATTCTTTTTGTAACAGATGATTTAAAATCTGAAGTGTCATCAGAACGCTATTTTGGTTACCTACGTGGCATGGAGAAATTAGAGCTTGATAGCAATCCTGCACTCTTATTTGACCGTAGAGATCCTATGGTATTAGAAGAACTAATTCAAAAAATCGAAGAGAGCAAAGCAACCGCTTTAATTGTTATTGCAGATACGATTTCGGTTAGAATTACGCAGTTTTTATCTTATTATCAATTGAGTGTACCTGATGATATTTCGATTATTACTTTCAATAACTCAGCGTATTCAACCCTAGTTCACCCGTATTTAACAACCTTTGATATCAATGTTTCAAATCTTGGACGAACAAGTTTCAGAAGATTAGTAGAGTTGATTAAATCGCCTAAAACAGCTATTACTGAAAAAATTATTGTTCCATTTACGCTTAGAGAACGTGAAAGTGTACGCCAATTACATGTTAATGATTAAAAAGATTTTACCAGCTTTTTAGCCTTGTTTTACTATCTTATATCGCCCTATTAGCTCATGTTTTTTAGCTAGTGGGGCGATTTTTTTTGTAAAAATTTTTTAAGAAAATAGTTGACTTACGCAAACGGTTGCGTTATAATTTGCAGTGTAAAGATAGTTGATAAAGGAGAAAACGTATGAAAAAACGTGCAAGTGGTGTATTAATGCATATCACATCGCTACCTGGAAAACAAGGGGTGGGAACATTTGGACAAGAAGCCTATGACTTTGTTGATTTCTTAGTTGAAACTGACCAAACATACTGGCAAATTTTACCACTAACAACGACAAGTTATGGTGATTCCCCTTATCAATCGTTCTCAGCTACTGCGGGGAATACGCATCTGATTGACCTTGAACTCCTTAGTGAACAAGGTTACCTTGATAAAAAAGATTTTGAAACTGTTAATTTTGGTGATGATTTAGAGTCTGTTGACTACGCTCGTATTTTTGAATTGCGCCGTCCTATTTTGGAAAAAGCCGTCAAAGCCTTCTTGAGCCAAAAGGAAAATGTTGAAGCCTTAGCTGAATTTGAAAAAGATACTAGCTGGCTCCAAGATTTTGCAGATTTCATGGCAATTAAAGAATTTTTTGATAACAAAGCTCTACAAGAATGGGATGATAAAGCGGTTGTTAGACGAGATGAAAAAGCTCTTGAAACTTACCGTGCTAAATTAAAAGACGCTATTCTTTACCATAAAGTCACTCAATATTTCTTCTATCAACAATGGGCTAAGCTCAAAGCTTATGCTAATGAAAATGGGATTGAAATTATTGGTGATATGCCAATTTACGTTTCAGCTGATAGTGTTGAAGTATGGACAATGCCTGAACTGTTCAAAGTAGATAGTGATAAAAATCCACTTTGCATTGCTGGTGTTCCTGCGGATGAATTCAGCGATGATGGTCAGCTTTGGGGAAATCCAATTTATGATTGGAAAAACCATGCTAAGACGAATTATGCTTGGTGGGTTTACCGTATTCAAGAAGGCTTCAAATTGTATGACCTTCTTCGTATTGACCATTTCAAAGGCTTCTCAGATTATTGGGAAATCTGTGGTGACTACGAAACAGCAAATGACGGTAGTTGGGAACCAGGTCCAGGACGTGCTTTGTTTGATGTTGTCAAAGACGAACTTGGCGACCTTCCAATTATTGCTGAAAACCTTGGTTACATCGATGCAAAAGCTGAACAGTTGTTGACGGATACAGCTTTTCCAGGCATGAAGATTCTTGAATTTGGCTTCTATGACACCGAAGGAAAGAGTATTGATGCTCCTCATAACTGTAATAAAAATAGCGTTGTTTATACAGGTACACACGATAATGAAGTCGTTAACGGTTGGTATGACAACTTGACTGACGAGCAAAAAGCATTTGTGAATGCTTACACTCACCGTAGTGACGACGAACCGATTACACAAGCTATGCTTCGGACATTGTTTGCGACTGTTAGTGATATTGCGATTGCGACAATGCAAGATCTACTTGATAAACCAGCTGATAGCCGCATGAATATTCCAAATACTGTTGGTGGCAACTGGCAATGGCGTATGCTTAAAGAAGATTTGACAGATGAGCGCAAAGCTTTCTTGAAAGATATTACAGCACTTTACTGCCGCAAAAATACATTTAAAACGACAATTAAAAAAGAAAAGGAAACTAAAAATGACAACTAATTTCACAAACTATCTCCAATCAAAAGGACAAACGCTTGCTGAATTGAGCAATGAAGATATTTACGTAGCGCTTTTGCATTACGTTAAAGAATTGGCGGCTGAAAAACCAAAAAACACAGCAAAACGCAAAGTTTACTACATTTCTGCTGAATTTCTTATTGGTAAACTTTTGTCAAATAACTTGATTAACCTTGGTATTTACAAAGATGTTAAAGCTGAATTAGCCGCTGCTGGGAAATCAATTGCTGAAGTTGAAGACGTTGAACTTGAACCATCACTTGGTAATGGTGGTCTTGGACGTTTGGCATCATGTTTCATCGATTCAATGTCAACTCTTGGTATCAACGGTGAAGGTGTTGGTCTTAACTATCACTGTGGACTTTTCAAACAAGTTTTCGTTGATAACCAACAAGAAGCAGAAGCTAACTACTGGATTGAAAAAGATTCATGGCTTGTTCCAACTGATATCAGTTATGATGTGCCATTTAAAGATTTCACACTTAAATCTCGTCTTGACCGTATCGATGTTTTGGGTTATAAACGTGACACTAAAAACTATTTGAACTTGTTTGATATTGACGGTCTTGATTATGGTTTGATTCATGACGGTATTTCATTTGATAAGACTGAAATCAAGAAAAACTTGACACTCTTCCTTTACCCAGATGATTCAGATAAAAACGGTGAATTGCTTCGTATTTACCAACAATATTTCATGGTTTCAAATGCGGCACAGTTATTGATTGATGAAGCTATCGAACGTGGGTCAAACTTGCATGACTTGGCTGATTATGCTTATGTGCAAATCAATGATACTCACCCATCAATGGTCATTCCAGAACTTATCCGTCTTTTGACTGAAAAACATGGCATTGACTTTGACGAAGCTGTTTCAATCGTGAAAAATATGGTTGGTTACACTAACCACACTATCTTGGCAGAAGCGCTTGAAAAATGGCCTCTTGACTACCTTAACGAAGTTGTTCCTCATTTGGTAACAATCATTGAAAAATTGAATACATTGATTGCTAGCGAATATTCTGACCCAGCTGTTCAAATCATTGACGAAGCTGACCGTGTTCACATGGCACATATGGATATTCATTTCTCAACATCTGTCAATGGGGTAGCTGCGCTTCACACTGAAATCCTTAAAAACAGTGAGTTGAAACCGTTCTATGATATTTATCCTGAAAAATTCAACAACAAAACAAACGGTATCACATTCCGTCGCTGGCTTGAATTTGCCAACCAAGATTTGGCTGACTATATCAAAGAACTTATCGGCGATGACTACTTGACTGATGCGACTAAGCTTGAAAAATTACTTGCTTTTGCTGATGATGAGGCTGTTCATGCTAAATTGGCTGAAATCAAGCACAATAATAAACTTGCTCTTAAACGTTACCTCAAAGAAAATAAAGGTATTGAACTTGACGAAAACTCAATTATTGATACACAAATCAAACGTTTCCACGAGTACAAACGTCAACAAATGAATGCTCTTTATGTCATTCATAAATACCTTGAAATCAAACGTGGTAACTTGCCAGAACGTAAGATTACTGTTATCTTTGGTGGTAAAGCAGCACCTGCTTACATCATTGCCCAAGATATCATTCACTTGATTCTTTGCTTGTCAGAAGTGATTAACAACGACCCAGAAGTTAACCAATACCTAAATGTTCACTTGGTTGAAAACTATAACGTTACCGTTGCTGAACACTTAATTCCTGCGACAGATATTTCTGAACAAATCTCTCTTGCATCAAAAGAAGCTTCAGGTACTGGTAACATGAAATTCATGCTCAACGGTGCATTGACTCTTGGTACAATGGACGGTGCCAATGTTGAAATTGCTGAATTAGCAGGAATGGATAATATTTATACATTTGGTAAAGATTCTGATACTATCATTGACCTTTATGCAACGGAAGGTTATGTATCAACTGATTACTATGAAAATGACCCAGTTATCAAAGAAGCTGTTGACTTCATCGTTAGTGATGAATTAGTGAAACATGGTAATGCAGAACGTCTTGAACGTCTTTACAATGAATTAATTAACAAAGACTGGTTCATGACTTTGATTGACCTTAAAGAATACATTGCTGTTAAAGAACAAATGCTTGCTGATTACGAAGACCAAAAAGTTTGGATGACAAAAGTCGTTAAAAATATTGCCAAAGCTGGTTTCTTCTCATCAGACCGTACAATTGAACAATACAACGACGAAATCTGGTACAGCAACTAAGACAATAACGCGCAATGTGAAAATACAAGAAAGGCTGAGAAATCAGCCTTTTTGCTATTTTATACAGAAATAATGTAAAAATGTTGAATTTTTATAAAAATATAAGTTGACAAATGCATAAATATTAAATATAATGTATTTATATCAAAAAGAAAAGAGAAAATGATTATGAAGGTAAGTAAATTATTTGGTGGTTTAGCAGTAGCGGCGGCTTCGCTTTTCCTATTGTCAGCTTGTGGTTCTAGCAGTTCAGAAGATACATCAGTATCAGACATCAAAGACAAAGGAACACTTGTTGTTGCGATGAATCCAGAGTTCGCTCCGTTTGAATTTAAAACATTGGTTGACGGCAAAGATACTATTGTTGGAGCTGATGTTGAGATTGCTAAAGCTATTGCAGAAGAACTTGGTGTGGATGTCAAATTCTCATCAATGTCATTTAATAACGTTCTTGCAAGTCTCCAATCTGGCAAAGCAGACATTGCCATTTCAGGAATTTCAGCAACAGAAGAACGTAAGAAAGCTTATGATTTCTCAGACCCTTATTATGAAGCTGAGAATGTTGTTCTTATCAGAAAAACAGATATTGATAAATATACAGATACAGACTCTTTAGACGGTCTATCAGTTGGTACTCAAAAAGGAAGTATCCAAGAAACAGTTGCCTCTGAACAATTAACAGGTGCAAAAGTCGTTTCATTGACACAAAACAGTGAAATGATTAACGAATTAAAAAATTCACAAATTGAAGCAGTTGTCCTTGAAAAACCAATTGCCGAAGGTTATGTTGCAAATAACAGCGACCTTACTATTTCAGATATCACGTTAACGTCAGATGATGCTGATGCTTACGCTGTCGCTCTTCCTAAAGGTAGTACAAAATTAACTAAGAAAGTTAATAAAGTTATCAAGGAATTAAAAGAATCTGGAAAAATTGATCAGTTCATTCAAGAGGCTTACGAATTGTCAGTAAGTGACTCTAGCGATTCTAGTGACTCTGACGACTAAGGAGATACGGTATGAAAAAGTTTTTTAGGGGATTTATCTTACTCATAATAGTAGGAAGTTTGTCAGCTTGTTCATCTTCGACAGGTGTCAGTCAATCCGATATTCAAGATAAAGGGAAAATTGTGATTGCAACAGAGTCAGAATTTGCACCGTTTGAATTTAAAACACTAATCGATGGCAAAGATACTCTTGTTGGTGCCGATATTGAACTGGGAAATGCTATCGCTGATGCTCTTGGTGTTGATGCAGATTTTTCGGTAATGTCATTTAACAATGTATTGGCTTCGGTGACTTCTGGGAAAGCAGATATGGCAATCGCAGGAATTTCAGTAACGGACGAACGTAAGAAAGCTTATGACTTTTCGGACGCTTACTATGAGGCTGAAAATATTGTCATCATCAAAAAATCGGACGAGGCAACCTATACCACACTTGAAAATTTGGCAGGAAAAGCAGTTGGTGCGCAAAAAGGTTCAATTCAAGAAAACATTACGAAAGATCAATTGCCAGATTCGAGCTTTGTTTCCTTAACATCAAACGGCGAAATGATTAATGAATTGAAAAATAATCAGCTTCAAGCAGTTGTTTTGGAGAAAGCTATTGCCGAAGGCTATGTTTCACAAAATGACGATTTGATGATTGCAGATATGACCTTGGAATCAAGTGATACAGATGCTTACGCAGTCGCATTTGCCAAAGGAACAGATCAAGACTTAATCGATACCGTCAATGACGTTATCAAAAAAGCCAAAGATTCTGGTGATTTTGATGCTTGGCTTGAAAAAGCAGCGACTTACACACAAAGTAGTTCAAGTTCAGATGAATAATGTCAAGACTGAGAGCTTTTCACTCTCAGTTTTTATGTCATCATGGTAAAATGATGATAGTAATAGAAAGTCCGTGAGGTTTGAGATGAAATTACCACGTTTTGGCGTTGAAGAATGGCTTAATGTCCATGAAAAGGAAGCAATTTATGATATTGCAGGCGTTTCAATTGATGCGCTGACTTTGCAAGAATTATTTAACTTGGCTGGCGTTTCGCAAGAAGAGTTTTACCAAGAATTATTAACTAAAAAGTTAAATTATGGTTGGATTGAAGGCTCGCCTGAATTTAAAAAGGCAGTTAGTAATCTCTATCATTCGGTAGCAGAAAGTCAGATTCTTCAGACCAATGGGGCAACGGGAGCGAATATGTTGGTTTTATATGGATTGATTGAACCAAAAGACCATGTGATTTCTATCTATCCGACTTACCAGCAGTTGTACGATATTCCAAAATCATTGGGAGCCGAAGTTGACTTTTGGCAAGTCAAAGAGGAAAATAATTGGTTGCCTGATTTAGATGAGTTGCGTCAGCTGATTCGCCCAAATACCAAAATGATTTGCATTAATAATGCCAATAATCCAACGGGAGCTGTTATGGACGATGAGTATTTGCAAGAGTTAGTTGCGATTGCGAAATCGTGTGGGGCTTATATTTTGGCAGATGAGGTTTATCGTCCGTTTACGACTAAAAAAGTTTCTTCTATTATAGATTTGTACGATAAGGGAATCTCGGTTAACAGTCTCTCAAAAACATTTTCATTACCTGGCATTCGTATCGGCTGGGTAGTAGCTTGTGATGAGGTAACTAATATTTTACGAGATTATCGGGATTACACCATGATTTGTGCGGGCGTCTTTGATGATATGGTAGCCAGTTTAGCACTTGAGCATAAAGAAGCTATTTTGGCACGAAATCGCCATATTATCAGAGAAAATTTGGTAATTCTTGATCAATGGATTGCCTCAGAACCCAAAGCGTCTTACATTCGTCCTGCAGAAGTACCGACATCTTTTGTTAAGCTTGATGTTAATGTTCCAATCGAAACATTTTGCTTAACGTTATTACAAAAATATGGTGTTTTATTGGTTCCAGGAAATCGTTTTGATAGAGAAGGTTATGTTCGTTTAGGCTATTCTTGCCAGCAAAAAACACTAAAACAGGGCTTGCAGTTATTATCGGCATGTTTGAAAGAATTTTAAGGAAATCTTGTAAAATACAACCGACTGACAAACTGAATTTTTATTCAAAAATTCGTTGACGTATTGCAAAAAAATAGCTAAAATAGAGATAAGTTTAAGAGAAAAGAGAATAAATATGAAAATCAAAAAAATATTTTTAGGGGTTCTTGCGCTTATTTCTGTGCTGACTTTAGCTGCTTGTGGCTCGTCATCAAATGAAAATTTACAAGAAAAAATTGTCAAAAAAGGGAAATTAGTTGTGGCTATCAGCCCAGACTACGCCCCGTTTGAGTTCAAGGCTTTGGTTGATGGCAAAGATACCATTGTTGGTGCTGATGTGGAATTGGCGCAAGCTATTGCTGATGAACTTGGTGTCGAGTTAGAACTATCATCAATGAGTTTTGATAATGTTCTTTCAAGTCTTCAAACAGGAAAAGCTGACATGGCAATCTCTGGTTTGTCTTATACTGAAGAACGTGCCAAAGTGTATGACTTTTCAGATGCCTATTATGAGACTGAAAATGCTATCTTAGTTAAAGCGAGTGATGTTGATACCTACACATCAGTTGATAGTTTGTCAGGCTTAAAAGTTGCAGTTCAAAAAGGAACGATTGAAGAAAATTTGGCAAAAGACCAACTATCAGATTCTAACATTGTTTCGTTAACAGCTATGGGCGAAGCCATTAATGAATTAAAATCTGGTCAAGTTCAGGCTGTTGATCTGGAAAAACCAGTTGCAGAAGGCTACCTTTCACAAAATTCTGACTTAGCTCTAGCAAGCTTTGCTCTTGAAACAGGCGAAGGTGACGCCAAGGCAGTAGCTATGCCAAAAGATAGCGGCGAATTGGTAAAAACGGTTAACAAAGTCATCAAAAAATTGGCCAAAGAAGATAAATACAAACAATTCATTTCAGATGCAGCACAACTTACAGGCGATGCGGTTGATGAAGATGAATAAAATAAAAGGGGCTGGGACAAAGTACCCAGCTTCTTTGTTTACATAGTGATTATTTACAAGGTGCAGTGGCTTGTACTTCAATAATCTGGGGATAGATTGTTGAAGGTCGCTGTCAAGAACGATTACCAACTTTAGTCAACTTAGAGTTTCTCATGCACAATTGATTAGGTACTTTTTGACGTAGATTTCCAATCTCAAACAATTCTCAATTGATTGAGCAATCAATTACTACTGAGTGGGTTCTAATGTGCTGATAAATCAGCTTTTACAAGCTTTTTGACATCAAGCTACGCTTGACTTCATTTCCCACCTCAAAAGGTTCCCCAAACCTTTTTGAGGTCAAGCTTCACTTGACTCTATTTCCCACCTCAAAAGGTTCCCCAAGCTTTTGAGCCATGCGAGGGTGAGTTATAAAGGTTCGGGAAACTTTTATAATCGGGAATAAAGCTTACAAAGTAAGCGTCAAAAATGATCTTGGAATAGACCGTTTTAGATCAGCAACAAGAAATTAAGATTTGCTGAGAAATCAAGTTTCTACGAAACTACTGATTCGCCTTTTCATTTTTAGGCTCATGAATAAAATCTCCACTGGAGACTTTGTTTGTCCCACTCCCTTTTATATCACCCCAAAAAACGACCACCGTTGGCAGTCGTTCTTAGGAGATTATGAAAAAGAAAGTTTATTAGGATTGCCTATAGTATAGAGGGAGATTCTTAAAGAAATCATAATTATCATGCCAGAAATTTTTTAATTATAAAAGTTTACTTGTAGCATAACTGAAATCATTTCTTTAAATTGAGATGTTATAATGAGCCTGAGTTGAAGCGTGATTTAGCTCAAAATATGAACGCAGAGGATATTTCTTATGTTTACTGAGACTTTTAAAAATGTTTTAAATCATGAGGGTGTTGTTTCGATAACGTCGTGGGGTGAAGAAAAGCCACATGTTACGTGTACTTGGAATTCTTAACTTGTTTTAAAGGGAGATAATCGGATACTCTTGCCAGTAGCGGGGATGCATAGTACAGAAAAGGATTTAAAGGTTAATCCGAATCTTATTCTGACATGTGGTGCTCGCCAAGTAGAGGGATTTAACGGCTATCAAGGGACGGGTTTTAGAATATTAGGAACAGGTAGATTGGTCAATGAGGGCGCAGAATTTGACGAAATGAAAACAAAGTTTTCATTTTTACGAAGTGTCTTGGAAGTAACTGTTACAGAAGCAAAACAATTGCTATAATAATCACACGTGGTAAAAGCTGATTGGTGCTAATTTAGTCACCAGTTGGCTTTTTTTGTCAAGGTTACCATTTTACGACTTATGATAGAATGAAGAAATTAATATTATTATCAGTAGTGCAACAACAAAAAACACGCAACAGGCGGATTTACGCCGAGCGTTTCAAACCCTACTTCGTTCTGAAGTGAATAACGAGCAGATGAAGCAACTACTCATTCAACTGGGCTATGACCCAACGAATGAAATGGCTTTAGCCCTTGTTGTTCTTCAGAAAGCTCTAAACGGAGACATGAAAGCTTTTAGTCAAATTCAACAAATATTAAATCAAAATTCTCCGACAGATAAAGACTAGAGAGAATTAATAATCTTAATTTTAGCTATTCAAATATTAGTAGGATGACAAAAGACCTGATTATAAAGAAAAGAATGTTAGCGTTTGCAATTTTTAGAAAATTATGATACGGTAGTGTCGAAAAGCTAGTATCACGCTAGGAGGGGAAATAAAAGTAGGAGACCATACTTGTGATAACTAGTTGAAATTATCTTTATATTTTTTAGGAATTTTTATGAAAAGAAAGTGTGAAAATATGAGATTAAAGAAGTTTGTTAAATTTGGTCTAATTGCAATTTTATCTGTTTTTATATTTAGTGTTAGAGTACAAGCTGATGAGCAGTTTGATACTTTACCACGCCTAACATTGTCAGAATTATATTTATCGGATGCACAAGAAGCTATCATTACCGATTTTGATATTCCTGATTTTCCAGTACAAGAATTATCTGATCCAGAACCTATTTACACAATTTTTGTAAATCTTCCCTTTGGTAATGGTGGACGTTTGGTTTATAAATATACTGTAGATCCTTTTAGTTTTTATCAAAATTCAGTAACAGGCGAGTGGCGTACATTACAGACTACGTCTACAGTTGATCATACTGTATACACAATCGTAAATGGTGTTGTTACTAGATCCACATCTTGGCCAACACCTTACTATAATCCAGCATATGAACACTTGATGGGAGGCTAAACTAGTTGATGATGTTATCTTTAAACAACAGAGATAATATGTTAGAACAAATTTATGATTTAATACTTGATTCTGATATATCAGATGCTGAGCGAGAAATATTTTTAGAAGCTAAAAAGCAGTTAGAAAATAATAGTGATTATTTGTATGTTGTTTCTAATTTGAAAACAAGTCTTTCTCCCTTAGCGTTACAATTTAAATTAAGTAAAAAAACTTTGCATTTTTACGGTGAATTACAAAAGCAATTTCCTGTAAAGGATAAGCTTTGGAGACCAGGAGGGATTTTTTTCTAGCTTTTTGGGAGAATAAAATCAATTATTCTTATAGAAAAAAGAAAGTATCAACCTTTTTAAATTAAGAGCTGATACTTTCTTTTTTGTGCTTTTCAAGTGTTAAAGGTTCGCTTGTGTTAATTTAAATAGACGAAAAGCATTTTGGCTATTGTAACATGTCTTTTTAAAAAGGGAAAAGTGGTCACAAATCTGTGACCACTTTAGGGAATTAAAATAAAGGTTATTTTTGGAACGACTACAGTGTAACAAGTTTTATTCTTAAAAGTCAATCATAAGCCTATTATTTTATCAATTTTCAGAAATTCGTCGAACTAAAATTGTGGTAATAATAACATTCGATTTTACTTCTCTCAAATAATGATATTATTTTTAGTTTAAGATTACTTTAAGATTTCTACAATTAATGGTATAATACTAGACATTTAGAAGGGAGACTTATGAAAAGTAAACATTATCAAGCTTTAGGGATTGGCTTATTCAGTAGTTTAGTGTTACTGACATCACAAGTATCGGCTGATGAAATTACACCAGACACACCAACAACTTCTACTGATGCTGTTGTAGCTTCAGAACCATCAACCCCAACTGAGATCACAATTAATTACACTGATAATAGTCAATTGAACTAGGCTATCTCTGAGGCAACAACTGAGGGAATTACTGCTGTTGAAACCGAAACGGAGACCTTTGAAAGCACACAAGAAGCTAAAGATAACTATGCTGAGCAAACAGAAATGGTTAAAGAGGTCACAAAGGATTATCAAGAGGCTAAAGCAACTTATCAAAAGGTTGAGCAAGATTATCAAAACTACTAGAAAGATCTTGAGCAGTATCAAAAAGAAACACAAGCTAAGACTTCAGGACTTCTTTCTAAAGCTGGTGACGTACTTAAAAAGCCACTGAAACAAGCCAAAAAACTGGTTTCAACAGTCAACAAGACATTAAAAGAGAATAAATTATTAAACAAAATTAGTAGCACTTTATCCAACTTGGGGAAATCTAAAACAACATCTAAGAAGAAATCTGCGCCTAAGAAGAAGGCTACACCTAAGAAAAAAGCTGCGCCTAAGAAGAAAGTGACATCTAAGAAAAAGAAAAGGAGATAAGTGACATGTCAAAGAAATGGGTTGCCCTTCCACTGATCTTACTAGCTCTATGGGGCTGTTATGTTATCAATGTTAACCTTGTTAGACATTCAGGATATTATGTACAACACCTTCCGCACAAGAAAGGGACGAATCCAGAATTGATTTTTACCCTTAAGCATCTCTATTATCTTGAAAAGCCTGATAATTCATCATTAAGGTATGACTATGATGGTGCGAATTCGATAATTGTCGATGAAGAGTTTCTTATTGATAACTATACAGAGCCCATATTAATTTCTTCCAATTCAGATACCGCTGCCACTTCATACAAATTCGATAACAAAGGAAAGTTTAAAGAGAAAGTGGTCGTTAATCGAATTGCTGGTAAATTTCAACATAGTAAATCGGTTAAAAGTCAAGAAGAAGCCATGGCTTATGTTGAGCGTGCTATTAAACCAATTCTCGATGTACAACCTAAACCAAAACACAATCTTCAGTGGTTGTTTAATCTGATTTATCAAAGGAAATTTCAATAAATGAGAGTGATAAGAAATGAAACGTAAAAAAACACTTAGACAAATACTTCTTACACTATTAATAGTCTTTGTCCTATCACTATATGGATTTATTTATGTTAGTCAGAATCTAGCAACTTATTGCATATACTATGTTAAACACATGCCTCAAATTCATGATAAGGACACTAACTCTGAGATGGTGGTTATCCTAGACAATTTAGATTATTGGGGAGAATCAACTATTGAAGGATTAAGATATGATACAGATGGTTATAATGCCATCATAAAAGATGAGACATTTTCTGTAAGGCAGGGGGCCTTTATCACCTCCGCTAAATATGAAGTCTCAATCTACAAAGGTACAGATGAAGAGATGTACCGCCTATATTTTTTTGATAAAAGTGGTAAATTTTATAGTTACTATTATCAAAAAGCCGATGTATGGAAAGACGTCTATGATAAAAGTGATATAAGAAGACAAGAGGCACAAGGATATGTTGATGAGGTCATTAATCCTATTGTAAAGAAAATGGAGGTAAAACCTAAAGTCAACTTACAGTGGTTATTTAACAAAAAATATCAAGAAAGATTCTCAGATGAATAACAAACTCATGATAAAAGTTGGGATTGCCATATTAGCTACCGCGATCATCCTTTTAGGAATTGGAGCTATTTATATCCACCATAATTTATCCACTTACTTCATCTATTACGCTAAGCATATTCCCCATGCAGAAGGGACTAATCCTAAAATGATTGTACTCTTAGAGAATCTAGATACTATTCCACTCCCCAATGTCAATGGAATTGACTATGAGATAGATAATGGTAATAACAATATAACAAAGGATAAATACATTAATTTAATACTCAGTTCTGAGGGGGCTGAAATTCATTTTCTCAAATATGGAAAGGAAAACGACTTTAAGAACCAACTATATAGAACCTATTTCTTCTCACAAAGTGGTAAATTTGAAAAATACTACTACCAAGATGAACTATCTAATAAAAATGTTTATGATAAATCTAGAAAAAGTAATAATCAAGCGCAAGAATATGTTGATGAGGTCATTAACCCTATTGTAGAAAAACTGGAGGTAAAACCTAAAGTCAACTTACAGTGGTGGTTCAACAAAAAGTATCTGGAAAGATTTAATTAAATAAGTCTAGAGTGAAAGGCTCTATATTAAAGTCATATTTATAATGAAAATTTTTAAATAGCAAAAAAGGTGATTGCAGGAATGCAATCGCCTTTTAGGAGATATGAAAAAGTTATATTGGGATGGGTACAGTATAGCAACTTTTGGCTCTAAAAGCTAATCATAAACATATTATTTCACAAATTTTCCAAAAATTCGTTACAATAATGCTATGGTAGTAATGAGATTTGATGAAAAGGAATTTATAGAAGAACTTGACAGACAACGGGAGCACGAGTTCTTAAAGCGAGTAGCAGACTACGATAAACAGATAACGCCCACTATGCGGATTAATGGCTATAAAAGAGTGGATAGTAGTGAACGAACGATACTATTCACCTTTGGTGAAATCACTTTTTCAAGAAATCGCTGGCGACGAGGAGATGAGACACGTTACCCTGTTGATGAATGGCTAGGCTTAAAGAGATATCAGCGTTGTTCTCTTGAATTAATGTATCACCTTGCTAGATATGCTTCAGAAGTGTCCTATCGTCAAGTTTGTCGGATGATTAAACTATCTTATTGTTTAGATATTACAAAAGATACCGTTTTAAAAGCCATAAAATTAACAGGACAGTTATTTTCTGAAAAAGAGCACTATCGTTATTTTGTAGAGGATCAGGTTCCAGAAAAAATTAAAGTACCGATTATTTACATTGAGGGTGATGGTGTTTTGGTAAAAACAACTTCTGGCGAAAACGGGAAACATAATACAGATTTAGCACACTTCCTTATTCATACAGGAACTAAGCGAGTACATGGTCGCTCAGTCTTGTTTAATAAGCATGAAATTATTCATACAGACTATGAAGTGGCAAAAGATGAGTTACTAGATTATCTTTATAATCATTTTGAATTACCAATCGAACTATTTTAGTGACTAATTCAGACAATGGCAAAGGGTATACCAGACGTGTCTTTCAAAATATTCAAAAGGCACTCAAAATCAAACGACATGAACATTTTTGGGATGCTTATCATGTTAAAGAAAAACTTAAACAATTTTTCAAGCCCTATCCAAGAGTCCTCCGAGATTTGGCTTTTAAAGCAGTTCAAACATACGACCGAAAATTATTAAAAACGGTTTTAGATACCACTGAGGCTTTGATTCTTGATGAAGAAGAGTATTATGATTTCCAACATTTTCGTCAGAAACTGCTTGAAAATTTTAAGGATACCAAACCTGCTAAACTAAGAGGTCTCTCTCATAAAGGAATTGGGGTTATGGAAAGTCAAACATCGCCAAGTTACTTATCGGATGAGACATCGTGGAATGTACTGGTGGTCAGTTAAAGGTGCCTGTGCAATGGCTAGACTTATTCTTTTAGAGAGGATTGATCAATTAGAGGAGCTCTTCTTTGGTGATTGGCGTCAAGAGTATCAGTATTATCTTAGGTGTAGGACCTCTAGGAGATCATGCTAATAACGATCCCTTTCCATCACAGAAAATTTTGAAAAGGGGTGGAAAATATATTGGTTATGATCGTCAACAATATAGATACTAATAGCCGAAAAAAGTAGATTTTTAAGGCTTTTTTGTGCTGTTTTTCTTTACATTTAAGCTTTATTTATGGTATAATTACTTAGCAGAAAACGAAAAAAGGAGCAGAAGCGGACAACTTCTACTCCACCGATTAAGACAAAACTCACCTTTGCTTAATCAGTCAAACAGTATTGTAGCATAGAAAAGCTAATATCGTCAAGACTGAAGCAAAGGAAAAAATTGTTTCAGTCTTTTTTCGATGATAAGAATTCTCTGTTTTCAACGTTTTTTCTAGGCTATTTGAAAATTCCCAGAAAAAAAGACACATACTTAGCGCGTGTAAGGATTGACTTTTTTTGATAAATTAGGTATCCTAGTAAAGAACGTGTAAATGTTACAATATCTTGAGGAGGTGAAACACATGTCAAAAACAGTAGTACGTAAAAACGAATCACTTGACGATGCACTTCGTCGTTTCAAACGTTCTGTGACTAAAGCTGGGACTCTTCAAGAATCACGTAAACGTGAATTCTACGAAAAACCTTCTGTAAAACGTAAACGCAAATCAGAAGCAGCTCGCAAACGTAAAAAATTCTAATTAAATTTAGATACAAGAAAAGAGGCGCCAAGCGTCTCTTTTTATGCTCTAAATTGAAAAATTATTTTTCTTTCAACAAATCGCGGATTTCTGTAAGAAGTTCTTCTTGTGTAGGTGCGGCTTCTTCTTCCACTTCATCTTGTTTTTTACCAAAATCAGAAGCAGCGTTAGCAGCTTTAACGATGAAGAAGAGGGTTGTACCAACAATTAGAAAATTGATAACAGCGCTTAAGAAACTACCATAGGCAACACCATGCCAAGAAAGTTCTGCAATTTTTTCCACACCAGCTGCTTTTAAGGCAGGATTAAGGAAAAGTGGAGTGATAACATCTTCAACAAGAGATGTTACAATAGCGTTGAAAGCTGCACCAATAACAACAGCGACAGCAAGGTCAAGGACATTGGCCTTGAACAAAAACTCTTTGAGTTCTTTAATCATAGAAAAACCTCCTAATTAAACGTTAACAGTATCATTATACCAAAAAAAACATACAAAAGGCAGCTATCTGCCTAAAAATGTGAATAAATCTAGTATTTATTTAGAGAAATATTCCAAAAATGCCATTCTTATTCATTAAACGTTAATGTTGAGCTTTTCAAAAAAATACTTTTTATATTGAAAATGATTCTATTGAGATTGAAAACGTCAAGAAACTAAAATGAAAAAAGGGGATTCAATTTCCTAAAATCATTGCAACTATTCGGAGTTTTAGATTTACAAATGCTGCTCAAAATGTTATAATGAAATACAAAACTAAAATGGGCTTAGTGCGTGGAGGTGATCTTTTGGCAATTGACAAAGAATTAATTTCCGAGATAAAAAATAGCGTTAATATTGTTGATGTTATTGGCGAGGTGGTTAGTCTTACACGTGCTGGTCGCAACTATATTGGACTTTGTCCATTTCACAAGGAAAAAACGCCGTCTTTTAATGTCATAGAAGACAAGCAATTTTTTCATTGTTTTGGTTGCGGAAAATCTGGTGATGTTTATAAGTTTTTGGAAGAATATCGTCAGGTTAGCTTTTTAGAGAGTGTTCATCTGGTAGCTGAGCGCGCTGGAATCCCTTTGCAAGTTGATGTTCAACAGACACAAACAAAGCCACAAAATCCTAATCAGATATTGATTGACATTCATAAAGATGCGGCTAAGTTTTACAATGCTGTTTTAAAGACGACAAAAGAAGGGCAAGAAGCGAAGAACTATCTAGCACAACGTGGTTTGACAGATGAGCTGATTGATTATTTTAATATTGGATTGTCGCCAAACGAACCTGATTTTTTATACCAATCTCTAGCAAAACGCTATGATGAGAATGCTTTAATGGCTTCAGGTCTTTTTAATTTGTCCGAAAGAACGAATCGTGTCTATGATGCTTTTCAAAATCGGATTATGTTCCCATTGACCGATGACAGTGGTCAGGTTGTTGCATTTTCGGGACGGATTTGGACCAAAGAGGACCTTGAAAATAAGCAAGCGAAGTATAAGAATACTCGTTCCACAGCGCTGTTCAATAAATCGTATGAACTTTATCATTTAGATAAAGCTCGTCCAGTAATGTCGAAAAAACATGAAGTCTATTTGATGGAAGGTTTTATGGACGTTATTGCTGCCTACCGTGCTGGTATTGAAAATGCTGTCGCTTCTATGGGAACGGCATTGACTCCAGACCATGTTAGACATCTGAAACGTTACGCCAAAAAAGTGATTTTGACTTATGATGGTGATAACGCTGGTCAAAATGCGATTGCCAAGTCTTTGGAGCTTCTAAAAGACTTTAACGTTGAGATTGTGCGTGTTCCTGAGCAAATGGACCCTGATGAATTTATCCAAAAAAATTCGCCGCAAGCTTTGGCAAATTTGCTTGAGAATAACAGGATAAGTAGTACAGAATTTTTTATTCATTACTTGAAACCTGAAAATAGTGATAATCTCCAAGCTGAGATTGCTTATGTCGAGCAAATTTCAAAAATTATTGCGCAATCGCCGTCAATTACAGCACAAAATTCGTATATTAATATGGTGGCTGATTTATTGCCTGACTTTGATTACTATCAAGTCGAGCAATCGGTAAATGGTGAACGTCTGCAAAACCGCTCAAATCTGCAATCAGAAGCAGTTAAACAACGAGTGACTGTTGTGGAGTTACCTATTTCCAAGAATATATCTGCAATTATCAAAGCAGAAAGTCAGTTAATGCACCGACTTTTGACACACGATTATCTCCTCAATGAATTTAGAAATCGTGGCGAATTTACCTTTGATACCCAAGAGTTGCAAGCTTTGTATGATTTATTAGTGCAGCAAGGTGAGGTGAATTCCTATGATTTAGCGCAATTTGATGACCGAACACGCCAGATGTATTATCGCGTTTTGGAGGAAAATTTACCAGATGAAATTGCGAATAATGAAATAGAGGAAATTATTGATAAGCGTGATCGTCTTCTTCGAGAAAGAGATTTGCAAAAGCAAAGCAAACTCATTCGTGAGTCTAGCAATCTTGGAGATGTTGATGCAGCTTTAGCGGCTTTGGAAAATCTCATTGCCCAAAAAAGAAATATGGAATAGAGGAAAATATGGCAAAAGAAAAAGAAATTACAACCTTTAATGTTCAAGTTGCAGAATTTATTCGTAATCATAAAAAGAACGGAACTGCCATTGATGATGAAGTAACTGAAAAATTAGTTATTCCATTTTCATTAGATGCCGATCAAATAGATGACCTTTTGGAACGTTTGACAGATGGTGGTATTTCAATTACGGACAAAGAAGGAAATCCATCAACAAAATACGTCGTTGAAGAACCAAAACCAGAAGAATTGACAGACGAAGAATTGCTTGGTAGTAATTCTGCCAAGGTTAATGACCCAGTGCGTATGTATCTCAAAGAGATTGGTGTCGTGCCATTGCTCACTAGCGAGGAAGAAAAAGAATTGGCTGTTGCCGTTGCTGCTGGTGACCTTCAAGCAAAACAACGTTTGGCGGAAGCTAACTTGCGTTTGGTTGTTTCAATTGCAAAACGTTATGTTGGACGTGGTATGCAATTTCTTGACCTTATTCAAGAAGGAAACATGGGCTTGATGAAAGCTGTTGATAAATTTGACTACTCAAAAGGGTTCAAATTCTCAACTTATGCGACATGGTGGATTCGTCAAGCTATCACACGTGCTATTGCTGACCAAGCTCGTACGATTCGTATTCCTGTTCACATGGTTGAAACCATTAATAAACTTGTTCGTGAACAACGTAACCTCCTTCAAGAACTTGGACAAGACCCAACGCCTGAACAAATTGCAGAGCGTATGGATATGACGCCTGACAAAGTTCGTGAAATTTTGAAAATCGCTCAAGAACCTGTTTCATTGGAAACACCAATCGGTGAAGAAGATGACAGTCACCTTGGTGATTTCATTGAAGATGAAGTTATTGAAAACCCAGTAGATTACACAACTCGTGTCGTACTTCGTGAACAATTGGACGAAGTTTTGGATACGTTGACAGACCGTGAAGAAAATGTGTTACGTTTGCGTTTTGGTCTTGATGATGGTAAAATGCGTACATTAGAAGATGTTGGTAAAGTTTTCAATGTGACGCGTGAACGTATTCGTCAAATTGAAGCCAAAGCTCTTCGTAAACTACGCCACCCAAGCCGTAGTAAACAACTCCGTGATTTTATCGAAGATTAATTATTAATGTGAGGTTCGCTTATGTCAGAACAAAAATATACTGAAGAAGAAGTAGCAAAAATCAAAGATCGTATTCTTGAAGCCTTGGAAATGGTTATTGACCCAGAATTGGGCATTGATATTGTCAATCTAGGTCTTGTCTATGAAATACGCTTTGAGCAAAATGGTCATACTGAAATTGACATGACGTTGACGACAATGGGATGTCCGCTTGCTGATCTTCTTACAGATCAAATTCATGATGTGATGCGCGAAATTCCAGAAGTAACGAATACTGAAGTGAAGCTGGTCTGGTACCCAGCTTGGACGGTAGATAAGATGAGCCGCTACGCTCGCATTGCTTTAGGAATTAGATAACTATTAATAAATATAGCACCAGCAATCGTTAGATTGTTGGTCTTTTTTTTACTTGAAAAATAAATGACATGTTATGGTAAGAGCGTGTAAATTTTTAAATAAGTTGATGTAGTGGCTTTTAAAACGTTGCCATATCTTGTTGCAGAATAACATGGTTTGTTACAAAAAACAGAAAATTCTGAATTTTTAGCTAAAAATACTTTACAACATAAAAGTATAGTGTTATATTATCTTTCATAAAATATGATTTCCTAGCGTGGAGATATCTTATTTTGCGATTCTGAAATATCAGAAAATTTTATGAATATGAATCCTGAATTTATCATTGCAGATGAACCGATTTCAGCTCTTGATGTTTCAGTTAGGGCGCAGGTTCTCAATCTTTTAAAACAAATTCAACAAGAAAGTGGTTTAACTTATCTATTTATCGCTCATGATTTATCAGTTGTTCGCTTTATTTCTGATCGTATTGCGGTTATTCACCAAGGAGTGATTGTTGAAGTGGCAGAAACTGAGGAGCTGTTCAAGCATCCTATCCACCCTTATACTCAATCACTTTTATCGGCAATTCCAATTCCGGATCCTATTTTGGAGCGCCAAAAAGAATTAATTATCTACGACCCAGAGCAACACGATTACACAACCGATAAACCACAAATGGTTGAAATCAAACCCAATCACTTCGTCTGGGCAAATCAAGCCGAAACTGAGAAATATCGAGAGAATGGTGAGTGAAACTTTTTGTTAAGGTGCTAAGTTTGTCAAACAAGGGGGCTCTTGTTTCTGGATAGTGCTTTTTCTGAAAAAATAGTGTAAAATAGTAGGGAATGAATTTAAAGGAGTTCTAACATCATGATTTTAGTTACAGGTGCCAATGGGCAATTAGGAACAGAATTACGCTATCTATTAGATGAACGTGGCGAAGAATACGTGGCGGTTGACGTTGCGGAAATGGACATCACTAATGCTGAGAAAGTTGACGAAGTATTTGCGCAAGTGAAACCAACACTTGTTTACCATTGTGCGGCTTATACAGCCGTTGATGCAGCTGAAGATGAAGGTAAAGAACTTGACTATGCTATTAACGTAACAGGCACAGAAATTGTTGCCAAAGCAGCTGCTAAATATGGTGCAACTCTTGTTTACATTTCAACTGACTACGTTTTTGACGGAAAGAAACCAGTTGGTCAAGAATGGGAAGTTGATGATACTCCAGACCCTCAAACAGAATACGGACGTACAAAACGTCTTGGTGAAGAAGCTGTTGAAAAATACACTGATAAATTCTACATCATCCGTACAGCTTGGGTATTTGGTAATTATGGTAAAAACTTTGTTTTCACAATGCAAAACCTTGCCAAAACACATGACACATTAACTGTTGTCAACGACCAACATGGTCGTCCAACATGGACTCGTACTTTGGCTGAATTTATGACTTATTTGACAGAGAATCAAAAAGAATTTGGTTATTATCACTTGTCAAATGATGCTGCTGAAGATACAACTTGGTATGATTTCGCAGTAGAAATCTTGAAAGATACTGACGTTGTAGTGAAACCAGTTGATTCAAGTCAATTTCCAGCTAAAGCAAAACGTCCACTTAACTCAACAATGAGCCTTGCTAAAGCTAAAGCAACTGGTTTTGTTATTCCAACATGGCAAGAAGCTTTGCAAGAATTTTACAGACAAGACGTTAAAAAATAATAATTGTCCGTCGCGATTTCAAAACATGATTATGGGGTTAGGAGATTTTCTAACCTCATTTTTGATTGTGGTTGGTGCAGGTATTTTAGTAGTATTTAAAATAGTACAATTAATCACATTCTGTCGCTTAGACTTTCCTTTTTTCTTTCGCCAGCTTATGTAAATTATGGTATAATAAAAACGATTGTATTTTAGAATGGAGAAGTGTGCCATGCAACATGTATTCATCATCGGAAGTCGTGGATTACCAGCAAAATACGGTGGTTTCGAGACTTTTGTTGAGGAGTTGGTAAAAAATAAGCAGAGCGCAGGCATTGTTTATCATGTGGCTTGTTTGAGTGACGATAAGCATCAAACGCACTTTAGCTATGAAGGCGCGGATTGTTTTACCATCAAGGCACCTAAGATTGGTCCAGCTCGAGTCATCGCTTATGATATGATGGCTATTAATTATGGGCTTCAAATGGTAAAAAAAGAACGTATTGAACACCCTATTTTTTATATTTTGGGAAATACGATTGGTGCTTTTATCGTGCCTTTTGCTAAAAAAATTCACGCTGTTGGGGGCAAGGTATTTGTCAATCCTGATGGATTAGAGTGGAAACGCTCTAAGTGGTCAAAACCTGTTCAAGCTTATTTGAAATATGCCGAAAAATCAATGGCTAAAACGGCTGATTTGGTGATTTCAGATAATGTCGGTATTGAAACTTATATTCAGGAGTCTTATCCAGAAGCTAAGACACGATTTATTGCTTATGGAACCGACTTGACAAAGTCAAGCTTGACTGCTGATGATTATAAGGTTAGAAAATGCTTTGAAAACTGGCAAACAAAGGAAAATGGGTATTATTTAATTGTTGGACGATTTGTTCCAGAAAATAACTACGAAACAGCAATCCGAGAATTTATGAAATCAAACACTAAGCGTGATTTGATTATCATTTGTAACCATAAGAATAACCCTTATTTTGACAAATTGAAACGGTTGACGAATTTTGAAAGAGATAAACGTGTGAAGTTTGTTGGAACAGTTTATGACCGTGATTTGTTAAATTATATCCGAGAAAATGCATTTGCCTACATTCATGGACATGAAGTTGGAGGAACAAATCCAGGTCTGCTTGAAGCTCTAGGACATACTAAACTTAATCTTGTCCTTGACGTTGATTTCAATAAATCAGTAGCTGATGCAAGTGTCTTCTATTGGAATAAAACCTCTGGTAATTTATCATGTTTGATAAATGATGCAGACGGTCATTATGATTTTACAGAATATGGAAACCGTGCCCGTGCGATTGTTAAACAAAATTACACATGGGAAAAAATAGTAGGAGAGTATGAGGAACTGTTTTTAAATGAAAATTAATATTCTCATGTCCACCTACAATGGTGAACAATTTTTGGCTGAGCAGATTGAAAGTATTCAAAAACAAACAGTCAAAGACTGGACATTATATATCCGAGACGACGGCTCCAGCGACCGCACACCAGAAATTATTCAGCAATATGTTCAAAAGGATTCACGTATTATCTTTATCAATGCTGATAATCGTGAAAATTTTGGTGTCATTAAAAACTTTTATACGCTTTTAAAACATAGCAAAGCTGACTATTATTTCTTTTCTGACCAAGATGACATCTGGTTGGAAGATAAATTAGCGGTGACTTTAGCTGAAGCTGAAAAATATAGCAATGACAAACCATTGCTCGTTTATACGGATTTGAAAATTGTTGATAGAGAGCTAAATGTTTTGCATGAAAGCATGATTAAAACACAGTCTGACCATGCCAATACTAAACTAGTTCAAGAATTAACCGAAAATACGGTAACTGGTGGAACAGCGATGATCAATCATGCTCTTGCCGAGCTTTGGACAACAACGGATAATCTCTTAATGCATGACTGGTATTTAGCATTGATTGCTAGTGCCTTGGGACATTTGGTTTACCTCGATTACCCAACAGAATTGTATCGTCAGCATGACGCTAATGTTCTTGGGGCAAGAACATGGTCCAAACGGATGAAAAACTGGTTAAAACCACATAAACTCGTTGAAAAATATTGGTGGTTAATTGATGCCAGTCAAACACAAGCGCGTTTTCTGCTAGACTTAAATTTATCACCAGAAAACAGAGAATTAGTTGAAAACTTTACAACTATTATGGATAAATCACTGTCTCAGCGTATCCACACTTTAAACAAATATGGTTTACGTAAGAACAGAAACTTCCATACGCTTGTCTTTAAAACACTAATTATTACCAAATTTGGTTATAGGAGAAATAAATGAAATTCTTTAGTAAAGAAAATAAAATCTTATTAAAAGAGATGGTAAAAACAGATTTTAAACTTCGTTACCAAGGAAGTTTAATTGGGCATTTGTGGTCAATCTTAAAACCATTAATGCTCTTCACAATCATGTACTTTGTTTTTATCCGCTTTTTACGTTTGGATGATGGAACACCACATTATGCTATAGGGGTACTTCTTGGTATGGTGACATGGTCATTTTTCCAAGAAGCAACAAATATGGGAATGGTATCTATTGTCACTCGTGGTGATTTATTACGTAAATTGAACTTTTCAAAAGAAATTATTGTTATTTCATCAGTAGTAGGAGCAGCGATTAACTACGGTATTAACCTTTTGGTGGTTTTTGTTTTTGGTCTTATTAATGGCGTTCACCTTAGTTGGAGTTTTCTAATTATTATTCCACTATTTATTGAGTTAGCAATGATATCAGCAGGAATTGCTTTTATTCTTGCGGCTTTATTTGTTAAATATCGTGACTTAGGCCCAATTTGGGAAGTTGTTATGCAAGCTGGAATGTATGCAACACCTGTTATTTATTCATTAACTTTTATTATTCAAAAGAATCAAGTTGCTGTGGCAAAATTGATGATGCTGAATCCATTAGCACAGATTATCCAAGACTTACGTCATTACATTGTTTATTCAGGTAGTATGCGTGGTTGGGAGCTTTACAATAATCATATTTTGGGAGTAATTCCTTATATCCTTCCAGTCTTAATTCTCATTATTGGATATACGATTTTTCATAGAAATGCTAAGAAGTTTGCGGAGATTTTATAATGACAGATAAAGAAATTGCAGTAAAAGTTGACCACGTTAGTAAATATTTTAAGTTGCCAACGGAAGCAACACACAGTTTGCGTACAGCATTAGTTAATCGCTTTAAAGGAATTAAAGGATACCGAGAACAACATGTTTTGAAAGATATTTCATTTGATGTTTATAAAGGAGATTTCTTCGGAATTGTTGGACGAAATGGTTCAGGTAAATCAACCCTTTTGAAAATCATTTCTCAAATTTATGTTCCTGAAAAAGGGAAGGTCACTGTAAATGGTAAAATGGTATCTTTCATTGAACTTGGTGTTGGATTTAATCCGGAGCTAACAGGACGTGAAAATGTTTATATGAATGGTGCTATGCTTGGATTTACAACTGAAGAAGTGGATGCCATGTATGATGATATTGTTGAATTTGCGGAACTTGGTGATTTCATGAATCAAAAACTCAAGAATTACTCAAGTGGTATGCAAGTTCGTTTAGCTTTCTCAGTAGCTATAAAAGCTCAAGGTGATGTACTTATCCTTGATGAAGTCCTTGCGGTTGGTGATGAAGCCTTCCAACGTAAATGTAATGATTACTTTATGGAACGTAAGGAAAGTGGCAAGACTACAATTCTTGTAACTCATGACATGGGAGCAGTTAAGAAATATTGTAATCGTGCTGTTTTGATTGAGGATGGTTTGGTTAAATCTTACGGTGATCCTGAAGATGTTGCCAATCAATATAGCTTTGATAATGCGGTTTCATCAGCTCCACAAGATGCTCAAACAGATGATAAAGAAGACAATGAAAAAAATGTTGAGCGTTATGTTGATAATTTAAAAGTAGAATTATTATCTCCAAATAAAATTACGCCGAAAGAAAAAATCGAATTCAAAATCTCATATGATGTTCTTCAAGATGTTGAAACTCATATTGTATTCTCGTTGACGGATATCGATAGAAAAATTTGGATGTATAATGATAATGCTACCGATATTCCTACAACTGGTCTTGGTCATAAATCATACTCATATTCATGTTCACTAAATCAAGTAAACGATATGAAATTGAAGTTGGAAGTTACTATTCTTGGAAAATCTAAGGAAATGTATGCTTTTGCTAACTCTGATAATTCACCTATTATCGTCATTAATCGAGATGATATAGCTTTAGATGATTTATCAGCATTAGATTCTGCATCAGGTATTATCCAGAGAAATGGTAATTGGAACATTTTATCAGAATAAATAGTCAGGTTTTTAGAAAGGATGAGAGACATCAGATGTCAGTAGAAAATGCTCCAACAGTTTCTGTTATCTGTACGGTTTACAATAAGGGAAAATGGCTAAATCAAGCAATTGAAAGTTTTCTAAAGCAGAAAAATGTTACTTTGGAAATTATCCTTATTGATGATGCTTCAACAGACAATTCAAAAGAGATTATTCAGGAATTCGCCAAAAATTATCCTGATAAAATCGTTGCAATATATAACGACAGAAACCTAGGGATTACAGAAACTTGGATAAAAGCATGTTTAGCTGCTCGTGGGGAGTATATCGCTCGTTGTGATGGGGATGATTACTGGATAGATGATTACAAATTAAAAAAACAATTGGAGTTTTTACGAGAACATCCCGACTCACAGTGGTGTGGAACTGATGTTGATTTTGTTGATGTAAATGGTGTTACTACTGAAAAACACGTTTTTACTCGGCAGATTATTGAACTCTCTGATTCTTATGAAAAAATGATGGCAACACGTGGTTTTACAGCACCATCTACATGGTTGGTAAAACGTGAGTTAATGTTGCTTGCAAATGAAATGTTAAAAGCTGATGTTGACACAGCTGATGACACTTTTAATTTGCAACTTGATTTATTTAATCATACTCAATTTAGTTTTTTACCAGAAGCAACAGTAGCCTATCGTGTTAATCAAGGTTCAGATTCACGTCCAAAAAGTAAGGAAGCCTTGGATAAAAGGTTTGATAAATTATTAGAAACTCAGTTAGCTTACCTTGAAAAGTATCCTAATACTAACTATAAAGAAATACTTCGTATCTTATTGGAACGACATAATAATTTTGAAAAGGAACTATCTCAGTGGGATTATTTTCATTCTCGAGTAAGTTCACAAAAAGTGACTATTTATTATGCCACTTTGGAAGAAGGGTTTTCTCAGGATAAAACACTAGAGTTTCAATTACAGTATCAAGATACTATCCACTTTGAACTTCCAAAAGAGGCAACTAGCCTACGGATAGATTTATCCGAACTACCTAGTTTCTATCAGCGAGTGTCTCTTTCTACAACGGGATATCAAACAGAACTATTACCTAGTTTTTCAAATGGGGACATTATCGGAAACTATGTTATGTTCAGAAATTCTGATCCTCAATTAATTTATGATATTTCAATACTAAATCAGAAATCATTCACATTAGAGTATGTTATGTTTAATGTTGATGATATTAATCGTGAGGATTATATTGCTAAAGTTCTCTCTCAAGATTTGTCACATTTACAAAAAGAAGTTAGAGAATTGGAAGCGTATAGAGTAAAATTTAAACAAGTGAATGATGAAAGACACTATTATAAGCGAGAATTGGAGAAAATGGTTGTCGCCTATAACTCTGTTACGCATTCACGTCGTTGGACAATTCCAACAGCAATCATCAACTTTTTTAGGAGAAATAAATGAAACGTTTATTATTGTACGTCCATTTTAATAAGTACAATCGTGTTAGTTCGCATGTTTATTATCAATTGACAAAAATGCGTCCACTTTTTTCTAAAGTAGTATTCATCTCAAATAGTTCAATTAGCGATCAAGATTATCATAAGTTAGTCGAGCTTCGATTAATGGATCAGTTTATCCAAAGAGAAAATATTGGTTTTGATTTTGCTGCTTGGCGAGATGGAATGACAGAAGTTGGTTTTGAAACATTAGACTCTTATGATTCCATCACTGTTATGAATGACACTTGTTTTGGACCATTATGGGATATCAAAGAACATTATTTAAAATACGAAGCAGATGAAAATGTGGATTTTTGGGGGTTAACAAATAACCGTGAGACTCCAAAATCTCGTTATACACAAGCTTTTCGTGAACATATCCAAAGTTATTTCATTACTTTTAAAAGATCTGTAATTACTTCCCACACATTTAGAGAATTTTGGGAGAATATAAAAAACTATACAAATGTTCAAGATGTTATCAACAATTATGAAACACAAGTGACAACTAAATTTTTAGATGCTGGCTTCAAGTATGATGTTATTTTTAATACCGTAAACGAAGATGCTAGTCACATGTTGCATGCTGATTTTTCATTTTATCATCCAACAGCAATTTTGGACCATAAAGTTCCTTTTATAAAGGTTAAAGCAATCGATAATAATCAGCATATAGCACCATATCTCTTAGAAGAAATTGCTAAGAAATCAGATTATCCAGTAGACCTGATTGTTTCACACATGTCTGAAATTAATTTTCCTGATTTTAAATATCTTTTAGCACGAAAATATGTTCAGACAGCAGCACCTGTTTCTTTATCAGATAAGAAAATAGCGGTGCATCTTCATGTCTTTTATGTTGATTTGTTAGAAGATTTCTTAGGAGCATTTAAAAATTTCCATTTTGCTTATGATTTATTTATTACAACTGATAATGATACTAAAAAATCGGAAATTGAAGCTATTTTAAATCAGAATGCTAAAAATGCTCGTATTTTTGTAACAGGTAATATTGGTCGTGATGTTTTGCCAATGTTGAAATTAAAAGAGTATTTGTCAGAGTACGATTATATTGGACATTTCCATACTAAAAAATCTAAAGAAGCTGATTTTTGGGCAGGAGAATCATGGCGCAATGAATTAATTGATATGCTTATCAAGCCAGCTGATAATATTCTTGCTAATTTTGCAAATGATAAATTAGGTCTTGTTATTGCAGATATCCCAACTTTCTTTAGATACAATAAAATTGTAGATGCTTGGAATGAGCATTTAATTGCACCTGAAATGAATGATTTGTGGCAAAAAATGGGTATGACGAAAACCATTGATTTTAATAATTTCCATACCTTTGTCATGAGCTATGGTACTTTTGTTTGGTTTAAGTACGATGCTTTGAAACCATTATTTGAGTTGAATTTAACGGATAATGATGTTCCAGCTGAACCATTACCTCAAAATTCTATTTTACATGCTATCGAACGCCTTCTTGTCTATATTGCCTGGAATGAACACTATGATTTTAGAATTTCTAAAAATCTAATTGATATAACACCGTTTGTGGATAATAAACTCTATAACGAGCGCGGAGATAGTGCGCCACATACCTATGTTGATTTCACACATATGGGTGGTATCAAAGGTGCTTTCAAATATATTTTTGTCGGACCAGCTAGAGCTGTTAAATATATTATAAAAAGAACTCTGGAGAAAATGACGCATGAAAGAAAAGGTTAAAAATGCTTTTTTAGAGGTTAATTGGCTAAAAATCCTATATTACATACTTTTATTCATCTTTTTATTTTATATCAATTTTTCCCTTGTTAATTTCTCGTTGCTAAGGGAACAAATTGACAACTTACCAAATCAATTTGTTACACTTAACATTTTTAATGTTATAGCATATATTATATCTATTTTAGGAGTAGCAATCTATTTATCAAATTATATTAAGAAACGCTTTTTTATTGAATTAATAAGTGGTTATGTGATTTATTCATTGCTCTCTTATTTTTTAGTTGTTACAAGAAATTTAAATAATGATGGGTTTATTTGGTGGCATTTTTTTAAGAATGATTTTTTACAATACTCTTTTTTGCCAACAATCATCCTCATTGTAGGTTTAGCGACTCTGATTTTTCATACTTCTAATAGACTACAATTAAAAGAGAAGATAAATGGTTTCTTAGTCGAGTTTGACTATTATCCAGCGATTTCTATTGGCCTTATCGCCTCACTAGCACTTAATGATAATCTATTTTTGGATATGATGTCAGAGAAAGTTGCAGATTTCATAGAAAAAGGAAACTACGTTGATTATCTTTTAAATGTTGCAGGAAGTGTAGCGATAACATTAATTTTGAGCTGTCTTTTGGTTTATTTTGTTTTAAATTCATATACACCGTTGAAAGAAAATAGACCTAATTATGCTATTGTTGTTGTGCTAAGTTTCTTTTTAGCTCTAGTGTTTAATTATTTATTTCAATATGGTATCAAAAGTGATGGAGCGGTATTAGAACGCTATATTTTTCCTTCAGCAACACTATTTCAGATAGTAGTTATTGCTTTATTTAATCTGCTCCTTTATATGATTGTTAATCATATTTTACGTACAACGACTTTTATTATTATTTTAGGCATTATAATTACTGTTGCAAATAGCATAAAATTTAGTATGCGTAATGAGCCGTTGTTGTTTAGCGATTTAAGTTGGATAAAAGAGATTAGACTGGTAATTTCTTATATTGATGTAACTCTAATTTTTTATTCTTTAATCGGTTTGGCAATAACAGTAGTGGTCTTCTACATATTTAGAAATCAATTACTTAGAGGAGTGATTACAAAAAATTGGAAGGCGCGCTTAGCAACTATTGTCGGTATTTTAGCACTTTTTAGCTATGTATTTGCTGTATTTCTTCAACAAGAAGATGGTGATATAGCTGAAAATATACCAGTATTATCTAAATTAAATAACTATGAAAATATAGAATGGATGGGGCAAGGAACGGTTGCACGTGAGCGTTCTTTAACATTTGTTTGGCTTAAACAAATCACCTCGAAAACAATGGACAAGCCAGAGGGATATAGCCAAGAAGCTATTAAAAATATTGTTGAAAAATATACAGAAGAAGCGCAGACAATAAATGCAACGCGAGCAAACGATATTTCAGATCAAACAGTTATTTATGTATTAAGTGAAAGTTTTTCTGACCCTACTCGTATTTCAAATGTAAATTTGACAACTGATCCTATTCCTGTAATTCGTTCCGTAAAAGAATCTACAACCAGCGGATTAATGAAATCAGACGGTTACGGTGGTGGAACAGCTAATATGGAGTTTGAGACATTAACTGGTTTGCCTATGTATAACCTTTCAACATCAGTTTCGACGTTATATACTGATGTTGTTCCTCAAATGACTTATTTCCCATCTATTAGTGATTTTTATAGTTCTGAAGATAAGTATGCCATTCATTTAGGTGATGCAACTACTTATTCGCGTAAGGAAGTGTATCGTGAATTAGGCTTTGATACTTTTATTGCCGCAAGTAATGGTACTGAGGATGCTACACATTTGGAACATTATGGTGTATATCCTAGTGACGCTTCAACTTATCAAACAGTGCTAGATAATATCGATGCCAATAAGAATCAATTTTTCTCAGTTATTACATATCAGAATCATGCCCCATGGAATTTAGATGAAGAATCTGAAGTAGGGGGATCTGGTGAAGGATTTTCACCTGGTGAGAACTATTACATGGACAATTACGCTAAATTACTGTATCAAACAGACCAAGCTACTCAAGAGTGGCTACAAGAATTATCGCAAATTGACCAAAAAATTACTGTTGTTTTCTATGGCGATCACTTACCTGGTTTTTATCCTCAGGATTCTTTTGCTGATAATCCTGTTGGGCAATATCAGACAGATTATTTTATCTGGAGTAATTATCCGACAGAAGTGTTATCATATCCGCTAGTTAATTCTAGTGATTTTCCAGCTGAGTTATTAGCTGTAACTAATTCTAAGGTTTCTCCATATTATGCTTTATTGACAGAGGTTCTAAACAATGCCAGTGCTGATAAAGAAGAATTGACTGATGAACAAGAAGAAATTGCGAATGATTTAAAACTTGTTGAGTACGATATGGTTTCAGGGAAAGGATACCTGAAAGCATATGAAGATTTTTTTAAAGTGAGTAATTAATTATGAAAAAGAAAAAATTTATTTTACCAATCTATTATGCTTTTATTAGCTTTCTGTTTACATTGGAGTCTATTATTTATATTAATGACACTGGTGATCAGACTAGCTTTGCACATATGGCTAAAAAATATGGCTTCTTTGAGTTTGCCATTTATCGTTATAAAACTTGGTCAAGTAGGTTATTAATTGAATCAACAACTATGTTTATGTCAAATCATTACCTATTTTTTGATTTGACAATGTTGATTTCTTTAGTAATTTTCTTCTACTGCTTTAATGGAATCTTTTTAAATAAAGAAAAATATTGGAAATTGCAGTTTGTATCGCCGGTTATTTTTCTTCTTTCTTTTCCTAGCTTATTTTTCACAAGTGCAGGATTGATTGCAACTGTTACTAACTATCTTTTTCCAATGATTTCTTTTGTCATTGCATGGTATTGTATTTTACAAAAGAAACGCTTATATACTTTGCTATCTCTACCATTTCTTATTTTTGCTTGTATGCAAGAACAGTTTACTGTTTATGGATTTATTTTATTTATCTATTTATTTATTAAGTCATATTTAGACAATCGAAGTGTAGATAAAAATTATTTGATTGCAACCATTGTATCTTTTATAGGGATTGTTTCTGGTTTACTATCACCAGGATCTGATAAGCGTGTATTTTATGAATCAAAACTATGGTATCCTGACTTTGAAAATCTATCTTTTCCTATAAAGATTATCAAAGGATATTTAGAGACTAATCGTGTATTATTTGTTAATTCTGAGTTGAATATTGTTTTTCTTTTCCTTGGTTTGCTT
This sequence comes from Mallotus villosus, assembly GCA_903064625.1. Lineage (NCBI taxonomy): Eukaryota > Metazoa > Chordata > Actinopteri > Osmeriformes > Salangidae > Mallotus > Mallotus villosus. Next base: position 1,776,382 of record CAEFZP010005686.1, read on the forward strand.
ATTGTGGCTACTATTGTTAAAAAACAATATTTTTCAGCTTTTATTTCAGGAACAATTATCTACACTATTATTATTCATAGATTTGGTATAAGTAATTTGTTGACTGCTATTCAAAGAATTATTGATGACCAAAATGATAGAGCTGATGCAAGTTACTTTAGTATAAAAGAAAATCTTTATTTATTAGTCCTATACACTTTAATTTTATGTGTAATCGGAGTGATTGTATTCTTAATTTTTAAAGAGTGGAAAGATGGTTTGACGGCTATTGTTATTTTAGCAGCTGGATATGCTGCACGAATGACAGTATCATTATCACCAACTATTTATGCTTCAGGTGTTAGAACATATACTCCTCTAATTTTTTCATTATTAATTGTTATTTTAATGATTGTGAAGGAAATATATTTTGATTTTAAAAAATATAATTCAATTAGAGAGAAGGAAAATGTAGCAATTTGAAGTTTTTAACCTTTTTATAAGGAGAAGTCTTTTGAAATTTCTTGCCTTTTTAGGAGAAAAAGCCATCCTTGTGTGGTCATTCTTGTTATTTTTACTTTTAGGAATATCAAGTATTTTAGTAAGAACTAATATGCCAATGGATGGTTCTGAACTATCAAATATGCAAACAAATGGAATAGTTTTTTTCATTAGCTTAGCTATTTTTCTTGTTTTGTTGTATTTTTGTGTTCGTTCGTTAGTTTTTATTAAAGAATCTTACTTATTTATTTTTGGAACTATTTTTTATCTTATCTTTGGGGTTTATTTGATTCTTCATCAAAACGATGTGCTTCGCCACGATGCTTTAGCTGTTTTAGAGGCGGCTAAAGCATTGAATAATGGTGATTTTCAAATTTTGACGGATGTTTCGGGGTATCTTCACAAATATCCCCATCAACTTGGTTTGGTTAGCTTTGAACGTTTAATTTTGACGCTGTTTGGTGAGGCGAATGTTAAGGTATTTTTCGTTTTAAATTTACTGATGGCAATAGCTGATAATTTCTTTCTTTGGAAAATAACTCAGCGTTTATTTAAAAAAGAAAGTATTTCAAAATTAGTTATTCTATTATCATTCGTCTTTTTCTCACACCTTTTCAATATTTTATTTGTTTATGGATTAACTTATGGTCTTTTCTTTGCAATTATAGGACTTTATTTTTTACAAATTTACTTTGAAAAAAGAACATGGCTCACGTTAATATTAAGCATTGTTTTTTTGACGCTATCAGATATTATTAGGAATAATTATATTATTTTAATAGCATCTATCCTTATTGTTTTAACATTAGATTTTCTTCGCAATAAAGCTAAGAAGAATTTAGCGTTTATAATTATTCTGTTATTTTCAATTTTTGCAAGTAGCCATGCGATATCTGGTTATTATAAAAATTTAGCTAACACATCAAATCTAGAAGGAGAACCCAAAATAGCTTGGATAGCAATGGGATTGAATGACACTCCGCTTTATAATCGTGTCGCTGGTTGGTACGATGCGTATGTTGAAAATGTTTATAATGAGTATAATGGAGATAGTGAAGAGATCGAAAAGGCAAGTGAAGAACAGATTACTAGCCGAATCAATTACATGATTAAGCATCCTAAATACGCATGGAATTTCTTCAAGAATAAATTTCTTTCAACGTGGACAGATAGTCTGTTTGAATCTATTTGGTCTGGTCCAGTTACTAAGATGCCTGTTGAAGGTCAGAAAATTACTGGGCGTTTAATGGACAGTATTTATCATGGGAAAACAATCTATAAGCTATTGTATTATTTTTCAGCATTATTATTGGTTGTGATATACTTGAGTGTTATTCCAAGCATTTTTAGTCAATTCATTCAAAAGAAGTCGGTTAATCTTTATCTTTTAATTTCTTTGATTTATCTATCTGGTGGTTTTATTTTTCACCTTATTTGGGAAACGAAGAGTCAGTATGTGTACCCATATGTATATCTATTGTTACCATTATCTGCTTTTGGACTAGATTATATTACAACATATGTAAAGGAATTAAGAACTTCTTAATTTATAGTAGTAAAAAATGATGGAAATATACTTTCCTCATTTTTTTTGTAAAAACTTTATGATATACTAGGAAACGTAAAAAGTGTAAAACTAGCTTGTGAAAGGCTTATTATTAAGATGAAAAAACTATCTATCGTTGTTCCTTGTTACAATGAGCAAGAAACAATTTACCCATTTTTGGAAGAAACTCAAAAAGTCGAGCAAAAGTTAAAAAATCATTTGGTATTTGATTATATTTTTGTTAATGATGGTTCAAAGGATGAGACATTGAACGTATTACGTGATGTTGCAAGTCGTTTTCCTAACGTTCATTATCTATCTTTCTCACGTAACTTTGGGAAAGAAGCAGGGCTTTTGGCAGGGCTTGAGGCTGCTGATGGTGATTTAATCACTGTTATGGATGCGGATTTACAAGATCCACCTGAGCTTTTGATTAATATGTATCAAAAGATTTTAGAGGGCTATGATGTTGTTGGAACACGTCGTGCCGACCGTAAAGGTGAACCTGTTATTCGGTCTTTCTTTTCTAAGATGTTTTATAAAATAATAAATGCTGTTTCAGATACTGAAATGGTAGATGGTGCGCGTGATTTCCGTCTGATGACTAGACAAGTTGTTGATAGCATTTTAGAACTTGGTGAAGTCAATCGTTTTTCAAAGGGAATTTTCTCATGGGTTGGTTACGATGTGACTTACATTGCTTATGAAAATCGTGAGCGTGTCGCTGGTGAAACGTCATGGAACTTTTGGAGTTTATTAAAATACTCAATGGAAGGGTTCATCAACTTTTCTGAAGCGCCATTGAATCTTTCTTTGTGGGCTGGTGCGGTATCATTTTTAGCATCAATTTTAGGAATTTTATTTATTATTGTTCGAAAATTGACTATCGGTGGAAGCGTCACTGGTTGGGCTAGCCTAGTTTGTATCATCTTGTTCATTGGTGGTATCCAACTGCTTGCTCTCGGAATCATTGGAAAATACATTTCCAAAATTTTCCTTGAAACCAAAAAACGCCCAGTTTACATCGTAAAAGAAAAAGGGTAAATTTATTAAATAATACCAGATTTTATAGCTGTTTTTCCGAATTATATAGTGTAAACACATTATACAAAGAAGGAGAACAGCTTTTTGAGTAAACTTAAAACAGCTTTATTGTCAACGGTTGTACTAGGTGCAACTTGTCTTTCACATCCAGTTTTTGCTGATCAGCAAGGAAATGCCATTATTTCTAAAACTAATTATGATTCAGTGAGTAAAACTTTTGAAGTTATTGCTCAACAATCAAGTAATGGTAAGACTATTAAACAAGTAGATGCGGCTGTATGGTCGGAAGAAAATGGTCAGGATGATATTAAGTGGTATTCAACTTCCGATATTTCGAATGGTCAAGCTAGGGTTCGGTTTAATTTAGCTAATCATGGTAATCGTGCTGGAAATTATATCACGCATGTTTATACCACTTATTCAGATGGTAGCCGTTTAGGAGTTGCTTTGGAGAATACTAAGATTAATCCTAAGATGCCACAAGTTTCTGTAAAAGATGGAGCCATTCAAATGGCAACGGACGTTTACGCCCCATCAAACGGTATCATTTATTATGCGGTTTGGTCAGAGGAGAATGGTCAAGATGATATTAAATGGTATCCAGATACTGGAACAGGGATTACATCAGCAGATTTGAAAAATCATAGCGGATATGGAAAGTATAATATACACACTTACTTATTTCAAAACGGAAAGATGACTGGAATAAGCGGTCAAGATATTACAATTAATAGACAAAATATTTCCTATCAAATTACTCCAGTTGATGATAAAAATTATGATGTTTTAATAATTAATGTTCCAAATTATATGTCATCTATCTCGGTGCCGACATGGTCTAATGTAAATGGTCAAGATGATATTAAGTGGTACACGGCAAGTAAAATTTCAGAGAATACTTATAAAGTAAGGGTTCAACTGGCTAATCATGGTTTTGCTTTAGGAGATTATAGTGTCCATATCTATGGTCAAAATGCAATCAGCAATAGCTTTGAAGGTTTAGCTGTAACAACAGGTTTTAAAGTAGAACAAATCAGTGGCTTGGTAAGTCCGGATGTTAACATTAGTGATAGCAATGTTACAGCAGGAACATTTAAAGTTAATGTTTCTGAAAAAGCCATGTCAAAAAGAGTTACAATTTTACGCGTTCAGGTAACATCTAATTCAAATTCTCAAAAATCAAAAACATATGAAGCCAAGACAACTACTTATGGTAAAATCAGTCAGGTAGTGGATTTGAAATCTATTAATTCCCAAGCGGATACTTTTTCTGTATCTGCAACGGTAATCTACTCTGATAATTCAACAGCTAATTTTGCACTTTCTAATCAGTCGTATAAACCACAAGCTACCCCAACCCCTCGTATCACGACTTACATCAATGAAACGAATACTTACCCTGTTGGTCAGTGTACTTGGGCGGTGAAATCATTAGCGCCATGGATTCCGAATTGGCTTGGAAATGCTGGCAGCTGGGCCACAAATGCCAAAGCTAAGGGATTTAGGACTGGCTCAACGCCACGTGTGGGGTCGATTGCAGTTTGGCCAAATGATGGTGGCGGTTATGGTCACGTAGCTTATGTAACAGATGTAGCAAGTAATACACGTATTCAAGTTAAAGAATCTAATTACGCTGGAAATCAATACATAGCGAATTTCCGTGGTTGGTTTAATCCACTTGATTCATTTTGGGGTGGAAGTGTAACCTATATTTATCCAGATTAATCATAAGGCGGCGATTTTGAAATCGCTGCTTTGTTTGTTATGCTGCATTTGTATGCGCTTGAATGACATGAAGATTCATGTTACAATGATGAAAAGGAAGTAAGAAAGAGGAGGAATGCATTTGAAAAAGAATGTCCTGCGAAGTTGTCTTTTATCGCCAGTGATTATCGGAGCTTTTCTAAGTTCAAGTTTAGTTTTGGCAGATGAAAATACAACGATTTCTACAACAGCTGAGAATGTTCAGACAGAGCAAGTTTCATCGACGACAGAAAACACTGTTGCAGATGCATCTGTATCTGAAGTGGAACAAGCAACGGAATCGTCATCTGAACAGTCACTTGTAGAAGATAGCGATAACGAAACAACAGTTTCTGAAAATAATTCTTCAATAGATTCAGCAACTACAGACACAACAGATGCGACAGTAGTAGCTAATGAGTCAGCATTGTCTGAGACGTCTGATAATCTTGGTACCAATACAAAAGCAGTCAGCGAGGATTCTCAAACAGCAGAAGTAGCAGAAACAAGCACTACAACTACTGGTGCTGTGGATGAAGAAGCTACGGAAGATGACAATGAGACTGAAACTTTGACCGTGAATACTGATACTGTTTCTGAAGTCAATACAGCAAGTCTTGCGACGTCATTGGTGCAATCAACAGCAAAGAAAGTGACTTCAACCCAGACTCAAAAACCATTAGTAGAGGCTTCTGTTTCTGGAAATACGCTTTCCATTCAATATAATGGAACTATCACAGCAGGAGAATCTCTAAAATTTGCGGTTTGGTCTGACAATAATGACCAAGATGATTTGGTTTGGTATGATGCAGATGCTTCTGGTGCGGCTTATATCGATTTATCAAATCATAAAGATTACGGTATTTACAATATTCACACCTATTCTTTCAAAAATGGTCAAACTACTGGTTTGAATGCTATGACTGTAACGGTGGCACGGCCAGAAGTCACAACAAATATTACACAAACGAGCAATGGCAATTTCACCATTACAATTAGCAATGTGCCGGACAGCATTACTAGTATTTTAGTACCTGTTTGGTCTGATAACAATGGTCAAGATGACATCAAATGGTATTCTGCTACACAAACTGGGACGGGAACCTATCAAGCTACGGTTTCAGTTGCCAATCATAATAGTGACAATGGTCATTATAGCGCCCATATTTATGGACAAAGCAGTATCACAGGTGGCTTAATTGGTTTGGCAGTAACATCTGGTTTTGATAATGTAGATACTCGTCCTAATGCTACGGTTTCAGTTGTTAATTATGCTGAGGACAAAACAACATTTGATGTCGTTGTCACTGGTAGCTCTGCAACAAAAACAATCAAATCAGTTGCTATCGCTGTCTGGTCAGAGGATAAAGGGCAGGACGACCTTATCTGGTACACACCAACGATTACCAATAATTCTGCGCGTGTAACGATTGATATTGCTAATCATTCTAACACATCAGATATTTACAATGTTCACGTTTATACTGATTACGCTGACGGTACACGTGTAGGGCAAGTTTTGGGAGCTTATCAAATTACAAAACCAACGCCTAAAAACGATGTGACGGCAACCCTGACAAGTGATGGTATTGCTTTAACATTGGATTCTAATACCGTAACGGATTATAGCAAGGTTAAATTTGCGGTTTGGTCAGATGACGAAGGTCAAGATGATTTGGTTTGGTACGATGCAAGTTCTTCTGGAACAGCTTTAGCATCATATGAAAATCATTCAGGATATGGAACTTATCATATTCACACGTATTCATTTGAAACAGGTAAAGCTGTTGGTTTAAATGCGACAGATATTGTTATTGAAAAGCCAAATGTTCAAACAACTATTACTAAAGTTGATGACAATACCTACAAAGTCACGGTGACAAATGTGCCAATTTATATCAAATCAGTATCTTTACCAGTTTGGAGTACGGTAAACGGACAAGATGATATTGATTGGTTAACTGCGACTAAAGAAGATTCATCAACTTATACTGGTACCATTTCATTGAAAGATCATCATTATGATTCAGGTGACTACAATGTTCACGTTTATGGGCAAAGCAAACTCGGCAATCAGTTTATCGGCTTAGCTGTAACCGAAGGTTTTACAGTCACAGAAACAAGTGCAACAGCACCAACAATAACTGTTTCAAATTATGATAAAGATAGTGGAGTATTGACTGTTACAGTCTCTGAGACAAGCACAAGTAAGCAATTGAAATTCATTCGTGTAGCGGCTTGGTCAGAAAGTGATCAATCTAACCTTTACTGGTACACAACATCAGATATTACTAATGGTACAGCAAGCTTAACAGTAGATGAAAAGTATCATGATTACATCAAAGGTGATTATACGGTGCATGTCTATGTTGATTTTAGTGATGGGACAACATCAGGTTATAATCTAGGTAGCTATACTTTTAATGCAGACCAACCTGTTCAGCAAGAATCGTCATATTTCATTGATATCAGTAGTCACAATGGCGTTATTTCAGTTAGTGAATTCCTATCATTGAAGAGTCAAGGGATTACAGGTGTGGTTGTTAAATTGACAGAAGGAACAAGTTATACCAATCCATATGCAAGTTCTCAAATTAGCAACGCACAAGCAGCTGGTTTGAAAGTTTCAGCTTATCATTATTCACATTATGAAACGGCTGCGGAAGCTAAAGCCGAAGCGCAATACTTTGTTTCGGTTGCAAAATCATTAGGGCTTTCAAGTTCAACAGTTATGGTTAATGATATGGAAGCTCAAGAAATGCTAAATGGAGATATTAATGCTAACACGCAAGCTTGGAAAGAAGAAATGACTCGCCTTGGTTATGATGACTTGGTTTACTATACAATGGCAAGTTGGTTGGATATCAAGGGCGGAAAAGTTAGCACATCAACATTTGGCATGTCTAATTTCTGGGTAGCTCACTATGTTTATGGATACACCTATTTAGATCAAGAAACGGCTAAATCTCTTGCTTATTATTCATCAGCAGCGGCATGGCAATATACAAGTGTATCACCTAAATTATCACATGCTTTAGATGAAAACATTGATTATACTGGTCGCTTCACATGGTAAAGGAGGTTACCAATGAAAAAGAAATTGAGATGTTACTTAACCTTACTTTTGTCTTTAGGATTGCTAGCGGCGTGTTCTACGCATTCGCAAAATAGTACCAATCAGAGTTCTTCGTCAACTACCGTAAGTAGTAGTGTTAAGAAATCGACAAGTTCAAGTGAGACAAGTACATCATCAACTGTTTCATCTGAATCAGAAGAAGCATCATCAACAGAAGTTACGTTAGCTCCAATTAATACAGGTGCTATTTTGAAAGCAGACTATTCAACAATGGCTGGAACGTGGCAGAATGCTTCTGGGGAAACTTTGACGTTTAATGATGCAGGATTGGCAACAGAAGGGTTAACGGCTGATTTTCTGGATATTGATCAAAATGGAATCTTACTCTTAGATGTTCAAACAGGGTCAAAAACAAATGTGACACTTTACATTGTACCTGCTAATACTAGCTTTTCTAGTGATTATTTGAACGGACAAAGTGATAATTCTGAGGTATCAAAAGACCGTATTATTTCTTCAGCTGATATTAGTTCTGGAGATATCGCTAACAAAGCTTATTATCATGTATCAGAATAAAAGTCTTAAATTTTAAAACGAACTCGTTCATTAATTTTACGAGTCGTGAAAAAACAGTCCACTGGACTGAACTCATTCATTAATTTCAAGACTCATGAAAAAACAGTCCACTGGACTGAACTCGTTCATTAATTTCAAGACTCATGAAAAAACAGTCCACTGGACTGTTTTTTTATGCTATAATGGTAATGAAAAAAATAGAGGTGAATAATGTCTTACGAAAATTTATTAAATCGTTTTTTAAGCTACGTGAAAGTGAATACGCGTAGTAATCCTGATAGTACTACAACACCTTCAACTCAGACTCAAGTTGACTTTGCATTAAACGTTTTGAAGCCTGAGATGGAGGCGGTTGGTTTGCAAGATGTGCATTATTTAACAAATGGTTATCTTGTTGGTACTTTACCAGCTAACGATTCAACAAAAACACGTAAAATCGGTTTTATCGCACACATGGATACGGCTGATTTTAACGCTGAAGGTATCAAACCACAAGTTATTGAAAATTATGCAGGTGGCGCTATTAAACTTGGTCAATCTGGTTATGCCCTCAACCCAGAAGAATTTCCAAATTTAAATAACTACCTTGGTCAAACCTTGGTAACAACTGACGGAACAACCCTTCTTGGTTCTGATGATAAATCAGGTATTGCTGAAATCATGACAGCCGTTGAATACTTGGTAGCTCATCCTGAAATCAAACATGGTGAGATTCGTGTTGGTTTTGGTCCTGACGAAGAAATCGGTGTCGGTGCTGATAAATTCGATGTTGATGATTTCAACGTTGATTTTGCTTACACGGTCGATGGTGGACCACTTGGCGAAATTCAATACGAAACATTTAGTGCAGCTGCTTTGGAAGTTGATTTCATGGGACGTAATGTTCACCCAGGAACAGCTAAAAATCAAATGATTAACGCTTTGCAACTAGCGATTGATTTCCATAACCAACTACCAGAAAATGAACGTCCTGAAAATACAGAAGGCTATGAAGGATTCTACCATTTACATGGTACGGAAGGTACTGTGGAAAAAGCGCACAGCTCATATATTATCCGTGATTTTGAAGACGACTCATTTGAAAATCGTAAAAAATTGGTTCAAGAAATCGCTGATAAGATGAATGCTGAATTAGGTAAAGAAAGTGTCATTGTCAATCTTCATGACCAATACTACAATATGAAGAAAATCATTGAAAAAGACATGACACCAGTTGAACTTGCTAAGGAAGTCATGGAAGATTTGGAAATCAAGCCAGTTATCGAGCCAATTCGTGGTGGAACAGATGGTTCAAAAATCTCATTTATGGGAATTCCTACACCAAACCTATTTGCAGGTGGTGAAAATATGCATGGTCGCTTTGAATTTGTCAGTCTTCAAACAATGGAAAAAGCTGTGGATGTTATTATCGGTATTGTCCAAAAATAACCTTAAGCTTTACATAAGTATTGTTTGTTAGAATAGACTAATGGAGGACTGTTATGATTAAAATCTTTGGAAAGATGCGATACCATTGGCAACCTGAGTTATCTTGGTCAATTATCTATTGGTCAATTGCTGTAGCGCCAATGTTTATCGGCTTATCATTACTGTTTGAGCGGACAAAAATACCAAGTCAATTTTTTATCTTATTTGCTATCTTTATTGTGCTGGTTGGGCTTGGTTTTCATCGGTATTTCGTTATCGAAGAAAATGGAAGATTACGGATTGTTTCTTTGAATCCTTTTAAAAAATCAAGCGTAGCGATTGCGCAGATTAAAAAGATTGAAGTCAACAAATCTGGTATTATCATAAAAATCAAAAATCAGCCAGACCGTATTTTTTATATGAGAAAATGGCCTAAGAAATACTTTTTAGATGCTTTGGCAGTTCATCCTGACTTTCTTGGCGAAGTAGAATTGATAGACAATTTTATCAAGCTGGATTACTTTGAAGCTTACAAGGCTAACAAAAAAGCTCCTACAAAATCGTAAGAGCCTTTGTTGGGCAAGATTTGATAGCAGTGAGGGTGTCTTGATCTGAGTTAGGAACAACTTTTTCTAGGTCCTCAGAATCGGCAAATTTTACGATACCGTCATCATGGTAATCAAAAAGTTTAGAATATGTCTGGCATAGGCCGCAAGCAATACATTTTTCGGGAATTATTGATACTTTCATAGTATTATTGTAATATGAATTGATTTATTTAACAAGGGGACATTATGGCAAAACAACCGTGGGAAGAAAAAGTAGTCGATGACAACGAAATTAAAATCAGCCGTAAAACAAAAGGCTCTGCTATTAGTACGCCTTTGTTGACAGCGTTGCTTAGTATTTTCTTTGTCATTGTGGTTGCGATTTTGTTTGTTGTTTTTTACACTTCAAATCGTGGTAGTGATAAAGCATCAGAAACATCGAATTTTTATGGTGCATCATCATCTAGCGTTGTTTCTTCGTCGTCAGAAGCGTCATCATCAGAGACAACTGCTGAAACAACGACTGATGAGTCATCAACAGATGCAAGTTCAGATGATACAACTGAATCTTCAAGCTCTACTGGTAGTGGCGACACTATTACTGTTTTATCAGGAGAAGGTGCAGCTTCTATTGCAGCACGTGCAGGCATTTCAGTTGAAACACTCTATGAGCTTAACCCTGACCACATGACATCGGGTTATTGGTATGCTAACCCAGGAGATGAAGTTTATATTAATTAGGAAGAAAAGGAAATCATGAAATCAATTAGAATTGCGATTGATGGTCCTGCTTCAAGTGGAAAGAGTACAGTAGCCAAGATTATTGCTAAAAATCTTGGCTATACTTATCTTGATACTGGAGCAATGTATCGTTCAGCAACTTATCTAGCTTTGCAAAATGGATTAACAGAAAACAACGTTCAAGAAATTTTAGAAGCTTTGTCTAAGCACCCTATTTCTTTTGGACGTGCCGAAGATGGTAGTCAAACTGTTTTTGTTGGTGACAAAGATGTGACACTTGCTATCCGCCAAAATGATGTGACAAACAACGTTTCTTGGGTGGCAGCTATACCAGAAGTTCGCGAAGAACTGGTTGAGCAACAACGTCGCATTGCTAAAAATGGCGCTATCATCATGGATGGTCGTGACATTGGAACGGTTGTTTTACCAGATGCAGAATTGAAAATTTTCTTGATTGCGTCGGTAGAAGAACGAGCAGAACGTCGTTTTAAAGAAAACCAAGAAAAAGGTATTGAAACAGATTTTGAAACATTGAAGCGTGAAATTGCAGAACGTGATTACAAAGACAGTCATCGTAAAGTTTCACCGTTGAAAGCTGCTGATGATGCCATTACTTTTGATACAACTGGTGTTGATATCGACGGTGTTGTCAAATTTATTCAAGAAAAAGCAGAAAAAATCATTGACATGGATTAGTCTCTGTGATAGAATAGAGGCAATGAGAAAAGCAGAAGTGAGAACTTCTCGCCTTGCGACTAAGGTTGTCTGGCCCAACATGTCAAAGATTCCTTCGGGAATACTATGTATGTACGGGCTTGGTTTGTCAAGTCCGTTTTTGTTTTTCTCTAAAAAAATAAAGAGGTGAAAATCATAGCTAAGAAAGATCTATTCATTAACGATGAAATCCGCGTTCGCGAAGTTCGTCTCGTTGGTCTTGATGGTGAACAACTAGGAATTAAACCATTATCAGAAGCACAAGCTATTGCTGATGACGCTAATGTTGACTTGGTTTTAATTCAGCCACAAGCTACGCCACCTGTTGCAAAAATTATGGACTATGGAAAGTTCAAATTTGAGTATCAAAAGAAACGTAAGGAACAACGTAAAAAACAAAGCGTTGTGACTGTTAAAGAAGTTCGTCTTAGCCCAGTTATCGATAAAGGTGACTTTGAGACTAAACTTCGTAACGGCCGTAAATTCCTTGAAAAAGGAAACAAAGTGAAAGTCTCAATTCGCTTTAGAGGTCGTATGATTACTCACAAGGAAATTGGAGCAAAGGTATTGGCGGAATTTGCAGAAAGAACGCAAGATATTGCTATTATTGAGCAACGAGCTAAGATGGATGGACGTCAAATGTTCATGCAACTTGCTCCAATTCCTGACAAAAAATAATTGTCAATTTTAAATATTTTAAGAGGAGAATTCTAAAATGCCAAAACAAAAAACTCACCGCGCATCAGCTAAACGTTTCAAACGTACAGGTTCTGGTGGATTGAAACGCTTCCGTGCGTTTACTTCACACCGTTTCCACGGTAAAACTAAAAAACAACGTCGTCATCTTCGCAAAGCCGCTATGGTGCACTCAGGAGATTTCAAACGTATTAAAGCAATGCTTTCAGGTCTTAAATAAGAATAAAGCATTTACTCAATATTATTAAGAATTATTTGGAGGAGAATATAAATGGCTCGTGTTAAAGGTGGCGTTGTATCACGCAAACGTCGTAAACGTGTATTGAAACTTGCTAAAGGTTACTATGGTGCAAAACATATCTTGTTCCGTACTGCAAAAGAACAAGTAATGAACTCTTACTACTATGCATACCGTGACCGTCGTCAGAAAAAACGTGATTTCCGTAAACTTTGGATCACACGTATCAATGCAGCAGCTCGTATGAATGGTTTGTCATACTCACAATTGATGCACGGTTTGAAATTAGCTGAAATCGAAGTTAACCGTAAAATGCTTGCTGATTTAGCAGTTAACGATGCAGCAGCTTTCACAGCTCTTGCAGATGCAGCTAAAGCTAAACTTGGTAAATAAGAATTAAAACAAACGTAAGTTCTACTTACAATCAATTAAGAGTGCTAAGCTTACAGCCTAGTGCTTTTTGTATTCAAATAGAATAAAACCTGTGAACTATTTATATCGTTACCTGGTGCGCTATGATTTAGATGTTAAGAATTTTGAAATAGCGTGTTCGGGATTACCGTCGAAAAACGGTGATAAGATATTGTTGGCAAGGCAGGATTTATTATTTACTTGTGAGTTCGATTTTGGGTCTATTAGAGAAATTAGAATGTAACTTCGACTTGGAAGGTGATCATAGGAGTACTAGAAAAGGATTATTTTCACTTATTGGTATAAGGCAAAAAACAACCAATCACTAAATGTAATAGTGATTGGTTGTTTTGATTATGTTAATTATGGGTTAGGAGCCGTCACTTGAACTTGATGACGATGAACTGCTGCTAGAGCTTGATGAGCTACTGTGCAGTTGCATATAGCTTGGAGCTTTAAAGAGGTCAACGGTAGATTGGTTACCATTTTCACTATACAAGCTTGTCGATTCATCACCTAGTTTTTTCTCTATCGATTTCAGGCTCTTCAAGGAGTCGGAGTAGGAAATCGACGAACTATCAACGGTTTCTAAACCAGTATCTGTATCAAAGCGGAGTAAATCTCCTGTCTGGACTTCGTCACTAACGGAAAGCTGTTTAGCAACGGCATTGCGGATCTCTTTTGTTGCTGCAGTAGTGCTTTCATCTGGGTTGGTGATTTCTTCACCAGTCGCTGTGTAGTAGAGATGTCCACTATAGCTTGTGTATGTAGGTGTGATATAATATCCAGCTGTTCTGAGAGCAACAGTTTGATCGTTATCCTCAGAAAGCAAATCTTGTCCAAGTTGAACATAGTTGCTAGTATCGACACCAAGCAAGTGAAGAAGTGTAGGTAAGGCATCAACCTCACCGCCATAGGTGTCACTAATAAAGCCGTCTGTGTACCCTGGAATGTGAATCATAAATGGAACACGTTGGAGCATAGCATTATCGTACTCTGTCCAAGTTTCTGAATCTTTACCAAGTAAAGGAGCTAGGCTAGTATTTCTTGAATTTGAAATACCGTAGTGATCCCCATAAAGCACGATAATAGAATTGTCATATAAACCAGATTCTTTTAAGTAATTGAAGAAAGCTTCAATAGCAGAATCAAGGTAATTAGCTGTTGCGAAGTAACCATTAATGGTTTCGTCATCAGTTTGAGCTAGTGGGAAACCTTCCTCGTCAGATTCTCCAGCCAAGCTAGTGTAAGGATAGTGATTACTTACTGTGATAAATTTCGTATAGAATGGTTGCTGAAGGTGTTCTAAGTACTTAATAGAATCAGCAAACATGTATTTATCATTCAAGCCATATTGGAATGAATTTTCATCTGTTTGCTCTTGGAAATATGATGAATCAAAGAAATAGTCATATCCCCACTGTTTATAAGTATTATTACGATTCCAGAACGAACCGACATTACCATGGAATACAGCACTAGTGTACCCGCCCGTTTGAGCAAGAATAGAAGGAGCTGCAAACGCTGTATTATCTCCACCGTAGTTAACCATATATGACCCGCTGCTAAGTCCGAAAAGCGATGTTTCCATTAATGTTTCGGCATCGGAAGTCTTACCAGCCTTAACTTGGTTAAAGAAGTTTGAGAAAGAAATAGTTGAGTTTGAGTGATATAGCGAATTAAGGAATGGTGTTACTTCATAAGATTGTCCATCAACTTCCAGTTTGTAGTCAATTAAGAATTGTTGGAAACTTTCCAAATGAATAACGATAACATTTTTTCCTTGAGCAATACCATAATACTTAGAGTTTGGTGCTGCATAATGTTCTGAAACGTATTCCTTAACCTCGGTCAAATCGTCTGCAGTTGCTTCACTACGTTCTTTTTCAGCTTGATAAGTTTGGTTAGCACTATAGACGGTGAAAGATGGTAAACCAAGCGCTCTAACGACATAGACATTTGAGAAACCACGAGTTAGCAATTCAGGTCTATCAATTTCCGCCATAAAAAGGTTGATAGAGAAAAGCAGAGCTGATAATGCTGTAATCGCAAAACTAGCACGTTTGTTGAAAGGACGTTTATCTGTTTTTATTTTTTTTGTAGCAAACAAGACAATCATGATAATGTAATCAATAACATAAATAATATCATGAAGTCGTAAAAGGTTGATTGCTGAATCTCCAAGACCAGCAGAAACTTTGCTACTTGCAAGCACGACACTAACGGTAATAAAATCGGAAAATTCACGGAAATAAATAGCGTTAGCGATAAGTAGAATATTTAAAATAGTGTAAATAATCCAACTAACAGTATAAAAAACACGTGTCCTTTTAATATAGAGGCTTAATCCGAGTAAAAGCAAACCAAGCGGAATGGGGTTGATTATCGAAAGGAAAACTTGATATAAATTTCCCAAATCAAGACTAAAATCAACATGGTAAGCCCACATGTTTTTTAGCCAATACATAAACAAAAGCGTCAAAATGAATCCCAAGCGTGTGTTTAGCACGTGTGAGATAATTTGTTTCAATTTTTTCACTGTAGGAACTTCCTTTATTTTTTTTCCTAAAGATAAAATCTCAGTTTCAATTATATCATAAAAACTTTTTTGTTATGTGTGAGAAATATAAAATTTAGTGGGAAAAATTCTGAATTTTTGATATAATAGGCTTCATGAACAAACTATACGTGGATTCTTTCGTTGAAAAGAAAATTAAGCGTGGTATTCAACTTTTGGATGGAAGAGATTTTCATCAACTTGATTTTGATAATCAGTTAGTCGCTGTTTACAATCATTCTCATCAGTTTTTAGGGACAGCTTACTTGTCTCAACAAAATAAGGGAATCGGTTGGTTCTTGGGTTCAAGAAAAATTGAATTGACAGAATCTTATTTTGTGGACTTGTTTACAAAAGCTAAAAAACAACGCCAAAACTTTGAAAATTCAGATTTGACGACGGCTTATCGATTATTTAATCAAGATGGAGATAATTTTGGTGGTGTGACGATAGATCGTTATGCTGATTTTGTTGTATTTTCTTGGTATAATACGTTTATTTATCAGTATCGTGATGTCATTATAAATGCTTTCCAAAAGGTTTATCCAGCTATCAAAGGCGGTTATGAGAAAATTCGTTTTAAAGGACTTGATTACGAATCAGCTCACATTTATGGTCAAGAGGCACCAGTATCATTTACCATTTTAGAAAATGGTGTCAAATACAGTGTTTTTATGAATGACGGGTTGATGACAGGAATTTTTCTAGACCAACATGACGTTCGTGATGCTTTGATTAATGAACTTGGTCTTGGAAAACGTGTCCTTAACATGTTTTCATATACCGCAGCGTTTTCAGTAGCGGCAGCAATGGGTGGCGCTATCGAAACAACATCTGTTGACCTTGCAAAACGCTCACGTGAATTGTCACAAGCGCATTTTGAAGCGAATGGTCTTGACTTGAGTAATCACCATTTTGTGGTAATGGATGTTTTTGAGTATTTCAAATACGCAAAACGTAAACAATTGACTTTTGATTTGATTGTTATTGATCCGCCAAGTTTTGCACGGAATAAAAAGCAAACATTTTCTGTAGCTAAAGATTATCACCGCTTGATTAGTCAAGCTTTGGAAGTTCTGTCAGAAGATGGCATCATTATTGCTTCAACCAATGCAGCTAACCTGACAGTCGCACAATTTAAAAAGCAGTTAGAAAAAGGCTTTGCTTCTGTTAAACATGACTATGTTCGTTTGCAACAATTGCCAAGTGATTTCACGGTTAACAAAGCAGATGTCAACAGTAATTATTTGAAAGTATTTACAATAAAGGTTAAAAAATGAAAATAGTAGTACCTATAATGCCTAAAAATTTAGAAGAGGCACAGTCGATTGATATTTCGAAATTCGACGAAGTCGATATTATTGAGTGGCGAGCAGATTTCTTAGATAAAGATGACATTATGACTGTTGCGCCAGCTATTTTTGAAAAATTTTCAGGTCGAGAAATTATTTTTACCATTCGTACGGATAAGGAAGGTGGCAACATTAACTTATCTGACGGTGACTACGTTGAGCTTTTGAAAAATATTAATGCTATTTACCACCCAGACTATGTTGATTTTGAATATTTTTCTCATAAAGAAGCTTTTCAACAAATGTTAGACTTCCCAAATCTTGTTTTGTCATATCATAATTTTGATGAAACACCTGAGAACTTGATGGAGTCATTTTCTGAACTAACAGCCCTTGCTCCGCGTGTGGTTAAGGTTGCTGTTATGCCACAGAGTGAACAAGATGTGTTGGATTTGATGAATTACACACGTGGTTTCAAAACATTAAATCCAGAGCAAGAATACGCAACGATGTCTATGGGAAAACTTGGACGCGTTTCACGTTTTGCTGTTGATGTTTTTGGCTCTTCGTGGTCATTTGCTAGTTTGGAGCAAGCGAGTGCGCCTGGACAGGTTGCTCTTGCAGATATGAAACATATTAGGGAGGTACTTGATGCAGATTGATGGATACACACGCTTAGCTGCGGTTGTTGCAACACCGATTAAACACTCTATTTCACCATTTATTCATAACTATGCTTTTGATAAAACGGGTGTTAATGGTGTTTATGTCGCTTGGGATATTCCTGAAGAAGATTTGGCAATTACGTTAGAAAATGTCAAACGTTACGATATGTTTGGCGTGAACATTTCAATGCCTTACAAACAAAAAGTGATTCCTTACATGGATGAATTGACTGATTCTGCCCAATTGATTGGGGCTGTTAATACAGTTATCAATCGTGATGGCAAATTAATTGGTCACAATACAGATGGTATTGGTTTCTTTAGAAGTCTAGCGACATTTGCTGATTTTGATGTTAAAGATAAAACGATGACGATTCTTGGTGGTGGCGGAGCTGCCACAGCACTCATTGCGCAAGCTGCTCTGAATGGTGCTAGTCATATTAACATTTTTAACCAAACTCAGTTTTTAGAGGCGACACGTGAAAAAGCGCAAGAATTTGCCGACAAAACGGGTGTATCTATCGCTGTTTATCCAGTTGAAGATTTAAAAACGATTCAAGAAAAAGTCTTAACATCACAACTTTTCGTCAATGCTACAAGCGTAGGTATGGACGGAAAATCAATGATTATTACAGAAGATTTTGAATTCCCAGCAGGTTTGTTGGTTGCTGATACGATTTATCAACCATTTGAAACACCATTTTTGAAATTAGCTCGTAGCAAAGACTTAACAGCTCTTAATGGTCTAGGAATGCTTTTGTTCCAAGCTGCTGAAGCTTTCGAAATCTGGACTGGTGAAACAATGCCTACAGCTGAAATCTGGTCAGCGCTTGAAGAAAAATATAACACGAAATAAGAACAACTGATAGGTGACGCGAATGAAATTGAATGTTAATCTCCCACAAACACCTTATGATATTGTGATTGAAAAAGGTGTCTTATCAAAAGCTGGCGATTGGGTCAAAAAACTTTGGAAACCGCAAAAAATCGCTATTATTACTGATAATCATGTTGGCAGTTTATATGCTGAAAAGGTTAAGCTAAGCATTGAAAATGCTGGTTTTGAAGTGATTGTTTTTGACTTTTTAGAAGGTGAAGCTTCTAAAAATTTAAAAACAGTTAACAAAGCTTATGAATTTCTTGTCAAAAATGGCATGACACGCAGTGACGGTATTGTTGCGCTTGGTGGTGGTGTCGTAGGAGATTTGGCAGGTTTTGTAGCATCTACCTATATGCGTGGCATTCATTTCTTGCAAATTCCGACGAGTTTAACAGCTCAAGTTGATTCATCTATTGGTGGTAAAACAGGGGTTAATACGCCATTTGCTAAAAATATGGTGGGAACATTCACCCAACCAGATGGTGTTTTAATCGACCCTGAAACCTTACAAAGTCTTGGTAAACGTGAACTCATTGAAGGTATGGGTGAAGTTATCAAATATGGTTTGATTGATGATGTTGAACTTTGGGAAGAATTATCTGCTATGGATGGCTCTCCTGAAAGTATCTTAGAACACGCTGAGAGCATTATTTACCGTTCGTGCAATGTCAAACGTAAAGTTGTTGTTGAAGATGAACTTGATAATGGTGTTCGCCTTTATCTTAACTTTGGTCATACCATTGGTCATGCGGTTGAAGCGACTGCTGGTTATGGAAAAGTCATGCATGGAGAAGCCGTAGCTATTGGTATGGTGCAAATTTCGCGTGTTGCTGAGAAAAAAGGCTTGATGCCTCAAGGTATTACACAAGATATTTTTGATATGTGCCAAAAATTCGGTTTGCCAACAGACTATACACCATGGAATGTTGATGAACTTTATGGTGCATTAGTACATGACAAGAAAGCTCGTGGTAAGATGATTAAAACAGTTATTGTACCAGAGCTTGGTAGCGCAGCGATCAATCAGATCCCACTTGAAGAGATGAAAGAGTATTTGGAGAAGTAAAATGAGATATTTGACAGCTGGTGAATCTCACGGACCGCGTTTAACTGCTATTATTGAAGGAGTTCCAGCAGGGCTTCCTTTGACAGCAGAGGATGTTAATGTTGATTTGAAACGTCGTCAAGGCGGCTATGGTCGTGGCGGACGTATGAAAATTGAATCAGATAAGGTAGAAATCACATCTGGTGTACGTCACGGAAAAACAACTGGTGCTCCAATTACCCTTCATGTCATTAATAAAGACCATGAAAAATGGCTTGATATTATGGCGGTCGAAGATATTGATGATAGCCTTAAAACAAAACGTAAAATCACTCATCCACGTCCAGGACATGCTGATCTTGTCGGTGGAATGAAATACCGTTTTGAAGATTTGCGTAATTCTCTTGAACGTTCATCTGCACGTGAAACAACAATGCGTGTAGCCGTTGGAGCGGTGGCAAAACGTATTTTAGCAGAGCTTGATATCGAAATTGCTAATCACGTTGTTGTTTTTGGTGGCAAAGAGATTGATGTTCCAGAGGGACTGACTGTTTCACAAATTAAAGAATTGGCTAGTCAATCGGAAGTTTCAATTGTCAATCAAGAGCGTGAACAAGAAATCAAAGATTATATTGACCAAATCAAAAAAGATGGTGATACTATTGGCGGTGTTGTTGAAACTGTTGTTGGTGGCGTTCCAGTTGGTCTTGGTTCTTATGTTCAATGGGACAAGAAACTTGATGCAAAAATTGCAGGTGCGGTCGTTTCAATCAATGCTTTCAAGGGAGTTGAATTTGGTTTAGGATTTAAAGATGGTTACCTCAAAGGAAGCCAAGTCATGGATGAGATTCTTTGGAACGAAGAAGATGGCTACACTCGTCGTACTAATAATCTTGGCGGTTTTGAGGGGGGTATGACTAACGGACAACCAATTGTTGTTCGTGGGGTGATGAAACCTATTCCAACGCTTTACAAACCTTTGATGTCAGTTGATATTGAAACTCATGAACCATACAAAGCAACGGTTGAACGTTCAGATCCAACGGCTCTTCCAGCAGCAGGTGTTGTTATGGAAGCAGTTGTTGCAACTGTTGTGGCAGATGAAATTCTTGAAAAATTCTCTTCTGATAATCTTGAAGAATTAAAAGAAGCTGTTGCTCGTCATCGTGATTATGTCAAACATTTTTAAAAACATAACATTTTGACAATTGGAGGGCGTGTGCTCTCCAATATTGCTATAAAGATTTGCAAACCAGAAATGGAGTAACTATGGAAAATAAAGTGATTTATATTGCAGGTTTAGGTTTGATTGGTGGTTCCCTTGCTTTGGGAATCAGACGTGACCACCCTGATTATAAAATCCTTGGTTATAATCGCTCTGATAAATCACGCAATGTTGCCCTTGAACGCGGAATTGTGGATGAAGCGACTGCTGATTTTAAGGAATTTGCGCCCTTAGCCGATGTCATTATATTAGCTGTGCCAATTAAGCAAACGATCGAATTTATTAAGGTTTTAGCTGATATGGATTTGAAAGACAATGTCATTATTACAGATGCAGGTTCTACAAAACATGAAATTGTCGAAGCTGGTGAAAAATACCTTGCTGGAAAAAACGTTCGTTTTGTTGGCTCTCATCCTATGGCAGGTTCTCATAAATCTGGTGCTATTGCTGCTGAAGTCAATTTATTTGAAAATGCTTATTATATTTTCACGCCGTCAAGGCTGACAGATGCCAGCACAATTGCTGACATGAAAGTTATTTTGTCAGGACTTCATGCGCGCTACATTGAAATTGATGCTGCTGAGCACGACCGTGTTACAAGTCAAATTTCGCATTTTCCACATATTTTGGCAGCTAGTTTAATGGAACAAGCTGGAGATTATGCTTCGGAACATGAGATGACTAACCACTTTGCGGCTGGAGGTTTTCGTGATATGACACGTATTGCGGAAAGCGAACCAGGTATGTGGACTAGTATTTTACTAACCAATAAGGCTGCGGTTTTAGAACGTATTGATGATTTTAAAAACAGACTTGATGGTGTTGCGGAGCTTATTTCGCAAAATGACGCCGATGCTATTTGGAATTATTTTAACCATGCCAAAGAAACCCGCAAGGAAATGAACATTCACAAACGTGGTGGTGTCGAAAGCGGCTTTGATATTTTTGTTGACGTTCCTGATGAAGAAGATGTTATCTTGGAAATCTTGGAATTACTTCGTGGAACATCTTTGGTTAACATTCATATTAACGAAGAAAACCGTGAGGATATTAACGGTATTTTACAAATTTCTTTTAAGAACATCAAAGATTTGGAACACGCTAAGAAAGTTATCAGTGAAAATACTGATTATAAAGTTTATGTTAATTAAGGAGACTTACTATGGCAAATATTTATGATTTAGCAAACGAATTAGAACGTGGCATCCGTGCCCTTCCAGAGTATAAAAAAGCTGAAGAAAGTCGTGCAGCGATTGAAGCAGATGCGGCAGCTAAAGAACTTTTCAAAGAATTTACAGATTTTCAACAAGGGCTTTATGCTAAATTGCAATCTGGACAAATGCCTACTGGTGACGAACAAGCTAAAATGCAAGAATTAGGAGCTAAAATTGAAGCTAATCCAGTTCTGAAAGCTTACCTCGATGCGCAACAAGCTTTGTCAGTTTATGTATCTGACATTGAAAAAATTGTCTTTGGACCTTTGCAAGACCTTTTGAAATAATGGTATTTTACAACCTGACATTCTTTGTTAGGTTGTTTTCGCATTTTCTGAATCAAAGGTCTATAATGAGTGATAACTTTATAAGGGGGAATGTTGTATGTCACGTAAGGTCGGAATTATTGGAATGGGGCATGTTGGGTCAACAGTTGCTCATGGTTTGATTGCTCAAGGTGCATTTGATGATTATGTTTTGATAGATATTAACGAAAAGAAAGTTACGGCGGATGCTGTTGATTTTACAGATGCGGCAGCTAATCTCAATCAGCATGCTAATATCGTTGTTAATGATTATCAAGCGTTGGCAGATGCAGATGTTGTGGTTTCAGCTTTGGGGAATATTGCTTTGCAGGACAATCCAGATGCGGACCGTTTTGCAGAATTGCCTTTTACAGCAAAGCAAGTACCACTTGTTGCTAAAAAATTAAAAGAAGTTGGTTTTAAAGGTATTATTATCGCGATTTCTAATCCTGTTGATGTTGTGACTAGCCTTTATCAACATTATTCAGGGCTTCCTAAGGAACGCGTCATTGGTACGGGAACGTTGCTTGATACTGCACGTATGAAACGTGCAGTTTCAGAACGTTTCGGTGTAGATGCTCGTAGTGTTTATGGCTATAATTTAGGTGAGCATGGGAATTCTCAATTTACAGCATGGAGCCAAGTGCGTGTGAAGGGGCAACCGATTTCAACATTTACAGATGCTAAGACTTTAGACGAAATTGCTCATGAAGCGATGATTGGTGGGCATACTGTTTTCTACGGTAAAAAATACACTAGCTATGGCATCGCAAGTGCGGCAATCCGTTTAGCTTTGGCTGTTGTGTCAGATAGCCACGAAGAATTACCAGTGTCAAATTATTATGAACCGCTTGATACTTACCTTAGCTATCCTGCCATTGTTGGACGTGAAGGAATTATCGAGCAAATAAAATTGACATTACCAGCAGAAGAAGAAGCAAAACTTGAAAATTCTGCCAACTTTATTAAACGTAAATTTGCAGAAAGTCTAAATTAAAGAAAAAAGAAATCCCATCTGGAAAATCAGGTGGGATTAGTGATTTAGCAAGTGATTTCGAACTTCAGAAATGAAATAAAGTGACCCTGTCACCACAAATAAGTCTTCTGGATTGTCATCTACCCTTGAGAGCCAGTCTTTGTAATCAGCAACTTTTGGGTATTGTTCTGGGTAGTCTGACAATGCCTGCGCCTGATAGAAATCAAATGTTGTGACGGTTAAGTCATAGGCGGACAATTCTTCCAGCATTTGTGTTAAAGGTTTGCGATTTAGCCCTGCAAATAAAATGTGACTGTTTTGTTGAGCAAAGTCATTCTTTAGTAAGTCAACTAATTTGGCGATAGAATCTTCGTTATGAGCACCATCTAGCATTAGATTGGGCTTGATGAGTTCACAACGTCCTGCCCAAACAGTCTCTTCCAGACCAGTTTTGATTGTAATTGGTGTAATAGCTGGCAATTGTTTTTGAAGAATCAATGCAGTCATAGCTGCCAAAGAAGCGTTAGCTTTTTGGTGTTTACCAAACATTTTAAGCTGAATATCTGGAATAATAGTCTGATGATAAATCATATCAAAAGCTCTGCCATTTTCCATAAACGAGAAACCTTTTCCTAACTCATAAATGCTGGACATTGTCTCTTCGGCTTTCTGATAAAAAACGCGGCGAACGGGCTCTGCTATTTTTCCAAAAATAAAGGGAACGTTTGTTTTTAAGACACCTGCTTTGTGCTGGGCAATCTCAGCTAGGGAATTGCCGAGTGTTTCTTGGTGGTCGATGCTGATTGAGGGGCAAATGACGGCTTTGGCTGTGAAAACATTGGTTGAATCGTAAGTGCCACCAATCCCAGCTTCGATGACCGCAATATCGACGGGATTAATGACTGCAAAATAATAAAACATGAGAGCAGTGACTAATTCAAATTCGGTCACTTTGCCGACCTTGTCTTGAAATTCTGCGCTATCGACAATCGGCTTAATAGCTTGAACTGTTTTGACCAAATCTTGGTCAGGGATTTCAATGCTATCAATAGCAATGCGCTCATTAAAACGAGTGATAAATGGCGATGTGAAAGTACCAGTCTTGTAACCAGAAGCAGTTAAAATATGTTGTAAAAAGCTTGTTGTTGAACCTTTGCCATTGGTTCCGACGACGTGAATCGCAGGAAATTTATCTTGCGGATTGTCGAGTAATGCGAGTAAATACTGCATACGCTCAAGGCTCGGACGACGTCCGTTGGCTTTATGAGAATGAATCCAGTTTAATGTTTCAATATAATTCATAACTTTTCTTTTTGATTAAATTCGTAAAAAAGAGGTGAGAACTTAGTGTACTTACCTCTTTTGAGTGTGATTGAGACAATCTAAAAATCAATATGAGCAGCAAATGCTCGTTGAAAACGATATTGCCACTAGTAACGATTACTCAGTTGTTTCGGTGTTGCTACTTGTAGTGGTATCGTCAGAAGTTGTATCTGAACTTGATGGCGTTGTTGAACTTTGGCTTGTAGCAGAGCTTGAACTATAAGTGGTATCTGAACTTGAACTGTAAGTATTGTTATTAGAACCACTGTTGTAGTTATTATTAGCAGAAGCAGAACTTGAATAAGTTGTCGAAGCGGAAGTATCTGTTTTACTATCGCTGTCGCTTTCTTTGATGACAACAGTTGTTGTCGTTGTTGATTTGTCTGTCGTCTTTGAGTTTGACCCCTTTAAGGCATTGCTAATGGTAATACTTGCCACAATGATACTAAGAATAGAACCCATAAGAGCAACTGTTTTTTGAAGGGCAGAAAAGCCTGTCTTAATGTGTTTTGTTGGGGCAGCTGACTTATCGTTTTTTGATGATGATTTTTGACGTCTTGAGTATTTTTGAGACATGATTAACTCCTTTTTCGCATATGACTCTATTATAAAATATTCTTTTTAAATGTCCAGCGTTAGAATTTTTTGCTTCAAAAATTATTGTACGCCAAATTCTTAAAGTTAGCCTTAAAAAAACTTAAAATTAAAACTTTCACACTCATAAAAGTCTGTGCTATAATGGTAGTATTGATTTTTGTGAAGGAAGAAAAAATGATATATTTTGATAATTCAGCTACAACAATTCCCTATCCTGAAGTGTTGCGCACTTATCAGGAAGTTGCTAGCAAGATATTTGGAAATCCCTCAAGTTTGCATAATTTAGGAACAAAGGCTAGTCGTATTTTAGAAGCTAGTCGCAAGCAAATCGCGGATTTATTAGGGGTTAAGAGCACCGAAATTATTTTTACGTCTGGTGGTACAGAAAGTGACAACTGGGTACTTAAAGGTGTTGCCTTTGAAAAAGAACGTTATGGCAAACACATCATCGTTTCAGATATTGAACACCCAGCGGTTAAAGAGTCGGCAAAATGGCTAAGCGAACACGGTTTTGACGTTTCATATGCACCTGTTAATGACCAAGGTTTTGTTGATGTCAAAGCATTAGCTGCGCTTTTGCAACCAGATACAACTTTGGTATCAATCATGGCAGTGAATAATGAGATTGGCTCTATCCAACCAATTAAAGAAATCTCTGAATTATTAGCTGATAAGCCAGGCATTTCATTTCATGTGGATGCTGTTCAAGCTATCGGAAAAATTCCAGCGGAGGATTATTTAACTGACCGTGTTGATTTTGCAAGCTTTTCGGGGCATAAATTCCACAGCGTTCGTGGGGTTGGTTTTATTTATAAAAAAGAAGGTAAAAAATTAAACCCATTACTAGCTGGTGGTGGTCAAGAAGGCGACCTTCGTTCTACAACTGAAAATGTGGCAGGAATTGCGGCTACGGCTAAAGCACTTCGCTTGGTGACTGACAAAGAAGCTTATGCTCTTCCGAAAATTGCCAAGATGAAAGAAGTTATCTATGACGAGCTAGCTAAGCACAAAGAGATCGTTATTTTCTCAGGTAAAGATGACACATTTGCCCCAAATATTTTAACCTTTGGAATTAAAGGGGTTCGTGGTGAAGTTGTGGTTCATGCTTTCGAAGAACACGAAATTTACATTTCAACCACATCAGCTTGTTCATCAAAAGCTGGAAAACCTGCTGGAACATTGATTGCCATGGGCGTTCCAACGAAATTAGCACAATCAGCTGTCCGAATCAGTCTTGATGATGATAATGACATGGGACAAGTTGAGCAATTTCTAACGATTTTCAAACAAGTTTACGAAAAAACCAAAAAAGTAAGATAATAAGAAAGGATAAAGAGAGCTTTCTCTTTAATAAACTATGCAGTATTCAGAAATTATGGTTCGTTACGGCGAACTATCAACCAAAGGAAAGAACCGTATGCGTTTCATCAATAAATTGAAACGTAACATGAAACACGTTCTTTCAATTTATCCAGATGTGCGTGTTGTTGCTGACCGTGACCGTGCTCACATTTATTTAAATGGCACAGATTACGTACCAGTTGCTGAATCATTGAAACAAATTTTTGGGATTCAAGGCTTCTCGCCATCATACAAAGTTGAGAAAAATCTTGAAACCATTAAGAAAGCCGTTCAAGATGTGATGAAAGATGTTTATCACGAAGGACTAACTTTTAAAATTACAAGTAAACGTAGCGACCATAACTTTGAAATGGATAGTCGCGAATTGAACCAATACCTTGGTTCTGCCGTGTTTGAGGTTTTACCAGATATCCAAGCTCAAATGAAAGGTCCAGATGTTAATTTAAAAGTTGAAATTCGTGAAGAAGCAGCTTACCTTTCCTATGAAAATATCAAAGGAGCTGGTGGTCTCCCTGTCGGAACAGCAGGACGAGGAATGTTGATGCTTTCTGGCGGAATTGATTCACCAGTTGCAGGTTACCTTGCTCTTAAACGTGGGGTTGATATTGAGGCAGTTCACTTTGCTAGCCCACCTTACACAAGCCCAGGTGCTCTTAAAAAAGCTCAAGATTTGACACGTAAATTGACTAAATTTGGTGGTAATATTGATTTTATCGAAGTGCCATTTACAGAAATTCAAGAAGAAATTAAAGAAAAAGCACCTGAAGCTTACTTGATGACTTTGACACGTCGTTTTATGATGCGTATTACTGACCGTATCCGTGAGGAACGTAATGGTTTGGTGATTATTAATGGTGAAAGTCTTGGACAAGTTGCCAGTCAAACACTTGAAAGCATGCGTGCTATTAATGCGGTAACCGCAACCCCAATTATTCGTCCAGTTGTCACAATGGATAAATTAGAAATCATTGATATTGCTCAAAAAATCGATACTTTCGACATTTCAATTCAACCATTTGAGGACTGCTGTACCATTTTTGCACCTGACCGTCCAAAAACAAATCCCAAAATCAAAAATGTTGAACAATACGAAAAACGTATGGACGTTGAAGGGCTTGTTGAGCGTGCGGTTGCGGGTATTAAAGTAACAACAATTACTCCACAAGCAGACCACGATGAGGTTGATGACTTGATTGATGATTTATTATAGGAGACAAAAAGCTACCGTTGGTGGCTTTTTAGTTTGCCTTTTTAGGTAAATTCTGGCTCCTTTGCTAGAAAATGCTATAATAGTGTCTGGAGGTAAGATTAAGTGATGTTTGATAGGATTATTTATAAAAAAACAACGCTTGCTTGTTTGAGTTTTTTGGTGATTTCCTTGCTTGGTTCGGGTGTGTATAGTCTAGCTTTTGAAAAATCGAGCGCTAATACGACACAAACGACAGAAAAACAAGCACAAAACAAAAGCAATACGACGAAAACAGCGCGTGTTATGGCAAATGGTGATATTCTTATTCACAACGGGCTTTATGGAAGTGCTGAACAAGCTGACGGAAGCTATGATTTCACGCCATTTTTTGAATATGTCAAGGACTGGATTTCAAGTGCTGACTTGGCTATCGGTGATTACGAAGGAACGATTAGCCCTGATTACCCTTTGGGTGGTTATCCGCTTTTTAATGCACCAAGTGAAATCGCTGACGCTATAAAAGACACAGGGTATGATGTTGTTGATTTAGCGCATAATCACATTTTGGATTCTGGGCTCTCAGGTGCTATCAATACGGTTGAAACCTTTGAAAATCTTGGCTTGTCAACTATCGGTGTTTACAAAGAAAATCGTGATACGGAAGACATTCTCATTAAAAATGTCAATGGCATCAAAATTGCGATTTTGGGTTATTCTTATGGCTATAATGGCATGGAAGCAAATGTGGCAGACGAAGATTACGAAAAACATATGTCAGATTTAGATGAAGATAAAATGAAATCAGAAATTCAAGAAGCTGAAAAGAAAGCTGATGTCACAATTGTCATGCCACAAATGGGAACAGAATACGCTCTTGAACCAACAGACGAACAAGTAACGCTTTATCATAAAATGATTGACTGGGGAGCAGATGTTGTGTTTGGTGGACACCCTCACGTTGCTGAACCATCTGAAACGCTTGAAAAAGACGGTGATAAGAAATTTATCATCTATTCAATGGGGAATTTTATCTCTAACCAGCGTTTAGAAACGGTTGATAATATCTGGACAGAACGTGGTCTCTTAATGGATGTCACTTTTGAAAAGAAAAATAATAAAACAACAATCAAGACCGTTGCTGCTCATCCGACAATGGTTTGGGTTTGGAGCAAGGGTGTGACGGGCTCAGAAGGCTTTGTGCTTTCTGATTATCGAACGCTTGTTTTGGAAGATTTTATTGAAGGTGGAAAGTATCGTGATATTCTTGATTCAACTATGCAAGAAAAAGTGGATACTGCCTACCAAGAAATGAATGAATTGGTGGATTTACAATGGGATTAAGTCGTCAAAAAGTTAACCTATTTTCAAAGAGTTATGAAGATGTTAAAAAATTATACCTAACTGCTTTCCCAGCAGTAGAACGGTTACCCTATTTTCCATTAGTTTTGACTGCTTATCGGCGTTTAGCGAATTTTTATGCCTACTATGATAAGGATGACTTTGTTGGTTTAGTGTATTTGTTGGAGAATGAAGAAGTTATCTATCTTTTCTTTCTTGCGGTTAATCCAAATATTCGTTCACGTGGCTATGGCTCTGCCATTTTACAAGACATTAGAAATTTAGCAGGAAAACGTCCGATTATTCTTGCCATGGAACCATTAGATAAAACTGCTGAAAATTATTATCAACGTGTTAAACGAGTTGCTTTTTATGAAAAGAACGGCTTTAATATCACGGATTATTATTATCATGAAGGAAAAGAAGTGTATCAAGTCATGGCAACAGATGCCTCACTTAACATTCAAGTAGTGGAAAAATTAACGAAAAAAGCGGTGCTAGGCTTAATTGCTATTTCATTTGAGAAAAAAGCAGAATGAAAACGTAATATTGCTAAAAAAACATAGCATATTCCTTGATTTAATCACTTTATCATGTTAAAATATGAACGTTGACTAAATGCACATCCTGTGCAACCGCACGAAAATCGTTCATAAGTAACTTTCGAAGTTCACGATTTAGGCGAGTCTTCACAAGCGGAAAATCCGCAACAAAAATTTATAGGAGGTGCACGATGAGCACATATGCAATCATCAAAACTGGTGGAAAACAAGTTAAAGTTGAAGTAGGTCAAGCTATCTATGTTGAAAAACTTGATGTTGAAGCTGGTTCAGAAGTAACATTTAACGAAGTTGTTCTTGTTGGTGGTGACAAAACTGTTGTTGGTACACCAGTTGTTGAAGGAGCTACTGTTGTTGGTACTGTTGAAAAACAAGGTAAACAAAAGAAAGTTGTTACTTTCAAATACAAACCTAAAAAAGGTAGCCACCGTAAACAAGGTCACCGTCAACCTTACACAAAAGTTGTTATCAACGCTATCAACGCTTAATTTGGCATTATTATGATTCAAGCAACTTTTATTCGCCATAAGGGTAACTTAGAAAGTGTTGAACTGACTGGTCACGCTGGTAGTGGTGAGTATGGCTTTGATATCGTATGTGCAGCTGTCTCAACTTTATCAATTAACTTGGTTAATTCGTTAGAAGCTTTGGCAGATTGCAACGCTGATTTAGCTATCAATGAGATTGATGGTGGTTATATGAAGATTGATATCTCTCATGTAACTAAAAAGACAGATGAGAAAGTTCAACTTTTATTTGAAAGCTTTCTTTTAGGAATGACAAATTTGGCAGAAAACTCTCAAGAGTTTGTGTCAGTTCAAGTCATTGCAAACTAATTTGAAAAGAGGATACAACATATGTTAAAAATGAATCTTGCTAACTTGCAACTTTTCGCCCACAAAAAAGGTGGAGGTTCTACATCAAATGGTCGTGATTCACAAGCTAAACGTCTAGGTGCTAAAGCAGCTGACGGACAAACTGTTTCAGGTGGATCAATCCTTTACCGTCAACGCGGTACTCACATTTACCCAGGTGTAAACGTAGGTCGCGGTGGTGACGATACACTCTTCGCTAAAGTTGAAGGTGTTGTACGTTTCGAACGTAAAGGTCGCGATAAAAAACAAGTTTCTGTTTACCCTATTGCAAAATAATAGCGTAAATAGATATTATTGAAAGCTTTGTCAATCTTGGCAGGGCTTTTTTATGGCTCTTTGTCAACAGTAGTGGGTGGCAAAGTTAAGCTCTAGCGAGAACAAATGGCTCTTTGTCAACAGTAGTGGGTGGCAAAGTTAAGCTCTAGCGAGAACAAATTTTGTTCTCGCTTTTTTGCTGTTCAAAGCGAGGTAAATGCGTTTTTTAAAGTTGTCAAAGTTCCTGTAACCAAAAGCGTTTCGTTTAATATCTTTGATGAGCTTGTTGGTTGCTTCAAGTTTAGCGTTAGAATAAGGGAGTTTGATAGCGTTAGTGATGTATTTCTGATAACGAATGAAGGTTGTTAGTGCTATTTTAAAAGGATAATTAAGTTGAGGTAAAGCTTCCTGAATTAATCCAAAGAATTGTTCAGTGTTCTTTTCTTGTAAGTGGAAAAGAAGTAATTGATAAAGGTTGTAGTATTTTTCAAGTTGTGGAACGTGTTTAAAAATCTTGTCTAAACACTCTTTAGGCGTTAACGTTTCTCTGAAAGTCCTTGAATAAAAAGCATTAGGCGATAGTTTTCGACTATCCTTTTGAATGAGTTTCCAGTAATATTTTAGAACACGATATTCAAGAGACTTCTTCTCAAATTGTTTCATTATTTGAATACGTGTCTGTTTTAGCGCTCTGTTCATGTGTTGGACAATGTGAAAACGGTCAAGAACAATTTTAGCATTGGGAAAAATAGTTTTGATTAAAGGTATGTAATTACCAGACATGTCCATCGTCACGATTTTTACCCTCTCCCGAGCCTCTTTTGAGTATTTGAAAAAATAGTTGCGAATAGTCGCTTGTCGTCTGTTATCAAGAATAGTGATGATTTTCTTCGTGTTATAGTCTTGAGCAATAAAAGCTAATTTTCCCTTTTGGTAAGAAAATTCATCCCAAGACAGTACTTCAGGTAAAGTCGAATAGTCATCCTTGAACTGAAATTGTTTAAGTTTGCGATAAACAGTTGAGGTCGAGATGGCAAGCTTTTCAGCGATGTGTGTTAAAGCTTCTCGCTGAAGTAAGAGCTGAGCTGTTTTCTGCTTCACTAGCTCAGAGATTTGACAGTTCTTCTGAACAAGGGAGGTCTCAGAAACTGTCACTTTATGGCAGTCTTTGCATTGAAATCTTCTCTTCTTCAAACGAATAAGACTAGGAAGTCCACCAATCTCAATAAAAGGAATCTTGGAAGGCTTTTGAAAGTCGTATTTGATTTGTTTTCCATGGCAATGAGAGCACTTAGGAGGAGTGTAATCAAGCGTAGCTTGCACCTCAATATGTGTCTCGTGTTGAAAAACTTTAGTTAAAGTGATATTTTTGTCTTTAATTCCGATTAATTCTGTAGTATGATAGAGTTGTCTCATATGATTCTTTCTATTTATGGTTTCGTCGCTTTAAATTTTAAGTCATATGGGACTTTTTGTATACTCAAAAGCTCCATAACTTCTTAGCAGGATTTTACCCACTACAGAAATTATAGAGCCTTTTTTATTTGTGCCTAACCACCTTGGAAGAGGACCTTGCGTTGCCAAATTTTGAAACTAACCTAAAAGGCTATTACAAGTTTGTTAACCATTTTGCAAAAAGAATTAGGAAAACAGGCAACAGCCTAGTTTTTTTGTTATAATAAAGTTGATTGATTTTTAGAAAGAATGATTTAAATGAACATACAACAATTGCGTTATGTCGTGGCGATTGCCAATAGTGGTACATTTCGTGAGGCGGCTTCTAAACTTTTTGTAAGCCAACCCAGCTTATCAGTAGCAATTAGAGATTTGGAAGGCGAACTTGGCTTTCAAATCTTTACTCGAACAACAACTGGAGCGGTTTTGACAAGCCATGGGATGACTTTTTATGAGAAAGCTCTTGAGGTTGTGAAAAGTTTTGATTCCTTTGAAAAACAATTTTCACAAGCAGCAGCGGATTCAGATGAATTTTCAATTGCCAGTCAGCACTATGATTTTTTACCACCGTTAATTACAGCTTTTTCACAAGCTCATCCAGAACATAAAGATTTTCGTATTTTTGAATCAACGACGATTCAAATTTTAGATGAAATTGCTCAAGGCGATAGTGAGATAGGGATTATCTATTTAAATAATCAAAATCGTAAAGGGCTTTTGCAGCGTATGGAAAAGCTTGGTTTGGAATTTGTTGAGTTAATTCCATTTCAAACCCATATTTATCTTGCTAAAGAGCATCCTTTAGCGAAAAAAGATAGCTTGGTTATGGCTGATTTGTTGGGATTTCCGACTGTGCGATTTACCCAAGAAAAAGATGAGTACCTTTACTATTCTGAAAATTTTGTGGATACAACGGATAGTTCTTGTATCTTCAATGTTACTGATCGTGCTACTTTGAATGGTATTTTGGAAAGAACAGATGCCTATGCAACAGGCTCTGGTTTCTTAGATAGTCGTAGCGTAAACGGAATTACTGTCATTCCACTTGAAGATGATTTGGATAATAAAATGGTTTACATCAAACGCCGTGATAAGAATTTATCAGCTTGTGCGCTTAAATTTATCGCTGTTATGAAGGATTATTTTGCTAAATTCAGCCCAAAGGTGACTAAATGAAGACATTAAGAAAAGTTTATTTTCCGCTTGCTGCTGTGGTTTTGATTGTTTTAGACCAGTTAAGTAAGCTATGGATTGTTAATCACATCACTTTGGACACCATTCAGGAGTGTCTGCCAGGTATTTTTAGCTTAACTTACTTGCGTAATTATGGCGCTGCTTTTTCGATTTTACAAAATCAACAATGGCTATTTGCGGTTATTACGTTTGCGGTCGTTGGGGCTGCTTGCTATTATTTTGTTAAAAATATCAATGGTCAGTTTTGGTTTTTACTTGGTTTAATCCTCATTATCTCAGGCGGTTTAGGAAATTTTATTGACCGTGTTCGCCTTGGTTATGTTGTTGATATGATTCATTTAGATTTTATGAATTTTGCGGTGTTTAACATGGCAGATTCTTATTTAACAGTTGGGGTTGTGATACTATTCATTGCCCTTTGGAAAGAGGAGGAGAATGGAGTTAATCATTAAGGAAGCTGGTGTTCGTCTAGATAAAGCGCTAGCAGATTTGACTGAATTGTCACGTAGCCAAGCTAACGATGAAATCAAAAAAGGAACAGTTTTGGTCAATGGCAAAGCTGTTAAAGCGAAATATGCTGTCAAAGTTGGTGATGTTGTCACTTACGAAGTGCCAAAAGAAGAAGTGCTAGAATATACAGCAGAAAATATTCCACTTGATATTATTTACGAAGATGATGACGTTGCTGTGGTCAATAAACCACAAGGAATGGTGGTTCATCCGTCAGTTGGTCATACGTCTGGAACATTAGTGAATGCCTTGATGTACCACATTAAAGATTTATCTTCGATTAACGGTGTGATTCGACCAGGAATTGTGCATCGTATTGATAAAGACACTTCAGGTTTGTTGATGATTGCTAAAAATGATAAAGCTCACAACGCACTTGCAGCAGAATTGAAAGATAAAAAATCACTTCGTAAATACGTTGCAATTGTTCATGGCAATATTCCAAATGACCGTGGTGTCATTGAAGCACCAATTGGACGTTCAGAAAAAGACCGCAAAAAGCAAGCTGTGACAGCAAAAGGCAAACCCGCTGTAACTCACTTTAAGGTTTTGGAACGTTTTGGAAATTATACGTTGGTTGAGTTGACTTTGGAAACAGGGCGTACGCACCAAATTCGTGTGCATATGGCGTACATTGGTCATCCTGTTGCTGGCGATCCGCTTTATGGACCGCGTAAGACATTAAAAGGTGATGGTCAGTTTTTACATGCACAAACACTTGGTTTTACTCATCCAACAACGGGAGAAACATTGACTTTCACGGCAGAAGCACCAGCTATTTTTAAAGAAACATTGGAAAATCTAAGAAATGGCAAAGCTTAATGAAAAAGCAGAGTTTGGATGACCAGATTCTGCTTTTTTGCTATAAAGTTGGTAAAAGATAATCGTAAATCTCTTGTCAAATAATCATAGTTTTGGTATCATATAGAGAGTAAATATTATCCTTTAATACTGTCCCGTGAGGCAGGCAAGGAGAGAACGGTAAAAGAAGTGTGCAACTGGCATAGTTGTACCTATATTTTGTGGAATCTCCTTGGTAACGAGGAGATTTTTTGTATATTAGAGAGGTTTGTTTTATGAAAACAAAAGAAATTGTTGATGACGTAACAATGAAACGTGCGATTACACGTATCACTTATGAGATTATCGAGCGTAATAAAAATCTTGATAATATTGTTCTCGCAGGAATTAAGACGCGCGGTGTTTTTATCGCTCGCCGCATTCAAGATCGCTTGAAACAATTGGAAGGAATTGATATTCCAATTGGCGAACTCGATACCAAACCTTTCCGTGATGATATGAAAGTCGAAGAAGATACAACTGATATGCCAGTTGATATTACTGGAAAAGACGTGATTTTGGTTGATGATGTTCTTTATACAGGACGTACAATCCGTGCAGCAATTGATAACTTGGTAAGTCTTGGACGTCCAGCGCGTGTCAGTCTTGCTGTACTTGTTGACCGCGGTCACCGTGAACTCCCAATTCGTGCTGATTATGTTGGTAAAAACATTCCAACAAGTGCTGTGGAAGAAATTATTGTTGAAGTGATTGAAGTAGATGGAAAAGATCGCGTCAGCATTGTTGATCCAAGCTAAGCAGTTATAGAATTGAGGAGGAAGATAAAAAGTGGAAAACGTAAAATATGATGTGCACGATATGCCTAAACCAGGGATGTTGTTTGGACTATCATTCCAACATTTATTTGCCATGTTTGGCTCAACGGTTTTGGTTCCAATTCTAGTTGGTATTGACCCAGCAATCGCCCTTTTCTCAAGTGGTTTGGGAACATTGGCACATTTGACAGTAACCAAATATAAAATCCCAGCTTACATGGGGTCAAGTTTTGCTTACATTGCAACCATGCAAATGCTAATGAAAACCGATGGTATTGCGGCAGTAGCACAAGGGGCAATCGCAGGTGGTCTAGTTTACTTAATCGTTGCCTTGATTGTCAAATTTGCTGGAAATGCTTGGATTGATAAAGTTCTTCCGCCAATCGTGGTTGGTCCAATCATTATTGTTATCGGACTTAGTCTTGCAACAACAGCTGTTGATGATGTCATGTTGAAAAATGGCGAATATAATTTCACATACCTGTTGATTGGTATGGTAACGCTCCTTGCTGTTATTCTATTTAATATGTATGGCAAGAAAATTATTGGTGTTATCCCAATCCTTCTTGGTTTGATTGTTGGTTATATTTTCGCTTTGATTGTTGGCGCAGTAACAGGTCAAACAATTGTTGACTTATCAGATGTTGCCAAATCAGCTTGGTTCCAAGTTCCAAGTTTTGATATTCTTTTCGTGGATTATCACTTCAAACTTTATCCAAGTGCGATTTTGACAATGGCACCAATTGCTTTTGTTACTATGACTGAACATTTTGGTCACGTTATGGTGCTTAATAGTTTGACAGGACGTGACTTCTTTAAAGACCCAGGGCTTGACCGTACCCTTACAGGTGACGGTATTGCACAAATTATCGCTGGTTTCTTTGGTGCTCCACCAGTAACATCTTACGGTGAAAACATTGGTGTTATGGCACTTAATAAGATTTACTCAGTTTATGTTATTGCTGGGGCAGCTGTGATTGCAGTAGTGATGAGCTTTATCGGAAAAATTTCAGCATTGCTTTCTTCAATCCCTACGCCAGTTATCGGTGGAATTTCAATCGCTCTCTTTGGTGTTATCGCCTCAAGTGGTCTTAAAATCTTAGTTGAAAATAAAATTGATTTTGATAATAAGAAAAATCTTTTGATTGCAAGTGTTATCTTGGTATCTGGTATTGGTGGCTTAACATTGCAAGTTGCTGGTTTACAAATTACAGGTGTCGCATTCTCAACACTTTTAGGTATCATTTTGTATCAAATTCTTCCAGAAAAGGATTAAGAAAATGGCAGTTACAGATGGCGTTGTTTCACTAAAACATTTAGTGACTATGGAAACATTATCAAACGAAGAAGTGCTTGGCTTGATTAGACGTGGTATTGCGTTTAAAACAAATAAAGCAGACTTTAGTTTAGATAGGCAGTATTTTGCAGCAAATCTTTTCTTTGAACCGTCAACGCGTACGCATAAGTCTTTTGAAGTTGCTGAAAGGAAACTTGGATTGGATGTCATTGAATTTGACGCTAAAACAAGTTCAGTGAACAAAGGTGAGACTTTGTATGATACTATTTTGACGATGAGTTCTTTGGGAATTGATATTTGTGTGATTCGCCA
This sequence comes from Mallotus villosus, assembly GCA_903064625.1. NCBI lineage: Eukaryota > Metazoa > Chordata > Actinopteri > Osmeriformes > Salangidae > Mallotus > Mallotus villosus. The sequence continues at coordinate 1,813,644 of CAEFZP010005686.1, forward strand.
TTCAATGGAAGATTACTACAAAGAATTAATTGATAGTCGAACAATTCAAACAGCAATTGTGAATGGTGGTGACGGTTCAGGTCAACATCCAAGCCAATGTCTGTTGGATTTAATGACGATTTATGAAGAGTTTGGTGGCTTTGAAAATCTAAAAGTAGCTATCGTTGGTGATATTACCCATTCACGTGTGGCAAAATCAAACATGCAAATTCTAAAACGTCTCGGAGCAGAATTATATTTTGCTGGTCCAGAACAATGGTATTCAAGTGAATTTGATGTTTATGGAAAATACGTTGCAATCGATGATATTGTTGATAAGGTGGATGTCATGATGATGCTTCGTGTTCAACATGAACGTCATGACAGCGAACGTGGTTTTTCAAAAGAAACCTATCATAAGATATATGGTTTAACCGCTGAACGTTATGAAAAAATGAAAACTTCTGCGATTATCATGCACCCTGCACCAGTCAATCGTGATGTGGAAATTGCAGATCAATTGGTAGAAGCGCCTAAATCACGAATTGCAACACAAATGCAAAATGGTGTTTTTGTACGAATGGCAATTCTAGAAGCTGTGCTGAACGGCAAAGCTTAATGAATAACTTACTTTAGTTTGAAGTGTCTGCTAATAAACGTTAAAGTGCTCCCGTGAGAGCAAACGAGAGGAATAAAAATGGCAAAAAGACTTTTAATTTTAGAAGATGGAACAATTTTTGAAGGAAAAGCTTTTGGAGCTGATCTTGATGTAACAGGTGAGATTGTTTTTAACACTGGCATGACAGGTTATCAAGAATCTATCACAGACCAATCTTACAATGGTCAAATCTTGACTTTTACTTACCCATTGGTTGGTAATTACGGTATTAATCGAGATGACTATGAATCAATCACACCAACTTGTAAAGGTGTCGTCGTTTCTGAAAATGCACGTCGCGCAAACAATTGGCGTAATCAAATGACTTTGGACGAGTTTTTGAAAGCTAAAAATATTCCAGGAATTTCAGGAATTGATACACGTGCTTTGACAAAAATTATCCGTAAACACGGAACAATGAAAGCTACACTTGCTAGTGACGGTGATTCCATCGAACATCTGCAAGTGCAATTGCAAGCAACAGTTTTACCAACAAATAATATTGAACAAGTTTCAACAAAAACGGCTTACCCAGCACCAGGTGTTGGTAAAAATATTGTTTTGGTTGATTTTGGATTGAAACATTCTATCCTACGTGAATTTTCAAAACGTGATTGCAATGTGACCGTTGTTCCTTACAATATTACGGCTGAAGAAATTCTTCACTTGAATCCTGACGGCGTCATGTTATCAAATGGTCCAGGTAACCCAGAAGATGTTCCAGAAGCTCTTGACATGATTCGTGGTGTTCAAGGCAAAATTCCAATCTTCGGTATCTGTATGGGACATCAATTGTTCAGCTTGGCTAATGGTGCGACAACTTACAAAATGAAATTTGGTCACCGTGGATTTAACCACGCTGTTCGTGAAATTGCAACGGGACGTATTGATTTTACAAGTCAGAACCATGGTTATGCCGTTGACCGTGACACTCTTCCTGATTGTTTGATGGTGACGCATGAAGAAATCAACGATAAATCTGTTGAAGGTGTTCGTCACCGTGACTTCCCAGCCTTTTCAGTGCAATTCCACCCAGATGCTGCGCCAGGTCCACATGATGCAAGTTATCTTTTTGATGACTTCCTTGAATTGATTGACGCTTTTCAAGCTGAAAAAGCTCGTAACTAATATTTAAATCTAATCCGTGAGTTAGATAATATAGAAAGGAGAAGATACATGGTTCAGATTGGCTAATGAGCTGATTTGAACAAGCCATACAAGCTGCGCCACAAGATAATCTTTAGAGATAGATGTTATCGTGGTTTTATTACTTGTCTGGCTTTGTATCATAGATTATGCCAAAACGTACAGATATTAAAAAAATTATGGTGATTGGTTCTGGTCCGATTATTATTGGTCAGGCAGCTGAATTTGACTATGCAGGAACACAAGCTTGTTTAGCTCTTAAAGAAGAAGGATACAGCGTTGTTCTTGTTAACTCAAATCCAGCGACAATCATGACAGATAAAGAAATTGCGGATAAGGTTTACATTGAACCATTGACAACAGAATTTGTCACACGTATTATCCGTAAAGAACGCCCGGATGCGCTTCTTCCAACTTTGGGAGGACAAACTGGTCTTAATATGGCAATGGAGTTGTCAAGAGCTGGAATCCTTGATGAACTTGGTGTTGAGTTACTAGGTACAAAGCTATCAGCGATTGATCAGGCTGAGGACCGTGACCTTTTCAAACAATTAATGGAAGATCTCAATCAACCAATTCCAGAATCTGAAATCGTCAATACCGTTGATGAAGCAGTTGCCTTTGCAGAATCAATTGGCTATCCAGTTATCGTACGTCCTGCCTTTACCCTCGGGGGTACAGGTGGCGGTATGTGTGATAACGAAGAAGAACTTCGTGAAATCGCTGAAAATGGTTTGAAATTATCACCAGTAACGCAATGTTTGATTGAACGTTCTATTGCAGGATTCAAAGAAATCGAATACGAAGTTATGCGTGATGCTGCCGACAACGCCCTTGTGGTTTGTAATATGGAAAACTTCGACCCAGTTGGTATCCATACTGGGGATTCAATCGTATTTGCACCAACACAAACTCTTTCAGACATTGAAAACCAAATGTTGCGTGATGCAAGTTTAAGCATTATTCGTGCCCTTAAAATTGAAGGAGGATGTAACGTTCAGCTTGCTCTTGACCCAAATAGCTTCAAATATTATGTTATCGAAGTTAACCCACGTGTGTCACGTTCATCAGCCCTTGCCTCAAAAGCAACTGGTTACCCAATCGCGAAATTAGCTGCCAAAATTGCCGTTGGTTTGACCCTTGATGAAATGGTTAACCCAGTTACTGGAACAACATATGCTATGTTTGAACCAGCTCTTGACTATGTGGTTGCCAAAATTCCACGTTTCCCATTTGATAAATTTGAAAATGGTGAACGTCGTCTAGGAACACAAATGAAAGCGACTGGTGAAGTTATGGCTATCGGTCGTAATATTGAAGAATCGCTTTTGAAAGCTTGTCGTTCACTCGAAATCGGTGTTTACCACAATGAAATGGCTGACTTGGCAGAAGTTTCAGACGACGAATTGGTTAATAAGATTGTTCGTGCGCAAGATGACCGTCTATTCTACCTTTCTGAAGCCATCCGCCGTGGATACACTATCGAGGAACTATCTAAACTAACAAAAATCGACCTTTTCTTCCTTGATAAATTGCTCCACATCTTTGAACTGGAACAAGAGTTAGTAAGTCATGTCGGAGATGCCGCTGTTCTGAAGGAAGCTAAACGCAATGGTTTTGCTGATCGTAAAATTGCAGAGCTTTGGAACATGACTGCCGATGACGTGCGTGCCATTCGTACTGAAAATAAAATCATTCCAGTTTATAAAATGGTTGACACGTGTGCAGCTGAGTTTGAATCAGCAACACCATATTTCTATTCAACATATGAATGGGAAAATGAATCAGTCAAATCTGACAAAGAATCTATCATCGTTCTTGGTTCAGGTCCAATTCGTATTGGGCAAGGGGTTGAATTTGACTATGCCACTGTTCACTCAGTTAAAGCCATTCAAGCAGCTGGATATGAAGCTATTATCATGAACTCAAATCCAGAAACGGTATCAACAGACTTCTCAATCTCTGATAAACTTTACTTCGAGCCATTAACATTCGAAGATGTTATGAATGTTATCGAACTCGAACAACCAAAAGGTGTTATCGTGCAATTCGGTGGTCAAACAGCTATCAATTTGGCAGAACCATTGTCAAAAGCTGGTGTTACTATCCTTGGTACACAAGTTGCTGACCTTGACCGTGCTGAAGACCGTGACCTCTTTGAGCAAGCTTTGAAAGAATTGGACATTCCGCAACCACCAGGACAAACTGCAACAAATGAAGAAGAGGCGGTTGAAGCTGCGCGTAAGATTGGCTTCCCAGTTCTTGTTCGTCCATCATACGTACTTGGCGGACGTGCTATGGAAATCGTAGAAAATGAAGAAGATCTTCGTTCTTACATGCGTACAGCTGTTAAAGCTAGTCCAGACCACCCAGTCCTTGTTGACTCATATATCGTTGGTCGTGAATGTGAAGTAGATGCGATTTCTGACGGTAAAGATGTGCTTATTCCAGGAATCATGGAACATATCGAACGTGCAGGGGTTCACTCAGGTGACTCAATGGCAGTTTACCCACCTCAAACATTATCTAAGAAAATCCAAGATACAATTGCTGATTACACAAAACGTTTGGCGATTGGATTGAACTGTTTTGGTATGATGAACATTCAATTTGTTATCAAAGATGAAACAGTTTACGTTATCGAAGTTAACCCTCGTGCTAGTCGTACGGTGCCATTCTTGTCTAAAGTGACTAATATTCCTATGGCGCAAGTTGCAACGAAATTGATTCTTGGACAAACTCTTGCTGACCTTGGATATGAAGATGGGCTTTACCCAGAATCTGATTATGTGCATGTGAAAGCACCAGTCTTCTCATTCACAAAATTAGCTAAGGTTGACAGTCTCCTCGGTCCTGAAATGAAATCAACTGGTGAAGTTATGGGGTCAGATCAAACACTTGAAAAAGCTCTTTACAAAGCCTTTGAAGCTTCATACTTCCATTTGCCATCATTTGGTAATGTTGTTTTCACAGTTTCCGATGATACAAAAGAAGAAGCGCTTGGTTTGGCGAAACGTTTTGCTAATATCGGATACAGTATTTTTGCTACACAAGGCACAGCCAAATATTTTGCTGAGAATGGTTTGATGTCAACGATTGTCAATAAACTTGGCGAAGATGATGAGAACGATATTCCAGCCCTTGTTCGCACTGGAAAAGTTCAAGCTATCGTCAATACCGTTGGTACAAAACGTACGCTTGACGAAGATGGTGCAACAATTCGTAGCTCTGCTATTGAACACGGTATTCCTCTCTTTACCGCACTCGATACAGCAGATGCTATGATTCGTGTCCTTGAAAGTCGTGGATTCACAACACAAGCTATCTAATATATTCAAATTATAGAAATAAGAAGCTGAGCCAACGCTCAGTTTCTTTTGTTTAGCCATAAATTTTCACTATCAAAGAGTCTCAAAATTTCTACTTACAAAACTGTAAGGTTATTGAGAGCTGTTTTTCTTATAATAAATATGAAAGATGGTTTTTACATTTTATTCTTGACAGTAAAATGCCAAAAACGTATAATTGTCTTATCGCAACAATACAACTATACAAAAGAAAAAGAGGAAGATTATGCCTAGAAGAAGTAAAGCGAAAATGTCTAAAAAGACTAAAGGGATTATTGGAGCTGCGGCAGCTTGTTTTGTTGTTGCAGGTGCAGCTCTGCTTTGGTGGCAACAAACTAAAACATCAGAGTCAACCGTTGAAACAACCTACGATACCACAGCTGTAACAGAGGGTACCATTTCATCATCAACTTTGTTGACTGGTACAGTTAAAGCTTTCCAAGAACAATACGTTTATTATGACAGCAGTAAAGGAACTGAAGCTAGACCAACGGTGTCAGTAGGTGACCAAATTACTACTGGTCAACAATTGGTTCAATACGACACCACAACTGCCCAAGCAGCTTATGACACAGCTGTTCGTAATTTAAACAAGGTTGGACGTCAGATTAATTACTTGAAAACATATGGTAATCTACCAACAACATCAACAACGACAGATGAAGAAACTGGTGAAGAAACAACGGTTACAACACCACCAACAGCTCAAGAAAATGCACAATACAATCAGCAATTGCAAGATTTAAATGATTCTTATGCAGATGCACAAGCTGAGGTTAATAAAGCACAACAAGCTCTAAACGAAACCGTTATTGTGAGTGATGTGTCTGGTACAGTTGTTGAAGTCAATAATGACATTGACCCATCATCTAAAAATAGCCAAACGCTTGTCCATGTTGCGACAGAAGGTCAATTACAAATCAAAGGAACATTGACTGAGTATGATTTGGCTAATATCAAAACAGGACAAAATGTCAAAATCAAATCTAAAGTTTATCCAGACCAAGAATGGACTGGTACCATTTCATACGTTTCTAACTACCCAAATCAATCTGATGATTCAACTGGAACAGGCGGTTCAAGTTCATCTTCAGGGTCAGCTTCTTATGATTACAAAGTTGATTTGACTGGTGATATTTCTAATCTTCAACAAGGATTCACAGTATCTGTAGAAGTTGTTAATGAAAATAAAAACAAACTTGTGCCAGTTGATGCAGTTGTCAATGAAGGTGATAAAAATTATGTTTGGGTTTACGATAAGGACAGTCAAAAAGCAAGTAAAGTTGAGGTAACACTTGGAAGCGCTGATGCCAAACAACAAGAAATCTTGAGTGGTTTAGAAGTTGGTCAAATCGTTATTTCTAACCCAGATAGCAGTTTGAAAGATGGTGAAAAAGTTTCCAATGTTACTTCTGATGATACAGCCACTACAGAAGAATCAGAGGTGAGCGAGTAGTGACAGAAGAAAGAAAAGTTTTAATTCAACTCAAAGATATTGTCAAGTCCTACCGTAATGGTGATCAGGAGTTGCAAGTTCTTAAAGGGATTGATTTGACAGTTTATGAAGGAGAGTTCCTAGCGATAATGGGACCTTCTGGTTCAGGGAAGTCAACCCTTATGAATATTATTGGTTTACTTGATAGACCAACTTCTGGCGATTACAGTTTAAATGGAACACAAGTTGAAGACTTGAAAGAAAAAGAATTGGCTAAAGTGAGAAATGAAGAAATCGGCTTTGTTTTTCAACAGTTCTTCCTACTTTCAAAATTAAATGCTTTGCAAAATGTTGAGCTTCCACTTATTTATGCTGGGGTCGGTGTCTCAAAACGCCACCAACTTGCTAAACAATTTTTAGGCAAAGTTGAACTAGGTGAACGTATGAAGCACCTGCCTTCTGAATTATCTGGTGGACAAAAACAACGTGTTGCCATTGCGCGTGCTTTGGTCAATAATCCATCAATTATTTTGGCGGATGAACCAACAGGTGCCCTTGATACGAAAACCAGTGAGCAGATTATGCAGCTATTGACAGAACTTAATCGTGAAGGTAAAACCATTGTCATGGTTACGCACGAGCCGGAAATTGCAGATTTTGCAACACGTAAAATTGTCATTCGTGATGGTGAAATCACAAGAGACACGACAGATAGTGTTAGGATTGACTAAGGAGGAAGATTATGGAAAACTGGAAATTCGCCCTTAGTTCAATCATGGGGCACAAGATGCGCTCATTCTTAACAATGTTGGGGATTATTATCGGCGTTGCTTCGGTTGTTGTTATCATGGCGTTGGGGCAAGGAATGACAAAACAAATCACAGATATGTTTTCTGCCGATACACGTGACATTGAGATTTATTATGTTGCTAAGGATTCTGACAGCAAAAGTGTTTTTGACGATGATGTTGAAACGACATCATCAGACAAAGGTCCTAAAATTCAGGAAGAATGGTTGCAAAAAATTACTTCTGATGTTTCAGGGGTTCAAAACTATTACTTGACGAATGGTACGACTGCAACGGTTTCGCTTAATAAGAAAAAAGCCAAAAATGTTAACATTATAGGTGTTAATAAGACCTATTTTGATGTTAAAAAATACAAGGTTGTAGCTGGAAGAAATTTCCGTTCAGATGATTATGAGCATTTTTCACGTATCATTATGCTTGATACGAAATTGGCTGTGAAACTATTTGGAACGAATGATAATGCCTTAAATAAGCAGGTTTCAGTCGGTTCTAAATCATACTTAGTTGTTGGTGTTTATAAAGATCCAAATGCTGGTTCAGCTCTCTACGGAATGAGTTCAGGTGGTAATGCTGTCATGACAAACACACAACTGGCTGCTGAGTTTAATGTTAACGAAATTGAGGCGGCATATGTCCATGTTAATGATGCAACGCAAGCAACAACCGTAGGGGAAGAAGCTGCTAAAGTGATGACACAAGTATCAGGTGTGAAAACAGGCCACTTTACCATTTTTGATATGTCTAAACAGATTGCTGAAATTAATTCAGCTTATGGCATGATGACTACAGTTATTGGTGCGATTGCTGGTATCTCACTGTTGGTTGGAGGTATTGGGGTTATGAACATCATGCTTGTATCTGTTACAGAACGTACACGTGAAATTGGTTTACGTAAGGCCTTGGGGGCAACACGCAGGAAAATTTTGACGCAATTTTTAATTGAATCAATGGTATTGACTCTCCTTGGTGGGCTGATCGGTTTAGGTTTGGCAGCTGGTTTGACAAGTATTCTTAATAGCAATATGGCTGATATGAAACCATCTATTTCATTTAACGTAGCAATAGGAAGCCTTCTTTTCTCCGCTTTGATTGGTATGATCTTTGGTATTTTACCAGCAAATAAAGCAAGTAAACTCGACCCAATCGAAGCATTGCGTTATGAATAATAATAGCATTAATATAAAAATTGCTTAGACATTTAAAGAGCTGTCACCAGCTCTTTTTTTGAGAACGATGAAAGGTGATGTTATGTATGACGCTTTAAAAAGAGTAATCAAGTTTTTAGGAATTTTTTCTATTATTCTAACCCTTTTGTGTTTGGTTTATCTTTTTAAACATTTAGATATTTTGAATAATCCTCATGCTTTAGCGGATGCTTTGCGAGGACACCCCTTCTTGGGAAGTATTATTTTTCTTCTGTTGCAAATTATTCAGGTGGTTATTCCGATTATTCCAGGTGGGGTGACAACGGTAGTTGGTTTTATGGCTTTTGGTCCAATACTGGGCTTTATTCTCAATTATGTTGGCATTGTTATTGGGAGTATTATTCTTTTTCTATTAACACGCCGCTACGGTAAGCCATTTATTTTGCTATTTATGGAGGAGAAATTATTTGCTCGTTATGAGCGAAAATTAACGTCATCAACTTACGAAAAAGTTTTTGCCTTAAATATGGCGTCCCCCATTTCACCCGCGGATATTTTGGTTATGGTAACAGGGCTGTCAAAGATAACATTTAGGCGTTTTCTTTTTATCATTCTACTTTGTAAACCTGTTTCTATCGTGGCTTATAGCTATTTCTGGATTTATGGTGGGCATTTCATTAAATCTTTTTGGTAATTTTGCTATAATAAAAACATGACTATTGCGATTACGACAAGTTTGCGGGAAAATGTTGCTTTGCGTCAGCGAGCGCAAGCTATTGGCGAAAAACTTCATTTACCTGTTATTGAACGACGAAAACAATCAGTGATAAAGCTTTTACAGTCTAGAGAAGCGCTTCTTTTGGTTTATGAAAATGAGCTGCGCTTGGTCAATCAAGACGGTAGTGAGTTTGCTTTTCATCCTGATACTGCTATGTTGCGTATTAAGAGTGAGCATGACGCTTTATTGGCGTTACTGGGTGATGACAAGTTGCAAATCCTTGATACAACGATGGGGCTTGCTAGCGATAGCATCGTTATGGCTTCGGCGGGCAATGATGTAACAGCGATAGAAAGCAATCCTCTTATCCACTTTATCGTTTCAGATGGCTTGACAACTTATTCATCAGAAAATCAACGATTAACAGCTGCCATGCGTTCCATTAAGACTTATTGCGCTGACAATATTACTTATATGAAATCGTTGCCTAATAAGTCATTTGACGTGGTTTATTGCGACCCAATGTTTTCTGATAGGATTTCAGAATCTAAAAACTTAGATGGTTTACGACAATTTGCCAATCCTAGTCCTCTATCTGACGAGTTTTTGAGGGAAGCAAAGCGCATGGCAAGAAAGAGTCTTATTATTAAAGCTCATTTTAGAGATGATGTTTTTGAAAAATTTGGTTTTAAAAGAATTGTCAGACCCAATCAAAAATTTCATTATGGCATTATTGAGTTGTGATATGACAGTCAACAATGGAAAATAGGTTTGAGAGAGCTTGGAACAATTGTTTCAGCTCTTTTTGTTTTTTTAAAATATTTTTAGATAATTATCTTGTTTTTTGTTAATGGTATTAATGTGCCTTGTAACTGGTACTTTGGGAATGAATCAAATAAAGATGCTGTTGCTGACGATGTTGAAGTTAATTTCAGCGAGATGTCAAGTGATAACGCGACTATAAATTGTTTAATGAAGCTTTGAAGAGGAAAATCGCGAGAAGCGTTTGATCTATTTTGCAGATTATTCGGACGAGCAGCGTATTATTGCCGATGAAGAAGGTGGTATTTTAGCTTATATTGATGCTTACAATGATGAGGAAGAATCACAAATAAGTTATATTCAGTACGAAGATGGAACTACTCATGAGCTTGATTTAGAAGAACCAGAATTAACGACAGTTGATGAAGCTCGTCAGGTCTTATATCAATATTTAAAATAGACTAAGGAGCAGCTATGAAAAAAAGAATCATGTTACCGATTATTGGTGCTTTAGTGATTGTATCCGTTGGCACAGCTAAAACTGTTGCCGAACCGATTACTTTACAGCTTGCTGTGGAGGAATATCAAAAAGATAATAGTTTTGTGGAGTTTTTGGATACTTATTGTTCAGATACTGATTTTGTGATTGGTTATCCTGATGAAGTGGGCGGGGGATTTTCGTTTAAAGATGAAGCAAGTTCAGCTGCTGAGCCATTGGTTGGAGAACTTTTGGATGATGATGGCAACGTTGTCTATCGAGATGACCAAGCAGTGACTGTTGCGGAAATAAAAAAAGCTATTTTGCAATCTCAACAATAATGCGCTCCTGCTTATTTTTAACCTTTCAAAAAAATATACACATTCGTGTCAAGAAAAAAACTTGACACCTTATCTTTTTATGATATAATAAGTTAAGTGAGTTAGTAGCAGAGCTATTAACCAAAACAAAAAAATATAGAAAAGAGACTTTATACTAATGGCAGTAAAAATCCGTTTAACTCGTATGGGTTCTAAGAAAAAACCTTTCTACCGTATCAACGTAGCTGATTCACGTGCTCCACGTGATGGTCGTTTCATCGAAACAGTTGGTACTTACAACCCACTTGTTGAAGAAAACCAAGTAACTTTGAAAGAGGAGCGTGTTCTTGAATGGTTGTCAAAAGGTGCACAACCTTCAGATACAGTTCGTAACATCCTTTCACGTGAAGGCGTTATGAAAAAATTCCACGAATCAAAATTCTCAAAATAATAGAGTACACTAAGAAGAAAGCCTATGGATACCATTGAAAATCTTATTATCGCTATTGTGAAACCTTTGATTTCACAACCAGATAATCTTACCATTAAAATTGAAGATACACCTGAGTTTTTAGAATATCATCTTGATTTGGATGCACAGGACATCGGTCGTGTTATCGGTAAAAAAGGTCGTACCATTACAGCGATAAGGTCGATTGTCTATTCGGTACCAACTCAAGGTAAAAAAGTAAGACTCGTTATTGATGAAAAGGGAGAAGAGTAGTGATTTGCTACTCTTTTTCTTGTTTTGGTGAAGAAGTGTCATGTTCATTGGAACTTTTTATTAGAAAATCCGAGATTGCAAATCATCATTATACGTTTTGAATGCTGACTAATGCGATTTAAACGTTAGCTTTAGTACTTTCAAAACGTTGGTAATCAAAATTTTTTCAAAAAAAAATTAAAAAATGTATTGACAGAGCGTCAAATCTACGATAGAATATATTTTGTTGTTTTGGGGTATAGCCAAGCGGTAAGGCAAGGGACTTTGACTCCCTCATGCGTTGGTTCGAATCCAGCTACCCCAGTAAACCTCATTGGTTTTATACATTGATTTTGGTCCGTTGGTCAAGGGGTTAAGACACCGCCTTTTCACGGCGGTAACACGGGTTCGAATCCCGTACGGACTATCTTGACCAGTTGCAGAGCGCAGCTGGTTTTTTCATTGTTATCATGGTACAATGGTAAAGACTAAGTTAAGTGGAGTAAACATGAATTATTTTAATGTTGGAAAAATTGTTAACACACAAGGTCTCCAAGGTGAGCTGCGCGTGTTGTCTGTGACGGATTTTACAGAAGAACGCTTTAAAAAGGGTTCAAAATTAGCGATTTTTGATGATAAAGACCGTTTTATTATTGAAGTTGAGATTGCTAGTCACCGTAAACAAAAGAATTTTGATATTGTTAAATTTAAAGGCATGTATCATATTAATGATATTGAGAGATACAAAGGTTGTACTTTAAAAGTTGCTGAGGAAAATTTATCTGACCTTGATGATGGTGAATTTTATTATCATGAAATCATTGGACTTGATGTTTATGAAAATGATGTTTTGATTGGTCAAGTTAAGGAGATTTTGCAACCTGGTGCTAATGATGTCTGGGTGGTGAAACGTAAAGGAAAACGTGATTTGTTGCTTCCATACATTCCACCAGTTGTGCTTAACGTGGATGTTGCTGGCAATCGTATTGATGTTGACGTTTTGGAAGGACTTGACGATGAAGATTGATATTCTAACGCTCTTTCCAGAAATGTTTTCACCGCTTGAGCATTCGATTGTTGGTAAGGCTACTGAAAAAGGTCTGTTGGAAATCAACTATCATAATTTCCGTGAGAATGCAGAGAAGGCTCGTCATGTTGATGATGAACCATATGGTGGTGGTCAAGGAATGCTTTTGCGAGCACAGCCAATTTTTGATACCATTGATAAGATTGACGCTAAAAAGCCACGTGTGATTCTCTTGGACCCAGCAGGGCGTAAATTCGATCAAAGCTACGCTGAAGAATTAGCACAAGAAGATGAACTAATTTTCATTTGTGGGCATTATGAGGGCTATGATGAACGCATTAAAACCTTGGTTACCGATGAGATTTCTTTGGGCGATTTTGTTTTGACTGGTGGAGAATTGGCTGCAATGACGATTGTTGATGCAACGGTTCGTCTGATTCCTAATGTCCTAGGAAAAGAAGCTAGTCATCAAGATGATTCTTTTTCATCAGGGCTTTTGGAATTTCCACAATATACTCGCCCATATGATTTTCGTGGCATGAAAGTTCCAGATGTGTTAATGAGTGGGCATCATGAGAATATCCGAAAATGGCGTATTGAGCAAAGTTTGCGTAAGACGTTAGAACGTCGTCCAGATTTATTGGAAAATTATGTTTTTAGCAAGGAAGAAGAAGCTATTTTTCGAAAGATTCTCGCAGAGAAAGACGCGAAAGCTAAAAATATGTGATATAATAGGAGACATGCGGACTGTATGTCTCTTTATTTTTGAGGAGGTTTCATGCGGACAGAAGAGGTGATTGTTCTTTCCTACCAAGAAAGTTGGAAAGATGATTTTGAAAAAATTGCGCAAGAGTTGCGTGCTGTTCTTGGTGAGTTAGCTATTGGAATTGAGCATGTTGGAAGCACAGCCGTTGAAGGATTAGCAGCAAAGCCAATCATTGATATTGATGTTGTGATTGCTCAAGAGACGGACTTATCTATGGTTGTTGAAAAATTAGCAAGTATTGGATATGTTCATGAGGGAAATCTAGGGATTGAAGGCAGGGAAGCTTTTGCCTATTCTGGCAAAGAGCATTTGCAATGTCATCATCTATACGTTTGTCCTGAAAATTCGCCTGAGTTAAAACGGCACCTTGCTTTTCGTGATTATTTGCGCAGTCATCCTGATGCAGTTGCGATTTATGGAGTAACAAAAATGAAAGCAGCGCAGCTATTTCCCGAAAATATCGAAAGTTACATGGCTTATAAAACATCAGTCATTGAAGAAATTTATAAGGAGTTGGAAAAATAAATGTCAGAAAATCGTAAAATATATGATATTACCGTGATTGGTGGTGGTCCTGCAGGGCTTTTTGCTGCTTTTTATGCAGGTATGCGTGGTGTTTCAGTGAAAATTATTGAAAGTTTGTCAGAACTTGGTGGGCAACCAGCTATCCTTTATCCTGAAAAAGCCATTTATGATGTGGCGGGGTTCCCTGAAATCACAGCAGCAGAATTAACTGAAAATCTTATCAAACAATTAGAACGCTTTGAAGACCAAACAACGATTTGCCTTAAAGAAGAAGTTAAGACTTTTGAGAAAGAGGGCGATGTTTTCACTATTAAGACCAATAAAGGTCAACATTTTTCACGTGCGATTGTTATTGCCTGTGGTAATGGTGCATTTGCTCCCCGTACGCTTGGTTTAGAAGGGGAAGAAGAATACGCTGACAACAACCTTTTCTACAATGTTCATAAATTAGAGCAATTTGCTGGCAAAGACGTTGTTATCTGTGGTGGTGGCGATTCTGCCGTTGACTGGGCAAATCATTTGGATGGCTTGGCTAAAAGCGTGACAATCGTTCACCGTCGTGATGCTTTCCGTGCTCACGAACATAGCGTTGAAGTGCTTAAACAATCAAATGTGAAAATCATGACACCGTACGTACCAGTTGCTTTGGATGGTGATGGTCAATTTGCTAACAGTTTAACGATTCAAAAGGTTAAATCAGATGAAACTGTTGAATTGCCATTAGATGCTTTGATTGTTAGCTTTGGTTTTTCAACATCAAATAAAAACCTTAAAAATTGGAACGTTGATTATAAACGTTCAAGCATTACGGTTTCACCATTGTTTGAGACAAGTCAAGAAGGTGTTTATGCGATTGGTGATGCCGCTGACTATGAAGGTAAAGTTGCTTTGATCGCCTCTGGTTTTGGTGAAGCTCCAACTGCGATTAATCAAGCGATTAAATACATTTACCCTGACCGTGATAACCGTGTGGTGCACTCAACATCATTGATTAAAGACAAGGAAAAATAAAACAAAATTCTTATTATGGGTGTGAACCGCACACCAAAAGTTAGATAGATAATTATTGGAAGGATTTAGTTCTGTATTGCACAGGACTAAGTTCTTTTGTTTTAGTTGAAATTGAGTTACAGTCACTATTTTTCTGATTTTGCAGGCATTCTAACTAATTAGTGAAAAAACTTGATAGAATTTGATAGAAAATGCTTGACAATGATAGAAAAAATAGTATAATTTTATCTGTAAACGATTTCAGTGGAGGTGATGAACATTCTTAAGTCTAAACGAAAACAATTAATCATGGAAAAATTGTCTCATGATAAATTTGTTAATCTTGAGGACTTAGTTAGCATGCTAGATACCTCGGAGTCCACTGTTCGTCGCGATTTGGACGAATTGGAGAGTGAGCGTAAGCTCCACCGAGTCCATGGTGGCGCAGAACTCCCTCACTCACTTCAAGAGGAATTTACCAATCAACAAAAATCTATCAAAAACATTCAAGAAAAAATGTTAGTCGCTCAGAAAGCAGCTGATTTGATTGCTGACAATGAAGTTATTTTCATTGATGCAGGAACGACAAATGAGTTGCTACTCAATTATCTCTCCCAAGATAATTTAACGGTAGTTACCAATTCCATTCACCATGCTGCCAAATTGGTTGATAAAAACATTCAAACGATTATTATTGGTGGGCATGTCAAAAAAGCAACTGACGCTAGTATTGGAACGGTTGCGTATGAGCAAATTAAACAATTAAATTTTGACAAAGCATTTTTAGGCATTAACGGTGTCGATGAGCAATTCTTAACAACACCTGATGTTGAAGAAGCGGTCATCAAGAAAACGGTTATTGAAAATGCCAGAAAAACATTTATTGTTACAGATTCATCAAAGATTGGTCACATTTCTTTTGCCAAGGTCGATAAGGTTGAAAATGTCACTATCATTACTAATCAATCTAGCGGAGCACTGATGAAAAAAATAAAAGAAAAAACGAGGGTAATTGAAGTATGATTTACACAGTCACTCTTAATCCATCTATCGACTTTATTGTTCGCTTGGATAGTTTAGCACTTGGAAGTGTTAACCGTATGACTAGCGATGATAAATTCGCTGGTGGTAAAGGGATTAATGTTAGCCGTATCTTGAAACGTCTTGATATTGAAAATACAGCCACAGGATTTATCGGTGGATTTACAGGGCGTTTTGTGAAAGATGGCTTGGTAGATGAAGGCATAGCAACAAAATTTGTTGAAGTTTCTGAGGACACACGTATTAATGTCAAAGTTAAAGCGGGTGAAGAAACAGAAATCAACGGTGCAGGTCCACACATTTCAACAGAAAAACTTGAAGAATTGGAAGCTATTCTTGCTGGTCTTTCAAGTGAAGATACTGTTGTTTTTGCAGGTTCAGCTCCAAGTAGCCTTGGAAACCAAGTTTATAACACATTGATTCCGATTGCTAAAAAAGCCGGTGCAGAAGTTGTTTGTGATTTTGAAGGACAAACACTTTTAGATGCCTTAAACTATCAACCACTTTTGGTGAAACCAAATAATCATGAATTAGCTGATATTTTTGGTGTTGAATTAAACGGTCTTGCTGATATTGAAAAATACGCCCGTGAAATTCTCGCTAAAGGTGCTAAAAACGTTATTATTTCAATGGCTGGAGACGGTGCATTGTTGGTAACACCAGAAGCAGCATACTTTGCAAAACCAATTAAAGGCACTGTCAAAAATTCTGTGGGTGCGGGCGATTCTATGGTTGCAGGATTTACAGGCGAATATGTCAAATCTGGCGACCCAATCGAAGCTCTTAAATGGGGTGTTGCATGTGGGACAGCAACAACATTCTCAGATGACTTGGCAACTGCTGAATTCATAAAAGAAACTTATCAAAAAGTAGAGGTAGAAAAACTATGAAAATTCAAGACTTGCTCAGAAAAGATGTCATGATTCTTGATTTGAAAGCAACTTCAAAAGAAGCAGCGATCGATGAAATGATCACAAGCCTTGTTGAACACGGTGTGGTAACTGATTTTGATACTTTTAAACAAGGTATCATGAACCGTGAAGCGCAAACATCTACTGGTTTAGGTGATGGTATTGCCATGCCTCACAGTAAAAATGCAGCTGTTAAAGAAGCGACTGTTTTGTTTGCTAAATCTGCTGCAGGTGTTGATTATGAAGCATTGGACGGTCAACCAACTTACCTATTCTTCATGATTGCAGCACCAGATGGCGCAAACGATACTCACTTGGCTGCTCTTGCTGAATTATCAAAATATCTTTTGAAAGATGGCTTTGCTGATCAATTACGTCAAGTGACATCAGCTGACGAAGTGATTGCAACATTTAACGCAGCAGAAGAAGATAACAAAGTAAAAGAAGAAGCGAAAGCTGCTCCAGTTTCAGATGATAAACCACTTATCGTAGCTGTTACGGCTTGTACAACTGGTATTGCGCACACTTACATGGCAGAAGAAGCCCTCATCAAACAAGGTGATGAAATGGGTGTCACTGTTCGTGTTGAAACAAATGGTGCATCAGGTGTTGGTAACCGTTTGACAGCAGATGAAATCGCTCGTGCTAAAGGTGTTATTATTGCTGCTGATAAAGCTGTTGAAATGGCTCGTTTCGACGGCAAGCAACTGGTATCTCGTCCAGTTGCTGATGGTATCAAGAAAACTGAAGAATTGATTAACATCATCCTTGATGGTAAAGCTGATACTTACAAAGCTGCAGTAGGTTCTTCTACTGAAGAAAAAGAATCAAGCGAAAAACTTAGCCTTGGTGCTGCATTCTACAAACACTTGATGAGCGGTGTTTCTCAAATGTTGCCATTCGTTATTGGTGGTGGTATCATGATTGCACTTGCATTCTTGATTGATAACATTTTGGGAGTGCCAAAAGATCAACTTTCTAACTTGGGTACATATCACCAAGTAGCTGCTTACTTCAAGACTATTGGTAACGCTGCATTTGGATTCATGCTTCCAATTTTAGCTGGTTATGTTGCTTACTCAATCGCTGAAAAACCAGGTCTTGTAGCTGGTTTCGTAGCTGGTGCCATTGCTTCAAGTGGTGCTGCGTGGGGTAACCTTGAAGGCACTCCTTCAGGATTCCTTGGTGCTCTTGTTGGTGGTTTCCTTGCTGGTTGGCTTGTAAACCTTGTTAAGAAAGCATGTGCTGGTCTTCCACGTTCACTTGAAGGTATTAAATCTATCTTGCTTTACCCATTACTTGGTGTATTCTTGACAGGTTTTGCAATGCTATTTGTTAATATCCCAATGGCAGCAATCAACACTGGTTTGAACAACTTCCTTGGAGGTCTTCAAGGTGCATCAGCTGTCCTTCTAGGTGCTATCCTTGGTGGAATGATGGCTATCGATATGGGTGGACCATTTAACAAAGCTGCTTACGTATTTGGTACAGGTACACTTGCTGCATCTGTAGCATCAGGTGGTTCAGTTGCTATGGCATCAGTTATGGCTGGTGGTATGGTTCCTCCACTTGCAGTATTTGTTGCAACTCTTCTTTTCAAAAACAAATTTACTGAAGAAGAACGTAACTCAGGTTTGACTAACATTATCATGGGTCTTTCATTCATTACTGAAGGTGCTATTCCATTTGGTGCTGCTGACCCTGCTCGTGCTATCCCAAGCTTCATGGTTGGTTCAGCTGTGGCCGGTGGTCTTGTTGGTGCATTTGGTATCAAACTTATGGCTCCACACGGTGGTATCTTCGTTATCGCATTGACAAGTGCTCCAATCCTTTACCTTGTCTTTGTTATCATCGGAGCAATCATTGCTGGTATCCTATTTGGTGCCCTTAGAAAAGCTAAATAATAAATTCTATTAATCTAACATGAACTCCTTCGGGAGTTCTTTTTGTTATAGTTAAAAACTATAATAAACTCTAAATGTATAGTTAAAAACTATATCAGGCCATAAAAAGATAGAATGGTGAAGGGTATTGAAAAAAGGCTTGTTATCCTTTACAATCTTAATTATAAAAAATTTAGTAGGTATAGTTTAAAACTAATGCTGGTATAGGAGGTAACTATGGTAAAGGTTTCGAATTTGGGTTATCCGCGTTTAGGTGAAAATCGCGAGTGGAAAAAATTAATTGAGTCTTATTGGGCAGGGGATATTTCACAAGAAGAGTTACAAGCTCAAGCTAAAGATTTACGTCTTGAATTTTTGAAAAAACAAGCTGATGCAGGGCTTGATTTTATTCCTGTAGGTGATTTTTCACTTTATGATCATATCTTGGACTTGTCAGTACAATTTGGTGTGATTCCAAAACGTTTTGCTAAAGAAGAAATTAATCTTGATTTGTATTTTGCAATTGCGCGTGGTAATAAAGACAACGTTGCTTCATCAATGAAAAAATGGTTCAACACAAACTATCACTATATTGTTCCTGAATGGTCTGGTATTAAACCACAATTGACAAATACACGTTTACTTGACTTGTATTTGGAAGCAAAAGAAGTGGTTGGTGCTAAAGCTAAACCAGTTATTACAGGACCAATCACTTATGTAGCTCTTTCATCTGAAGTTGATGATTTCACAGCTACGGTGAAAAAATTATTGCCACTTTATAAACAAGTTTT
The DNA here is from genome assembly GCA_903064625.1 of Mallotus villosus. Lineage (NCBI taxonomy): Eukaryota > Metazoa > Chordata > Actinopteri > Osmeriformes > Salangidae > Mallotus > Mallotus villosus. The sequence continues at coordinate 1,833,078 of CAEFZP010005686.1, forward strand.
TGCAAAATTGGTTGAAGCAGGGGCAACTTATATTCAAGTTGATGAGCCAATCTTTGTGACAGATGAAGGGGTTGACCTTTTAGAAGCAGCAAAATATGTTTATGCCTATTTTGCCAAAGAAGTGCCAGAAGCTAAATTGATTTTCCAAACTTATTTTGAAGCCTTGATTGATGCCAAAGATTTATCAGAGTTACCAGTAGCAGCTTTTGGTCTTGATTTTGTTCATGGTCTTGATGAAAACCTTGAAGCTATTGAAGCAGGTTATTTTACTGATAAAGACGTTTTTGCAGGTGTGGTTGACGGACGTAATATCTGGGCAACAGATTTTGTCAAAACATCAGCATTACTCGAAAAAATTCAAGCCAATGTAAAAACACTTGTTGTACAACCTTCTTGTTCACTTCTTCATGTGCCAGTAACGACTAAAAACGAAACAGAACTCGAACCAGTTCTTAAAAATGGTTTGGCATTTGCGGATGAAAAATTGCAAGAAATCAAATTGTTGAGCCAACGTTTAGACGGTGAAGAATCTGATGCTTACAAACAACACGTTGCTGATTTTGATGCTTTGCAAGCAGCTGATTTTCGTAATGTAACATTGGAAAATTTGGATGATGTTGCTACTGAACGTGTTGACTATAAAGTTCGTCGTCAAGTGCAACAAGAAAAACTTGGTCTGCCAATTCTTCCAACGACAACAATTGGTTCATTCCCACAATCGCCAGAAGTTCGCCGTACACGTTTGGCTTGGAAACGTGGCAATATTTCTGATGCGGAATATGAAGATTTCATTAAATCAGAAATCGCACGTTGGATTAAAATTCAAGAGGATTTGGACATTGATGTGCTTGTTCATGGTGAATTTGAACGTGTGGACATGGTTGAATTCTTCGGTCAAAAACTAGCTGGTTTCACAACAACAAAACTTGGTTGGGTTCAATCATATGGTTCTCGTGCTGTTAAACCACCAATCATTTATGGAGATGTTAAACACATTCAACCATTGACTGTGAAAGAAACCGTTTATGCTCAAAGCCTGACTGACCGTCCAGTAAAAGGAATGTTGACTGGTCCAATCACTATCACAAACTGGTCATTTGAACGTTCTGACATTTCACGTGCTGATTTGTTTAACCAAATTGGTCTTGCTATTAAAGATGAAATTAAATTGCTTGAAGATGCAGGTATTGCCATTATTCAAGTGGATGAAGCAGCGCTTCGTGAAGGTTTGCCGCTTCGTAAGAGCAAACAACAAGCTTATCTTGATGATGCTGTTCATGCTTTCCACGTAGCAACATCATCAGTGAAAGAAGAAACACAAATTCATACGCACATGTGTTACTCTAAGTTCAATGAAATCATTGATTCTATTCGTGCTTTGGATGCAGACGTTATTTCTATCGAGACAAGTCGTAGCCATGGTGACGTTATTGAATCATTTGAAACAGCTGTTTACCCGCTTGGAATTGGTCTTGGTGTCTATGATATCCACTCTCCACGTGTACCAACTAAGGAAGAAGTTATTGCTAACATTGAACGTCCATTGCGTCAATTATCACTTGAACAGTTCTGGGTAAACCCTGACTGTGGTCTTAAAACACGTCGCGAACCAGAAACAGTAGCGGCACTTGAAGTTTTGGTGGCTGCAACCAAGGAAGTCCGAGCTAAATACGGAAAATAAGAAAGGTTATGCTATGTCACGATTATTAGAACGTTTAAAAACAGATATTCTGATAGCCGACGGTGCTATGGGAACTCTTCTTTACGCCAATGGTCTTGACAATTGCTACGAAGCTTATAATCTTACACATCCAGATAAAATTTCAGCCATTCATCATGCTTATCTTGAGGCAGGGGCAGACATTATCCAAACCAATACCTATGCTGCTAAACGCCATCGTCTGAAAGGCTATGCTTATGATGACCAAGTTAAGGAAATCAATCAGGCTGGTGTTAAAATTGCTAGGGAAGCTGTAGGTGATGATGCTTTTGTTCTTGGAACTGTTGGGGCTCTTCGTGGGCTTAAACAATGTGATTTAACTCTTGATGAAATTATTGAGGAGACTTTGGAACAAGTCGGGTATTTGATTGAAACGAATCAAATTGATGGTTTGCTTTTTGAAACTTACTATGATGAAGAAGAAATTATCGAAGTTTTAAAAGCTGTTAGACCAATAACTGATTTGCCAATTATCACTAATATTGCTCTCCATGAAGCTGGAATTACAGAAAATGGTCGTCCTTTAGTTGAAATTCTAGGAAAATTAGTCATGTTAGGTTCTGATGTGGTTGGCTTGAATTGCCACCTCGGTCCCTATCACATGATTAAGTCACTGAAACAAGTTCCGCTTTTTGCTCAGTCTTATTTGTCTGTTTATCCAAATGCTAGTTTGTTGTCTTTTGTTGATGACAATGGCAGCGGTCAGTATGGCTTTAGTCAAAATGCTGATTATTTCGGAAAAAGTGCAGAACTTCTTGTGGCAGAAGGTGCGCGTTTGATAGGTGGTTGTTGTGGAACAACGCCTGACCATATCAGAGCGGTAAAACGTGCTGTTAAAGGATTAAAACCTGTTGAACGAAAATTTGTGACACCAATGGTTGAAGAAGCAGAGCTTATCAAAGCAGCTAAACAATCAGAGACATTGGTTGATAGGGTCAAAAGAGAAGTTACGATTATTGCGGAGTTAGACCCACCAAAGACGCTTGACATTGCGAAATTTACGGAAGGGGTAAAAGCCTTAGACAAAGCAGGAATTTCAGCCATTACCTTAGCAGATAATTCGCTAGCTAAGACGCGAATTTGTAATGTTAGTATCGCGGCTCTATTGAAAAATGAAATTTCAACACCGTTTCTTTTGCATTTATCCTGCCGTGACCATAATATGATTGGTTTGCAATCGCGACTTTTGGGAATGGACATTTTAGGATTTAATCATGTCCTTGCCATTACGGGAGACCCGTCAAAAATTGGTGATTTTCCTGGTGCCACAAGTGTTTATGATGCCACAAGCTTTAAATTGTTAGCACTCATAAAACAGCTCAATAAAGGTCAAGGATACAGTGGAGCTAGTATCAAGAAAGAGACCAATTTTACAGCAGCTGCGGCTTTTAACCCAAACGTCAAAAATCTATCACGCTGTGGTCGTTTAATCGAAAGAAAGGTAGCGGCAGGAGCAGATTATTTCATCACACAACCTGTTTTTAACACAGAGATTATTGATGAATTAGCCGATTTAACACGAGATTATGAAGCGCCATTTTTTGTAGGTATCATGCCGATTACAAGCTATAATAATGCTATTTTCCTTCATAATGAAGTTCCTGGTATCCAACTATCAGATGAGTTTTTAGCAAAATTAGAAGCTGTTAAAGATGATAAAGAAACCTGCCAAAAATTGGCTTTGGAAGAAAGTAAACAATTAATTGACCGCGCTTTGGAGCATTTTAAGGGGATTTATCTCATCACACCATTTATGCGCTATGACTTGACAGTTGAGTTGATTGATTACATTCACCAAAAAGTTGAGTTAAAAAATCAAAGAATATCTTAAAAATTGAGAATGGGAAAGCTGGGACGAAAGTGCCCAGCTTTTTTAGCTGCGAGATATGGTGATTGGGCTTTTAAAATCTGAAGATGAGAGCAAAAGTGGAGAAAAATATTTTTTGAGTTGTTTTGGCTAGAAGCGTTATAGCAGTAAATTTTCATCGTTTTTTGTTATAATAGACACAAATAAATTAGGATTTAAGGGGAAGAAAGATGACCTTGATAAAGCACAAAAAGGTGGAATTGACCGAATTGTTCTATGATTTGGTTTTCGTTTATGCCATTAGTCAAATCACAACATTGATTCACCATGTTCATTATGGTATTGTAATACCATATGCTTTTTTCACGTTTGTTATTGCTTTGATTATTTTTGTCAATTCTTGGATGGTGCAGACGGTATTCACGAATCGTTTTGGACAAAATAGTTTAACCAATATTTTATTTATGTTTGCCCAAATGCTGTGCCTTTTGATTTCATCAACGGCTGTGACAGAAGAATGGTCAACGAGTTTTGTGCCATTTATTTTACCAATAGCGTTTATTTCTCTGCTTCTTTTGCTGCAATATGTGATTGAGTATTTCAATACTAAGGCAGAAGCAGACCGTGATTTGATTCGTCAATATTTTTATATTTTGGGAATACGTTCGCTGACTTTGTTTGTTTCAATCTTTTTGCCTTATCAATTTGGGCTGATTCTGGCGGTTTCTGGTGTGTTATTAACGTGGATTTTACCTGGTATTTTAACCAATCCTAAACAAGGTCATGTCTCAGAGAAAACACGTGCCATTAATTTTCCACATTTGGTGGAGCGTTTATCGCTTCTGGTTATCATCACTTTCGGTGAAATGATTATCGGCATAGCGCCGTATTTTTCAGTAGATAATTTGTCTGTGGCTTCTTTCTTGATTTTCATCATCGTAACTAATCTTTTTATGATTTACATTGTTGAAATTGACCACATGATAGATGTCAACCAAGACCGTGTGACAGGAAATGGCGCAATCTATTACCATTACCCTATTTTTCTAGGGCTTAGTTTGATTACAGTTTCCCTAAGTTTTCTAGGAAATCAGGCGGCAAATAATCTGTTTTCGATTTGCCTTCTTTATCTTGGGATTTTACTACTACTGTTTGGTGTTTTTGCACATCAGCATTATAATAAATCAAGTCATCGATTTACCAATAAGCTTTATTGGCTTGAATTTGGTATGCCAATACTAGGACTGCTTTTGAGTTTCTTGACGCTTCAATCCGCATTTGCTTTAATTGTAATTGCTTGTCTTGTGACGCTTATCATGATGATTGTTATGATTTCCTTTAACCTAAAACGAATTTAATGTGAGAGTTTATCAACTTTTGGGGTTGATAAACTTTTTTATTTTTTTTAAATAATGTTTTTACTTGACTTAGAGTTAACTCCAAGGTGTACAATGAAAACGTTTAGAAAAATAGAAATTTATTGGAGGTTTCGTATGGAATACACAAAATTGGGAAATACAGGTCTTGAAGTGTCAAAATTATGTCTTGGTTGCATGAGTTTTGGTGATGCTAGTCTTGGTTTTCATTCTGGTTGGCTTTTAGATGAAGAAAAATCACGTATCATCATTAAGAAAGCCTTAGATTTGGGCATTAACTTTTTCGATACAGCAAATGTTTACGGAAAAGGAACAAGCGAAGAATACCTTGGTCGTGCTCTTCGTGACTTTGCGGATCGTGATGAAGTGATTATTGCCACTAAGGTTTTCTTTGGTGATGGTTTACACGAGGGACGAAATACAACTGGTTTGTCACGAAAAGCAATTTTTAGTCAAGTCGAAGCTAGTCTTAAACGTTTAGGAACAGATTATATTGATGTCCTTTACATTCACCGTTGGGATTATAACACACCGATTGAAGAAACTATGTCTGCACTTAATGATTTAGTGCGCTCTGGTAAGGTGCATTATCTTGGTGCGTCAGCAATGTATGCTTGGCAGTTCCAAAAAGCGCAGTATGTGGCCGAGAAAAATGGTTGGACAAAATTTTCAGTCATGCAAAATCATTACAATATGCTTTATCGTGAGGACGAACGTGAAATGATTCCGTTTTGTAAAGATTCAGGTGTTGGTTTAGCGCCTTATAGTCCTTTGGCAGCAGGTCGCGTGGTGCGCGATTGGGGTGCGGATACTGCACGTAGTAAGACAGATGAAACAGCCAAAATGAAGTACGATAGCACCGAGGAACAAGATAAAGCTATCGTAGCGCGTGTGGCAGAAGTCGCAGAAAAATACGGTGTTACTCGTGCCCAAGTAGCTCTGGCTTGGCTATGGCAAAAAGGGATTGATTCACCGATTGTTGGAGTGACAAAAGAAAAATACCTAGATGATTTCATGGGGGCTTTTGACGTGACTTTGACAGATGACGATATGGCTTATTTGGACGAAAACTATTTGCCACATAAAATTGTTGGGGCTTTGTAGAATGGAAAAAAGTTTCTAGTTTTTTTGGCTAGAAATTTTTTGATATTTTGAAACTTTTATCTTGACATGGTGTCATAAAAGAGTATAATAAAACCATAATTTGACACGATGTCATAATAAAAGGAGGCTGATATGGGAAGAATATCAAAAGAAGAATGTTTGAAACGTCGTGAGGAAATTATTGATGTTGCGCAGGCTCTTTACCAAGAAATGCCTTTTAAGGATATTAATGTAAAAGAGATTGGAAATCGTTTATCATTCACACGCACAGCTATTTATACTTACTTTGACAATAAAGAGGAAATCTTTTTAGCTCTGTTAGAGCGTGAGTATTTAAAATGGGAGCAGGATTTGCGAAGTATTTTAGAAAAAGAAACGCTTGATACAGAGCAATTTGCTAAGGAAATAGCTGTAAGTCTTGAAAAACGCTTGATACTATTGAAGATTTTAGCAGTAGACATGGCATCACTTGATGCTGAAAGTCGTATCGAACCACTAATTTCTTTTAAAAAGGTTTATGGTCGTTCACTTGATTTGATTAGACAATTACTTGAAAAGCATTTTCCAGAACGAAGTGAAGTTGATAATCAACACTTTATCTTTGCTTTCTTTCCATTTCTCTACGGGGTCTATCCTTATACAGAGGTGACCAATAAGCAAAAATTGGCGATGGCTGAAGCAGAAGTACCTTACGTTTACATGGGCGTTTCAGAAATAATTGAAAATTGTATTTTGACTTTGATGAAATAGGAGAAAAAATGTATTTAATCGATATTACTATTAAAGCTGACCAAGTACCTGCTGATAAGGCTGATGAGCTTTTAGCTGGTCACCGCGCTTGGTTTAGCGCTCAAGCACAGGCAGGAAATTTCTTATTAGTAGGACCATATCGCGATAAAACAATGGCAGGGCTTGTGATTGCACAGGCAAATAGCAGAGCTGAATTGGATGACTTGATTGCTAAAGATGCTTACTATCCAGATATGGCAACTTATGATGTTCACGAATTTCAAGCTAATATTATCGCAGAAAATATTACAGACTATAAAGGAAAATAAGAGGTGACAGATATGACTCAAAAAACAGAAGCAAAAATTGCACTAGGAACATGGTCTTGGGGAGTCGGTGGTTTTGCTGGTGGTGATGCCGTTTTTGGTAATCAATTGGACACTGCAGATTTGAAAGATGTTTTCAACACAGCTATGGAAAATGGACTTAACGTATTTGACACGGCTTATGCTTATGCTAATGGTGAATCAGAACGTATTCTTGGTGAACTTGCTAATGCTTATGGTCGTGACCAAGTGGTTATTTCGGATAAATTCACGCCTGGCATGCAAAATGATGCGGCTGAAAATCCAGTCCTTGAAATGTTTGAGGGTAGTCTTAAACGTTTAGGTACAGATTTTATTGATATTTACTGGATTCACAATTCAGCAGATGTAGAACGTTGGACACCACTTTTGGTTGATGCCGTTAAAACTGGAAAAATCGGACGTATTGGTGTCTCAAATCATAGCTTAAACCAAGTCAAACGTGTTCAAGAGATTCTAGCACCACATGGAATCAAAGTTTCAGCTGTGCAAAATCACTTTAGTCTTTTGTATCGTAACTCTATTGAAGATGGACTTCTTGATTATTGTAAGGAAAATGATATTCAATTTTTCTCATACATGGTTTTAGAACAAGGAGCTTTATCTGGAAAATACGATGAAAACCACTTGCTTCCAGCAAATTCAAGCCGTGGTAAAACTTACAATCCAATGTTTCCAGCTTTGAAGGATTTGTTGGCGGCTTTAGCTCAATTGGCAGAAAAATATGATGCATCTCCAGCACAAATTGCGACTGCTTGGGCGATTGGTCGTGGAACGACATCAATTTTAGGAGTGACAAAAGTAGAACAAGTCATTGATGCTGCAAAAGTAGCAAACATTGCTTTGACAGATGACGAAATTGCACAGCTTGAAGAAATTGCTATCGCATCAGGTGTCGATACACGTGGTGGCTGGGAAGGTCAAGCTTAATTTTACTGAGGGAGGATTTGATTCATGAAAACAACTGTATTTGCATTTCATCCAGATTTGGCAAATGGCTCACGCATTAATGCTAGTCTAGCAAAGGCTGCTAGCGAAGCTGGTTTTGAGGTGCGTGATGTTTATAGCTTGTATCCAGATTTTAAGATTGATGTCGCTGCTGAGCAGGCAGCACTTGAAGCAGCTGATCGAATTGTTTTGCAATTTCCGATTTATTGGTACCAAACACCCGCTCTTCTAAAACAATGGTTTGATGCTGTTTTAGAATATGGTTGGGCTTATGGTTCAACTGGAAATGCTCTTCGTGGTAAAAAAGTGATTTTAGCAGCAAGTTTTGGTGCAGCTCTTGATGATTATCAACTTGATGGTCGATTCCATACGACCGTTGAAGAAGTTTTAAAACCCATTGCGACCATTCAATACCACACAGGCTTGCTATTTTTAGAGCCATTTATTACAACAGGCGCTCTAAACCTTAGTGATGAAGGTCTTAATGAACAAGTTAAAGAATACCTTAACGTTTTATCTGCAAAATAATTTCTTTCATTTCAAAGCGAAAGGAGAAAGCGATGCAATACGTAACACTCAACACTGGGGCACAGATGCCTCAGTTGGGATTTGGTGTTTATCAAATTCCTGAAAAAGAGACAGAGAGAATTGTTAGTCAAGCGATAAAAACTGGCTATCGTCACATTGATACGGCACAATATTATCGTAATGAAGTTGGTGTTGGTCAGGCGATTAAGGCATCTGGTCTGCCAAGAGAGAACTTTTTCATCACAACCAAATTAGCAACATCAGGTTATCGTGCGACAAAGGCACAGATTGCGCAGGCTTTAAAGAATTTGCAAACGGATTATATTGATTTGATGTTGATTCATTGGGTAGTATCTGATTACGAAGGGACTTACCAAGCTTTGCAAGAAGCTTATCAAGCAGGTCAATTAAAGGCAATCGGTTTGTCGAATTTTAACCAAGAACAAATCAAAGAAATTTTAGCTAAATTTTCTGTGAAACCAGCGGTGCTCCAAAATGAAATGCACGTTTTTCAGCAACAAGTTGCTATGCGACAATTTTGCCACGAAAATGATATTCAATTTGAATCTTGGGCGCCCTTTGGCGAAGGCAAGGAAAATATTTTTAATCATCCTTTGTTAACAACGATTGGAAGCCGATATCACAAGACAGCTGCGCAGGTTATTTTACGCTTTTTACTTCAAGAAGGTGTGGTGGCTATTCCAAAATCAGCCAATAGTGAGCGGATGAAAGAAAATTTTGATATTTTTGATTTTGAATTGTCTGCTAAAGATATGGAAGTAATTCGTCAGCTTGACCGTGGACATGGTTTATTTGGTTGGAACGAATGAGACAGAAAAGGAGTATCAAAATGAAGATTTTTGTGGCAGGTTCGACAGGTCGTGTAGCGACAGAACTTTTGAAAAAATTATCAGCAAAAAATTACCAAGTGATTGCGGGGGCTCGTCGTCCAGAAGCAGTCGTTGAATTACACAACGTTACGCCGCAGAAAATGGATTTGCATGCTTCAGTTGATGACATTACAGGGCTTTTAAAGGGTGTTGATGCTGTTGTGTTTACGGCGGGTTCCCGTGGCAAAGATTTGCTACAAACTGATGCTTATGGCGCTGTCAAATTAATGCAAGCAGCTAAAAAAGCTGGTATTACTCATTTTGTGATGTTGAGTGCACTTTATTCACTAACGCCTGATAAATGGCCAGATAATCTGACTGATTATTATATCGCTAAATTCTTTGCGGATAATTATCTGGTGAATCAATCTGGTTTGGACTACACGATTGTTCAGCCAGGAAATTTATTGGAAGAAGCAGGGCAAGGTCGCATTACTTTGGGTGATAAAGGTTTTACCGCTATTTCAATCGAAGATGTGGCGAGTGTTTTAGCGGAAATTGTTGACAAACCGTCAATTTTTAAACGTGTGATTGCGATTAATCCAGGTAGCACAGCCATTTCACAATTATTTAATTAAATGCAAAAAATACTTGACTTAGAGTTGACTCTAAGGTGTATGATAAAAGACACTTGGAAAGTTTAATGACTTTCAGAAGGGAGGATTCTGATGTCGAAATCATTGATTATTTACTTTTCCATTACAGGCAATACGAAACGTGTTGCACAGCAAATGGCACGTAAAATGGGCGCTGATTTGTATCAAATTGACGTTGAAAATCCCTATACAAGTAAGGATTTAGACTGGATAATTCCAAATTGTCGTGCCAATGTTGAACAGAAAGACCAAGCAAGTCGCCCAGCTTATCAGGGGAAATTGCCTGATATTAGCCAATATGACACGGTTATTTTTGGTCATCCGATTTGGTGGGGAATTCCGCCACGTATCATCTATACGGTCATCGAAGCTTTGGACTTGACTGATAAAAAAGTGGCTAGTTTTGCAACCTCTGGCGGTTCAACTTATAGTGATGCCCAGATTGAAATGGATAATTTGCTGAAAAATCCTGTCAAGGGGCGTATTTTATCAAGCGAAACGTCAATTAATAGCTGGTTGACAGATAATGGTCTGATTAGTTAGTTTATTGTTATTGAAAAAAATTAAAAAAAGTATTTGACTTGGAGTGCACTCTAGGGTGTATGATAACATTACTTGTAAAAATTAGTGAGTTTTTAGCTGATTTTTGAAGATATTAATCAATTTGAGAATAGAATGTTATGAAACTTTTCAATTGATTCTTATGATGAAAGAAGGAGAATTTATGGTACTTGAAACAATTTCATCACCACAAGATTTAAAACAATTATCACGTGAAGATTTGCACCGTGTTGTTGATGAAGCACGACAAGCGCTTCTTGAAAAAACAAGCCAACATGGTGGACACAACGGACCAAACTTTGGTATGGTTGAAATGACAGTTGCTATGCACTATGTCTTTAATTCACCAGTAGATAAATTCATTTTTGACGTGTCACACCAATCATATGTTCATAAAATGTTGACTGGGCGTGCGCAAGCTTTTCTTGACCCAGCGCATTATGATGACGTATCAGGTTACACAAATCCTAAAGAAAGCGAACACGACCTCTTCACAGTAGGTCACACGTCAACATCATTGTCACTTGCTTCTGGTGTGGCTAAAGCGCGTGATTTGAAAGATGAAGCTTATAATGTTGTGGCGGTTATTGGTGATGGTTCTCTTTCAGGTGGTATGGCGTATGAAGGGCTAAACCAAATCGCAACAGAAGGGACAAATACGATTGTCATTATTAACGATAACGACCAATCAATCGCTGTTAACCCAACTGGCGGTATTTACACAGCACTTCGTGACTTACGTGAAAGCAACGGTCAAACTGATAATAATCTTTTCAAAGCTCTTGGTTTTGATTATCATTACCTTGACGCAGGAAATGATCTCGACCAATTAATTGCTTTATTTGAAGAAGTCAAAGACGCTAGTCACCCAGTTTTACTACACATTCATACGCAAAAAGGGTATGGTGTGTCATTCATGGAAGAAAATCGTGAAGCTTTCCATGCGGGGGGACCATACAATCCTGAGACAGGAGAATATCTTGGTGGTGCAGGCGCTGCTGAAACATACAATAGCATTACAACAGATTTTGTCTTAGATAAAATCAAAAATGACTCAACAGTAGTTGCCGTAAATGCTGGAACACCAATGTTTATGTTGAGCCAAGACCAACGCAAACAAGCAGGTAAACAATTTGTTGATGTGGGTATTGCTGAAGAAGAAGCGGCTACAATGTCAGCTGGGCTTGCTAAAAACGGTGCAAAACCAGTCTGGTATGTTGCTTCTACATTTATGCAACGTACTTATGACCAATGGTCACATGATATTGCTTTGAACAATTTGCCAGTAACAGCTCTTGTTTACATGGCATCTGTTAGCGCTATGAACGACGAAAGTCATCTTGGTTTCTTTGATATTCCATTCCTTGCTCACATCCCAAATGTGGTTTACTTGGCACCAACAAGTAAAGAAGAGCATCTTGCCATGCTTGATTGGGCAATTGAGCAAAAAGAACACCCAGTAGCTATCCGCATCCCAGTTGGTCCACTTCGTGAAACTGGTGTTGCTGATACAACAGATTATTCAATTCTTAATAAGAACCAAGTGACTCAAAAAGGTAGCAAAGTAGCGCTCTTTGGCCTTGGTAATTTCTACGGATTGGCAGAGGAAGTTGCTAAAGAATTGGCTGACAAACATGGCATTACAGCGACAATCGTTAATCCAAAATTCATCACAGGATTGGACGAAGAATTGCTTGATAGTTTAGAAGCTGAGCACCAAGTTGTGGTTACTTTGGAAGACGGTATTTTAGAAGGTGGCTATGGTCAAATGATTGCAAGTTACCTTGGTGATACGGAACTTAAAGTCCAAAATTACGGTGTTGAAAAAGCCTTCCATGACCGCTACAATGCGCAAGAATTGTTAGCAGAAAATGGCATTACTGTCGAAAATATCGTTAATAACATTTTAAAAAATTTGGCATAATAAAAACTTTTCAGTGTAAGTAACAGTCAACATGATAAAAGGCTAAAAGCTTTGTTTATCTTTAAATCAGTGCTCTTTTGGGTGCTGATTTTTATTTTTTGAAAACGGCTATTAGTCTCCTTTTTACTAAAAATTTGTTATACTGGAAAGTGAATTTGCGAAAGGATTAACAGATTTGGCAAGAACAAGAAAACGAAAGATTAGAAAGAAAGGGCGAAGTCATCGTCGGCAGAAAAAAGTTCCTAAATGGACTTTATATGGCATGAGTTTGTTAGCGGTTTTAGCTTGTGTCGCTTTAGTGATTTTCACTTATCAAGCACAAGATGCAGATAATACGGCAACTGCTGACACCACAAGTTCTACTACAATATCTGATCAAATAACGATAAATTTTATTGAAAGTATTGGCGAAGCCGCACGACAAATTGCTGCACAAAATGATCTCTATGCTTCGGTGATGATTGCACAAGCGATTCTAGAATCAAACAGCGGTCAATCTGCTCTTAGTCAAGTGCCCAATTATAACTTTTTTGGCATAAAAGGGGATTACAATGGGCAATCAGTCACGATGAAAACGTGGGAAGATGACGGAAGTGGTAATGCTTATACCATTGATGCCCAATTTCGCTCGTATGGTAGCCAAGCAGAGTCATTGGAAGATTATGCCCAATTTCTCCAAAAAAGTATTTATGATGGTGTTCATAAATCAAATACAACCTCTTATCAAGATGCAACCGCAGCTCTTACAGGTACCTATGCTACAGACACTTCATATGGAACAAAACTTAATCGACTGATTGAACAATACGGACTTACTGTTTATGATAGTTGGTGAGTGAATAAGGGATATATTGAAGCTAATGTGTAATTAAAATAAAAAGGGAGTACTTATGAAACAATTAAAAGAGCGTTTTGATGCCTTGAGTGATGCTATTGTTGCTATAGTTATGACTATTTTGGTGTTGGAAATCGCTGTTCCTGCTACGACAAAGGAGTTGCCATATCTTCTAGAAGAAATAGCTCTTTTTTTGGTGAGCTTTGTTATTATTATTAATTTTTGGTATCGTCGTTTTCAAGCTATGCGTGCAACAGAGACGACAACTTTTAGAACATTTGTTATGGATGTTATTGCGCATGCGATTTTATCGCTTTACCCTTTAGCAACAAAGATGCTCGTAGAATTTAATATCAAATGGATTGCTATTATTTTCTTTGGTGGTATTAATTTAGCAACTGCATTTTTGATTAATCGTATGACCTATGAGTTGGCTATGCAGACTATAAAGAATTTAGTGGATAAAGATGATGAACGTATACATATGCTTAATGATTGGCTTAAACGTCGGACATTAGTTAGTCTAATTTCAGACATTGTGATGATATTGATTGCACTTTGCTTTAACACCGTTGGCGTTTATATTTATATTTTAACGCCTTTTCTAGAATTTATTGGAAATTTTAAACGTGGGCGTGTAATGGAAGTAGCCTTTCATGAAGGACAAACTTTTAAAGAAATTGTTGAACATCGTGCTGCGGTAGAAAACTTACAGGAAAGACACGAAAACATTAAACAACGTCAGCAAATTCATCGTCAAGAAGTGGCTGAACGCCATGCTGAACATCAGAAAAGACATTCTAAAAATCATAAATCTAAAAAACATTAAATTGAATGTAAAAGAGAAAAAACATTAAAAAGAATGTTCAGTATTATTTCAACTTCAAAGAAAAATGTGCAAAATATAGGCTATTTATGCTATAATGAATGGTGATATACAAAAGAGGAGACCAGTATGGAATTAGTACGCGAAAAAGAATTTGTAAACCAGTACCATTATGATGCAAGAAATCTCGAATGGGAAAAGAAAAATGGTACACCAAAGACTAATTTTGAAGTAACTTTTCAATTAGTAAAAAAAGATACAGAAAACAACCAAACAACGATTGTATCAGTATTACAATTTATGGTCGTTAAAAAAGAATTCGTTATCAGTGGCGTCGTGTCACAAATGGTTCACATTAAAAATCGTATTGTTAACGAACCAAGTGAATTCACCAAAGAAGAAGTTGAAAATTTAGCTGCACCGCTATTAGACATTGTGCAACGCTTAACGTATGAAGTAACCGAAATTGCCCTAGATCGTCCAGGGATTAAATTGGAGTTTAGAAACTAATGAAATTAGCAGTTATTACAGATACAACCGCAGTTTTGTCAGATGACATCAAACAAAAAGAGAACCTTCACATTTTGGATATTCCAATCATGATTGGTGGGATTAGCTACGTTGAAGGTAAGAACTTGAGCTTGGATGATTTTTACAAGAAAATGGCAATGTCGCCTGTTCTTCCGAAAACAAGCCAACCAAGTTTGGCAAAATTAGACGAGATTTTGTCACAGTTGTCTTCAGAAGGTTACACACATGTCATCGGTTTATTCTTATCTTCAGGAATTTCAGGATTTTGGCAAAATATTCAATTTCTAGTTGACGATTATCCAGAATTGACTATTGCTTTCCCAGATAGCAAAATTACCTCAGCACCACTTGGTAGTATGGTGAGAAATACATTGAATTGGGCAGAAGCTGGTGTAGATTTCGACGACATTTTAGCTAAATTGCAACAACAAATTGAGGGAACAAGCGCCTTTATTATGGTTGATGATTTGAATCACTTGGTAAAAGGTGGGCGTTTGTCAAATGGAACAGCACTTATCGGAAATTTACTTAGCATCAAGCCAATTCTTTATTTTAATGATGAAGGTGTTATCGAAGTTTTCGAAAAAGTGAGAACTGAGAAAAAAGCTATCAAGCGTTTAGTTGACGTTTTGTCTGAAGTGACTGTTAATGGTGATTACGAAGTTTTCATCATTCATTCGCGAGCAGAAGAAAAAGCGCAACAGTTTTATCAGACTTTAGCTGACAGAGGTCAGGTTGAAAATCTTAAAATTGTTACATTTGATGGTGTTATTGCTACTCATTTAGGGGAAGGCGCAGTTGCATTTGGTTTCACACCAATTGTTTAAGTGTTAGAGAGGAAAAAACATGAGTATTAAAGTTATCATTGCAGGTTTTAAAGGACGAATGGGCTCAGCAGCAGTTAATATGGTTAAGGGAGATGACGAATTAACCTTAGCCGCATTACTTGACCCATTTGCGACAGAATCAGACGTGGATGGTGTCCCAGTATTTACAGACAAATCACAATTAGTTGGGTTTGATGCAGATGTTTGGGTTGATTTTACCATGCCAGCAGTTGCTTATGAAAATACCCGCTTTGCTTTGGAAAATGGCTTCGCTCCCGTTGTTGGAACGACAGGATTTTCAGAAGATGAAATCGCTGAATTAATCGCTCTTTCTGAAGAAAAGAAAACAGGCGGTTTGATTGCTCCAAACTTTGCAATTGGTGCTATTTTACTCATGGAATTTGCTGCTAAGGCTGCCAAATATTTTCCGGACCTTGAAATCATTGAACTACATCATGACAATAAGAAAGATGCTCCTTCAGGTACAGCTGTGAAAACAGCGGAATTGATTCGTGAAGTTCGTCAACCTAAAAAACAAGGGGCTACAGATGAAGTTGAAACGTTAAAAGGAGCGCGCGGGGCTGATTTTGATGGTATGCGTATCCATAGTGTTCGCTTACCTGGCTTGGTTGCGCACCAAGAAGTCATCTTCGGTGCCCAAGGTGAGGGATTAACACTTCGTCATGATTCTTATGATCGTATTTCGTTTATGAGTGGTGTTAATATTGGAATTAAAGCAGTTGTCAAACGAGATAAGCTCGTTTATGGTTTGGAAAAATTACTATGAAATTAAACAATCTGCCTTCTGAATTTCAGGAGGCTTTACCAATCTTGAAAAAATTCGCGAAGCTGGCTACGAAGCTTATTTTGTCGGCGGTAGCGTTCGTGATGTTTTACTAAATCGTCCGATTCACGACGTTGATATTGCAACAAGTTCTTATCCAGAAGAGACTAAGAGCATTTTTCACCGTACGGTTGATATTGGGATTGAGCATGGCACGGTTCTTGTTTTAGAAGAAGGTGGCGAGTATGAAATCACCACTTTCCGTACAGAAGATGTTTACGTGGATTATCGCAGACCTAGCAGCGTGTCATTTGTGCGTTCTCTAGAGGAAGATTTGAAACGTCGCGATTTTACAGTTAATGCTTTTGCACTTGATGAGACAGGTTTAATTATTGATAAATTTAACGGTCTAGCTGATTTGAAAGCGAAGCTATTACGTGCAGTTGGAAATCCTGCAGAGCGTTTTAACGAAGATGCGCTGCGTATTATGCGTGGTTTCCGTTTTGCGGCTAGTCTTGATTTTGATATTGAACCTGATACGTTTGCTGCTATGGCAGCACATGCGCCCTTACTTGAAAAAATTTCGGTAGAGCGCTCTTTTATTGAATTTGATAAATTATTGATGGCACCTTTCTGGCGTAAAGGGATTAAAGCCATGATTACTAGTCAAGCTCAAAAATATTTACCATATCTTGAGAATGCTCATGACAATTTACAGCAATTATTTGACGATTTGGCTTGTGATTATCAGTTTAAAACGTCTGAACAAGCTTGGTCAGCCTTGCTACTAGCTTTAGATGTCAAAGATGTTCGTGCTTTTTTACGAACTTGGAAAACATCAAGTCAATTCCAAAAAGATGTCGAAAAGATTGTGGCGATTTACCGTTTCCGACTGGAAAATGAGCTTGATAAGATGGAAATGTATAGCTATGGTAGAAACTTGATTGAACAAGCTGAAGATCTTCGTTTAGGTTTTGGTTTGCCAGTTGATTTTGAGCGTATTGAGCGTTTAGATAAAGAATTAACCATTCATGATAAACACGAAATTGTTGTCAATGGCGGAATTTTAATCAAAGAATTACAATACAAACCTGGTCCAGAATTAGGGCAAGTATTAAAAGAAATTGAGGAAAAAATTGTCCTTGGTGAACTTGCCAATGACAAAGAAGCTATTTTTGACTTTATTAGAAAGGAAAACAAATGAGTGATTTTATCGTAGAACACTTAACAAAATCAGTCGGTGATAAGACTGTTTTTTGTAATATTTCCTTTATTATTCATGATTTTGACCGCATTGGGATTATTGGTGTCAATGGAACGGGGAAAACAACGCTCCTTGATGTCATTTCTGGTCGTCTTGGCTTTGATGGCGATGTGTCGCCGTTTTCAGCTAAGAATGGTTATAAAATTGCTTATTTGACCCAAGAGCCTGAATTTGATGATGATAAAACTATTTTGGATACGGTTTTGTCATCTGATTTACGTGAGATGACTTTGATTAAGACCTATGAGACCTTGATGGCTGATTACAATGAAGCTAATCAAGCTAAACTTGAAAAAGTCATGGCAGAAATGGATTCGCTTGACGCTTGGGCGATTGAGAGTGAAGTCAAAACTGTTCTTACAAAGCTAGGTTTGGACGATTTGTCACAAAAAGTTGGTGCTTTGTCTGGTGGGCTTCGTCGTCGTGTTCAACTGGCACAAGTTTTATTAAATGACGCAGACTTGTTATTATTGGACGAACCAACTAACCACTTGGATATTGATACCATTGCTTGGTTGACGAATTTTCTAAAAAACTCTAAGAAAACGGTGCTTTTCATCACCCACGACCGTTATTTCTTGGATAATGTGGCAACACGTATTTTTGAATTGGCAAATAGTCAATTGACAGAATATCAAGGAAATTATCAAGATTATGTGCGTTTGCGTGCAGAACAAGATGAACGTGATGCAGCAACGCTTCACAAGAAAAAACAACTTTACAAGCAAGAGCTGGCTTGGATGCGTACGCAACCACAAGCGCGTGCGACAAAACAGAAAGCTCGTATCAATCGTTTCAATGAGTTGAAAGCTGATTTGTCAGGAGCGACACAATCAACAGAGCTTGAGATTAATTTTGAAACAAGCCGAATCGGTAAAAAAGTTATCAATTTTGAGAATGTTTCCTTTGCTTATCCTGATAAACAGATTTTGACTGACTTTAACCTTTTGGTGCAAAATAAAGACCGAATCGGAATTGTTGGTGATAACGGTGTCGGAAAATCAACGCTTCTTAATTTGATAAACGGTGATTTGCAGCCGACAGCTGGGAATCTTGAAATTGGTGAAACGGTTCGCATTGGCTATTTCTCACAATTGACAAAAGACATGGATGAAAACAAACGTGTCATCAATTATTTGCAAGAAGTAGCTGATGAGGTCAAAACAAGCGTTGGAACAACAAGTGTCACAGATTTGTTAGAACAATTCTTATTTCCACGTTCAACACATGGCACATTGATTTCAAAATTATCTGGTGGTGAGAAAAAACGCCTTTACCTGTTGAAAATTTTGATTGAAAAACCAAATGTGCTTCTTCTTGACGAACCAACCAATGACCTTGATATTGCAACATTGACAGTTCTTGAAAGTTTCTTGCAAACATTCTCAGGACCAGTTATCACGGTTAGCCATGACCGTTATTTCCTTGATAAAGTGGCTAATAAAATCTTGGCATTTGAAAATGGTCGTGTTCGCGAATTTTTCGGAAATTACACGGATTATCTTGATGAAAAAGCGTTTGAAGAAAATGTCGTAGTGGAACAAGCTAAAAAAGCGCCGTCACAAAAGACTGAGAAGGAAAAAACGAAGAAAAAACGCATGTCTTACTTTGAAAAACAAGAATGGGAAGTCATCGAAGATGAGATTTCCAAACTTGAAGAGGACATCGAAACTATTGAAGCACAAATGCAGGAAAATGCCAGTGATTATGGCAAATTAGCAGAGCTTCAACGTTCATTAGACGAAGCTAATGAAACCCTACTTGAAAAATATGAAAGATACGATTATTTGAGTGACTTAGCTGAATAAGTATGGTCACTCTTTCTTGCAGAAAGAAGGTATTTCGTTACTTAAAAATAGAGAACAGATTGGAAAGGAAAGTTACTATGAAACTAGTTTGGACTTATTTGAAAAAATATCCCAAATGGCTCATTTTGGATGTATTAGGAGCTTTTACATTTGTCGTGGTTAACCTTGGGTTGCCAACAGCACTAGCTCGTATGATTGACCAAGGGATAACAGTTGGAAATAAAGATAAGGTTTATTTCTGGGCAATTGTTATGTTTATCGTGATTATTGTTGGAGCGATTGGTCGTGTTACTTTAGCTTATGCGGCAGGAAAAATCACGACTAATATGATTAAAGACATGCGTAATGACATGTACGATAAATTGCAGGAATACTCACACCATGAATACGAACAAATCGGTGTGTCATCACTTGTCACTCGGATGACAAGCGATGCATTTATTCTTATGCAATTTGCTGAACAATCTCTACGTATGGGGGTTGTGACACCGCTCATGATCGTTTTTAGTGTTGTCATGATTTTTGTAACAAGTCCGTCTTTAGCCTGGATTGTTGCGGTGGCTATTCCCTTTTTGGTTCTTGTGGTTTATTACGTTGCGACACGCACACGTCCTTTGTCTGAAAAACAACAAGCCACCCTTGATAAAATTAACCAATACGTTCGTGAAAATTTGACTGGTTTGCGTGTCATTCGCGCCTTTGCTAGAGAAGATTTTCAAGAAGAACGCTTTGATAGTAAAAACGAAGAGTATAAAGGCATTTCAAGTCGTCTGTTCAAACTAACTGGTTTAACAGAGCCATCATTTGTCTTTATCATCATCTCAATGATTGTTGCCATTGTTTGGTTTGCCTTAAATCCGCTCTCAAGGGGTGATTTGCAGATTGGTAATCTGGTTGCTTTTATTGAATATAGCTTCCACGCGCTCTTTTCGTTCTTACTTTTTGCCAATCTCTTTACCATGTATCCTCGTGTTGTTGTCTCAAGCGAGCGTATTTCAGAAGTTATGGCAATGCCAATTTCAATCACACCTAATGAAAATGGTGTAACTGAGACTGAAACAAAAGGTTATTTGGAATTTGACAAGGTGACTTTTGCTTACCCTGGTGAGACGGAAAGTCCAGTCTTAAAAGATATTTCCTTTAAAGCCAAGCCTGGCGAAACCATTGCCTTTATTGGCTCAACAGGTTCTGGAAAATCTTCTCTTGTCAATCTGATTCCACGTTTTTACGATGTCACACTTGGTAAAATTTTGGTTGACAGTGTTGATGTTAGAGACTATCAATTGAAAGCTCTACGTCAGAAGATTGGCTTTATTCCTCAAAAAGCACTCTTGTTTACGGGAACCATTGCCGAGAATCTAAAATATGGTAAAACAGATGCAACAGTTGATGAATTGCAAGAAGCAGCAGATGTTGCACAAGCGAAAGAATTTATCGAAAGCCGTGATGAGCGTTACCAAACACATTTGGCAGAAGGCGGTAGCAATTTATCAGGAGGACAAAAACAACGGTTGTCCATTGCGCGTGCGGTTGTTAAGAAACCTGATATTTATATTTTTGATGATTCATTCTCAGCTCTTGATTATAAAACGGATGCGCAATTACGTGCGCGTTTGAAAGAAGTTACTCAAGAAGCGACTGTTCTTATTGTGGCACAACGTGTGGGAACGATCATGGATGCTGACCAAATTATCGTCCTCGATAAAGGTGAAATTGTGGGACGTGGCACACATGATGAATTGATGCAAACAAACACGATTTATCGTGAAATTGCTAACTCACAATTGAAAAATGCAGACGAGATGAAAGGAGAATAACAATGTCAAAACGCAACGTTTTTCTACGTTTATGGGATTATCTCCAACAATATAAAGGTGCGCTTTTTCTTGCCATTTTCTTGAAAGTTTTCAGTAGTGTCATGAGTGTATTGGAACCTTTTATTTTAGGGCTTGCCATTACAGAATTGACGGCAAACCTTCTTGACATGGCGTACGGTGTAGCAGGTGCTCATATCAATATTTCTTATATTGCAATGATTTTAGCCCTTTATTTCTTGCGAGGTTTGGGTTATGAGCTAGGAAGCTATTGGTCAAACTATTTCATGACTGACGCTGTGCAAAAAAGTATTCATGATTTGCGCCGAGATTTAAGTGAAAAAATCAATAAAATTCCAGTTTCTTATTTTGACAGTCAACAATTCGGAAATGTTTTGGGGCGTTTTACGTCAGATGTTGAAACAGTTTCAAACGCTTTACAACAAAGTTTCCTTCAAATTATCAATGCTTTCTTAACCATTTTCTTGGTTATTTGCATGGTGCTTTATCTCAATTGGCGTTTGGCTTTGGTGGTTATTTTAATCATTCCAATCACTTATATCAGTGCTCAGTTTATTTTGAAAAAATCTCAACCCTATTTCAAAAAACAAGCTGACGCTCTTGGTGATATGAATGGTTTTGTTCAGGAAAATCTAACTGGCTTTAACGTTATCAAACTTTATGGTCGTGAAGAAATTTCAAGTGAAGAATTTCGTGAAATCACTCAAAATTTACAAGAAGTTGGTTTCAAGGCAAGCTTTATTTCAGGAATTATGATGCCAGTTCTTAGTGCAATTTCTGATATGGCTTATCTGATTGTGGCAGTTTTGGGAGCTTTGCAAGTTCTTTCTGGTAACTTGACGGTTGGTAATATGCAAGCTTCCGTTCAATACGTTTGGCAAGTTAGTCAACCTGTTCAAACCATTACACAGTTGGCAAGTATTCTTCAAAGTGCCAAGTCATCACTTGACCGTATCTTTGAAGTTCTAGATGAGCCAGAAGAAGCTGCTGATGTAACAGAGCATTTGACACATGATTTAACAGGTCAAGTTAGCTTTGAAAATGTTTCCTTCCAATACGTGGCAGACAAACCATTGATTCAAAATTTCAATCTTGATGTCAAACCAGGTGAAATGGTGGCGATTGTTGGTCCAACAGGGGCTGGTAAGACAACGCTGATTAATCTTTTAATGCGATTCTACGACGTTACCTCTGGTTCGATTAAAATTGATGGGCATGATATTCGCAACTTGTCACGTCAAGAATATCGCAAACAATTTGGAATGGTCTTGCAAGATGCGTGGCTCTACGAGGCAAGTATCAAGGAAAATCTCCGTTTTGGAAACTTGGATGCGACAGATGAAGAGGTTGTTGAGGCTGCTAAAGCTGCCAATGTTGACCACTTTATTCGCACGCTACCTAGTGGTTACAATATGGAAATGAACCAAGAATCAAGCAACGTATCGCTTGGTCAAAAACAATTGTTAACCATTGCGCGTGCCTTGCTTGCTGACCCTAAAATCTTGATTTTGGATGAAGCAACGTCATCTGTTGACACACGTTTGGAATTATTGATTCAAAAGGCTATGGCTAAATTAATGGAAGGGCGTACAAGCTTTGTCATTGCTCACCGCCTATCAACCATTCAAGAGGCTGATAAGATTTTGGTGCTTAACAATGGTCAAATCATTGAACAAGGTAATCACGAAAGTTTATTAGCTGCGAAAGGTTTCTATTATGACCTTTACAATAGCCAGTTTGCCAAAAGCAAATAAGCATAATTATTAATAAAAAACAGGATTTTGTTTCAAGACAAGTCCTGTTTTCTTATTCTTGCATTTTAGTCATTGAATATCTGTTGCAAAGATGATATGATAGTAACGTTAATAATAACGATGTTTGGGAAAAGCCATCGCTAAAAAAAACCAGCCTAATGACTGAATTAGCGCCCTTGTGGATTCCCATGAGGGCTTTTCTTTTGCCCAAATATCTGAAAAGATATAGAGGAGATAAGATGAAACGTCAATCTGCACTTGTCGTCTTTAGTGGCGGACAAGATTCAACAACTTGCCTATTTTGGGCTTTGAAACACTACGACCACGTGGAAACTGTCACGTTTAATTATGGTCAACGTCACAGTTTGGAAATTGAAGTAGCCAAACACATCGCTGCTGAACAAGGGGTTAAAAACCATTTGCTAGACATGTCTTTATTGGGACAATTGACTGAAAATGCCTTGACTCGTGATTTTGCAATCGAAAATCCAGATGACGATTTGCCAAATACTTTTGTTGATGGTCGAAATCATTTGTTTTTATCGTTTGCGGCTGTGCTGGCCAAGCGTCTTGGTATCACAGACATTATTACTGGCGTTTGTGAAACGGATTTTTCGGGTTACCCAGACTGTCGTGATGCCTTTGTCAAATCACTCAATGTTACGCTGAATTTGGCAATGGATTATAATTTTGTTATTCAAACACCGCTGATGTGGCTTGATAAGTCAGAAACATGGGAATTAGCTGACCAACTTGGCAAATTTGATTATGTTCGAGAAAATACGCTAACGTGCTACAACGGCATTAAAGGAAGTGGTTGCGGTGAATGTCCTGCTTGCAAGCTTCGTCAGGCAGGTCTTGAAAAATACCTTGCAAAGAAAGGGCAAGCCTAATGTTTGAAATACCAAAAGAGCTAAAAGTCCCAACGGGTGAATCCTTGGTTTATTGCCCACGTCGTGTCATGGTTTCAAAAGAATTCACCTTTGATGCGGCACACCATTTGTTCAATTATGATGGTAAATGTAAGGCTTTGCATGGGCATACTTATCGTTTGCAAATTGCGGTTTCTGGACTGCTTGATGACCGTGGCATGGCAGTTGATTTTGGCGACCTCAAACAGATTTACAAAAAACATTTGGAACCAAGTTTAGACCACCATTACCTCAATGAAAGCCTGCCCTACATGAACACTACAGCAGAAAATATGGTTTACTGGATTTTTAAGCAAGTTGCGCAGTATTTGCCAAAAGAACGTGAGATTCGTGTAGAATATGTCCGCTTGTATGAAACGCCGACATCATTTGCGGAATTTAGAAGGGAGTGGGAGATTGATGACTAAACGTCAGTTAACCCTTCCGATTCTTGAAATTTTTGGTCCAACTTTTCAAGGTGAAGGCAGAGCGATTGGGCAAAAGACCATGTTTGTGAGAACGGGTGGCTGTGACTATCATTGCGATTGGTGCGATTCTGCATTTACTTGGGATGGTTCGGAAAAGCCTAAGCGAATGACTGCTGATGAAGTGATTGAGCAGCTTGACCAATTGGGAACCTACGATTATGTGACTTTATCAGGTGGCAATCCATGTTTATTGGCGAATAATATGGCAGAGCTTGTTGCCAAATTAAAAGCGCGCGGGGTGACCTTAGCTATTGAAACGCAAGGCTCACGCTGGCAAACGTGGCTAAAGGATATTGACCAAGTAACGCTTAGTCCCAAGCCACCGTCAAGTAAGATGACGGTTAATTTTGAAACGCTTGATTTTATTGTTTCGCAATTGAAAAAAGACCAAATCACCTTTAAAATTCCAGTTTTTGATGATGCCGATTTGGCATTTGCTAAAATGATTCAAAAACGTTATCAGCCTGATGTTTTGTATTTATCAGCTGGTAATCCAGAACCGCACGCCAACGGCAATATCGTGGAGCACCAGCTCGACCGCTTGCGACAACTATGGGAGACAGTAGCAGCTGACCCAGAATGGCAAAGTGTGCGCGTGTTGCCACAATTACACACGCTTTTATATGACAACCAACGCGGTGTTTAAAAGGAGAATGAGATGACTAGAACAGATGAAATGAAAGATTTGACCCTTTTGGGAAATCAAAAGACGACTTACACTTACGATTACGACCCAAGTATTCTGGAATCATTTGATAATCGTCATGTTGACAATGATTACTTTATCAAATTCAATTGTCCAGAGTTCACATCACTTTGTCCGATTACTGGGCAACCAGATTTTGCGACGATTTATATTTCTTATATTCCAGATAATCTTTGCGTGGAATCAAAATCATTGAAACTTTATCTTTTTAGCTACCGTAACCACGGTGATTTTCACGAAAATTGCATTAATACGATTGGTAAAGATTTGATTGACTTGCTTCAGCCACGCTATCTTGAAGTCTGGGGAAAATTCACACCACGTGGTGGCTTATCAATTGACCCATATTTTAATTACGGAAAACCAAATACCAAGTATGAAAAAATGGCAGATTATCGCCTAATGAACCACGACTTGTATCCAGAAAACATTGATAATCGTTAATTGAGAACTATAAAAAGGACTTCGTTTTTTTGAACGAAGTCCTTTTTTTAGTCTTAGTTAAATACGGAATGAAAAAGCGATTCCTGAAACGCCAACTGCCATTAAAAGTAATCCTGTTAGACGCCCAATAAAAATAGCTGAAAGTGCAGGATTGAATAAGAGGAAAAGCCCTAGAAGAATGGCAAGGACCGCAGAGCTTAGGAAACGATTAGCGTCGTAAAAACCTGCTCTACGCATTTGGAAGCCACCAATTAAACGAAGGATACCGCTAATAAGAATCCAATAAGCAGCAATCGTGATAACAGCACTTGATAAAGACATGGCTGAGCTTGATAGGAGAATAATTCCAAAAATAATCGATAAAATACTTTGTAATAAATACCAAAGTGATCGCTCAACACTATTGGTATACATCAAAAGACTGGTGATTCCAGACATGAAAATTAATAAAGCGATTATCCAACCAATCATTGCAGTCGTGGTAAAAGGATGTACAAAAAGAAAAAGGCCAATAAGTAATGCCAGAATACCTGACCATAGTGATAAACGTTTCATAATATACCCCCTACTAATATACCTTTATATTACCATAATTTTCGTGAAAAGGAGAGGATAAAAGCTGCCATAACGATGAAATCTCATGCCTGACTTCACAAACGATGTTATATTTTATGACATAAAAACATAATTTTTTCAAAAAAAGTACAAGAAATACTTGACAAGAATTTTCAGAAAATTTATAATATTTTTTGTAGTCTATTGATTACACGATTTATAATCTGATTTTCGGAGGAAATATATATGACAACAGGTAAAGAGTATGTAGCTAGTGTCTTTGATAAAGTCAAAGCGCAAAATGCTCACGAACCAGAGTTTTTACAAGCAGTAGAAGAAGTATTTGAATCACTTGTTCCAGTGTTTGATAAATATCCAAAATACATTGAAGAAAATCTCCTCGAACGTTTGGTTGAACCAGAACGTATCGTTTCTTTCCGTGTTCCTTGGGTAGATGACAAAGGCCAAGTTCAAGTCAACCGCGGTTTCCGTGTTCAATTCTCATCTGCTATTGGACCTTATAAAGGTGGTCTTCGTTTCCACCCATCAGTAAACCAATCAATCATCAAATTCCTTGGTTTCGAACAAATCTTTAAAAACTCATTGACTGGTCAACCTATCGGTGGTGGTAAAGGTGGTTCAAACTTTGATCCTAAAGGTAAATCAGACAACGAAATTATGCGTTTCTGCCAAAGCTTTATGACAGAGTTGAGCAAACATATCGGTGCTGACACTGACGTTCCTGCTGGTGATATCGGTGTTGGTGGACGTGAAATCGGCTACCTTTACGGTCAATACAAACGCCTCCGCAATGAATACACAGGTGTTCTTACTGGTAAAGGACTTACTTACGGTGGTTCTCTTGCTCGTACAGAAGCAACTGGTTATGGTGCTGTTTACTTTGCAGAACAAATGCTTAAAGCTCGCGGTGAAGATTTCGCTGGTAAAGTAGCTCTTGTATCTGGTTCAGGTAACGTAGCGATTTACGCTACTGAAAAACTTCAATCACTTGGTGCTAAAGTTGTTGCTGTTTCAGATTCATCTGGTTATGTTTATGACCCAGAAGGTATTGATGTCCCTCTTCTTAAACAATTGAAAGAAGTTGAACGTGCACGTATTGTCAAATACGCTGACGCTCGTCCAAGTGCAACATTTACACCTGCTGGTGAAGGCTCAATCTGGTCAATCAAAGCTGACCTTGCATTCCCATGTGCTACACAAAATGAAATTAACGAGGAAGATGCGAAAGCTCTTGTAGCTAACGGTGTTATCGCTGTTACAGAAGGTGCAAATATGCCTTCTACACTTGAAGCTATCGAAGTTTTCCAAAAAGCTGGCGTTTCATTTGGTCCTGCCAAAGCTGCGAATGCTGGTGGTGTAGCGGTATCAGCTCTTGAAATGGCTCAAAATAGCCAACGTACACCTTGGTCATTCGAAGAAGTAGATGCTAAACTTTATGACATCATGAAAGGTATCTACGATAATTCTGCAGCAGCAGCTAAAGAATTTGGTGCTGAAGGTAACCTTGTTGTCGGTGCCAACGTTGCTGGATTCCTTAAAGTTGCAGAAGCGATGTCAGCACAAGGTATCGTTTAAAATCTTGTTTTTCACAAGACTGTTGTATAACTCTTAATGACTTAATCAACAATCTTTTATAATCTTTAATTAAATTCTCTAATATCAAATAACCGAAATTGAGTCCACGAAGTGTGGGCTCTTTTGGTTGGTATCGTTGCAACCCATTTTCTTTGAGAATTAGTTATTCTCGATTTTTTTGGTGCAATAAAATCTTGAGACAAATGTGAGAAAGCGCATGGTAGCAAGGTTTTATTTATTTTGTTATAATGTTTTTAGCGAAAGCGAGGGCTTGATATGGTTATAGTGAGAAATGCTTTGGCTAGTGATGCCGAGGCTATTTTGGCATTTTGCCAGCAGATTGGTTCAGAAACAGATAACTTGTCTTATGGAGAAGAAGGTTTGACTGTTTCTGTTGCAGATGAGGGAATCTTATTAAGTGAGATTCAAAAATCTAAGACATCACATTTCTTAGTAGCTGAAGAGGCTGGCGAGATAGTAGGGACGTGCAATTGCAGTGCTTTTCGTAAAAAACGATTGGCGCATCGTGCAGAAATTGGTATCGCGGTGAAAAAAGCCTACTGGAACCAAGGAATTGGGCGTCAGCTATTAACGCGATTGATTGCAGCAGCGCAGCAATCAGGCTTAAAAGTCCTCTCACTTGAAGTTCGGTCTGATAACGACCGAGCGATTCATCTCTATGACAGTCTTGGTTTTCAAAAGATTGGAACGTTTAAGCACTTTATGGAAATTGATGACCAAGCTATTGATTTTGATATTATGGAATTACTATTGGAGAAAAAATGATTAAACAGATTGTAAGAGACACCTTTTTCTTGGCGCAAAAGTCAGAAGAAGCAACAAAAGAAGATTTGTATTTGGCACAAGACTTGCAAGATACTTTAGTGGCAAATCGTGATAATTGTGTCGGCATGGCTGCTAATATGATTGGCGTTAAAAAGCGAGCAATTATTGTTAATATGGGGGTAGCAGATTTAGTGATGTTCAATCCAGTTTTGCTTAACAAATCACTTCCATTTGACACGAAAGAGTCTTGTTTATCATTGACAGGAGCACGACCAACACGTCGTTACCAGAGAATCGAAGTGTCTTTTTTAGACAAAAATTGGAACCAACAGACCTTAACTTTAACAGGTTTGCCAGCACAAATTTGCCAACACGAATTAGACCACTTGGAAGGTATTATCATTTAATTTTCAAAAACAACCTCAAACAAACGTTGATATATCAACGTTTGTTTCAGACTGAAGACAAAGTCCTTAGGAACAACTGTTTCTAAGGGCTTTTTGTGTGGATTAGCGATATAATAGAGATAATAATAGCTATGAGGTGAGCCTATGTTCCATAAAGAAAATCCAGACTATAATCGTAAGCAAGTTGGTTTTTACACCTTAGATGACTTGGTTCCAGAAGACCATTTGTTACGTCAGATTGACCGTGTGATTGACTTTTCTTTTATTTATGACTTGGTCGAAGATACTTATTCTCACGAAACAGGTCGTCCTAGTCTCGACCCCGTGATGGTTATCAAAATCCCTTTAATTCAATGTCTCTTTGGGATTCATTCAATGCGCCAAACCATTAAAGAGATTGAAGTCAATGTAGCTTATCGTTGGTTTTTAGGCTTAACATTAGATGATAAAGTTCCTCATTTCACCACTTACGGTAAAAATTACAGCCGTCGTTTTCAAGATAAACAAGTGGTTGAAGCTATTTTTAGTCATGTTTTGGGCTGCTGCATCAATGCAGGTTTGATTGACCCAAGTGAGATTTTTGTGGATGGCACTCATATTAAAGCAGCTGCTAATAATCACAAATACATCAATCAGGAAGTTAACCAACAGGCTAAATTCATGGCGGATCAACTCGAACTTGAAATCAATCGCGACCGTGAGAAACACGCAAAAAAGTTGCTAGGGCTCGCCAAAGAAAGAGAGCCCGAAACTAAGAAAGTCTCAACGACCGACCCCGAAAGTGGCTGGTTTCATAAAGGAGAACACAAACAAGTATTTGCCTATAATGCCCAAGTAGCTTGTGATAAACATGGCTGGGCTTTAGCCTACAGCGTAGAAGCTGGAAATGTTCATGATAGTCAAGCTTTTCCAGCTCTCTTTACTCGACTCAAGACATTTCAACCAACCTACTTAATTGCAGATGCAGGTTATAAAACACCAACGATTGCTCATTATTTACTCTCTCAAAAGGTGATTCCTGTTTTCCCTTATACTCGTCCTCATGGTAAAAAGGATATGTTACGTCCCAAGGATTTTATTTATGATGATTATTACGACTGTTACCTTTGCCCTGAAAATCAGGTGTTAACTTACCGAACTACCAACCGTCAAGGTTATCGTGAGTACCAAAGTCAACCAGAAGATTGTCAAAATTGTCCTTTACTAAATCAGTGTACCAGTAGCCAAACCCACCAAAGAGTGGTTACCCGTCATGTTTGGAAAGCTGACTTAGAGATTTGTGAAGATATCCGACATCAGCGAGGAATGAAAGACCGTTACCGAAAACGCAAGGAAACCATTGAACGCTTATTTGGGACCGCTAAAGAATATCATAATTTGCGTTATACCAGAGAAAGAGGCAAGTCCAAAATGGAGGAAAAAGTTGGACTCACTTTAGCATGCTTAAATCTTAAAAAACTCGCAAAATGGCTGGCAGGATAGCCTTTTTATTTTGCCTAAAATTCCTAAAACTAAGCTCATTCAACCACAAAACTTCAAAATATAGAAAAAGACAAACCTCAGAAATAGGGTTTGTCTTCAATCTGAAACAAACGTTGATATATCAACGTTTGTTTTTTGATTTCAGAAAATAGTTGAAAATAATAAGCAGAAGCGAAGCTTTTTTCTTGACAATAGTTCTCATAAGAACTATAATGTGTTCTACAAGAATGAATCTTGGTATTTTTCAGAAAGTGAGGAAAAGATGCACAAGAAAGATCCGTTTTCACAGTTTAGGGATTTTATCAATTTAATGGAAAATCGTGTCCATGCCCTTGCGGAAAGTTATGGTGTTGAAAATCTGGCTGGTCCACAGGGATTTGCGGTATTGTATCTTCGTGATAATCCCGATAAAGAAATTTATATCAAGGACATTGAGAAGAGACTAAGAATTTCAAAGTCAGTGACTAGTAATTTGATTAAGCGCATGGAGAAAAATGGTTTTATCCAAGTTGTTTCGTCAAAAGAAGATAAGCGTTATAAGCAAGTGGTGTTGACTGAACTTGGAAAATCAAAGGCTCAGAATATTCAAGATTTCCATGATGAAATGCATAGGCAAATCTTAGCTGGTGTTGACCATGAGGATCTCAAAATCTCGTTTCGCGTCTTTGACCGCATTTTGAAAAATTTAGAAAACAAGGAGTAACGCATGTTAAAAATTTTGAAACGCTTAACAGCAAAAGAAGTTACAATGCTTATTTTTGCTGTATTATTTGTGTGTTTGAATGTTTATCTTGAGTTAAAAATTCCAGATTATATGTCGGATATCACGACCTTGCTATCAACAGAAGGAACAAAAGTAAAAGATATTTTTGCTTGGAACTTTGATGCACCAGGTATGCGTATGGTCTTGCTTTCTTTGGGAAGCTTTGCGGCATCTGTCGTTGTCGGTTTCCTAGCTGCTCGTATTGCGGCAAGTTTTAGTACACGCCTACGTGATGATATTTTCCATAGTGTCTTGAATTTTTCAGATGCTGAAATCAAGAAATTTTCAATTCCTAGTCTTTTGACACGTACAACCAATGATATTACACAAATTCAATTGGTTTTCACAATGGGAATCCAAGTCATTACTAAAGGACCTATCATGGCAATTTGGGCAATAACCAAGATTGCTGATAAAAATCATGAATGGTTATTGGTTCTTATCGTCGCAGTTGCGGTTATGTTCTTGATGATCATTTTCTTGTTGATGATGGTGATGCCTAAACAACGCATGATTCAAACATTAACCGATAAATTGAACAGTATTACGCGAGAATCATTGACAGGTATCCGTGTGGTGCGTGCATACAATGCCGAAGATTATCAAGATGCCAAATTTGCACAAGCCAATGATAATGTTACCAATCTTAACCTCTTTATTGGACGTTCAATGGCGTTGTTATCTCCAGTAATGACAGGAATTTCAAGCGGAATGACACTTGCTATTTACTGGATTGGTGCGCATTTGATTGAAAATATTGCTATTCCGACAGACCCAACGAAAATTGCTGGCGCTATGCAAGATAAAGTTGATTTGTTTTCAGATATGGTTGTTTATTCATCATATGCCATGCAAGTTGTTATGGGATTCATGATGATGATTGTCGTATTCTTCATTTTACCTCGTGCCGTTGTTGCTGCTGGGCGTATTAATGAAGTTCTTGAAACAAAATCTTCAATTGAATATCCAGAAACAAATCAAGCTAAACCAACTGAAAAAGGTTCTGTTGAATTTGACAATGTTTCATTCCGTTACAGCAAAAATTCAGAAGCTGTTTTGGAACACGTTTCCTTTAAAGCGAAAGCTGGAGACACGATTGCCTTTATCGGTTCAACTGGTTCTGGTAAATCAACTTTGGTGAACTTGATTCCACGTTTTTATGACGCTACAGAAGGAACGATTAAAGTCGATGGCATTGATGTTCGTCAATATGACCACGATACGCTTCATAAGATTGTTGGTTATATTCCGCAAAAAGCAGTGCTTTTCAGTGGAGATATCGTTTCAAATATGGATATGGGAGAAAGCAATAGCTCGCCGCTTGATGATGACAAGATGTGGGAAGCTCTTGATTTAGCTCAAGGTAAGACATTCGTTGAAATGAAAGACGGTAAGTTAAAAGCACCTGTTGCTCAAGGTGGTCAAAATTTCTCAGGTGGTCAAAAACAACGTTTGGCAATTGCGCGTGCTCTTGCTCGTAAGCCTGAAATTATCATCTTTGATGATTCGTTCTCAGCACTTGACTACAAGACTGACCGAATCCTTCGTTCACAGTTGAAAGAACGTACAGCTGATATGACGAAATTAATCGTGGCACAACGTATCTCAACAATTATGGATGCTGACCAAATTTTGGTCTTAGATGAAGGTAAGGTTGTTGGTCAAGGTACGCACGAAGAATTGCTTGCAAACAACGATGTTTATCGTGAAATTGCTTACTCACAACTATCTAAGGAGGAATTAGAAAATGGAAAATAAGAAAAAAACATCTTTCTATGGCAGAATGAAGCCCTACATTAAAGGTTTCCAGCTTCCATTTCTTCTTGCAGTGATTGGAGCAATTGTTTCTGCGACGGTTACGGTTATCGGACCTGATAAATTAAAAGAAATCACCAATACAATCACCAAAGGTTTGACACCAACGGCGACTGGTATGATTCCAGGAATCGACTTGGATAAAGTTGGTGAAATTGCATTAACTTTAGCAATTTTATACGTTATTTCAGCAGTAGTTGGTTATATTCAAAGCTTTACCGTAGCGACTATCGTTCAACGTTTTTCACAACGTTTACGTAAAGCTATTCAGACCAAAATTGACAAGGTTCCATTGAATTACTTTGATAGTCATTCGCAAGGGGACACCCTTTCTCGTGTGACAAATGACGTTGACTTGCTTGGTCAATCGCTTAACCAAAGTTTGGGAACTTTGGTGACATCAACCATGTTATTGATTGGTTCAATTTTCATGATGTTCCATTCAAATGTCAGCATGGCTTTAACAGCGATTGGGTCTGTTCTGATTGGTTTTGTTTTGGTTATGGTTATCATGGGCTCATCACAACCATTGTTCAAACGCCAACAAAATAACTTGGCTGCAATTAACGGTTACGTTGAAGAAATTTACTCTGGTCATAATGTGGTAACAAGTTATAACGCTGCTGGTGAAACAAGCGAAACCTTTAAAAAATTAAACACCAATCTTTATAAATCAATGTGGCAATCGCAATTCTTGTCAGGTATTATGATGCCGCTTATGATTTTCGTTGGGAACTTTGGTTATGTTATGGTCTGTGTGGTTGGTGCCGTTAAAGTTATCAATGGTGATATTACCATGGGTGATGTGGTTGCCTTTATGACTTATGTTCGTATCTTCTCACAACCATTGTCACAAATTGCGCAAGCTTTCACACAAATGCAATCAGCAACAGCTGCTATGAGTCGTGTCTTTGAATTCCTTGAAGAAGATGAAATGGAAGATGAGTCTGACAAGGAACGTCAACTTAGTGATGTTAATGGTGAAATTGCCTTTGATAATGTTTTCTTTGGTTATTCTAAGGATAAAACAATTATCCATGATTTCTCCGCTGTGGCGAAACCTGGTCAGAAAGTTGCCATTGTTGGACCAACAGGCGCTGGTAAAACAACCATTGTTAACCTGCTCATGAAATTCTATGAAATCGATAAGGGTCAAATTACTATTGATGGTGTGGATACACGTTTGATGACACGTGAAGAAGTGCATGACCAATTCTCAATGGTGCTTCAAGATACGTGGTTGTTTGAAGGAACAATCAAAGAAAACTTGATTTACAATCAAGAAAATATTACAGATGACCAAGTTATTGCAGCGGCTAAGGCTGTTGGTGTTCATCACTTTATCATGACACTTCCAAAAGGTTATGACACTTATCTTGATGATTCTGTAACGCTTTCAATTGGTCAAAAACAACTCTTGACGATTGCGCGTGCTCTTTTGAAAGATTCACCGCTCCTTATTTTGGATGAAGCAACGTCATCAGTTGATACACGTACTGAAGAATTGATTCAAAAAGCCATGGATAAATTGATGGAAGGTCGTACATCATTTGTTATCGCTCACCGTTTGTCAACGATTAGAAACGCTGACCTTATCCTTGTGATGAAAGACGGTAACATCATCGAACAAGGCAATCACGATGATTTGATGCAACAAGGCGGCTTCTATGCTGACCTTTACAACTCACAGTTTGAAGTAGCGTAAAACTGAAACGAGTCTGGGACAAAGTGCTCAGCCTCGTTTTTTATTGTTTGCATATTCTAGTTAAAAGATTTTAGAAAGTTAGGCAAGTACCTAGCTTTTTCTTTTGTTTTTATTTTGTAATGGCATTTATATAACTTGCAATCAATTTTTAAAACAAAAGCGGCATTTGTTTAGGAATTGAAAAATAGTCAAAATTTTTGACTATTTTTGGTGGTTGTGGCATAATAATGGAAAACGGTGAAAATGTCTAAAAGGAGGGAAGAAAGTGAAAGCTGTTGTTGTTAGAAAAGCAGGAGATAGTAGTGTTTTAGAAGTGACTCAAATAGCTAAACCACAAGTGAAATCAGGATGGTCTTTGGTTAAAGTCATGGGATTTGGTATTAATCGTTCTGAGATTTTTACAAGACAAGGCTTGTCGCCAAGTGTTAAGTTTCCAAGAATTTTGGGAATAGAATGCGTTGGTGTCATTGAAGAGACGACGGACGAGCAACGTTTGCCAGTTGGTCAAAAAATCATTTCAATTATGGGAGAAATGGGACGTGATTTTGATGGCTCGTATGCTGAATATGTCCTTTTGCCAAATGAGCAGATTTATCCTATCTCAACGCAGTTGGATTGGGCAAGGTTGGCGACGATTCCAGAGACTTATTATACTGCCTTTGGTGCTTATCAAAATTTAAAAATCACTTCTCATGATACGGTTTTGGTGCGTGCTGGTGCTAGTGGTGTCGGGACGGCTTTTGTGAAATTGGTAAAAGCTAAATTTCCTGAAGTTAAGGTTTATGCGAGTGTTCGTAATGCTGCTAAAAAAGCACAGCTTTTATCTGTGGGGTTTGATGATATTGTGATTGATGACAATGGGCTTTTAAAAACAGACCTGAGATTTACCAAAATTTTAGAGTTAGTTGGACCTGCGACAATAAAAAATAGCATCGTGCATCTAGAAGAAAATGGAATTGTTTGCTCTTGTGGTCAACTTGGAAGAAAATGGTATTTAGAAGACTTTGACCCGATTATGGAATTGCAAAACAATGTTTATTTGACAACTTTTTATTCAGGAAATGTTTCTCAAGAAAAGCTTCAAGAGATGTTAACCTACATTGAAGAAGAACATGTCGATATTCGTCCAGAGAAAGTTTTTGATTTAGAAAATGCAAAAGCTGCACATGATTATCTTGACAGTGCTACGGCATTTGGTAAGGTCATTGTTTTAAATAAGGAGGAAAGTTTTAGTGATAAGTAATGCTAGAAAATATGCTCGTTTACGTGATGAACAATATGCTTTATTTGAAAATTACGCTAAAAAACATAGATTAAACAGCAAGTCATTATTAGTTTTTATGTGGATTTATCATAATCCACATGGGATGACACAGGAGAGCATTGCAAAACGAACATTTTCAACGAAACAAGTGATTCAAGCAATTGTTAAAACTTATATGAAAAAAGGAATATTATATTTGGAGCCTTCCCGAATTGACAGGCGCAAGAAGTTGATTCGTTTAACTGAAACAGGTCAGCAGTTTGCTGCTGAATTATTGGAGCCGTTAGCAGATTTTGAAGCGCAAGCAATGAGCGCTTTGACTTTGGAAGAACAGAAATTTTTATTGTCAGCGACAGCGATGTTCACTGATAGGTTAAAAGAACTTTTAGAAAGTCATCAGGTAAAGGAACATGTTAAATGATATAGCTGCATATTTTGCAGATAATGGAAATACTTATTTAGGATACGTTTGGCAACACATTAGCCTAAGTTTCGAGGCTTTGTTGATTGCTTTAATCATCGCTCTACCACTTGGTTATTTTTCTTATGAAAAGCCGTTTGTACGACAATTGTCAACGCTTTTGACGCAAGGGCTACGCGTTATTCCAAGCCTTGGAATACTATTTATTCTGATTCCATTCATTGGAGTGGGGCGCTTACCTGCATTGATTGCTTTAGTGATTTTGGGAATACCACCCATTTTATTAAATACGATTGTTGGGTTTGCGTCGGTTTCAGAAAATTTGCTGGAAACAGCTTTGGGACTTGGGATGACAAGGTCGCAATTATTAACAAAAGTCCAATTTCCGTTAGCTCTGCCACATATTTTAAATGGCATTAAATTGGCATTGGTGGAAATTATTGCTAGCGCAACCTTGGCGACCTACATTGGAGCAGGTGGACTTGGTACTTTGATTTTTACAGGATTAGGACTTTATCGTTATGATTTATTGCTAATTGGTGGTGGTTCGGTTGCGATATTGTCGTTCCTTAGTATGATTATTTTTGATTTAAGCATAAAAGGGGTAGAACATTATGAAAAATAAAAAGGTGATTTCAGGAGCGTTACTGGTAGTCATTTTGGTAGCAATTGTTGGTGGAATTTGGGCGTGGCGCAATAATCAATCTTCTGAAGCGCAGCAATCGTCAACCACTATTCGTGTGGGGTCGAAAGATTTTACGGAAAATCTAGTCATTGCTGAAATTTATGCGCTTGCGCTTGAGGATAATGGTTATACCGTTGAGCGTGTGTCAAATATTTCAAGTTCTTTGATTCATAATTCGATTGTCAATGATGAGATTGACTTATATCCAGAATATACAGGAACTGGTTTGCTGTCAGTTTTGGGTGAGGATATGGAAACAGACCCAGAGAAAGTTTATAAGACTGTCAAAAAAGAGTATGAGGAACAATTTAACCTGACTTGGCTTGATTACGCGTCAGCAAATGATAGCCAGGGTTTGGTTATTCGTACGGAAGTCGCCAATTCACTCAACATCAAGACGATTTCTGATTTGCAAGCTCATGCTAGTGAATTGCGCTTTGCTTCACAAGGGGAATTTGATGAACGTGAAGATGGTTTACCAGGACTTGAAAAGACTTATGGTACCTTTAACTGGCAATCTTCAAAGGTATATGATAATAGTTTGAAATACAGTGTTCTTGAAAATGATGAGGCGGATGTGACGCCAGCTTACACGACCGAAGGTCAGTTGGTCAATACGAATGAATTCACCTTATTGGAAGATGATAAACAATTCTGGCCACCTTATAATTTAGCGCCCGTTGTGCGAGATAATATTTTGGATGACAATCCAGATATTAAAACCATTTTAAATAATATTTCGGCAAAACTTGATACTGAAACAGTTACGGAACTTAATGCTAAAGTGGATGTTGACGGTCAAGAATATACAGATGTCGCAAAAGAATACTACGATAGCATAAAAGGTTAGAAAGATAGATTTATGACAGAAAAGACAATGATTCAATTTGAGCAT
Source organism: Mallotus villosus (assembly GCA_903064625.1). NCBI lineage: Eukaryota > Metazoa > Chordata > Actinopteri > Osmeriformes > Salangidae > Mallotus > Mallotus villosus. The sequence goes on from CAEFZP010005686.1 coordinate 1,871,013, forward strand.
GTAAGCAAAGTTTATGGTGATAAAACGGTTGTTAATGATATTAACTTAACCATTGAAAATGGCGAATTTATCACCATTTTGGGAACATCAGGTTCTGGTAAGACAACCATGCTAAAAATGATTAACAAGCTGATTGAACCAACGTCAGGGACGATTCTCTTTGCTGGGCAAGATATTAAGCAGATGGATTCCGTTAGCCTTCGTCGTCAGATTGGATACGTTGTCCAACAAATCGGCTTATTTCCACATATGACGGTTGCTGAAAATATTGCAACTGTTCCCAAGTTATTGGGCTGGGATAAGGAACGCATTGAAAATCGTGTGGGAGAACTTTTAGATTTGGTACAATTGCCTGCGGCGGATTACGGCGAACGTTATCCAAGTGAATTATCTGGCGGGCAGCAGCAGCGGATAGGTGTTGCGCGTGCTTTAGCTGCTGACCCTGATGTCATGTTATTTGATGAACCATTTGGTGCCATTGATGCCATTACTCGTAATGATTTACAAGAGGAATTGCAAGCGATTCATCAGAAATTAAATCAAAAGACATTTGTTTTTATCACTCACGATATTTATGAGGCATTTAAACTGGGAACACGCGTGGTTATCATGGATAATGGTACCATTTGCCAGTTTGACACACCAGAAAATATTATCAAAAATCCAGGAAATGAATTTGTCCAAAAATTGATAACAACCGCGCAGGAACAAGAAAAACTGTGGAGGGCTAGCTATGATTGATTATTTAAAGACATCTTCTGATAAGTTAATCACGGCGCTCATTGAACATATTGAATTGACGAGTTTTTCCCTACTGTTTGCTTTGCTATTTGCTAGTGTCATCACGGTGATTTTGCTGTTTTACCCTAAAATAAGGCAGGCTTCTGTTTACATCTTATCACTATTGTACGCCATTCCGAGTTTTGCGCTGTTTACCTTGTTGATTCCCATGACAGGTTTGGGGACGCGAACAGCTATAATAGCTTTGGTAATCTATGCGCAATATACGTTAGTTCGCACATTTTTAGCAGGATTGACACAAGTTGATGACAGTATTGTTGAAGCGGCGACTGGTATGGGGATGACAAGGTGGCAAATATTAGCAAAAATTCAGTTGCCATTGGCGCAATCCTCTATTTTTGCAGGATTACGTTTGGCAGCAAGTTCAACGATTGCTATCGCAACAATTGCCTCAACGATTAATGCAGGCGGTCTAGGTAGTATTTTGTTTGACGGACTCCGCACAATGAGTTTGCCTAAATTGCTTTGGGGTATCATTTTGACTGTTGCCCTAAGCTTATTAGTCAACCTCATCTTGTATCTTGTTGAAGAATTAGTCAAGAACGAAAGCGTAAGTTAATGCGTCTTGCAATAATAAGAACACAAACCAAGAAGTTGGGCATTTTGCTCAACTTTTTACCTTTTAAAAATGCCCCTTTTAGCTTCTTATAAGGAATTTTGTTATAATGAAACTATCATCTAGTTAGGAAAAGTTATGACAGATATGATTTATGGAGAATATGCTGATTACCTGCCGTTGATTTTGGAGGACTTTAGTCAGCGTATTCGCAAGAAAAATAATGAGGTTAAAAAAGAGACTGGTTATAAGCTGTTTGAACATTTTATCGCTCGCGTTAAGACACCTGAAAGTATGACAGAGAAGTGTCAACGCAAAAATCTTCCAGTAACAACCGAGTCTGCTTTGAAAAAAGTGCGTGATAGTATTGGTCTGCGGATAGTATGTGGTTTTGTTGATGATATTTATACCTTAGTGGACCTCATCCGTTCTTTTGACGATTGCACCATTGTTGCTGAGAAAGATTACATCAAAAATGCGAAACCAAATGGCTATCGTTCTTACCATTTGATAGTAGAAGTTGTGACGCCTTATCCTGATTGTTTGGGAAATAAGCAGGGATCATACTTTATTGAAATACAGCTTCGCACCATTGCTATGGATTCTTGGGCTAGTTTGGAACATCAAATGAAGTATAAGCATGATATTAAAGACCCGAAACGGATTGTCCGTGAGCTCAAACGCTGCGCAGATGAATTAGCGTCCTGTGATTTGACCATGCAAACCATTCGAAACCTCATCCAAGAAAGCTCCCAAGATTAATGAATATGAGCTACGATAGGAGATAGCATATGAAAATATTAGTTGCAGAAGATGAAATTCAAATGAATCGTGTGCTGACTACGGCGTTAACCCATGAAGGTTATGATGTGGATTCGGTTTATGATGGACAGGCAGCTATTGATATGGCAAATGAAAATGCCTATGACGTTATGGTCATGGATATTATGATGCCTGTCAAATCTGGCATTGAAGCTGTGCAAGAAATTCGTCAAACAGGCAACCAGTCACACATTATTATGTTGACTGCTATGGCTGAAGTTGATGACCGTGTGACAGGCTTAGATGCTGGAGCAGATGATTATTTGACCAAACCCTTTTCATTAAAAGAACTATTAGCGCGTTTGCGGTCAATGTCACGTCGTGTGGATACCAATTTCACGTCTAATATTTTGACCGTGGGAACAGTTACCTTGAATGTTGGTGAACAGGAACTTGTCAGTCAAAACACCATTCGCCTAGCAGGTAAAGAATCGAAAATGCTGGAATTCTTCATGCTCAATGCAGGCAAGAAATTATCAACTGACCAAATTTTTAACCATGTTTGGGCAAATGACAAAGATGACCCAGAGATTGATAATGGCTATGTTTTTATCTACGTTTCCTACCTTCGTCAAAAATTGAAATCAATCGGCGCAAATGTAGTGATTGAGGGTGAGGAAATGGGTGATTATGAGTTGAAAGAATTGTAGGTGATGCCATGTTTCGAAAATTAAGGATTCGTTTTATTGCGATTGCCTCTTTAGCCATTCTGATTGTCTTGTTTTCAGTGGTTGGGGTACTTAATTCTGCCCGTCATATTCAAACGGTAAATGAAATCAACAAGATTTTAACCTTGATTTCAGATAATGGCGGAACGTTTCCAAGTGTTTCCAAGGCAACTAGTGAATTAGGCAACACGGTTTCTGTCGATACGCTTTTTCAATATCGGTATTTTAGTGCTGTTATTGATGAAGATGGAAATATCACTTCATTAAATTCGAGCAATATTTCTGATTTGACCGATGAGCAAGTGGAGAATTACCTGACTAAGATTAATAAATCAGGTGATAAGAGCGGTGATTTTCGTTACAATAATCACACCTATTCTTATCTTGTAACAGATGAAGATGATTCGACATTGATTGTTGTCTTGGACTCAACGAATCAAATTGAGGACAATATGACACTGGTTCATCTTTCCTTATGGATGTCAGGGGTTAGTTTCGCTTTCTTTGTTCTCATGGTTTCTATTTTTTCTGGCAGAGTTATTGAGCCTTTTATCCGAAATTATGAACGGCAACGTCGTTTTATCACGAATGCTGGGCATGAATTAAAGACACCTTTGGCAATTATTTCGGCTAATAATGAATTGGTTGAGATGATGAACGGTGAATCAGAATGGACAAAAAGTACCAACGACCAAGTTGAACGTATGACTGGCTTAATTAATAGTTTGGTGGCTATGGCTCGTCTAGAGGAACAACCTGAAGTCGTGCTGACCGATTTGAATTTTTCAGCAATTGCTGAAGATGCTGCCGAGGACTTTAAAGGTCCTGTCATCAAAGACGGCAAGCAATTTGTTATGGAAATTCAACCTGATATTCATGTCAAAGCAGAAGAAAAATCACTTTTTGAATTAGTGACTCTTTTGGTTGATAATGCCAACAAATACTGTGATGCAGGAGGAACGGTTTCAGTTAAATTAAGCAAAGCTAATCGCCTCTCAAAAGCACGTTTGGAAATTTCCAATACCTACGTCGAAGGCAAGAACGTTGATTATAGTAAATTCTTTGAACGTTTTTACCGTGAAGATGAATCACATAATAACAAAAAATCAGGTTATGGTATCGGATTGTCAATGGCACAGACCATGGTCAAACTCTTCAAGGGGAGCATTAGCGTTTCTTATAGCGGAGATACCATTACATTCTTAGTGAGTTTGTAGAAAGTGAAGATTCCAAAGTTGATTTGCAATTAAAGTGAGCAGTACTCTATAATAACTTACTTTCTCCTGTTCAAAACTCGTTAACATCAACAAAAGACGATTTCCGTTTGGAAGTCGTCTTGTTTTTAGTATATCTGTATATAAACTTTACAAGCCCAATAAGCGTTTGACGTGTTCTGGGCTTTCATTTGGTCCGTAGTTGTTTGGAAAACGGTCGAGTGACTGGATTTGCTTGATGTCATCTGGTGTGAGTTCAAAATCAAAAATATCAAAATTTTCTTTCATGCGTTCTAAGTGAACGGATTTTGGAATGGTAAGAATGTCATTTTGAACTTGCCAGCGTAGAATGACTTGTGCCACAGTCTTGCCATGTTTTTCAGCTATGCCATTGAGCGTAGCGTCCTTAAAAATATTATCTTCTCCACGGTTGAAAGGGCTCCAAGCTTGGGTAGCTATGCCAAATTGGGCATTGGCAGCTTGAATGATAGGGTGTTGTTTGTAGGGGTGAAGCTCAATCTGGTTGAGTGCTGGCACAACTTCGGTATTGAGCGCAAAATCTGTTAAACGTCCAGTAGAGAAGTTAGAAACCCCAATAGCACGGATATATCCTTCCTTATAAAGCTCAATCATCGCACGCCAAGCGCCATGAGTATCACCATATGGTTGATGAATGAGATAAAGGTCAAGGTAATCAGTATCCAGTTTGCGTAGCGTTTCCTCAAAAGCCTTCTTCGTTTCGGTATAACCAAGGTGGTCAATCCAGACTTTACTAGTCAGAAAGACATCTTCACGTGAAAGACCAGAAGCCTTCACCGCACGCCCGACAGCTTCTTCATTTTTATAAATAGCGGCAGTATCAATTAAACGGTAGCCCACTTCAAGGGCGTTTTCGACTGATTCTTGGCATTGTGCTTGGTCGAAAATTTGCCAAACACCAAAACCTAAAACAGGGATTTGGATACCATTATTTAACGTTTTAAAATTCATAATGTTTCCTCCTTAGCCTCATTTTAGCACAAAAGAAAGCAAAATAACGGTATAAGGATTGCTTTATCAGTTTGCTTCAGGAAATTCATTGAGGCTTTTCTTGATTTCTTGGATGAAGGCTGTTCCAATTTTTGAAACTTTTTTCTTTTTATTGGTCACATATCCAAGGGTATGTTTAGGACTATCTTGCAGAGGAATGAGGACAATTTGGTCACGAACGAAGCTATTTACAATTCCAAGACCAGAGGCATAAGCATCTGTTGCACAAAGTAAATTCATGACTGTTCCACGGTCATTGCTATAAAGCACGTGCTGTTCATCGTGAATTTGCAAGGCATCCTCGTCAAAATTCAAACCTGATTGTTCCTGACGGAAGCGAATTTGGTCGTAACCTTTTAAGTCGCTTTCAGAAATGACATCCTTATGTGCCAATGGGTGATTGCGTCTAAGAAAGACACGAGTTGGAAAATCACCCAAAGACGTAAATTCCAAGTCTTGGTGTTCCAAGGAAGATTCCAAAATATGCTTATTTTCGTCATCCAGATAAATAATACCCAAATCAGCTTCAAAACGGGCAACACTTTCTAAGATTTTCTTAGTGGTCGTTTCAATCGTTTGAAATTCTTGATAATCTTGATTGAATTGTTGGGCAACCTTAGCCAACGGAATTGACAAGAAATCATAATGATGCGATGCTACCGTGAAACTCTTTTTAAATTGGTCATGGTAACGTTGCTCAAGCAAATCAAGCTCACCGATAATACGTTTGGCATATTTCAAAAAATCATAGCCATCTTCAGTTAAGCGCGTGCCTGTATTGGAACGTGTGAACAGTTGAACCCCTAATTCATTTTCTAAATCCTTAATAGAACTTGATAAATTGGGTTGAGTCATAAATAATTCCTTAGCTGCCTGACTAAAAGAACCTACACGAGCGACTGCTTCAACATAACGACATTGTTGAAAATTCATAAAACCTCATCCCTTCTTCATAATAGTTGTTGTCATTATAGCAAAAATAAGATTAAAAAATCAGTAAATTTCTGATAGAAAAAAATAAAGCCGTGATAAGATTTTTTTATAACCTGTCATTAGTTTTCCAGATTATAAGCAGATTTTATGGATAATAATAAAAAATTTAGATTATACGAATGAAAAGAGACGTGGTAAGATAGGATTACTAAAAATCTTGAAGGAAGACGTGTCTATGATAGTAACCGAAAAGCAGTTAAGAAACATTTCAATAGTAACACTAATCATTTTTATCTTATCTCTTCTTATTTTTTTGAAAATATCTCCTTTTAACCAATTGATTTCTGATTACCAGAGCTCTGAAATCACGAAAGAAGATTTACAGTATCTTAATTGCTTAAAAAGTTTGACACATTTGCCTTGAAGATAAAAAGCCAGTCGAGAGAATATTTTGACTGGCTTTTTCTTTGGTTTTCGCTATAAGAAAATCTTATGGCTATTCATAAAAAATATAGATTTTTCAAGTATAAAAATGCATGATAGTATAATTGTCATACCAAAAGCAAAGGAGAAACAGATTATGACAACCAAGAGAGAATGGGTTTTAAAAGCATTTAAAAATGAAAAAGTCGACAAAGTTCCTGTCGGATTTTGGTATCATTTCACAACGGATGATGAAAGAGGCGACGGTTTTAATCCTGAGATTTTCAATAAAAATATCGCAGGACATAAAAAATTCGTTTCAGACGTCAATCCAGATTTTGTCAAGGTGATGAGTGACGGCTTCTTCACTTATCCTAATGAACAAATTCATCAAGGTGTCACTTCTATCAAAGAATTAGAAGGAATTGTCTCTATCGGTGAAAATCATCCTTGGATTACAAAACAAGTTGAATTAGCCAAAAAAATACGTGAAGATTTCCCAGAAGATATTGCTTCTTTCTATAATATTTTTGCTCCTGTGACTTATTTGAAGTGGCAATTGGCAGGAAAAGGTGGCAATGGTGATGAAATCATTGAAAACTTTATCAAGGAAGATGCTGAATTGACTAAAGAAGTTTTGGACGTGGTTGCTGGCGACATTGGCATCCTAACAAAACGTTTAATTAAAGAAGCAGGGGTTGACGGTATTTACCTCAGCGTTCAAAATTTGCAAGATTCACGTTCAAGCAAAGAAGAATACAACCAAGTGATTAAACCAGGTGAGCTTCACATTTTGAATCGTGCGATTTCTGCTGGTGGTACGAATATTCTTCACATCTGTGGTTATGAAGGCGCAACAAATGACATTACGTATTACACAGATTATCCCGCAGATGTCATTAACTGGGCAGTTGAATTGGAAGGTGTCAGCTTATCAGAAGGACGTCAATTGTTCGGTGGAAAAACAGTTCTTGGTGGCTTTGAAAATACTGAAAAAGGTTTATTGTACCTTGGCAGTAAAGAAGCTATTCAAGGAAAAGTCAAAGAATTGCTTGATGAAGCAGGACGTCAAGGCGTTGTGATTGGAGCAGATTGTACCGTACCAAGTGATATTTCGTCAGAACGTATTGATTGGGTGAAAGAAGCAGTTGCTTTATAAGTTTTTAGGAAAAGGAGTGGATTTATATGAGTAAGAAAAAATGGATTGTTGCTGGTGGAGTTGTTGTAGCGCTTGTTGCAGCGACAGTAATTGGACGTCAATTAACAGGTAAGACGACCGCAAGTGCTCAAAGCTCATCTGGCGATTCAGACAAGGTGACTACCCTTCAAGTCGCTCATACACAAAACTATGTACCATACGATTATGTCGATGAAAATGGTGAAAGTGACGGATTTGAAGTTGCTGTTTTGAAAGCCGTTGATAAAAAATTGAAAAATTATAAATTCGAATACACAGGAACAAGTGACGAAGATTTGCTGATTGGTCTTGAATCTGGAAAATACGATATTGGTGTCAAAGGTGCATGGTACACCGCTGAACGTGCTGAAAAATTTGTGATTCCAGACGAAGCCATTGGTGCTAGTGTGATTGGCTTTGCCATCCGTAAAGAAGATGAGTCAAAATACACAGATATCGATTCATTTGCTAATAGCGGTGGTAAACTCGTTCCAATTTCACCACAAAATGCTCAATATAATGTGATTCAAGAGTACAATAAAACAGCTAAAAATCCGATTGAATTGACAGAATCAGAAAGTTTCTCTGTTGCGGATGCCTATGCTTGGGTTCTTGAAGGACGTTACGATGCTTATTTCTCAATCAAGTTGTCATTTGAAGAAGCTGTTCAAGACGAAGACGGTGCTTATCATCAATATGCTGACCAATTAACATGGTTCCCATATAAAGGCATTGAAACTTATCCATTGATTCATAAAAATGCTACTAATGAAGCCTTTGCCGAAGAATATGATAAAGCTATTAAAGAGTTGAAAGAGGACGGTACAATCGCAAAACTTTCTGAAAAATACTTTGGAGAAGATGTCTTTAGTTATGTTACAGACTAGGAGGTGCCTATGGTTTCTTATGAACCGTCTCGTGTGATAACATTTCTTCCGGAAATTTTATCAGCTTTACCTCTGACTTTATGGGTTTTAGTATTGACCATTTTATTTGGAAGCCTGTTAGGACTGTTTTTGGCTTGGTCACAGTTGTCAGGTGAAAAAAGCTTATCCTCTTTTGCAAGAGGATATGTCTTTATTTTAAGATGTACGCCGCCCATTGTGCTTATCTTTTTGGTTTTTTATGGTTTACCTCGTTTTTTAGAATGGTGGTTAGGCATCGATGTCAATGGTTGGTCTCGTTCAGTGTTTGTTATTTTAGCGATGACATTGTTGTTTGCAGCTAGTATTTCAGAAGTTTTCAAATCCTCTTATCAAGCACTTCCTAAAGGTCAATTAGAAGCAGGGCTTAGTATTGGTTTAACAGATTATCAGACATTTGTCAGAATCCTTTTGCCACAGGCGTTTCGGATTGCACTCCCCAATATTACGACAGCGATTATTAATCTATTAAAAGACATTGCTTTAGCCTATACAATTGGTCTGGTTGATTTAATGGGTGCTGGAAATTTGGTTATTTCACGAAATCTGGGCAATTATTCGCTTGAAACCTATACAGCGGTTGCCATTATTTACTGGGTTTTAGCGTTAATTTTAGCTGTTGGAACACATTTCATTGAAAATGAGTTAGACACGACACGAGGTTAAGGAGGGATTATGGATTTTTCTTACATTTTAGAAACGTTTGTCAAAACTCTTTCTGGGATTCCAGTAACCTTGGGAATTATGGTTGTTTCCATTCTTTTGAGTTTCTTTCCAGCTCTCTTTCTAGCTTTAGGGCGCATTTATAAGGTGAAAGGTGTTACGGGATTTTCAGTTATTTATCTTGCCTTTATTCGTTCGACTCCAGCTATTTTACTGATTTTATTCTTTTATAGTCTTTTTCCAAGTTTGATTAACCAGCTATTGAAAGCCACAGGTTTTAATATTTTTGACATTAATCCTATTTATTACGCTTACATTATTTTTGGGCTTATGACTACTGGAAGCTTATCTGAGATTATCCGCTCTGCCATTTTAACGGTTGATAAAGGACAGTTAGAAGCTGCACAGGCGATTGGGCTTTCGACCAGTCAAGCTTATATTAGAATAGTTTTTCCGCAAGCTATTCGTCAGGCGCTGCCAAATCTTTGCAACTTGGTGATTAATCTCGTCAAGGGAACCTCTCTTGTTTTTGTGATGACGGTGAAAGATATCACGGCAATTGCTAAGATTGAAGCTGCTTATGGTTACCATTATTTTGAATCCTATTTTGTTATTTTCATTATTTATATTGTGATTTGTGGGCTTATTCAATACGGTTTTAAATTTTTAGAAAAACGTGCTCAAATTGTTTGAGGTCAAGTTAGGAGTTTTCTATGTTATCAGTTAAAAATATCGAAAAATCATTTGGAGATAAAAAAGTTTTAGACGGGATTAGTTTGACAGTCAATCAAGGTGATGTTGTTGTCATCTTGGGACCTTCGGGTTCAGGAAAAACAACTTTCTTGCGGTCTCTTAATTATCTTGAAAAAGCTGACGCTGGGGAGTTGATACTAGATGGCAAGACCTACGATTTAGCAAAAATCAGTCGCAAAGACGTCCTTGAAATTCGCAAAAAAACAGCCTTTGTTTTCCAAAATTATAATTTATTTGCTAACAAAACGGCTATTGAAAATATTTTGGAAGGATTAGTCATTGCTCGCAAGATTCCAAAAGAAGAAGCTATCCCAATTGCTGAAAATGCGCTGAAAAAAGTTGGGCTTTTAGAGAAAAAAGACTACTATCCTAGTCAATTGTCTGGTGGGCAACAGCAACGAATTGGAATTGCGCGTGCTATCGCTGTGAAACCTGATGTCATTTTATTTGACGAGCCGACATCTGCCCTTGATCCAGAATTGATTGGAGATGTTCTTGATGTCATGAAAGAATTAGCCCAAGAAGGGGTCACTATGGTAGTCGTCACTCACGAAATGAGCTTTGCGCGTGATGTGGCAACACATGTCATCTTTATGGAAGGCGGACACATTATCGAAGAAGGCGACCCAAAAGAATTCTTCAGCAAACCAAAAGAAGAACGCACCAAACAATTCTTAACCCGCATCATCCCAGAACTCAATATAGACCCAGTGATTTAAAAAGCATCGGTATGGCAACGTACCGATGTTTTTTTGTGATAGATGGAAATGAAGAGATGATAGAAAATTTATATCAATATATTATTATACAGTTTGATGTGAAATAAAGCTGATAACTGTAGCTGCTAGAGGGTGTATAAAACTTAATTATAGCATGCTATAACTAAAATAGAGTATGCAACTTTTAAATGAGATGTTAAGATAATAACAACTTAGAGAGAGAAAGGAGAATAGAATTTTGTCAGATGGTTTTTATCAAAAATTAATTGCTGTTCGCCATTATATTCACCAACACCCTGAAGTTTCAGAAAAAGAATATGAAACGACGGATTATATTAAATCTTATTTAAGAGAATTAGGTATTGAACCACTTAATTACCCTTTAAAAACAGGTGTAATTGCCGAAGTTGGCTCAGGAAGTCCAATTATTGCCCTACGTGCTGATATTGACGCACTTCCAATTGTTGAAAAAACAAAACTGGACTATGCAAGTACTAATGGAGCTATGCATGCTTGTGGGCATGATTTTCATCAGACGAGTTTGTTAGGCGCAGCGGAAATTTTGAAACAGCGCGAAGCTGAACTTCAAGGGACGGTTCGCCTGATTTTCCAACCTGCTGAAGAAAATTTCCAAGGTGGTCATCAAGTAATTGATGCTGGAGGTATTGAGGGAGTTTCAGCTATTGTTGGTTACCACAATAATCCTCATCTGAAACCGGGACAACTTGGACTACGGTCAGGCGCCATTATGGCGGGGGTTGAACAATTTGAAGTGACTGTAAAAGGCGTCAGTGCCCATGCTGCAAGACCTGATTTGGGTATTGATACAGTTCTTGCTACCACAACCATTATTAATAATCTTCAAAATATTGTCTCACGGACAGTATCACCTTTCCAATCAGCTGTTTTATCTGTTACACACATCGATGTTGGCAATACTTGGAATGTCTTGCCTGCTGAGGGAATTTTTGAAGGAACCATTAGAACATTTGACCCTGAGGTGCGTTTATCTGTTATTGATAAATTCACAAAGGTCGTTCAGACGACTGCCGAACAATTTGGAGCAGAAGTGGAAGTTGTCTGGGGAAATTCTCCTAAGGTAACTTTTAACGATGTAACCATTACACCTTTGATTTTTGAGAATTCAAAGAAGTTTGCGGAAGTCATAGAAACTTTACCATCGACAGGCGGTGAAGATTTCGCAGCTTATCAAGAAAAAATTCCTGGGGTCTTTGCTTTTGTAGGGGCAAATGGAGTTGAGCAAGCACCGGACTGGCATCATGATGACTTTATCGTACGTGACGAAGCTTTACCAGTCGCAGTCAATTATTTTGTTGAAAGTGCTCTTTATTTATTGGAGTATTATGGCTAGAACACTTTAGAAAGTAGGAATATATGAAAAGACGGAAAAATCGAAAAGGGGTTTGTGCCCTTACTGCAGCGGCTATTGTAGCTATTATAGGGATAGTAGTTTGGTTTATTACTCAAAACAACACGCAGTCAACGGCATCTTCGTTATCTGAAGATAAAAGTTTAACCTACGGATTTGGAGGTGACCCTGTATCACTGAACCCAATCAATTCAAATGACCTCTGGGGCTTGAAAACCATTAACATGATTTATTCCCCATTATCTAGAACCAATAATGACGGGACAGTCACTTATGAGTTGGCAACTGATATTGAACAATCAGAAGACGGTAAAACGATCATGGTAAAACTGCGTGATGATGTAAAATGGTCAGATGGCGAAGATTTCACTGCTGATGACGTTGTCTTTACTTACACTGAAAAAGCTAAGAAAGAAAACGGAAAATATGAAAGCCTTTGGATTGGTGATGAGCCATTAACTGTTGAAAAAGTGGATGATTACACTGTTCAGTTCAATCTTCCAAGTGCCAGCGCTGCAGCGGTTAATAATATTACCAATGAAACTTATATCATTCCAGAGCATGTTTACAGCGACGTTTCTGATTTCTCTGTTAATGATTTGGGTGTTTATCCAACAGTTGGTACTGGTCCTTACGTTTTGAAAAGCTATACATCAGATAGTGACCTTAAATTGACAGCTAATAAATACTACTACGGTGGCGATGTCGATGTCGATGTGGATACTATTGATGTAAAGATTATTTCTAACTCAGATACGCTCAAAGTCGCTCTTCAAAATGGTGAAGTTGATATTGCCTCTATCTCATCAACAGATATTGCTGATTTGAAAAATAGTAATGTGACTTCATATACGTATTCAGCTGGTGGTATTAACTACCTTGGTATTAACTCTGAAGTTATTACTGATAGTCGTATTCGTCAAGCTATTTTCTATGCTTTGGATCGTGATGAAATCAACACAGGTGTCTTTGACTCTGAAGATTATTATCTAGAAGCTAAATCATTCTTACCAAGTGACAATGCCTTCTACTACAAAAAAACACCAAGCTACGCTCAAAATATTGAAAAAGCTAAAGAACTTTTGGAAGAAGTGGGTGCTTCTAACTTGACCTTTACCTTAGCTTATGATTCTTCAAACGACATCTTTGTTAAGGAGGCGGCAATTATTCAAGAAGAATTGGCAGAAATTGGCGTGACTGTCAACCTTGAAGGTGGTGACGGCGATACTATTTTGGCTGAATTGAAGACAGACGGTACGACAAAATACCCACTCTTCCTTCGTTCATATAGCATGGGTAACGATCCTGATACTTACAAACGTCTATTCCAAACGGGCGGTGCTTCAAACTACTTTAAGTTAGCAAACAGTGATATTGATGCCCTCTTTACAGAAGGTGCAACAACACTAGATGAAGGCGACCGTAAGGAAGTTTATAATGAATTACAAACAGAATTGGCTGCTCAAGCGGTTATCTATCCAATTTCTTCTGATAAAGGAGTTATCGCGGCTAATAATCGTGTGACTGGCATCGAAACGGAAAATCTTTACCCAATTTACACCTTTGGTGACTGGGCTGAGTTGAACGTTAAATAACTGATACTGAGCTGAGAATAGAGCTGTTCTCAGCCTTTTAGATAATAGGAGAAAACTATGTGGAAATACATTGGTAAACGACTATTGCAAGCCATTCCCTTACTACTTATTATTTCCTTTATTGTCTTTGCTTTAATTCAGATTGCTCCTTTTGATGTGGTGGATACCCTGACAACCCCCAACATGACACAAGAGCAGATTGATTTATTACGTGAGAAAAATGGGTTGAACGATCCTTTTTTGGTTCAATATCTGCATTGGCTGCTTAATGTATTACGAGGAGACTTCGGAAATTCTTTGATTACGCAATCAAATATTTCGTCAGAGTTGGCAGTAAAAATTCCTAATACTTTGATAATTGTCGTACCAGCCTATGTAACTTCTCTCATTTTAGCTAGTATTTTAGGATTAGTTGCTGCTGCTAATAAGGGTCGCTTTTGGGACAAATTTGTCAATGTGGTTGCTTCAATCGGTATGGGAACACCAACTTTCTGGTTTGGAATGCTTTTGATTTATCTATTTGGATATAAAATCAACTGGTTACCTATTATTGGCATGCATTCAAGCGGGCAAGAAGGCAGTGTATTGGATTTGCTCAGACATCTTATATTACCTTATTTAACGCTGATTATTGCTTATTTCCCAGAATTACTACGTTATATTCGTTCGGCAGCAATTGAACAAGTTGGAGAAGATTATGTGACAGTTCAGCGGGCTTTTCATGCAAGCCAGTCAGAGATTTTTAGTCATCATGTTTTGCGAAATATTTGGATTCCTATTGTGACACGCGTTGGACAAGCATTACCGATGTTTGTCACTGGAGCAATTATCACAGAAAATATTTATGGTTGGCCAGGTATCGGGACGTATTTGACTAGCGCCACTAGTAATTTGGATTATCCAATTATCATGGCAGTTTTACTGATTTCATCAACTTTAGTTATTTTGGGTAATCTTTTGTCTGACATTCTTTACTCTGTTGTTGATCCACGTATTAGAAAGGCTGGTGCTAAATGAAAACACATCTTGCTAAAATTTGGCGAGCGATTGTCTCTTCACGCCTTAATACTTTCTCCTTTTTCTTTCTTTTGATTTTAATTGTTTTCTCTATCGCTGCTCCGCTATTTCCTTTTAGTCCGACGGCAACAGATGTGACCAATGTGTGGCAAGCTCCTAGTTTGTCTCACTGGTTTGGAACGGATGATTTGGGGCGTGATTACTTTATTCGCGTTATCTATGGCGGGCGTGTTTCGCTCATCGTTGCTATTTCAGCCATGCTGGCTTCAACTTTTATTGGAACCTTAGTTGGTGTGGTATCTGGCTATTTTGGTGGTTGGGTGGACAATGTTCTCATGCGTCTGGTTGAAATTCTCTCCTCAATCCCTTGGTTGGTTTTGGTCATTGTTTTGAGTGTTTTCTTGCGACCTGGTCTAACGACTATTATCATTGTTATTGGCGGTTTTTCATGGATGGGTATTTCTCGTCTTATCCGCGCTGAAACGCTGTCAGTTAAAAATCGAGAATATGTGGTTTACAGTGAATTCATTGGCGAAAGTCGCACGAATATTATTTTACGTCATATTTTTCCTAATATTTTACCAACCTTGATTGTAGCAGCGACTAATAGCATTTCGAGTGCTATTATGACCGAATCAGCTTTATCTTTCTTGGGGATGGGAATTCAGCAACCCATGTCGTCTTGGGGGAGTTTACTCCAAAATGCACAAAGTAGCTTACAGCGGGCACCCTATATGGCGATTTTACCAGGGTTATTTGTGTTATTGACAATTTATTCAATCAATAATTTAAGTGAAGTATTCAAATCGTATATTCAGAGGGAGGTATAATATGGCTGAGACTATTATAGATGTGAAAGGTCTGACGGTAACGCGTCATCAAAAAGGGCATGAGGATTTTCAACTGGTTAAGGGCATTGATTTTCAAGTTCCTAAGGGTTCAGTTGTCGGCATTATTGGGGAATCTGGATCTGGTAAAAGTATTTCTATGAAATCACTCATGGGAATTCTTCCTGAAAAGATTAGCTCTCAATCTAAAACTTTTACTTTTCAGGGTCAGTCAGTTATAGATGCGACGCAACTTCCTATTGCTATGATTTTTCAAGACCCAATGACCTCGCTCAATCCCTTGCGCAAAATTTCTTATCATCTTGCAGAGATTATTTTTAGAAACGATGATGAAATTAGCGATGATAATGCAGCAAAATTAGCAGTGGATATGTTGAACAAGGTTGGAATTACACAACCTGAAAAACGGTTAGACCAGTATCCTTTCGAATTATCTGGAGGAATGCGGCAGCGGATTATAATCGCAATGGCGCTATTGGCTAAACCAAAATTATTGATCGCAGATGAACCAACGACAGCTCTGGATGTGACTATTCAAGCTCAAATCCTTAGTTTGCTCAAAAAATTGCAGCTGGACACCAATTTATCTATTATTCTAGTTAGTCATGATTTTGGGGTAATTGCTGGGATGTGTGATTATATCAAAGTTATGTACCGAGGCCGTGTGGTTGAAGAAGGAACCGTTGAAGATATTTTTTATTCGCCACAGCATGCTTACACGCAAAAATTATTGAAAGCAGCAGACTTAGATAGTGATGATCAAGTGACCTATGATGACGAACAAGACAATAAAACATGTTTTTTTGTAGATGTCAATGAGACACATCGCTATTTAGTGGAGGTGTGATATGGTTGAAAATATTATTGATTTACAAGGCGTTACCAAAATTTTCAAAAGTGGGAAACGTCAGAAGGATAAGATTTCAGTGACCGCTGTTGATAATCTTAGTCTCTCTATCCGTAAAGGTGAAACCTTGGGTTTGGTCGGTGAATCGGGCTCTGGTAAGACCACTTTGGGACGGATTATTTTAGGCTTGGAAAGCATTGATAGTGGTCAAGTTTCCTTTGAAGGGAAGATTATTCATGATTTGTCCACCAAAGAAAAGCGTCAGATTGCTAGTCAGCTGCAAATTATTTTTCAGGATCCTTACTCCGCTCTCAATCCACGCATGACTGCGCTAGAATCGGTTCAAGAACCTTTGTTAGGGCTTAGCAAAGAAGAGGCAAGAGAAAGAGCTGTTGATATTCTAAAATTAGTTGGTATCGAAGGTGATGCTGTACAGAAATTGCCATGTGAATTTTCAGGTGGTCAGCGCCAGCGAATTGGTATTGCACGAGCAGTGGTTAATCATCCTGATTTTATTGTCTGCGATGAACCCACCTCGGCTCTTGATGTGTCTATTCAGTCACAGATTTTGAAGCTGCTCAAAGATTTGCAAGCAGAGCTAAACTTGTCTTATCTGTTCATTTCGCATGATTTGTCTGTTGTTCATCATATTTCAGACCGTATTGCCGTGCTCTATCGCGGAAAACTGGTGGAAATTGCACCTGCTGAACAACTTTTTGATCACCCACAGCATGCTTATACCAAATACTTGTTGGCAGCAAAACCTGAACTAGATCCAAGGTTGGCTAAAGAGAAATTATTGCAAATTGATGATTCTATTTAGGAATTTGATTTATCTGATGACTACGAGTGGAAACAATTTGGCGAGGATCATTTTGTTCGTGTAGATAAGGAGGCCAGTCATGACTAAGGTTCTTATCGGTATTTCAGCCAATGAAAAACCAGTTGCACCAGATATTCCTATTATACACCTCTCGTCCTCTCGTAATTTTGCTGATGGCATTAAAAAAGCAGATGGCTTACCCGTGTACTTACCAGTTAGCACAGAAGCAGAAGCTAAGGATTATATTGATACGATTGATGCCTTGTTACTGACAGGTGGACAGGATGTTCATCCAAGTTTTTATGGGCAAGAACGTCAGACAGAAAAAAATGATTATGATATCAACCGTGATCGTTTTGAGTTGGCCTTGATAAAAGAAGCGTTAGCGCAGAGAAAGCCAATTCTGGCTGTTTGTCGTGGTATGCAACTGTTAAATGTCGCTCTGGGAGGAACACTTAACCAAGAAATTTCCGACCATGCACCAGGTTCGCCACTGAAACTTGCTCATCAGATAGAAGTGGCAGAGGATAGCTATTTATCACGTCTGTTTACCTCAGGCGCATCAGTCAATTCGGTTCATCATCAATCCTTAGATAAACTAGGGAAAGATTTAGTCGTCACGGCACGCGATCCACGAGATGGGGTCATTGAGTCTGTTGAACTTCCTCATTATCCTTTGTTGGCTGTTCAATGGCACCCAGAATTTCTGATCGAGCAATCACCAAGTGATCAAGCACTGTTTGACGATTTGGTAAAAAAAGCTGAAGCTGCAAACCAAGCTTAATTATTATCTCAAAAGTTCCCACTTTTGAGATTTTTTAGAAAGGAAAACATCCTATGAGTTACATCAAATCCTTTCAATCCATTGTACTTTTTGAGCAAACTTTTAAATAACAAATTAACAAAGAAACAGCTAAAGTGATTGGCGGCGTTTTGTTTTTGATAAAAATTTGGCGTTGGTGCAGATCAATTATCAGTGGAGGCTGATCGTTACCGCTTAATATGGATGCCTAGTTGCCCGCATTCTAATAAAGCTGTGATCACATTGAGATTATTGGGGCTTGATCGTATTATCAGTATTGGTGGAGGTGGTGTGTTGCGCGATCTACAGCGGCTGGTTTTTCAGTGAAAGTATCGGTGAGGTAGATTCTGTTCTAAAAATCCATTATCTAGATCTAGACGATGTCTATCTAAAAGGTGCCCCCTGATTTTGTTGGGCGTTCAACCGTGCCTGCAATTGTAAACATTCTTTTAGGGAAGGTGGTTCAAAATGAAGCTTGGGATATTCCTAAATATTTTGTGCCGGATTGGACGGCATTTCATAAGGAACAGGCACCAGATTTATAATCAAAAGATTTACGTAGTGAGATTGATAGTTGGGACACCTTTATTTGTGATAAAGTCAATGCTTATGCCTATGGTTTTGCGCGTGATCAGGAGACTTATAACCAAGGCTACAAAGGGTATTTTGAGGCTTTAGATGTTTTGGAAGAATATTTGTCACAGCAGCGATTTGTTAATGGTGATTACATCGCTTTATCTGATATTCATTTATTTGTTTCTTTGATTCGTTTTCATGTGACCTATCATCTTTCTTTTGGTGTCGATAAAAAACGTTTACAAGATTATCCAAATCTTTGGTGTTATACCCGTGATGTGCATCAAATTCTAGCATTTTATGACTATATTAAATTAGAATGGATTAAAAGCATTATCAATTATCACCGCATATGCGGGCAAAACAAGGAAATGTTTATGGTCTGCTTGGTACAGGATCATATTATAGTGAACTGTTGAAACTCTCTGGTCGTGAACAGTTATCTGCTAGTCCAACACTGGTTCTTCGTTTGCAAGAAGAAAAACGTCATATTTATGCGCATAAGAATGTGCAAGATGAAGTGACCTATTTGAAAGAATACCTCATAAGCCTATAAGATTAGCTGGTCAAGCAACGTTCCAGACAGACCTAGAGCGCTTGGTCACATCAGGTCTCGGATACGTTTGAGTTAATCAATTAGCGCTTAGCTCGTTCTAATTATATATTGGGAAATCAGTGTCCGATGCAGATAAATTACTTTACCAAACTTTGTTGCGTTTTAACGTGATTGCTTACTATTATTAGTAAATTTATCTTCCAGAAATAGCTAACAGTATTGATATTACGGCTGAGAAGCAGGCTGCCTTCTTAAAGCTGACAGATGATTGTAATCCTTATCATATTATTTTCCAAGGACCTCAAGAGAGCGAAGTGTTTTCATGATAGTCAGAAAGAGCCCTACTTGGGCTCTTTTTTGCTTTTAATCTTGTGAATTTTGTCCTTCAACAGTAGCAATTTGGTACAGGGCATCTAAATAAATTTCAAGCCCTTTGAAAAGGTCTTCTAATTCAATGAATTCGTTAGGTTGGTGAAGCGTTGCTGGTTTGCCCAGAAATGCCGGTCCAAAGGTAATACCTCGTTCAAAAATACGACCATAGGTAATACCGCTAATAGCTAGTGGAGGTGTCTGATCACCCGTGTGCTTGCGGTAGGTTTCCAAGAGAATTTTTGTTTCAGGATCGTCAATATTGGAATGACTAGGCAATTTATGTGAGATGATAGTAGCTGCTAGATTAGATTGATTAGCTATTTGACATAGCTTTTGATAATATGTCTCAAACCTATAACTAGCTGGATAACGGAGATTAAGCCCGATTTTAGCTTTGCCATTATCAAAGGTCACAAAAGCTGCATTAACTGTCACATTACCTAATTTGCTATCGTTAAAGTTTATTCCCAAAGAATGACCTGTAAAGTCATCAAATAAGTAGTGATTGATAAAATTCAAAAAGTTGTTTGCAGACTCATCCAAAGTTAAACTTGTTAAGAAATGGATAAGGTAGAGTACCGCATTGGTTCCACCAGATGGACTAGCAGCGTGGAAAGACTGTCCGAATACCTCCAGATGTTGATGATTTTCATTTTTTGTAAACTGTCCTTTGAGTTTGTATTTGTCCAGAAAGGTGGAAAATTCATTTTCTAAGTCCGTGGGATAAGCCAAGTCAACACTGGCAAAATCAGGAACAACATTGTAAGTAGTGCCACTTTTAAATGTCAGTAAATGCTTAGAATGTAGTTCTTTGGTCAAATCAATAGAAACAACGCCTTTTTCTGCATAAATCAGAGGAAAAATACCATCAGGAACAATTCCATAGTCAGGCATCTCTTCTTTATTGAAATAATAGTGAATACCATCCCAATTATTTTCTTCGTCAGTTCCATAGATAAGCCGAATGCGCTGGTTCCATGTTACTCCTAGGTCTTTAAGAATTTTAACGGCGTAATACGCTAAAAGTGTAGGTCCTTTATCATCTAAAGCACCGCGTGCATATAACCTACCATTCTTTATAACAGGAATATAAGGGTTAGAGTCCCATTGACTTGCATCAGCAGGAACAACATCAAGATGACTGAGAATACCCAGTAATTTCTCCCCTTGTCCAATCTCTAAATGCCCAGCATAATGGTCAACATCTTTAGCTGTAAAGCCATCACGCTTGCCTAGTGCCAGAATATAGTCCAAAGCTTCTTGAATAGCTGTTCCAAAAGGAGCATTTGCCGAAGCTGTGTCTAAGTTTTTGACTGAAGGAATACGAAGTAAACCATCTAAATCTGCTAGAAGCTCTGCCTTATAAGGTTCTATAATTTTTACCCAATTCATCATAAACAATTGTTCTCCTACCAATAATTTTTTATCATATTACCCTAAAAATAATAATATAGCTAGTCCTTTAGGTTATTAAAAAAATTTATGAATAGCTATAAAAAAGATAGATTATGCAGACTTATGAGGTGGTGGTAAGATAGTTGTACTTAATAAAACCTTTAAGGGGAATGAGAATGAAGAAAAAATTAAAATGGATTATTTCTATTATTGTAGTAGCGTTAGTAGGGCTATTGATTTTTGATAAAGTAACTAAAAATACGAGTGAAGCCAAGTCTGATTCTAGTGAAAAAATCACTGTTGTTGCGGCAACAAGCGGCTCGCCAAAACCGTTTACTTATGAGGAAGACGGTGAACTAACTGGACAAAATATTGAATTAATCAAAGCTGTTTTTGAAAAATTGCCTCAGTATAAATTAAAAATCGTCAAGGTTGAATTTTCATCTATTTTTTCTGGGCTAACTTCAGGACGCTATCAAATTGCAGTGAATAATTTAGCCAAAAACGCCGAACGTGAAAAAAATTATCTTTTTACAGATCCAATTTTTAAAAATTCTTACGTCGTTATTTTTAAAAACGGTAGTGATAAAGCCCAAACAGCTGATGAATGGTCAGATTTAGCTGGTTTATCAACGGTTGGGTCATCAGGTGTAAATTCAACAACAGCAATCGAAGAATATAATAAAGCAAATCCAGACAATACGATTGAACTCAATTATTCTTCTGAGGATTTAAAATCACAACTTGAAGGCGTTGAAAGTGGTAAATATGATTTTCTCGTTATGGATAAACCGATGTTTGAATACTATCAAAAGGAGTATAGCTTGGATTTAACGGGGAAAACGATTAGTGGAGACTTGTCAACAGCTTTAATGTCTGAACCATATAGTTATTTTGTTGTTGGAAAAGAAGAAACGCAACTAGCAGAGGATATTAATGCTGCTCTTAAAGAAGTCGTTGAGGATGGAACTTCTAAACAAATTAACGAAAAGTATTTTGATGAAGATTATTCACCAACTTATGATGATTAGGAGATTGTTATGACTTTTAAATATACGATTGAAACAGATTCGGATAAGGTGGATTTTCAACAAGTTGCTGATGTTTTGCATTCAGCAGGGCTTGCTAGCAATACAGATGTCAAACAAACTGAAAAGTCTTTTCGTAACAGCGACATTACTATTTATATCAAAGATGGAAATAAAGTGATTGGAGTTGGACGTGCTTTGACTGATTTTGTTTCGCAAGGAGCGATTTATAACGTTGCAGTTGCTGCAGATTATCAAGGACAACACGTTGGGCATACCATTATCACAACCTTATTAGACAAACTAGCAGGAATTAATGTGATTCTTTATACACATCCACAAACACTCACTTTATATGAAAAATATGGTTTCCGTCGCAATAAAACAGCTTTTGCTCACTTTGATCATGGAACACCTGAGAGTTTACAATGGATGGAAGATGAAGGGTTCTTTTTACCAGAAAATTATCGCTTTGATAGTGAGAAAGGACGGTATTAGTATGAAAAAATTGTTAAAATCTCTTTTTATTTATGAAGATGACCCGCGTTCAATGATATATCGTTTAACAAGCTTACAAGCAAATGGTTATTTAGAAGATATTTCACTTTTATTCTTAGAAGAAATCGAAAGTGGGGAAAGACTATGACAACTAAATTTGTTAGCAAAGAAGTAGATGATTCAGGACATTTTAAACGCCAGAAAACCAGATTTACAACTCCTTTTGGAAAAGAAGAAGGTCAGTTACCTGTTGAGAAGAATCGTTATAGATTGATTGTTTCATATGCTTGCCCTTGGGCACACAGGCAATTAATTGCTCTTAAACTGTTGGGGTTAGAAAATGTTATTAGCATAGGCGTTGTTAATCCTATTCGTCCTGTGGGGGTTAATCGGACAGATTGGGAGTTTAGTTTGGATGAAAATAATACTGACCCTGTCCTTGGTGTTCGTTATTTGAGTGAATTGTATTTAAAAACTGATTCTGCTTATCAGGGACGTTTTACTGTCCCAGCAGTAGTGGATTTGCAAACAGAAGAAGTTGTTAATAATGATTTTTATAATTTGCTGAAAATTTGGGAGACGGATTGGACACCATTTCATAGTACAGAGGCTCCTGACCTTTATCCAGAAGAATTGCGTGCTGATATTGATGCTTTAAATGAGATTATTTTTCATGACATTAACAACGGTGTTTACAAAGCAGGCTTTGCTACGAGTCAAAAAGCTTATGAAGAAGCTTATGATAAATTATTTCAACGGTTAGATGAA
Organism: Mallotus villosus; assembly: GCA_903064625.1. Lineage (NCBI taxonomy): Eukaryota > Metazoa > Chordata > Actinopteri > Osmeriformes > Salangidae > Mallotus > Mallotus villosus. Next base: position 1,894,209 of record CAEFZP010005686.1, read on the forward strand.
TTGGAAGAAAGATTAGCACATAGTCGATATTTATTCGGTGAGCGATTAACGGACTCTGATATTCGACTTTACGTGTCTCTCGTGCGTTTTGACATTGCCTACTATAATGGTTTTCGCTGTAATCGCAATCGTTTAATTGATTTTCCTAATCTTTGGGGTTATGCGCGTGACCTTTATCAGCAAGAGGCTTTTAAAGAAACAACCAATTTTGACCATATCAAGCAACATTATCATTTAAGCGCTATTGATAATCCTCATCAAATTTTACCAAAAGGTCCCGATTTGAGTATTTGGGATTTACCACATGACCGTGTTAGTCGTCACTATATTTAATTAAAGGAGAAATACTATGCCAAACTATACAAATCCTAATATCAAGCCAGTAGAAATAAAAATTCGTCCCGTTGAAACGAAAACAGAAATTGATGAACGCGGTGCTTTTCAACGCCAACCAAATCATTTTACAACACCATTTGGAGATGGTGAGGGCGAATTAAAAGCAGAAAAAGGGCGTTATCATTTATATTGGGCAAAAGGATGCCATTGGTCAAATCGTGCTTCTATTGTTCGAGAATTACTAGGTTTAGAAGATGCCATTTCTGTTACTATTGTTGGACATGATTACGAAGATCCAGAAAAACGCCGATATGGATGGGATTTTGCTGCTTACGAAAACCAAGTTGACCCAACAACAGGAGCCGAATTCTTATCTGAATTTTATTATCGTGCCGATCCAGACTATACTGGTCGTACAACTGTACCAGCTCTTGTAGATTTAGAAACTTATACAGTTGTTAATAATGATTATCATCGATTGACTAATTATTTAGAAGTTAACTTTAAACCATTCCAAAAAGTAAATGCCCCTAATCTCTACCCAGAAGAATTGCGTGCTGATATTGATAATTTGAATGATAATGTTCTTTTTCCATTTGTTAACAATGGCGTTTATCGAATGATGTTTGCACAATCCTTAGTTGCTTACGAGGAAGCATTCGATGATTTTTTCACAACTTTAGATGTGCTTGAAAAACGATTGGAGAATAATAGATTTTTATTTGGTGATTATGTTACAGATAGCGATGTGCGCTTTTTTGTCACCTTAGCACGCTTTGATACACATTACTACCGAAATTTAGGTCCAATCAAAAAACGAATTTCCGAGTACACTAATATTTGGGGCTATGCGCGTGATTTGTATGAAATTCCAGCCTTTAAACATAATACTTATTTTCATGATATAGCGCGTGGTTGGGATACCAAGAAAGAAAAATTATTTGTCGATTTCAACTCACGGTTCGCTGATGATATTGATTTCGATGCTATTTGGTCAACACCACAAAAACGCAAATACCTTTCAAAAACACCAGAACAAAAATTTTTGATTGATTGAGTTTGTGTATATGAGTTGATTAAAATTAAGAATTTAGTTCATAATTACAGTATTGAAAGTGGCTAATAAATTGTACATTGAAATGATATAAGTTGGCTAATAGAAAGTCTGTTTTATAGCTTCATCGCTTTCTTCACCTCTAACCATTATTACTGACATAAACAAGCGAAGTTGGGTGCACTTTTCCAGCTTTGTTTGTTTTTTTAGCGGCATTTATTTTCCAGTAAAAGTCGCTTTTTTTGTGGAACAATGATAAAATGGAGTGTAAACTAAAAATTGTAAGAGAAGAACATGACTAAGAAAATTGGCGTCGGTAAGGCGCATAGTAAGATTATTTGGATGGGTGAACATTCCGTTGTTTATGGCTATCCTGCCATTGCGATTCCGCTTCAAGGAATTGAGGTTGAATGTCATATTTATCCAGCTGAAGAAAAGATTCACTTTGATTTTTATGACACGTTATCAACTGCCGTTTATGCGGCGTTAGAGTACCTAAATCACACAGATGTTTCCATTACCTATGCGATTCGTTCTGAAATTCCACAAAAACGTGGTATGGGGTCATCAGCAGCGGTTTCTATCGCAGCTATCCGTGCTGTTTTTGATTATTTTGAGCAAAGCATTGATATGGATACTCTGGAAGTTTTGGTGAATAAAGCAGAGATTATTGCACATTCAAATCCAAGTGGGCTTGATGCCAAGACTTGTTTGAGTGATAAAGCCATTACCTTTATCCGTAACATCGGTTTTAGCACCCTTGATTTAGATTTGGATGCTTATTTGGTTATTGCAGATACGGGAATTTATGGTAATACACGTGAAGCTGTTGAGAAGGTTGCACAAGCAGAAGAGGCGAATTTACCACATCTAGCAGCCCTCGGCGATTTAACCGAAATTGTTCAAAAAGCTATTCAAGACAAAGATATTCAAAAAATTGGTCACATGATGACCAAAGCACACGCTCATTTACAAGCTATTGGTGTCAGCATTGACGTTTCCGACCAACTGGTTAAGCTTTCTTTGGAAAATGGTGCCCTTGGAGCCAAGATGAGTGGTGGCGGACTTGGAGGCTGTATTATTGCTCTTGCAAGTACCAAAGCTGACGCAGAAAAAATAAGTAACGCATTAAAAGAAGGAGGAGCGGTTCAAACGTGGATCGAAAAATTGTAACGGTAAAATCATATGCCAACATTGCTATTATCAAATACTGGGGGAAAGCTGACGCTGTCAAAATGATTCCAGCAACTAGCAGTATTTCATTGACACTGGAAAATATGTTTACCACAACAAGTGTATCCTTTTTGCCAGACACATCAACTCACGACGAATTTTACATTAACGGTGTTTTGCAAGACGAGAAAGAGCATGCTAAAATTTCTGCCATCATTGACCAGTACCGTGGTGGACGTTCCGAATTTGTCAAAGTTGAAACTAGCAATAACATGCCAACCGCTGCAGGTTTATCATCAAGTTCAAGTGGACTTTCAGCGCTTGTAAAGGCTTGTAATGAACTTTTTGAAACTGGCTTAAATCAAGCAGAGTTGGCACAAAAAGCCAAATTTGCTTCAGGGTCATCATCGCGTTCATTCTTTGGACCGATTGCTGCGTGGGATAAAGACAGCGGAGACATTTATCCAGTGCAAACTGATCTCAAATTAGCAATGATTATGCTTGTTTTAAGCGATAGCAAGAAACCAATTTCTAGCCGTGAAGGCATGAAACGCTGTGCTGAAACGTCAACAACTTTTGTGGATTGGGTCAAACAATCTGAGCAAGATTATAAGGATATGCTTGCTTATTTGAAAGCCAATGATTTTGAGAAAGTTGGAGAATTGACAGAACGCAACGCACTTGCCATGCACGATACTAACACACACGCTAATCCACCATTCAATTATTTGACAGATGAGACCTATGCAGCTATGGATTTTGTCAAATCACTGCGCGCTCAAGGTGAAAAATGCTATTTCACAATGGATGCAGGTCCAAATGTTAAAGTTCTTTGTTTGGAAGAGGATTTAGAGCGTTTAACAAAACGTTTTGAAGAAAACTACCGTGTGATTGCATCACGTACTAAGGTGTTACCAGATGAAGACGATTAGTGTACAGACAGGTGGAAAGCTCTATATTGCAGGCGAGTATGCCATACTAACCCCTGGGCAAACTGCTATTTTGAAAAATATTCCCATTCACATGACAGCGACAGTCAAAGAATCCGAAAAAATTACCCTTTTTTCAGACATGTTTGACTACGCTACTGATATGACAGCGGATAAGAATTATGCGCTCATTCAGCAAACCATTGTAACTCTGGCTACTTACCTTGACAAATCTTTACTTGATTTGCCAGCGTTTAAACTCGATATTACTGGAAAGTTAGAGCGTGACGGTAAGAAATTTGGCATTGGGTCAAGCGGTTCAGTGACGGTGTTAACGCTCAAAGCCTTGTCCGCATTCTATGAGCTAAATTTATCAGCGGATACTATTTTCAAGCTTGCTTCCTATACGCTTTTAAAACTGGGGGACAATGGTTCTATGGGCGACATAGCTTGTATTGTTTACGATGATTTGGTGGCTTTCACCTCTTTTGACCGTCAAAAAGTGTCAACGTGGGTTGCAACAGAAGACATCAAAACTGTACTTGCTAAAGACTGGGGCTATCGTATCGAAACCATCAAACCTGCGTTGGCATGTGATTTCTTGGTAGGCTGGACAAGACAACCGTCCATTTCAAAAGATATGATTAATTTAGTCAAATCAGCCATTACAAAAGCGTTTCTTGAGGATACAGAAAGAAATGTTCAAATCTGTAAGCAAGCCTTTCAAACGGGTGATAAGATGGCTGTTAAGGCAAGCCTGCAAAAAGTTAGTGATTTGTTGCTCGGTTTAAGCTCAGCTATTTACAACGACAAATTAAAGGCGTTGAAATCTGCTGAGAAAGGTTTAGATGTCATTGCAAAATCATCTGGCTCAGGCGGCGGCGACTGTGGTATTGCAATATCATTCTCAGAAAGCGACAGCCACGAGCTCGCCCAACGTTGGCAGAAATCTGGTATTGAAATACTATATCAAGAAAGATTAAGTGATGAAAGATAAATTAACTTTAGTCAGACCAAGTCTCTCCTATCTCGAACAGATAGAAGCTTTTCGACAAGAATTTGACCATATCAATGAAACTATGCATGGTAGTATTGGATTGCTAGATTTCAAGGATACTACAGAATGGCTTGATTTTGTTAAAAAATGCGAAAAGGGATTTGATACAATAATGTTTAAAGTACCATCATCAACTTTTCTTTGCATTCGTCAATCGGATCAAAAAATGGTTGGCATTTGCAATATTCGCCACAATGTAGTACAAGAAAGACTCTTTAATCGCGTAGGGCACATTGGATATTCAATTGCCCCAAGTGAACGGCATAAAGGTTATGCTAAGGAGCAGTTGCGCCTTGCTGTGATTGAAGCTAAAAAAATTGGCATTGACAGGATATTGATGACTTGTGATATTACTAATATAGCTTCTGAAAAAACAATTTTAGCTAATAATGGCATTTATAACAACACCTTTCATGATGGAAGTGATGATAGTTACACTAAACGATTTTGGATTGAGGTAACCAAGAATGATTAATCGCAAAGATGAACATATTAAGTATGCTTTAAAATATCAATCTCCTTATAATTCTTTTGACGATATGGAGTTGATTCATCATTCTCTTCCTGATTATGATTTAAGTGAGATTAATTTGCACACCCATTTTGCGGGGCGTGATTTTGAGTTTCCTTTTTATATCAATGCCATGACGGGCGGTTCAGAAAAAGGCAGAGCTGTTAATCAAAAATTGGCTCAAATTGCACAAGCAACGGGGCTTGTCATGGTTACAGGCTCCTATAGTGCTGCGCTGAAAAATCCACATGATGATTCTTATCCTAGCAAAGAAGAATTTCCAGAGTTGCTGCTAGCGACCAATATCGGAATTGACAAACCTTATGAATTAGGGCTACAAACCATTCACGAAATGCAGCCCATTTTTCTCCAAGTTCATGTCAATCTGATGCAGGAGCTTTTAATGCCAGAAGGCGAGCGTGAATTCCGCCAATGGAAAAAAAATCTCGCCGATTATGCCACAAAAATGCCAGTTCCTGTCGTTCTTAAAGAAGTCGGCTTTGGTATGGATTTGAAAACAATTGAAATGGCTCACAAGTTAGGCATTAAAACTGTCGATATTTCAGGACGTGGTGGCACAAGTTTTGCCTATATTGAAAATCAACGTGGGCATAATCGTTCTTATCTCGATGAGTGGGGACAAAGCACGGTTCAAACGCTGTTGAATGCTCAGCCGATGATTGATAAGATTGAAATCTTGGCATCTGGCGGCGTTCGTCATCCTTTGGATATTGTAAAATGCTTGGTTTTAGGAGCAAAAGCGGTAGGATTATCGCGAGCAATCCTAGAACTAGTCGAAAAATATTCCGTTGAAGAAGTCATCACAATCATTAATGGCTGGAAAGACGACTTGCGCCTCATCATGTGTGCTCTGAATTGCAAAACAATTGCCGAACTTAGACAGGTAGATTATCTCCTATACGGAAAATTAAACGAAGCAAACCAAAAACGCTGATTCTTTTGAATCAACGTTTTTTATATATTACTAAATTTATCATAACATGTAATAAACAATGGCAATATAATGTAGCACTGAAGCTAGTAAAATGAAGAGGTGCCAAATCATGTGGTCGTAAGGACGTTTTCTAGCGTAGAAGATTGCTCCGATAGTATATGAAAGACCACCAGCAAGCATTAGTAGCCAGAAAGCAACACCAGTTTTGCTAACAATGCTTGGAATAATGAAAATCACTAGCCAGCCCATAAGCAAGTAGAGAAAGAGTGAGAATTTTTCATTAATCTTCTTGGCAAAAATTTTATATAAAATACCAAAAATAGTTGCGCCCCATTGCAAGATAATAATAACGTATCCGAGCCAGCCACCTACTAAAGAGAGAGCGACAGGAGTGTAAGACCCTGCAATAGCAATGTAAATCATACTGTGGTCGATAATCCGCAAAATGAATTTCTGTGGTGAATCATATTGCATAGAATGATAAATTGTCGATGATAGAAACATCAAGAAAAGGCTAATATCAAAGATAGACATGCCGACAGCTGCTTCTATACCATAATGTTGATAACTATAAATGGCAGTGATAGGAAGCAGGACAAGCATTGCCACAGCTCCAACAGCGTGAGTGACACTATTTGCGACTTCTTCGCCGAATGAAAGACGTTTACTTAATTTCATAGTCATGCTAGCATTCATCTTTTTCTCCTTCTAATTCTTGAACTAATTGGTGAGTTTGGTAATACAGCTGCAATGTTTGACAAGCTGAAACGACAACAGGAGGTAAGTCGTCTATCTTTTCGCCATTCATGCAAGCAACAAAATCATCATAACGTTTTTGTGATTGGTTGTCCGCTGTTAAAATCGCCAATGTTTGGCTAATTTCTTGAATGGAAAAGACGTTTTTTAAACTTGTAATGACAATTAATCGTGCCACCTGCTTACGACTGTATTTTTTCTTAATCGGCTTTTCGAGATGCCCATGTTTAACATAATTGTTAATCATAGAAGCCGTTAACCCTTTTTCGTTTTGATGATTGGCTTCGCCGATTTGGTTGACATACAGCAGTACCTGATCTAAATATAAATCTATATCTGGTAATTCAGACCATTTTGGATAAGACATTGTCATAAAGTTTTATTCACCTCTTTATCTAGTATCGATAACTAGATTATATAATCTCCAAAAAATATTGTCAAGAAAAAACCTTCGTTTTGAAGAAGTAATGTCAAAAAAATCAGAAAATTTAATCTTTTTCGTTCATTTACAGTTATAAAAAAGCGTCTGGGAGGTTCCAGACGCTTTGTCTATTTCAGATTTTTTAGAATTGTTTTGGCAGTTTCTAAATTCATATGTGGTGCTTGCAAGAGTTGTTGAACCACTTTGCCAACTTCGTTTTCAGTGGCACCAGCAAGAAGTGCTAATGATTTGGCTTGCAATTTCATGTGTCCTGCCTGAATACCAGTAGAAGTCAATGCTTTCACGGCAGCGAAATTTTGTGCTAGCCCAACAGAAACAATGATTTTTGCAAGTGTTTGTGCATCTGGATGCCCTAATAGTTCGTGAGCGATTTTAACGGTTGGGTTAAGTCCGATAGAACCACCGCGTGTTGCGATTGGCATTGGGAGCGTTAATTGACCGCGAAGCACTTGTTGTTCTTTATCAAATGACCAAGTTGCTAAACCACGGTATTGTCCGTCTTTGCAAGCATAGGCGTTAGCACCTGCTTCGATAGCTCGCCAGTCATTTCCAGTTGTCAAGACAACGGCATCTATACCATTAAAAATCCCTTTATTATGTGTGGTAGCACGATAAACATCAACTTGAGCAAGTTTGCTTGCCAGTTCAAATTTTCGAGCTAACTCATGAGCTTCCTCTTTGTTACGACTAAGGTAGCGAAGGTTAACTTGACATTCGGCGGTAACCAGCGCCTGCGTTGCATAGTTTGAAAGAATTGCCATTAGACTTTTTCCGCCAGAAAGTTCTTCCAGACTAGGCACTAAAGCCTCCATCATGGTGTTGACCATATTGGCTCCCATAGCTTCTTGTGTATCAACCGTCAAGTAAACAATCAGAAACTCATCTTTTTCCTCCACAGTCAATTCTCTAGCGCCGCCACCACGTTTTACGATAGAAGGGTGAGCTTCATTGGCTAAAGTCAATAGCTGCGCAGAATGATTCAAGATAGTTTCTTTTGCGAGAGCTTTGTCTACCACATCATAAAGGGCAACTTGACCAATCATTTTTCGAGAATGAACTTTGGTCTTAAAACCACCTGAACGTTTGATGATTTTAGCTGCAAAACTAGCCGCCGCTACCACTGAAGGTTCTTCAGTTACCATTGGAACGTTGAAAGTAGTACCATCAACCTGAAAATCAGGAGCAACCGAAAACGGCAAAGAGAAAGTTCCCAAAACATTTTCTGTTAGCTGATTGGCTGTTTCAAGCGATAGCAAGGTATTTTCTTTTAAGTCATTAAGTGTTTCAGTGCTTAAAAGGTGATTATTTTCCAAATGTTCAAGACGTTCAGTTATTGTTTTTTTGGAGAATCCACTCCAGTTAACTTTAGTCGATTTCGTTTGTTTTTCCATAAATTCTTTCGTGTCCACGAATTTTTTTGAGGGCAAATGTTCCAGTTTTGTAATTTGCAAAAGAAGCATTGCCATCAGCATCTAAAACAGGTTCTTCAAAGAAGATTCTTTCGTAATCTTCAACAGAAAGAGCAATGCGTTGTTTGAGTTCTTGAAGTCGGCTATTTTTAAGCTTGTCTTTGAAACCTTCAACCAATGTTCCAGTGAAAATTTCAGCAACTGCGCCACTTCCATAGCTGAAGAAAGCGATATCGTCACCACCTACCAAGTTTTCACTATTTTCAAGAAGTGAAAGGAGTCCAAGGAAGAGTGAACCAGTGTATATATTTCCGACTTGTTTACTATAAAGGATGGAGCTTTCAAAATTAGCTTTAAGTTTTTCTTGCAAATCAGCTGGCAATGTTTTATCCATAATTTTATTAAAGCCTTTAAGGGCTAATTTTGGAAATGGTAAGTGGAAACAGAAAGCTGAAAAATCAGAAAGTGATGTATTAAAGCGTTTTTGAAATTCTGCCCATGTCGTTTTCAACATATCAAGGTATTGTTTGGTTGAATAAATACCATTGACATAAGGCGTTGTTGAATAATTAGGACGCCAGAAGTCCATAATGTCGCGTGTTTGAGCAACAGAATTATCATTTAAGAGCAAAATTTGTGGGTCTTGTGAGATAAGCATGGCAATGCTACCAGCACCTTGCGTTGGTTCTCCTGAAGTGTGGGCTCCGTAACGAGCAATGTCAGAAGCAATAACGAGGACTTTTGATTCTGGGTGTTTTTCAACGTGTAAGCGAGCGTAATCAAGCGCTGCTGTTGCGCTGTAACAAGCTTCTTTCATCTCGATACTACGTGCAAAAGGTTGAATTCCCAAAAGGCTGTGAATACAAGTTGCTGCCGCTTTGCTTTGGTCAACAGATGATTCTGTCGCAACGATAACCATATCAATGGCTTCTTTGTCATCATCAGTAAGAATGCTGTCAGCAGCAGAAGCACCAAGAGTTACAATGTCATCATTGACAGGTGCAATACTAAGCGTTCTTAACAGCAAACCTTTGCTATATTTTTCAGGGTCAACTTGACGACTTTCAGCTAAATCATCCATGTTTAGCATATATTGTGATGTCGCAAACCCGATTTTATCAATACCGATTTTCATGAATAAACCTTTCTGAATGATTGAACTCACCTGATACTACAATGTTTACGAGTACCTGCCTAGCTAACTCATAATTAGCTCAAATGTCTTATGGCATAGTGAGTTCGTGATTATTATTAATTGAGTGACTAAATGTCCATTCATAATTCTACCATAAAGTTGTGAAAATGCTCTACAAAAAAATTATTTATTTCATTCGTCAAAGTAATGGGCAAAATATTTTGAATACAAGAAAAATACTAGCTTTTTTTGTTTATTTCAGATAAAATAGGAAAGAATGACTTTTTTAACAAAATCAAAAAATCCAAAGGAGTGAATGGCATGACAAAAGCTGATGTGATTTTTAAAGAAAATATCAAAAAAATTATGGAAGAAGGTGTCTTTTCAGAAAATGCTCGCCCTGTTTACCAAAGCGGTGGACAAGCTAATTCAAAATACGTTACAGGAGCGTTTGCTGAATATGATTTGAGTAAGGGGGAATTTCCGATTACAACCCTCCGCCCTATTCCAATTAAAAGTGCTATTCGCGAAATCTTTTGGATTTATCAAGACCAAACGAATGATTTATCAGTTTTAAATGATAAATACAATGTCAAATATTGGAATGACTGGGAAGTTGACAACTCTGGAACGATTGGCGAACGTTATGGTGCTGTTGTCAAAAAACACGACATTATCCGTAAAATATTGAAACAATTAGAGGAAAATCCATGGAATCGTCGCAATGTCATCTCACTTTGGGATTACGAAGCTTTTGAAAATACAGACGGACTTTTGCCATGTGCTTTTCAGACAATGTATGATGTGCGTCGTGTTGACGGTGAGATTTACCTTGATGCTACTTTGACTCAACGTTCAAATGATATGCTTGTTTCACACCACATCAATGCTATGCAATATGTTGCCCTTCAAATGATGATTGCTAAGCATTTTGGTTGGAAAGTGGGAAAATTCTTCTACTTTGTCAATAACTTGCATATCTACGATAATCAATTTGAGCAAGCTCGAGAATTGCTTTCTCGCGAATCTACGGATTGTAAACCACGTTTGGTACTCAACGTGCCAGACGGAACAGATTTCTTTGATATTAAACCAGAAGATTTTGAATTAGTTGATTATGAGCCAGTTAAACCACAATTAAAATTTGATTTGGCTATTTAATCCCTCTTTTGTGGTCGTTTCCGTATCACATTTCTGCATTTTTTAGGGAAATCTGATAAAATGAAATAGACGAAATGAGAGGACTGTATGACAAAGAAAATCGTTGCCATTTGGGCAGAAGATGAAAATCGTTTAATCGGAGTAAATGATGGCTTGCCATGGCGTTTACCAAAAGAATTAAAACACTTTAAAGAAACAACCATGGGACAAGCCCTTTTAATGGGGCGTGTCACCTTTGACGGAATGAATCGCCGTATTCTTCCAGGACGCGAAACATTGATTTTAACAAGAGACAAGTCCTTTGAGGCAGATGGTGTAACAATCGTTCATGACATGGACGAGGTTTTTGATTGGTTTGAAAAGCAGGATAAGACTCTTTATATCGTTGGTGGAGCTAGTATCTATAAAGCTTTTCTACCGCATTGTGATGCTATTATTAAAACAACGGTTCATGGTGTTTTTGAAGGTGATACGTATTTCCCAGACGTTGATTTGACAAGCTTTAGAAAAGTCTCTGAAACCTTCAACGAAAAAGATGATAAAAATGCCTACGACTTTACCATTACAGTCTTAGAAAAATAAAAATAGGGAGATAGGAATGCAAAGAAGTATTTTTGGTGTATTCACGGCTTTCTTAGCGGTTATTTGTATTTTATGTGCCCTCCCAGCACTTAGAAAAAAACGATATGGATTGGCAGTTCTTTTGTTTTTAAATGCCTTTACAAATATAGTCAATACCATTCATGCCGTGTATGGTACCTTATTTTAATTTAGAGAGAAATAGAATTAGAGAGAATAAAAGATGGTTGGAAATCGAACAAATGATGTAAAAGTTTATTGCTCATTCTGTGGAAAAAGCCAAGATGAAGTGAAAAAAATCATTGCAGGAAACAATGTTTTTATCTGTAATGAGTGCGTGGCTTTGTCACAAGAAATTATCAAAGAAGAACTTGCTGAGGAAGTTCTTGCAGATTTAGCGGAAGTTCCAAAACCTAAAGAGTTGTTAGCAACTCTTGACGAATATGTCGTTGGTCAAGACCGTGCCAAACGCGCGCTTGCCGTAGCTGTTTATAACCATTACAAACGTGTTTCTTTTGCGGAAAGTCGCAACGAAGAAGATGTTGATTTGCAAAAATCAAACATTTTGATGATTGGTCCTACAGGTTCAGGAAAAACATTCCTAGCTCAAACTTTGGCTAAAACATTGAATGTACCGTTTGCGATTGCTGATGCGACATCATTGACAGAAGCAGGATACGTTGGTGAAGATGTTGAAAATATCCTCTTGAAATTAATTCAAGCGGCTGATTTTAATATCGAACGCGCCGAACGCGGTATTATTTACGTGGATGAAATTGATAAAATCGCTAAAAAAGGTGAAAATGTCTCAATTACACGTGATGTTTCAGGTGAAGGTGTTCAACAAGCACTTCTTAAAATCATTGAAGGAACAGTTGCTAGCGTACCACCTCAAGGCGGACGTAAGCACCCTAACCAAGAAATGATTCAAATTGATACTAAAAATATCCTATTCATTGTCGGCGGTGCTTTTGATGGTATCGAGGATATTGTCAAACAACGTTTAGGTGAAAAGGTTATCGGTTTTGGTCAAAATAACCGTAAAATTGATGAAAATGCTTCTTATATGCAAGAAATCATTTCAGAAGATATTCAAAAATTTGGCTTGATTCCAGAGTTTATTGGACGTTTGCCAGTTGTAGCGGCACTTGAACAGTTGACGGCTGATGATTTGGTTCGTATCTTGACAGAACCACGTAATGCCTTGGTTAAACAATATCAAACGCTATTATCATACGACGGTGTTGAACTAGAATTTGATAAAGATGCTTTGCAAGCTATTGCTAACAAAGCCATTGAACGTAAGACAGGAGCTCGTGGTTTACGCTCAATTATTGAAGAAACTATGATGGATATCATGTTTGAAATTCCTAGCCAAGAAGAAGTGACTAAGGTTCGTATCACTAAAGCGGCTGTTGATGGCAAAGATAAACCAATTTTGGAAATTGCGTAAGGAGCTGACGATGACCGAGTATTTAAATACCCACAACGCTTCGCTTCTGTTGAGCGCAGCCAATAAATCCCATTATCCGCAAGATGATTTACCAGAAATTGCGCTTGCTGGGCGTTCAAATGTTGGAAAGTCGAGCTTTATCAATACCCTTTTAGGACGTAAAAATCTAGCTCGTACATCTAGTAAGCCAGGAAAAACACAATTGCTTAATTTCTATAATATTGATGATAAATTGCGTTTTGTTGATGTGCCTGGTTATGGCTATGCCAAAGTTTCTAAATCAGAACGCGCCAAATGGGGTAAGATGATTGAAGAGTACTTGGTAAGTCGTGATAATTTGCGTGCCGTTGTCAGCTTGGTTGATTTTCGTCATGATCCAAGCGCTGATGACGTTCAAATGTACGACTTCCTAAAATATTATGAGATTCCTGTTATTGTTGTTGCCACAAAAGCTGACAAGATTCCTCGTGGCAAATGGAACAAGCATGAATCAGCAATCAAAAAGAAATTAAACTTTGATAAATCAGATAAATTTATTATCTTTTCATCCGTTGACCGCACAGGTTTAGACGAATCTTGGGATAGTATTTTAGATGAATTGTGATAAAAGGCTGGGTCTCTCCAGTCTTTTTTGTACTATGTGGTGCAAATTTGTGTGCGCACGAGAAACTTTAAGTTGACTAAAGTTGGCAATTATTGTTTTTATATTTTTTGACAGAGACCTTCAACAATCCAGAGTGTTGAAGGAAGGATTACTGCGTCTTGGAATTATAATGACACAAGCAAAGAAACTGAACACTTTTGTTTTAGTTTCTTTGCTTGTTATAGTTTTTAACTAATAAATTGATAGATAATGACTATTATCTTTTCTCAAAATCTTGTGCTATCATAGACATATTAAAAATTGAGAGGGTTATATGGAAAATCATAATTTTGAAAACGAGGGTCAGTTTCAGCGAAAAATGACCAGTCGTCATTTATTTATGTTGTCACTTGGCGGTGTGATAGGTACAGGTTTGTTTTTAAGTTCGGGCTATACTATCGCTCAAGCTGGACCGTTGGGAGCTGTTTTATCTTATCTAGTGGGAGCAGTGGTTGTTTATCTCGTCATGTTATCTTTGGGTGAATTAGCTGTTGCCATGCCAGTTACAGGTTCGTTTCACACTTATGCCACAAAATTTATTAGCCCTGGGACAGGTTTTACGGTTGCTTGGTTATACTGGATTTGTTGGACGGTTGCGCTAGGGACTGAATTCCTCGGTGCGGCTATGCTAATGGGACGTTGGTTTCCAAACGTACCAACGTGGTTTTTTGCGACTTTGTTTGCGGTGATTATTTTTGCGATTAACGCCCTAAGTGTACGCAGTTTTGCTGAAGCAGAATCTTTCTTTGCCTCAATTAAGGTGATTGCGATTATTATTTTCATTATTTTGGGGCTGGGAGCGATGCTTGGTTTAGTCTCATTTGACGGAGAACACAAAGCAATTCTTTTTACGAATTTAACGGCAAACGGTGCTTTTCCGAAGGGAATTACAGCTGTTATTTCTGTCATGTTGGCGGTTAATTATGCCTTTTCTGGGACAGAACTAATCGGCATTGCAGCTGGTGAAACGGACAATCCAAAAGAAGCTGTGCCTAAGGCAATCAAAACAACGATTGGTCGTCTAGTGATTTTCTTTGTTTTGACAATCGTGGTTCTTGCTTCGCTATTACCAATGAAGGAAGCTGGGGTTTCGACAGCGCCATTTGTTGATGTATTTGATAAAATGGGAATTCCTTTTGCTGCAGATATTATGAATTTTGTCATTCTAACAGCGATTTTATCGGCAGGAAATTCAGGACTTTATGCTTCTAGCCGTATGCTTTGGTCTTTGGCAAACGAAGGAATGTTGTCAAAAAAGGTCGTCAAAATCAATGAACACGGTGTCCCAATGCGTGCCCTTCTTTTGTCAATGGCAGGTGCGGTCTTGTCACTATTTTCAAGTATTTATGCGGCAGATACGGTTTATCTTGCCTTGGTATCGATTGCAGGTTTTGCGGTTGTGGTTGTTTGGTTATCCATTCCAATGGCACAAATCAATTTTCGTAAGGCATTTTTGAAAGAACATTCTCTTGATGAATTGTCTTATCAAACGCCTTTTACACCAGTTTTGCCTTATATTACCATTATTCTTTTGGTGATTTCGATTATCGGAATTGCTTGGGATGCTTCGCAGCGTGCAGGCTTGTATTTTGGGATTCCATTTGTCATTTTGTGTTATGTTTACCATTATTTGCGTTATAAGAAGTGGTAGAAGGGATTTACTATGGGAACATTTAAAGAATTGCTAGCCAGTCAAGATTATGTGATTTTAGACGGTGCTTTGGGAACTGAACTTGAGAAGCGTGGTTATGACGTTTCGGGCAAACTTTGGTCTGCTAAATATTTATTGGAAAATCCAAGCGTTATCCAAGATTTGCATGATGTGTATTTACGTTCTGGTGCTGATATTTTAACAACTTCTAGTTATCAAGCGACTGTTCAAGGGTTAAAGGATTTTGGTTTATCTGAAAAAGAAGCGTTGGATATTATTTCTTTGACAGTGACTTTAGCTAGACAAGCACGAGATAATTTTTGGAATGGTTTATCTGATGAGGCAAAGAAAAAACGCCCTTATCCCTTGATTTCTGGGGATGTCGGACCTTATGCAGCTTACTTAGCTGACGGCTCTGAATATAATGGCAATTATCAGCTGACGCAAGAAGAATATCAGGCATTTCACCGTCCACGTATTCAAGCTTTACTGTCTGCTGGAAGTGATTTTTTAGGAATTGAAACGATTCCTAATGTTGCTGAAGCTAAAGCTTTGCTTGATTTATTGGCGACAGAATTTCCGCAAACAGAAGCCTATATTTCTTTTACGGCACAGGATGATAAACATATTTCCGACGGAACGCCGATTGAAGAAGTAGCGGCTCTGTGTGAACAAAGCCCGCAAATTTTGGCTTTTGGCATCAATTGCAGTAGCCCTGCCGTTATTTCTGGCTTGTTAAAACGGATTCGAACGGTTTCGCCCAAGCCTTTGGTGACCTATCCAAATTCTGGCGAGATTTACGACGGTGCAACACAAACTTGGAAATCCATACCAGATAATTCACACACTCTTCTTGAAAATAGCAGAGCTTGGCACCAATTAGGCGCAAAAATAGTCGGCGGTTGCTGTCGCACAAGCCCAGAAGATATCGCATGCCTAGCCCAAGCCTTTCGAGAATAATAACAAAAGGTCAAGATAATTTCCTGACCTTTTTAATATCAAATATTACAAGCTTGCAAACAGTAGCGGACAACGACACTTGAATAATGGTAGATAATGCAAGCGAGATTTAGCGTTACTATCCAGATAGTTTTTTCATGTGTAAAATGATATAAAATAGCTGTCGTGATAGCGCCGATGACAAAACTAATAACAACAAGGGAGTAATTGATAGCTTGGCGCTTCATAGCACACGTTTTTTCATCGGCATTAAAATACTGATGCCAAGCTGTTATCATTTTACGGTAATTCCCAGACGTCATCAGAATAGAATAAGCGTGTGATTCAATCTGACTGCCTGAAAATGTCAAGGTTAATAGCCCAGTTGCTAGTGCCAGCAAGACAACCCAAAGTAAACGAACATCTGGCAATAGTGGCAAAATCATTGTGACAATCAACAACGGTAGCAAAGCATAAACTCTCCAAAAGGCTGTTTTTGCATTGGCACGCACATGCAAACCAAACATGAAACCAATCGAGAAGAAAAGAACAGAAAACAAGCGAATCAGCGTTTGCTGCAATGGACTATGACTAATATCGGCGATTAGAAAAAGAATATTACCAGTCTGAGTTGCGACCAAGGTGTCGAATTGTATTTGACAATAGACATCTAAAGCGCCTCCTAAAAAGCCAAGTAAAATGGCCTCAAAGCGACTGTTTTGAGGCATATATTCTAATTCGTTCACATTATTTCCTTCTTTCTACAATAAGCTCAATGCTTTTATTGTAGCACTTTCTCAAACAGCTAACTAGCTCATTTTCAGAAAAAATGACACTTATTTCAAAATCAACTGGTCGCCTGCCAGAAAACTTTTCTGAAAGTCCTCGACAGGATGAAAATATTGTTTGCCAAATTCATCAATTAATCCGTGGAATTCTTGTGCATCCGCAAAGGTAAATGGTTGCGGAAGTTCTGCAAGCAATGTTGCTAAGCTTTTATAGTCAGTTAAATCATTAATTCCTAATTGTGTAAATAATGTACGAGCGTATTTATCAGCGATAAATTGCGGTTGGTCAAAGATATAAGCCATGAGAACATCAGCAGTTTCTGGTCCAACACCGTGCAAAGACAATAAGACTTTTCGCAGTGAGCTACCATATTGTTGAACAATTTTTGTAGGATTTTCCTCATGCGCCAAATACCAACTAGCCACTTCTTGAATAGCCTTGCTTTTATTTTTCATAAAACCAGCAGGGCGGACAAGTTCTTCTAAGTTTTCTTTAGGCATACTCACCAGAACTTGCAAATCGTAGTTGCTAGCTGATTTGATAAGCTGTGAAGCCTTAGTAGCGTTTAATTCAGTCGTGTTTTGAATGAGAATAGCCTCAATGATGATTTGTTGCTTGGAATCAGCAGGCCACCAATTCGTTGCTCCCATATGTGTTAGCATTTTTTGATAAAGATTATAAAGTGTAAGTTGCATATCATTATCCTTTGTAAACTTTTTAGTTATTCTATTTTATCAAAATACCATAGAAAAAGCCCAACTTCTGTGAGTTGAGCTTAATAGGAGTGTTTAAAAGTATGGATTATTTTTCGCTGATGACTAGTTCTCCGTCAACCATGTCAGCTTTAAGGTGTTTAACATCTGTGTGATCGAGGTAGAAATCAGTGATTTTATCGCGGATTTCTTGTTCAATGACACGGCGGAGTGGTCGAACACCCATGGCTTCATCATAACCTTCTTCGATAAGGTGTTGTTTAGCAGCATCACTAACCACCAAATCAATGCCTTTCTTGGCAATGGTCTTGCTAACTTCGTCAAGCATTAAGTCAACAATGTCGTTCAAATCTTCTTTAGTCAAGTGAGAGAATTCGATAATACCGTTGAAACGGTTAAGAAATTCTGGGCGGAAGTATGGAGCGATACGATCCATAATTTTCTTATCTTTATCATCTTGACCAGTCAAAGCTTCGTTGCCGAATCCAGCATTAGAGGTAGCAATGATGACGGTATTTTTAAAGTTAATCGTATTACCTTGACCGTCTGTCAAACGACCATCATCCAAAACTTGGAGAAGAAGTGTGATGACTTGAGGGTCAGCTTTTTCAATTTCATCAAGAAGAACAATTGAGTATGGGTTACGACGAACACGTTCAGTAAGCGTGTTGCTATTGTCGTCGTAGCCAACATAGCCAGCAGTTGTACCGATTAATTTAGAAACGGCTGTGCGATCAGAGTATTCAGACATGTCAAGGCGGATAATAGCATCTTTTGAGCCGAACATATCAAGGGCTAATTGTTTAGCAAGCTCTGTCTTACCAACGCCAGTAGGACCGACAAAGAGGAAACTACCAATTGGTCGATTACCTTCGTCAAAACCAGCACGGTTACGACGAATGGCACGTGAGACGGCTTCAACAGCCTCATCTTGTCCGATGACTTTACCTTTCAAACGGCTAGCTAATTCTTTCAAGCGTTCAATATCACTTGCTCCCATATTTGATACGGGAACACCAGTTAATCGTTCGACAGATTCTGCCACATCATTAACGGTAGCTGTAACTTTTTGCCCTTCCGTATGGTTGTCAATTTGTTTTTGCAATTCTTCGATACGAACCTTGGCATTGAGAGCTGCTTCGTAATCTTCTTTAGCCACAGCATTTTCTTGTTTTTCTTTTTGGTCTGCAATTTCCTTTTCAAGAGATTTGACATCAGTTGCAGGGTGTTGAGCAGCCAAATGAGCAGCAGTCATATCAATCAAGTCAATAGCTTTATCTGGTAAACTACGTTGTGGGATATATTGAATTGAAAAATCAACAGCGGCTTTTAACACATTATCAGGGAGAATAACGTTGTGGTGTTTTTCATATAAATCACGAATTCCCATTAAAATGTTAAAGCTATCTTGAGCAGAAGGAGCATTTACTTTGACTTCGTTGAAACGACGAGCGAGCGCAGCATTCTTCAAAATAGTATTACGATATTCGTCTTGAGTTGTTGCACCGATAACGGTCAATTCGCCACGAGAAAGTGCAGGTTTGAGAATGTCAGCTAAGCCTTTCGAACCAGAGTCGCCACCAGTTGACCCTGCGCCTAAAATTTGGTGGATTTCATCAAAGAAGAGAATGATATTACCAGCGTCTTTAACTTCTTTGACAAGGTTTTGGATATTTTCTTCAAAAGCACCGCGATATTGTGTGCCAGCTTCAAGACCAGAAATATCAATAGAAATAATTTCTTTATTTTTGATAGCTGCTGGCACATCACCATTGATAATAGCTTGTGCTAAGCCTTCGACAACGGCTGTTTTACCAACACCTGCATCCCCAACAAGGACAGGATTATTTTTGGTACGACGTGACAAGATTTCAGCAGTTTCTTGGATTTCTTTGTTACGTCCAATAACAGGGTCGAGTTCGTTAGCGCGTGCGCGTTCGGTCAAGTTTGTTCCTAATTTTGCCAAGATACCATCTTCTTTAGGAGCAGAAGTAGGCGCCCCTTCTTGGTATTCCGCGTTTCCAGGGAGCTTACCTGTTTGGCGATATTGTGCAAATTCTTCAGGAGTAACTTCGCGCCCATTAATCAAATAGCGTCTGTTTTCTGAATTGTACCCGCCCATGTTACCCACAAGTTCATTAAAAATGTCATCCATATTTCCAAAAGGATCTCTTCCGTAAAAATTATTATTTGCCATAAATATTACCTCTTTTCAATCATATTTTCTAAAATGATACTATTGTACGATTTAATACCTGGAAGGTTAAATCTCTTTAGTCTTTACAAATCGTAGTAGAGAGGTCGTATTTAAAGAGATTTCTTAATTGTTCCTATCAATCACCTTCTGATACTATAATATACCATTGGTCAGTAAAAGTCAAATATTTATATGCAAAAAATCTGATTTTTTTAAAAGAAAGCGTTTTATACAAAACTAAACCGATACTATAATCTGTTTTTGAGTTTTTCCCATCTTTAAAGGATATTTAAAAACATGAAAAGAAAAGAAAAAAATAAAATATTTCATAAAAAGTGTTGACACAAGGAGGAATATTGGATATAATAATTAAGGTTTTGTAATGAAACTGACCTAAGACAGCAGGGGAGCCGTGCTCATAATATTCCTGCCGAGGCACAAAACGTAATGATGAAATAACGTATTTGTACTTTCGTGTCTAGGTTTAGGTGCGAATTTTTTTGTGCCTAGCCCAAAAATAATAACGGAGGTAAAACTAATGAGTGAAGCAATTATTGCTAAAAAAGCTGAACAAGTTGATGCTGTTGCTGAAAAAATGAAAGCTGCTGCATCTATCGTTGTTGTTGATTCACGCGGTCTTACAGTTGAACAAGATACAGTTCTTCGCCGTACTCTTCGTGAAAACGGTGTTGAATTTAAAGTTATCAAAAATTCAATTTTGACTCGTGCAGCTGAAAAAGCAGGTCTTGACGAAATGAAAGATCTTTTCGTTGGACCATCTGCAGTAGCGTTCTCTAACGAAGATGTTATTGCACCAGCAAAAGTTCTTAGTGACTTTGCTAAAGATGCTGAAGCACTTGAAATCAAAGGTGGAGCAATCGAAGGCGCTGTATCTTCAAAAGAAGAAATCGCTGCCCTTGCATCATTGCCAAACCGCGAAGGACTTCTATCTATGCTCCTTTCTGTACTTCAAGCGCCAGTTCGCAACGTTGCACTTGCTGTCAAAGCAGTTGCAGACAACAAAGAAGACGACGCTGCTTAATGCGTATGGTAGCTTAACGCTACAAACAATTATCTAATAAAACAATTAATATTTTGGAGGAATCTACAATGGCATTGAACATTGAAAACATTATTGCTGAAATTAAAGAAGCTTCAATCCTTGAATTGAACGATCTTGTAAAAGCTATCGAAGAAGAATTTGGTGTAACTGCAGCTGCTCCTGTAGCTGTAGCTGCTGCTGGTGCTGCAGACGCTGGTGCTGCTAAAGACTCATTTGACGTTGAATTGACTGCAGCTGGCGACAAAAAAGTTGCTGTTATCAAAGCTGTACGTGAAGTTACAGGTCTTGGTCTTAAAGAAGCTAAAGCTCTTGTTGATGGTGCACCTGCTAACGTTAAAGAAGGCGTTGCAACTGCAGAAGCTGAAGAAATCAAAGCTAAACTTGAAGAAGCTGGAGCTTCAGTTACTCTTAAATAATAGGGTAACTACTCAAGTAGCCTAATAAAACTGATAACCCCGCTGGTCTTAGGACCAGCGGGGTTTTTGTGTGTTCAAAAAGGGGCAAATTATTTAGAACAGAAAAACAGACTCTATATTCTATGCCAACCTTGATTTTGCATGGAATACAGAGTCGATTTTATTTGTTAAAGGTTATCAACGTTATCTGTTTCGTCTAAATCAAAGAAATCGGTCAGTTTGATAATCATTCGTTGGATATCGTGAGCAATTTTCTTTGGTTCTTCTGGATTTTCCTGCATGAGCCAATTACGCAAGGTGTTGTAGTAACCGCCAACGATAAAGCTCATTGCATAATTTTGGGTATCAATTTTTTCACTGTAAGCGAACCATGGAAGTGTGATACTCATATAAACTTCCTTAGCATGCTCATTGAATTGGTGAAAGAAAAAATCGTAGTGTTGGTGTTTTATCAAGATGTGCAATGTTTCACGTTCTTGATACCAAAAGTTCATTGATTCAGCCAACATGTCCTCAAAATTATCCGTTTCAGTAAAATACTTTCTTTCAGTAAGGTAACGATTGATAATTTGTTCAAAATAGTGATTTAGCAATTCATTTTTATTGGCAAAATGTCGGTAAAATGTTCGTCTTGAAACACCTGACAAATCAAGAACATCCTTAATTTTGATTTCCTCATAGCTTTTATTTTCCATTAGGGAGATAAAAGCTTGAAAAAGCCTATCTTTGGTTTCTTTAGTTTGTTTTGTTTTTCCGTCTATCATGCTGTAACCCCTTCCTAACAGGAAAACAAGGAAATGAGAGCTCCTTGCTTTTATAGCATACATCAGTTACATTATATCACCCTAACCTAAAGTTTAGATAAAATAAGTATCGTATAAATACGTTTTCATAAAATGTAAACGTATTTATGATTGTTTAGTCACAAGATAAGTATAAAATTTCGATCCAATTAAGCTTCGTTTTATCTAGTTTTGGTAAGTTTCTTCTATAATACAATACGAAAATTTTTAGAGCTCTGCCCAATAATAGACAGCCTTCTAAAATTATGATAAGATATGACAGGTTGAAGGAGCTGTGACGTATGCAAAATAATTCTTTTTATTACATGTCAGTCATCTATTTGATTATTTTCTTTGTGGCAATTATTTACAATATTGCCCGTTCAAATATGGTATTTGTGTATTTATGGTCGGCGCTTTTTTTAGGAAATTTAGCTTTCTTAATCTATAGTTTCGTTAAAAATCATAAGAAAAATAAATAGCAATAAGCTGATAACAATGTGATTATAGCAAGAAAGCTCTCTTTTTTGAAAGGGGGCTTTTATGATATGTTAGCTAATACTTGCGATAAGGTTATCAGCAGTTGTTGTCGGCAAGATACGGACACGGTCTAATGATAATAAGCCATCGCTAGCACTGGCAATACCTTCGTTGGTCGTTAGGCCGAGTTTATAATTAAGGTTTGCTGCAATTTGAAGTGTTGTGTCAGAATAACGCCCAGCTGGATAGGCGATAGCGATAGTATCCTGATTAAGATTGGTATCGAGATAGTTTTTAGAATTTTCCATTTCAGAAGTCTGAGTTGCGTCATCGCTAGCTGACAAGTCAGGATGTGTCACGGTGTGGTCTTGGAAAGACATGCCGTTTGTTTTCATTTCTAACATTTCATCGAGTGATAAATTTCCGCTATTTCCAACAGTGCTTGTAATGACATTGTTTGTTGCTTTTGCACCGTATTTTTGCAAGATAGGGTAAGCATTGTCATAAAAATCCCAAAGGCTATCATCAAACGTTAACCAAACAATTTTACTATTGCCGTTTGGAAGCACATCTTCAGTTAAAACTTTGTAGGCTTCTTCGGGTGTTAAAAAGTAGTAACCTTCTTCAGAAAGACGTTGAATATGGTTTTCAAATGTTGTCGGATCGACGATGAGGTTAGCATTTGAAGCTTCTTCCGCAGCCATAACGTGGATAGCGTGATACATAAGAATGGGAGCAGAGACATTTGAATCCTGTTTTACCCAGTTAACCTCGTTTTCATTGGTATTAGCAGAAGAGCTGTCGCTTGTCACCGTTGATGCAGAAGAAGTCGTGGTAGTATTTGTATGGCTAGCACTTGATGATGACACTTGTTCGGTTTTAGTTGTTGAAAAAATGAAGTTGTTCTCCTTTAAAGCTATAAAAAGAAAAACACTTGCGACAATACAGGCTATTAATAGGATAATATTTATAATAGCTAATGGCTTGTTGTTATGTTTTTGATGTTGACGACGTTTTTCCATAATATTTAACGATCTCCTCGCAAAAGTCTATCTCTATTGTACTATTATTTTAAGACAAAAGGAACTGTTTACTGTAAATTGCGGAAAGATTTTCAAAGGACGTGATTTTTCTGTAAATTCTGAATAATTTTATGGTATAATGTAGGAAATATTTTTATTTGAGAGTGGGTAGCCTGAAAATTTGGCTATGCTGTTCGAAATTTGCTTATTAAGGAGAAAAAGATGTCAATAAAAATTGCTTTACTCGGTTTTGGTACTGTTGCCAGTGGTGTTCCTTTCCTTTTGAAAGAAAATCAATCAAAAATTACTGAAGCAGCCCATGACACGATTGAAATCACTAAGGTTCTTGTCAAAGATGATGACGAAAAAAATCGTTTGTTAGCTGCTGGAAATGATTATAATTTCGTTACAAATGTTGATGATATTTTGAGTGATGATAGCATTGACATTGTTATTGAATTAATGGGACGCATTGAGCCTGCTCGTACATTTATTACAAAAGCACTTGAAGCGGGAAAAAATGTTGTTTCTGCCAATAAAGACTTGATTGCCACTCATGGTAAAGAATTAATTGAACTTGCCAAAGATAAGGGCGTTGCTTTCTATTATGAAGCAGCTGTTGCTGGTGGTATCCCAATTCTTCGTACACTTGCTAATTCGCTTACTTCTGATAAAGTTACACGTATTTTGGGTGTTCTTAATGGTACATCTAACTTTATGATGACTAAAATGGTTGATGAAGGTTGGACTTACGAAGATGCGCTTAAAACAGCTCAAGAGCTTGGTTATGCTGAAAGTGACCCAACAAATGACGTCGAAGGTATTGATGCTGCCTATAAAGCTGTTATTTTAAGCCAATTTGGTTTTGGAATGACGATTGATTTTGATGATGTTGCACATAAGGGAATCACAACAATTACACCAGATGATGTTGCTGTCGCTCAAGAACTTGGATATGTCATCAAATTGGTTGGAGATGTGCGTGAAGTTGAATCAGGTATATCAGCAGAAGTTTCACCAACTTTCTTGCCAAAAGCACATCCGCTTGCTAGTGTCAACGATGTTATGAATGCTGTCTTTGTGGAGTCAATCGGTATCGGGGAATCAATGTATTATGGACCTGGTGCTGGTCAAAAACCAACAGCAACGTCTGTAACTGCTGATATTATCCGTATCTGTCGTCGTATTAAAGACGGTAATGTTGGTAAACCATTTAACGAATTTGTTCGTGAAACAACATTGGCAAATCCTGCAGATGTGAAGAGCCATTATTACTTTGCGATTAATACCCCTGATAAAAAAGGTCAATTGCTTCGTTTAGCTGAAATTTTCAATTCTGAAAATATTTCATTTGAACAAGTGCTTCAACAAAAAGCCAATGGTACACGTGCGCGTGTGGTTATCATTACACACTCAATGAGTAAAACACAGTTGGCTGATGTAACAGCTAAATTGGAAGCGGTAGAAGATTTCCAAGTGGTTAATACGCTTAAAGTATTAGGCGAATAATAATAACTGATTAAGTGAAAGGAAAAGCTCAAGACTACTTTTGAGTATGATAATGATATGAGAATTACAGTACCAGCAACCTCTGCTAATGTTGGACCAGGCTTTGATTCGGTCGGCGTAGCGGTTTCTAAGTACTTAACAATTGAGATTTTAGAGCCTTCTGAAAAATGGGAGGTTTTACATGATTTGGGTGACGTTCCTAGTGACGAAACAAATCTTTTGATTACGACAGCTTTACAAGTGAAAGCTGACCTACAACCACATCGTATTAAAATGGTTTCAGATATCCCGTTGGCACGAGGATTAGGATCATCTTCATCAGTTATTGTGGCTGGAATTGAGTTAGCTAATCAGTTGGCTCATTTACAGCTTTCAGCTGATGAAAAATTGGTGATTGCGACAAAAATCGAAGGGCATCCAGACAATGTTGCGCCAGCTATTTTTGGTAATCTTGTTATTTCATCTTATGTTGATGGAAAGGTCAATAGTGCCGTTGCTGCCTTTCCTGAAGCCTCTTTTGTGGCTTTCATTCCTAATTATGAATTAAAGACTAGCGATAGCCGCAATGTGTTGCCAAATGAGTTTTCTTATAAGGAAGCTGTTGCTGCCTCATCAATTGCCAATGTAGCTATTGCTGCGCTTCTAACAGGTGATTTGGAAAAAGCTGGAAAAGCGATTGAAGCTGACCTTTTCCATGAACGTTTCCGTCAAAAACTAGTTAAAGAATTTGCACCGATTAAAGAAGCAGCTCACGAGGTTGGTGCCTATGCAACTTACCTATCTGGTGCAGGTCCAACGATTATGACCTTGGCTCCAAAATCAAAAGAAGCAGAGCTTGTTGAGCGCCTTGAAGCGCTCGCTTTGGATGGTGAAGTTGTCGCACTCTACGTTGATACTAAAGGAGTTTTTGTTGAAAAAGACTAACTTGGGGATTTTGCTTGGCCTAATAACCTATATTTTGTGGGGGTTTTTATCTCTTTATTGGAAATTACTTTCAGGTGTTAATTCATATAACACCTTTTCTTATCGCATTATTTTTACTGTTTTAACAATGTTGGTTTACATGGTTTTATCCAAAAATAAGGAGCGATATCGTGGTGAAATTCGCCAACTTATCAGTCATAAGCAAGAACTTGTTATGGCTGTTTTGGCAAGTTTTTTGATTGCATTGAATTGGTTAACTTATATCTTTGCAGTTAGTCACCAGCAGGCAACACAAGCTAGTTTTGGCTATTATATTATGCCCCTTGTGTCAATATTATTAGCATTAGTTTTCCTACATGAACGATTGAGTCCATGGATGACTGTGGCGATTATCATTGCAGGCATTGGTGTGGGAATTTTAGCAATTAACACAGGGCAGGTGCCTCTTGTTTCGATACTGTTAGCAGTTACCTTTGCTTTGTATGGACTGGTTAAGAAAAATGTCAAGTTATCCAGTGACGTTGCCATGTTGGTAGAAAGTAGTGTTGTCGCCCCTTTTGTGCTTATCTATTTGCTATTCTTTTCAAAAGAAAGTTTATTAGATTATAGCTTGCTAGAAAACGTGTTACTTTTAGCATCTGGCATTGTGACGGCGATTCCTTTGTTGCTGTTTGCAGAAGCGGTAAAACGTGCGCCGTTGAATATCATTGGGTTTATCCAATACATCAATCCCACAATTCAACTGGCAATAGCCGTGTTTGTTTTTCACGAAAAGGTAGGCAATGGAGAAGTTAGTGGCTTTATTTTCATCTGGATAGCGATTGCTATTTTTATCTTAGGACAGCTGATGTCGTTGTGGAAGAAAAGCAGTTAAAGACAAGGAGTTTGGATGCATAAAAAGACTGTGGTTGATTTCAAAGAATTGGGACACCGATTAATTTTTGAAAATCCAGTAAAAATATTGGCAACAAAGTTGATTGATGATGTAGAGGCTATTCTTAAGAAAGTAGTTTATTATCAAAGTCAAGGATACTATGTTGTTGGTTATGTCAGTTATGAAGCAGGAAAAGCATTTGAAAACAATTTTTCTGTAAAGACTTTTCCGTTATCTGGGGAATACCTTGTTTACTTTACGGTTCATAGTGAAGTAAAAAAAGAACCTTTTCCTCTTGATTACGAGATGAATATCACAATGCCACAAGTTTGGGAATCTAAGACGGATAAAGATGAATATGAGAAAGCTATCTCAGAAATTAGACAACAAATTCGTCAGGGAAATACTTATCAAGTTAATTATACTGTACAACTTCATAATAGAATTAATTCAGATCTTTTTGAGCTTTACAATCGGCTAGTGATTGAACAAGATGCCAAATATAATTGTTATATTGAACATGATGATTTTGCCGTCTTATCAATGAGTCCAGAATTATTTTTTGAAAAAAATGGATCAAAATTGACAACACGTCCAATGAAAGGTACTGTTGCTCGTGGGATTAATGATGTGCAAGATTTTAGAAATAAACATTGGTTAGCTAATGATAGTAAGAATCGCTCTGAAAATATGATGATTGTCGATCTTCTAAGAAACGATATGGGACGTATTTCAGAATTGGGAAGTGTAACAGTAAGCAAACTCTGTGATATCGAACAATATTCTACTGTTTGGCAAATGACTTCAACGATTGAAAGTCAATTGAAGAAAGATTTATCTCTATTTGATATTTTTAACGCCCTTTTTCCGTGTGGTTCCATAACAGGAGCACCTAAAATTTCGACAATGTCAATAATCAATCAGCTAGAACCTTTTCCACGAGGTGTTTATTGTGGTTCTATTGGAATATGTTTGCCTCACGATGACATAGCAATTTTTAACGTTGCTATTAGAACAATTCAGGTGAAGGACGATCAAGCAATCTACGGTGTTGGTGGGGGGATTACTTGGGATAGTGAATGGGAAAGTGAGTACAGAGAAACATGTGAAAAGAGTGCTTTTTTGTATAAATCACAGCCCACATTCGATATTTTAACAACTGCTAAGATTACACAAAAAAAGGTAATTTTCCTTAAAGAGCATACAAAGCGTTTAAAAAGTTCGGCTCGATTTTTTGGCTGGCCTTTTTCTGAAACAGAATTTTTAGATAAAATTTCAGAATTGCTTAAGACGCTAGATTTGTCTGATTATCGTCTAAGGGTATTACTTCATAAATCTGGTCAACTATCGTTTGAAGTGTCGATATTGGAAGATTTACCCTCAACATTTTTACAGGCTAAATTGGTTCAAAGAGAAGAAACGTGTGATTCACCCTTTACCTATTTTAAAACAAGTTATCGCCCTCATATTCCTAATTCTGACAAGGAACAAGTTTTCATTTCTAGTGATGGCTATCTGCAAGAAACTTCAATAGGGAATATTATTTTAGAAATCGATGGGGCTTATTATACTCCACCAGTTGAAGTTGGGATATTAGATGGCATATATAGGAAGTATTTAATTCAACAAGGAGAAGTAACTGAACGCTATTTAACAAAGACAGATTTGGAGAATGCTGACCATGTTTATGTGTGTAATAGCGTTCGTGGGCTTTATGAGATTAGTGTCATATAAGTTTTATTTTTAAGAGAGCTGGGACAAACGTCTCAGCTTTTTTGATACTTTCTTAATTTTTATTCTCGCTATAAAAATTATTTATGGCTACCTATAAATAATTTAGAGTACACGAGCGGGGTATAATTTTTTATAATACCTTTATAACGTTTGGAGGGATATTATGTTCAATTGGGAGTTTATTCGTGCGAATATTCCCTTGTATCAAGAGGCGTTGGTGCTGACGATTCGTCTAGCATTTTTTGGGATTTTAGGTGCTCTTGTTTTAGGACTTTTGATTAGTTTGATTAAGTATTATAAGATTCCTGTTTTGAGTCAAATTTGTCAGGTTTACATTGAGTTATCACGTAACACGCCGCTTTTGATACAGCTTTATTTTCTTTATTTTGGGTTGCCAAAGATTGGTATTGTTTTATCATCAGAGATGTGCGCGGTTGTCGGCTTGATTTTTCTTGGTGGTTCTTATATGGCAGAATCATTTCGGTCAGGTTTGGAAGCTATTTCGAAAACGCAATACGAAGTTGGTTTGAGTATCGGCTTAAAGCCAGTCCAAAATTTCTTTTATGTCATTTTTCCGCAAGCTTTAGCTGTTTCTTTGCCATCGCTTGTTGCTAATGTTATTTTTTTGATTAAAGAAACGTCAGTTTTTTCAATTGTTGCTTTAGCAGATTTGATGTATGTTGCAAAAGATTTGATTGGCTTGTATTACGAGACTGATGAGGCGCTGTTGATGTTGGTTTTGGCATACTTGATCGTTCTTTTGCCAATTTCGTTGGTAGCAAGATTGATTGAAAGGAGGTTACGTCATGCAGGATTCGGGGCTACAAGTGCTCTTTCAGGGAAATAATTTATGGCGGTTATTTCAAGGGCTGTTAGTGACGATTAATATCTCTTTATTGTCAATTGTGATTTCAATTGTTTTCGGTTTTTTATTCGGTTTTGTAATGACCTCACGTTTTCGTATCGTACGTATCTTGGCTCAGATTTATTTGGAATTTATCAGAATAATGCCACAATTGGTACTATTGTTTTTGGTTTATTTTGGTTTGGCACGAACATTTAATCTTAATTTATCGGGAGAAGTTGCGGCGCTTATTGTCTTTTCAATGTGGGGAATTGCTGAGATGGGTGACCTTGTTCGCGGAGCGCTAACCTCGCTACCTAAACATCAATTCGAAAGTGGGCTAGCTTTAGGGCTAACAAAAACGCAGTTATTCATTTATGTGATTATTCCGCAGATTTTACGGCGATTATTGCCACAAGCGGTTAATTTGATGACACGGATGATAAAAACAACGTCATTGATTGTCTTGATAGGAGTCGTGGAAGTGGTGAAAGTCGGACAGCAAATTATCGAAGCTAACCGTCTCACGGTACCAAGCGCAGCGATTTGGATATACGGACTGATATTCTTGATGTATTTTGCGGTTTGTTTTCCAATTTCACGATTGTCAATGTATTTAGAAAAAGTTTGGAAGGAGTAGAGCAGTTGAAACCGATTTTAGAAATTAGCGATTTAAAGAAATCCTATGGTGAGCACAATGTTTTGGATGATTTGTCGTTTTCAGTTGACGAAGGTGAGGTGCTGGTTATCCTAGGTCCGTCAGGCTGTGGAAAATCAACTTTGCTACGTTGCATTAACGGTTTGGAATCCATTCAATCAGGTGTTGTGAGCCTTGAGGGGGAAGAAATTTTAAATATCCCTAAAGAATTACCTTTGATTCGCCAAAAAATTGGCATGGTTTTTCAATCTTATGACCTCTTTCCTCATTTGACCGTTTTGAAAAATCTCTTGTTGGCTCCAATCAGAGCACAAAAACGCCAGCGAAAGGAAGTCGAAGCAGAAGCTTTAGAACTTTTGGAACGTGTTGGTTTGGCTGGTAGAGAAAACAGTTTTCCGCATGAATTATCAGGTGGACAAAAGCAACGTGTGGCAATTGTGAGGAGCTTGCTTTTGCATCCAAAGGTCATTTTATTTGACGAAGTGACAGCTTCGCTAGACCCTGAAATGGTCAGAGAAGTTTTGGAGTTGATTGGTGAATTGGCAAACGAAGGTCGAACCATGATCATTGTGACTCATGAGTTGCAATTTGCCAAAGCCATTGCTGACCGTATCATTTTTCTGGAAAATGGTCATATCGTTGAGGAAAATGATGCCAAGGCGTTTTTCACTCAACCTAAGACACAACGCGCACGTGACTTTTTAAATGTGTTTGATTTTTCAACGGTTGGTTAAGTTTTAGTGATTAATTATAAAAAGGAGTTATATATGAAAATTGTAAAACGTTTTTTAGCGATTGTTAGTTTGTTAGTTGTGGTTTTGCTAGTCGGTTGTTCGACATCAAAATCCTCTTCTTCAACGTCATCTAGTAGTTCGTCATCAGGAAATACAGCAAAAGCTCGTACTTTAGATGAAATCAAAGAGAGCGGAACAATCAAGATTGGTGTCTTTTCTGATAAAAAGCCATTTGGTTACGTTGATGAAAAGGGAGACTATCAAGGATATGACGTTTATTTTGCTGACCGCTTAGCCAAGGATTTAGGCGTGGATGTGGAATATGTCGCTGTTGACCC
The DNA here is from genome assembly GCA_903064625.1 of Mallotus villosus. NCBI lineage: Eukaryota > Metazoa > Chordata > Actinopteri > Osmeriformes > Salangidae > Mallotus > Mallotus villosus. The sequence continues at coordinate 1,925,469 of CAEFZP010005686.1, forward strand.
CGCTAGTCGTGTAGAATACCTGACATCGGCTAAGGTTGATATTATCCTAGCGAATTTTACAGTTACCGATGAACGTGCTGAACAAGTCGATTTTGCGCTTCCATATATGAAAGTTGCACTTGGAGTTGTCTCACCAAGCAGTCAATTAATTTCTTCTGTTGATGATTTGGAAGGAAAAACATTGATTGTTGGTAAAGGAACAACTGCTGAAACTTATTTTGAAAAGAATTATCCAAAAGTTAATTTATTAAAATATGACCAATATAGCGAAGCTTATCAAGCACTTCTTGATGGTCGTGGTGATGCTCTTTCAACTGATAATACAGAGGTTCTTGCTTGGGCATTGGAAAATAAAGGTTACGAAGTTGGAATTACAAGTTTAGGAGATACTGATACGATTGCTCCAGCTGTCCAAAAAGGAAACACAGAACTTCTTGACTGGATTAACGACGAAATCAAGACATTAGGCGAAGAAAACTTCTTCCATAAAGATTACGAAGAAACGCTTGAACCTGTTTATGGAGACGCAGCTAACCCTGACGATTTGGTTGTCGAAGGTGGTAACGTAGATTAGTTTCAAATAACTAAAACAGAATTTAGTTTAAAACTAGGTTCTGTTTTTTTAGAGAAAACTTACTTTGAAGAAAGTCTCAGGCTAAAGAAAAAGTCTTTTTTTGATACTTCCCTTAGATTCCTCGCTTTTTTATTTCTAGGCTCAGACCTCAAGTCATCCACTGGATGCTTTGAGCCGACGGCAGGTTCAATAGTCCACTGGACTATTGAAGGGATCCAAGGAATTCTCAAAACTTCCGAAATGTAGGAGAAACTTCATTTCTCTTATCTGCCAAACTTAAACAATCTCCCAGATTGTTTAAGCGGCACAAAGTATCGTTTTTGTGCTTACTTCGTTCGCAAATAATCCTAAAATCGAACAGTGAGACGACAATTGTTTGCAACTTATTTTGAGTTAAAAGTAAGTTTGTCTACATTCAGAAACTTTCTTTGAAGAAAGTCTGATTATCAAGCTTTTTTAGTGATTTCTTGTGCTATAATAGAAGTGTTATTGTAAAGTCAAGACAGAAAGGATAAAACATAGACTAAAAACTCATTATGAAAAGATTTTGTTCGGAAATGACGGTTTTACTTTTCTTTTTTTATGAGTATTTTGGGTCATATTGGGAAATTCACTAATGAATTATCAAGAAGCTTTAGATTGGATTCATGGCAAGTTAAAATTTGGAATTAAGCCTGGTTTGGAACGGATGGCTTGGATGTTGGAAGAACTTGGCAATCCTCAGGAAAAGCTATCAGCTGTCCATGTTGTCGGAACGAATGGTAAGGGTTCGGTGACTAGCTATCTACAACATATTTTTTCACTAGCTGGTTATGAGGTTGGGACATTTACCTCTCCTTACATTGTTGATTTTCGTGAACGTATTAGTTTAAATGGTCAAATGATTTCAGAGACTGATTTTCTTGACTTGGTTGAGCGTGTTCGTCCAGTAGTGGAACGTTTGCCGCTTGAAACGACTTTAGAACCTGCGACAGAATTTGAAGTTATCACGGTCTTGATGTTTGAATATTTTGGGCATATGCACCCTGTTGATATTGCTTTTATCGAGGCAGGTATGGGTGGGCTTTATGATTCAACAAATGTTTTTAAAGCTTTAGCGGTTATTTGTCCTTCAATCGGTTTAGACCACCAGAATGTTTTAGGGCAGACTTATGCAGAAATTGCTGAGCAAAAAGCAGGCGTCCTGAAAGAACATGTTCCATTCATTTTTGCCACAGAACGTGATGATGTTCGTCAAGTTTTCCTCAAAAAAGCGCAAGCTTGTGGCAGCCAAACGTATGAATTTAAAAAGGATTTTTCGGTTAATGAAACTGAAAATGGCTTTGATTATCAAGGGCAAGAAAATCTCGAAGATATTCGTTTAGCAATGCCAGGTAGACATCAGATTAGCAATGCTAGCCTTGCTATTACAGCTGCGTTGCTATTAAGTAAAACGTATCCAAAAGTGACCAAAGAATTTATCAAATCTGGCTTGGCACAGACACATTGGGTTGGGCGAACAGAGCTTATGTTTCCAAATGTGATGATTGACGGCGCACACAATAATGAAAGCGTTCAAGCTCTCGTTAATGTCATGCAGGCGTACAAGGACAAGAATTTGCACATTTTATTTGCAGCTATTGATACAAAGCCGATTGACTCGATGTTAGCATTGCTTAGTCAACTAGCGGATGTTGATGTAACGACGTTTGAGTATCACAATTCGCTTGCTTTGGAAAAGTACCCAGAACAGTATCATAAAGTTCCAGATTGGAAGGACTGGGTTAAGCAAATCGATAGTGACAGTAAAGATGATTTTTACCTTATCACGGGGTCGCTCTATTTCATATCACAAGTACGTCCTGTGCTTTTGTCAAGACAGCAAAATTAAGCTATAATAGAAAAAATAAAAAAGATTGGAAGAGATAATGGCAAATCAAGAAAAACTCGAAGCAGCAGTTTACCAACTTTTAGAAGCCTTGGGAGAAAATCCTGAGCGTGAAGGATTATTGGATACCCCAAAACGTGTTGCTAAAATGTACCAAGAGATGTTTTCAGGCTTAAATGAAGACCCAAAAGATCAATTTACAGCTGTTTTTACAGAAAATCATGATGAAGTAGTTTTAGTTAAAGATATCCCATTTTATTCAATGTGTGAACATCATTTGGTTCCTTTTTATGGGAAAGCTCATGTTGCTTATTTGCCAAGTGACGGTCGTGTGACTGGTTTGAGTAAGTTAGCGCGTGCCGTTGAAGTGGCTAGTAAACGTCCGCAATTACAAGAACGTTTGACTGACCAAGTTGCTACTGCACTTGAAGAAGCTTTGCATCCTAAGGGCGTTTTTGTCATGCTTGAAGCAGAGCATATGTGTATGGCAATGCGTGGTATCAAGAAACCTGGTAGCAAAACCATAACAACCGTTGCAAAAGGTATTTTCAAAGAAAATCGTGAAGAACGAAATGAAATTTTATCACTGATTTTAGGAAAATAAGACCTTACTGACACGTTAGTACATAAGGGGAGACATGATGAAAATTGGAAAACACGAGATTGACGGAACAGCTTGTATCATGGGGATACTTAATGTGACCCCAGATTCTTTTTCTGACGGCGGTTCTTACACTTCTATTGAGAATGCCCTTGCTCAGGCTGAAAAAATGATTGCAGCAGGAGCTAAGATTATTGATGTTGGTGGTGAATCAACTCGCCCAGGCTATACTTTCGTTGAAACAGAAGAAGAAATTAATCGTGTTGTTCCTGTTATCAGAGCGCTCAAAGAACGTTTTGATGTTTTGGTGAGTATTGATACATATAAAACTGAAACAGCACGGGCTGCCTTGGAAGCAGGTGCTGATATTTTAAATGACGTCTGGGCTGGTCTTTATGACGGAAAAATGCTGGCGCTGGCAGCTGAGAAAAATGTTCCTATCATTTTGATGCATAATCAAGAGGAAGAAAAATACGATAATATCACTAAAGAAGTTTGTGACTTTTTAACAGAACGTGCTCAAGCTGCTTTGGACGCTGGCGTCGCGCTTGAAAATATTTGGATTGACCCAGGGTTTGGTTTTGCTAAAAATGAGGCACAAAATATCGAATTGCTAAAAGGATTAGATGCGGTTTGTAAGCTCGGTTATCCAGTTCTTTTTGGAATTTCACGTAAACGTACGGTTGATTATTTGCTTGGTGGGGGAACGTTAGCTGTCGACCGTGATATGGGAACAGCCGCTTTATCAGCTTGGGCTGTCGCAAAAGGTTGCCAAATTGTTCGTGTACATAACGTTGACGTTAATCGCGACATTGTTAAAGTGATTAGTCAACTGAGTTGAAAGGGGTAGGAGAGAAGTTATCTTTGCCACTGGGTAGGGATTCTTCTTTTCTGATTGATTACTAATATGGATAAAATACATTTAAAAGGTTGCCGTTTTTATGGCTACCATGGAGCGTTCGCCGAAGAACAAACGCTTGGTCAGATTTTTGTCGTTGATTGCACCTTGTCTGTTGATTTACAAAAAGCATCACAGTCTGATGTGCTAGAAGATACTGTTCATTATGGACTGGTTTTTGAAACGATAAAAAGACAAGTTGAAGAAGAACGCTACGCTTTAATTGAACGTTTGGCAGGAGCAATTTGTCAAGATATTTTTGAACAATTTCCTCCAGTTCAAGCCATTAACATTAAGATTTTTAAAGAAAATCCGCCAATCAATGGGCATTATGATGCGGTTGGTATTGAGTTAGAACGGGAGCGCGCATGACAAAGGTTTATTTGAGCTTAGGAAGCAATATCGGCGATAAAAAAGCTTATTTACTGGCTGCGCTTGAACGCTTAGAACAATTAGCACAGACTTCTGTGACGTCGGTCTCTTCATTTTATGAGACAGCAGCATGGGGAAAGACAGACCAAGATGATTTTTTGAATAGTTGTTGTGAGCTCGAGACAGATTTGACGCCGCAAGAATTATTACTTGCTTGTCAAAACATCGAAAAAGAGCTGAAGCGTGTTAGGTATGAGCATTGGGGACCTCGTACCATTGATATCGACATTCTATTATACGGTAATGAGACGATTGCTACTGAAAATCTAAACGTTCCGCACCCTTACATGACAGAACGGGCTTTTGTTTTGGTACCGTTAGAGGAAATCGCTCCGCAACTTCAACTTAATGGACAATCAATTTCATCTTATCTGGCGCATTTAAATGTCCAAGAGGTCCGAAAACTTCAGGTTTAACTATCGTCAAAAGCTGATTTTTTTGATATAATTAAGGTCGGCTTTATGCCGATTTTTTAGTAGTGAGTTCAAGTGATTTTAACAACATGCGCCCACTATTTTATTAAAGAATTGTAGAGTTGGAAGAAATGTTAGAATTTTTAAATGAAGAATTAAAAGGAATTGATATTCGTGTTGACGAACCGTTAAAAAAATACACCTATACGAAAGTTGGTGGTCCAGCGGATTATTTGGCTTTTCCGCGAAATCGTTACGAGTTAGCACGAATTGTTACATTTGCTAATCAAAATAATATTCCATGGATGGTGCTAGGAAATGCTAGTAACATCATCGTGCGTGATGGTGGTATTCGTGGCTTTGTTATTATGTTTGATAAACTTAACACCGTTACGGTCAATGGTTATGTGATTGAAGCAGAAGCAGGAGCTAATTTAATTGAAACGACGCGCATTGCTAAATTCCATAGCTTGACAGGCTTTGAATTTGCTTGTGGTATCCCTGGTAGCGTTGGTGGCGCTGTGTTTATGAATGCTGGCGCTTATGGTGGTGAAATTTCACATATCTTGGTATCAGCGCAAGTGATTACCAAAGAAGGTGAAATCAAGACAATTGAAGCTCGTGATATGAAGTTTGGCTATCGTCATTCAGCTGTTCAAGATAGTGGTGATGTGGTTATTTCAGCAAAATTTGCTTTAAGACCAGGTGATTACGTTTTAATCGAACAAGAAATGGCACGTTTAACCCATTTACGTGAGTTAAAACAGCCCCTAGAATATCCGTCATGTGGTTCTGTTTTCAAACGTCCCGTTGGACATTTTGCTGGACAATTAATTAGCGAAGCAAATTTAAAAGGTCACCGTATTGGTGGTGTTGAGGTTAGTAAAAAACATGCTGGTTTTATGGTAAATGTAGCTGACGGTAATGCACAAGACTATGAGGACTTGATTGCTCATGTCATTGACACCGTTGAACAAAATTCTGGCGTTCGTTTAGAGCGTGAAGTCCGAATTATCGGCGAAAAGAAACGTTAAAGAAGCTCCAAGGAGGTTTTATGAGAATTGACTAATCCAATTATTGCGTTTAAAAACGTATCAAAAGTATTTGAAGATAACGGTACTGTTGTTTTAAAGGACATTAATTTTGAACTTGAAGAAGGAAAGTTTTATACCCTACTTGGTGCTTCAGGGTCAGGAAAATCAACGATTCTGAATATCATTGCTGGGCTTTTAGATGCGACGACAGGAGATGTTTATCTCGACGGTCAACGTATCAATGATATTCCTATTAATAAACGTGATGTCCATACCGTTTTCCAAAATTACGCGCTTTTCCCACATATGAATGTTTTTGAAAATGTCGCTTTTCCTCTAAAATTAAAAAAAGTCGATAAAAAAGAAATCGAACGTCGTGTGGAAGAAGCTCTTAAAATGGTGCGTTTGGCTGGTTTTGAAAAACGTCCGATTCAGAAATTGTCTGGTGGTCAACGTCAACGTGTGGCGATTGCGCGTGCGATTATCAATGAACCGCGTGTCGTTTTACTTGACGAACCTTTATCAGCCTTAGATTTGAAGTTGCGGACAGAAATGCAATATGAGCTGCGCGAGCTGCAACAACGTTTAGGAATTACCTTTGTTTTTGTCACTCATGACCAAGAAGAAGCCTTGGCTATGTCAGATTGGATTTTTGTCATGAATGACGGTGAAATCGTGCAATCTGGGACACCTGTTGATATTTACGATGAACCAATTAACCACTTTGTGGCGACTTTCATTGGGGAATCAAATATTTTACCAGGGACAATGATTGAAGATTATTTGGTCGAGTTCAACGGCAAACGTTTTGAAGCCGTTGATGGTGGAATGCGTCCAAATGAAGCTGTTGAAGTGGTTATTCGTCCAGAAGATTTGCAAATCACTTTGCCAGAAGAAGGAAAATTACGTGTTAAAGTTGACACACAGCTTTTCCGTGGTGTTCACTATGAGATTATCGCTCATGACGAATTAGGAAACGAATGGATGATTCATTCAACTCGTAAGGCGATTGAGGGCGAAGTTATTGGGCTTGATTTTACGCCTGAAGATATCCATGTCATGCGCCTTAACGAGACAGAAGAAGAATTTGATGCCCGTCTGGAAGAATATGTCGAAATGGAAGAACATGAAGATGGCTTGATTCATGCGATTGAGGAGGAGCGAAATGAAGAAAAACTCTAGTTTCTTCTCAATTCCTTATGTGCTATGGTTGCTTCTTTTTGTCATTGCCCCTGTGATTATGATTCTTTGGCAGTCCTTTTTCGACATTCAAGGTCATTTTACCCTTGATAATTATAAAACCTTTTTTAGTTCATGGACTTACATTCGCATGAGCTTCAATTCGATTTTATATGCTGCCATTATCACATTGGTGACCTTGCTTATCTCTTACCCAACAGCTTATTTTTTGACACGTTTGAAACATAAGCAACTTTTGTTGATGTTGGTTGTATTGCCGACATGGATTAACCTTTTGCTGAAAGCTTATGCTTTTATGGGAATTTTCGGGCAACAAGGTGGTGTCAATGCGTTTTTGAGCTTTGTTGGCATTGGACCTAAGCAAATTCTGTTCACAGATTTTTCCTTTATTTTTGTTGCCTCATATATTGAAATTCCGTTTATGATTTTGCCGATTTTCAATGCGCTTGATGACATTGATAGCAATCTTATCAATGCTAGTCGAGATTTGGGGGCAAAAGAATTACAGACCTTTGTCAAAGTTGTCTTTCCTTTATCGCTTAACGGCGTGAGAAGTGGTGTTCAGTCAGTATTTATCCCAAGTTTGAGCTTGTTCATGCTGACACGCTTGATTGGTGGTAATCGTGTGATTACTCTTGGTACAGCCATTGAGCAACATTTCTTGACAACACAGAATTGGGGTATGGGCTCAACCATTGGTGTGATTTTAATCATGGCAATGTTGGCTACGATGTGGGTGACTAAGGAGAGAAGAAAATGAAAAAAATTGCCAATCTTTATTTGACACTGGTCTTTATCATCCTCTATATTCCAATTGATTATCTGATTTTTTATTCTTTTAATCAAGGCGGGGATATGAATGGTTTTAATGGTTTTACACTAGAGCATTATTCGGAAATGTTTGCGGATAGTCGTTTGATGTTGATTCTCATTCAAACTTTCTTTTTGGCGTTTTTGAGTTCCATTTTAGCAACAGCTATTGGGACATTTGGCGCGATTTTCATCTATCAAGCACGCCGAAAACATCAGCACGCCATTCTTTCAATGAATAATATTCTTATGGTGGCACCTGATGTGATGATTGGGGCAAGTTTCCTGATTCTCTTTACCCGTTTAGCAGAGCTATTTCATTTCAATCTTGGCTTTATGACAGTTTTGCTTAGTCATATTGCCTTTTCTATTCCAATTGTGGTGTTAATGGTTTTGCCGCGTTTGAAAGAAATGAATGACGACATGATTAACGCTGCTTATGATTTAGGAGCAACGCCTTGGCAAATGTTAAAAGAAGTCATGTTGCCATATTTGACGCCAGGAATTATTTCAGGTTTCTTCATGGCGTTTACTTATTCATTGGATGATTTTGCAGTAACCTTTTTTGTAACGGGTAATGGTTTTTCAACCCTATCTGTCGAAATCTATTCACGAGCACGCCGTGGTATTTCTCTAGAAATTAACGCTCTTTCAACGATTGTCTTTCTTTTTAGTATTTTGCTTGTAATCGGTTATTACTTTATTTCGCAAGATAAGGGGGATCGTGATGCGTAGATTATATTCTTTTGTATTGGGCGTGATTGCGGTCACACTTGTTTTGCTTGGCGTTTCTGTTTACATGCAAAAGACGACAAGTTCCACAAGTCAATCGGATAAACTGGTTATTTACAATTGGGGAGATTATATTGACCCTGATTTGATTACAAAATTTACGGATGAGACAGGAATTGAAGTTCAGTACGAAACGTTTGATTCCAACGAATCGATGTACACCAAGATAAAACAAGGCGGAACGACTTATGATATCGCTGTACCGTCAGATTATATGATTGATAAGATGAGAAAAGAAAATCTTCTTATCAAGTTAGATAAGTCAAAAATCACAGGCTTGGAAAATATCGGTGACGAATTTCTTGGGCTAAGCTTTGATGAAAACAACGATTATTCTATCCCATATTTCTGGGGAACATTGGGTATTGTGTATAATGATACCATGGTAGAAAACGCGCCAGAGCATTGGTCAGACCTCTGGAATTCGGAATACGCCAACGACATCATGCTTGTTGACGGAGCGCGTGAAGTTATGGGGATTGGGCTTGGAACGTTAGGATATAGTCTCAATACCAAGTCATTGTCAGAGTTAAATGCGGCTTCTCAGAAATTAGACGATTTAACTCCAAATATCAAAGCTATTGTCGGCGATGAAATGAAAGGGTACATGATTAATGGTGATGCTGCCATTGGAGTGACTTTCTCTGGTGAAGCTAGTGAAATGCTTGATTCTAACGAACACCTGCATTATGTCGTGCCTAGTGAGGGGGCAAATCTTTGGTTTGATAATTTGGTTATTCCAAAAACAGCCAAACATATCGACGAAGCTTACGCTTTTATCAATTTCATGTTGAGACCTGAAAATGCTGCGCAAAATGCGGAATACATTGGTTATTCGACACCAAATGACGCTGCCAAAGAATTGTTACCAGATGACGTTAAAAATGACCAAGCCTTTTACCCTTCTGAAGAAACTATTGAAAACCTTGAAGTTTATGATAATCTCGGACAAAAATGGCTAGGGATTTATAATGACCTCTATCTACAATTTAAAATGTATCGTAAATAATGATTTTAGGAAGTTGAGACGAAGCGCTCAGCTTCTTTTGATTTGCATCTCGAAAAGTTATCTTAGTTTTGATAAAATAATAGTGACCAATATAATATTTCAGCAAAATCTCAAACATCGTAAAAAGTTTGTTGCATTTGAGAAATTAAGGAGTTTTATATGGATAATTATCATCGAGAATATGAATTTTCGCTTTCCTCTATTCTCAGTTTTGTTTGGCGAGGGATTGTGGTTGGCTGTGTGTCAGGTATCGTGGTTAGCTTATTTCGCCTTTTGATTGGTTTCATTTCTGCCAAAGTTGTCAATTATTATGAATTGTCACACGAACAGCCAAGTCTTTTAATTCTCATTTTGGGAGTGACTTTGTTTATTGTCATTGCTATTGGCTTTTTGATTAAATCCGATTCTGACATCAAAGGTTCTGGGATTCCTCATGTCGAAGGGGAATTGAAAGGATTGCTTCACCCAGATTGGTGGTCTGTTCTCTGGAAGAAATTTGTCGGTGGTGTCTTAGCGATTTCAATGGGATTTATGCTTGGGCGTGAAGGACCAAGTATTCAGTTAGGTGCCATGGCAGGAAAAGGTGTTGCCAAATCTTTAAAAGCAGAACGCATGGAGCAACGTGTTTTGATTGCGAGTGGTGCGGCAGCAGGCTTATCAGCAGCTTTTAATGCTCCGATTGCGGGTTTGCTTTTTGTTATCGAAGAAATCTATCATCAATTTTCACGTTTGGTTTGGATTACCGCTTTAGTCGCCAGTTTAGTTGCTAATTTTATTTCGCTTAATATTTTTGGTTTGACGCCAGTTCTTGATATGCCAGGAGATTTGGCGGTATTGCCATTGAAGCACTATTGGATTTTACTATTGCTGGGTGCTTTTTTAGGCGTTATGGGATATGTTTATGAAAAAACGACTTTGAAGGCAACTATCATCTACGACTTTCTAGGAAAAGTGTGTCACATTCCAAGTCATTTTTATGGTATCTTTGCTGCTATTTTAATCTTGCCAATCGGCTATTTCTATCCGCAATTGTTAGGTGGCGGAAATGGCTTGATTACTTCATTATCGACAAGTCACCTGACTCTTATGATTGTTTGTTTATACTTTATCATCCGCTTTGTGTGGAGTATGTTGAGTTACTCAAGTGGACTTCCTGGTGGGATTTTTCTTCCGATTTTGACTTTGGGAGCACTTTTGGGCTTTGGTTTTGGAATATTTTTTGAACAATTTGGTTTGTATTCTAGTCATTACTTGTCTTTGTTTGTTGTTTTGGGAATGGCGGGCTATTTTGGGGCGATTTCAAAAGCACCACTGACAGCAATGATTTTAGTAACTGAAATGGTTGGTGATTTCCGTCAATTGATGACGATTGCAGTGGTGACTTTGGTTGCATATATCGCAATGGATTTGTTAAAAGGTGAGCCAATCTATGAAGCTTTACTTGCTAAACTTTCTGTGCCACAAGATAGAGAGGTCATCGAACCAACATTGATTGAATTAACGGTTTCCGATAAAATTGCTGGAAAATACGTCAGAGACTTGACACTTCCTAAAAATGTTCTTATTACGACTCAAATTCATGCCAAAAAATCAGAAGTGGTATCAGGCAATACACGCTTAAATGCAGGCGATACAATCTTTTTGGTGGTCAATGAGCCAGAAATTGGGAAAGTCAGAGAATTGCTAATGTAATTTGAACGATAAAAGAATTTATGAATTCCCTTTCATTTTGCAAAAAGTTTTGGTACAATGGGAGAAGGTAAGAGGATTGTTACTGGTTAAGCAGGCAAAACCTAGTGTACATTTAGAGATTGTGTTAAAACGCAGTGCTTTTTGTGTACGTTAGTTTTGCCTTTTCTTTCCGAATTTTTTTGAGGAGTAGTAGAAGATGAAAATTGATAAAGTCTATAATAACAATGTTGTTTTGGCTAAAGGGGACGACGGAGAGGAAATCATTGTCATGGGAAGAGGGCTTGGTTTTCAAAAAAAGCCAGGTGATGAAATCGATACTGCTTTAGTTGAAAAGACGTTTGTTATGCAGGATAAAGATACAACCAATGAATTGACACGTGTCTATCTTGATTTATCACCAGCAGAAACTGAGGTCGTCCTCGACATTATCAAGCATGGTCAAGAAGTTCTTGGAACCACTTTTGATACTGCCTTTTATATTGCTTTAGCAGACCACTTGCATTATACGCTTCAACGAACTCGTGAAAACATAACCATTCAAAATCCGTTATCATGGGAAATTCGTAAATTTTTTCCAAAGGAATATCAGCTTGGAAGGGATGCGTTAAAGATTATCTTTGAAAAGCTAGGTGTCATTTTGCCTGATGATGAGATTTCATCGATTGCTTTGCATTTTATCAATGCCCAAAAAGATTCGGGAATGGTAGAACAAAATTATCAGATTTCAAAGATTGTCACGGATATTTTAGGCATTGTTCGTCTGTTTTATGGCAAGGTCGTTGATGAAGATTCGGTAAGTTATAATCGTTTTATTACTCATATTCAGTATTTTGCTCAGCGTGTTGTTAATGGCGTCGTTCAAGGAAAAAATGATAGTTTTTTATATGAACAAGTCAAATTAAACTATCCTGTTGCCTTTTCATGTTCTGAAAAAATTAAAAATTATATCGAAAGTAGTTATGATTTTCCAATGAGTCGTGATGAACAAGTTTACATCACTATTCACATTCAACGTTTGGAAACCAGTCATAACTGATAAAAAGCATTAGATTTCTCTTCAAAGTGATTTGAGGAGAAATTTTTTTGTAAAAATTTTTAAAATGAAAACGTTGTGAAAAATATTGTAAAATCGCATTGTAACAATAAAAGACAAAGAATTCGTTTTCATAAATTATGAAAATGTTGTTTTGTTGTAAAAAAGTTTTAAAAAAGCGCTTGCAAAATATGAAAGCGCATGCTATACTATGAATTGTTAAAAGGATTGTTACTGGTTAGCAGGCAAAACCTAAATGAATACAAGATAATTTTGGCGTTACCGCATGGGCGCAAGAAATTGTTTGGTATTTGTTTAGGTTTTTTCTGTTGTTTAAAACCAGAAAAGAGAAAGGAGCCAGATATGGCTAAATATACTGAATTAGCTCAAGACATTTTAGATCACGTAGGTGGTAAAGAAAATGTCAATAGCCTAAAACACTGTGTCACACGTCTTCGTTTTGATTTGAAAGATGAATCAAAAGCAGATGATGATTATTTAAAACAACGTGATGGTGTTGTTACCGTTGTTAAGGCAGGAGGACAATACCAAGTTGTTATTGGAAATCATGTACCTGATGTCTATGACGAAGTTATTAAAGTTGGGGGACTAACTGCAGGTGGAAGTCTTGATGTTGATGAAGGAGATGTTCCAAAAGGAAATCTTTTTGACAGGTTCGTTTCATTGGTTTCAAGTATTTTCCAACCATTCCTTGGTCCTTTGGCTGCAGCGGGTATCATTAAGGGTGTAGTTGCTATTATGGCAGCATGCGGATTGACTGCTGATAACAGTTCAATGTACGTTATCTTAAATGCTGCTGGTGATGGTTTCTTCCAATTTTTACCAATTCTAATTGCTTTGACATCAGCTCGTCGATTCAAAGTAAATGAATTTACAGCTATGGCAATTGCAGCAGCACTTGTTTATCCAGATATTTCAACATCGGTTAGTGCACTTGCGGATGCAGGTAAGGATAGTGTTTTAGGATTTATTCCATTCTCTCTACCTGCTGGTGGTTACCTCTCAACAGTTATTCCAGCAATTTTAGCTATCTGGGTTGCATCATATATTCAAAAATTCTTTAGCAAGATTACACCAGATGTTGTTAAGGTGTTTGTTGTTCCATTCTTTACAATTTTAATTTCTGTTCCACTTACTTTCTTAGTAGTTGGTCCAGTTGCTAATCTTATCTCAGATTTATTAACTAATGCTTTCCAAGCAGTTATGAACTTTAGCCCAATTATTTATGGATTTATCTTAGGTCTCTTATGGCAAGTTCTAGTAATGTTTGGTATGCACTGGGCACTTGTTCCTCTTGCAATTTTGGATATTGCAACTAATGGTGTATCATCAATTTTGTCAGCAGCTATTTTCCCATGTTTTACTCAAACAGGAATTCTTGGGGCAATCATGCTTAAGACAAAAGAACAAAAAGTTAAAACAATTTCTATGCCTGCCTTTGTATCATCAATCTTTGGTGTTACAGAACCAGCCATCTATGGTGTCACACTTCCAATGAAAGTTCCATTTTACATTTCATGTATTGTTTCAGGATTTATGGGTGCTGCAATGATGGCGTTTAATGTTGCTACTTATTCTGCAGGAGCAATGGGTGTCTTTGTATTTCCAACTCTTATTGGGCCTGATGGTAATTTGACAAAACTTTGGATTGGTGTTGCTATTGCTGTTATCGGTGCAATTGCTGCATTTGCTATCCAAATGGTTGCCCCAGTTCCTTACCTTTACGGTGGACCAAAAGATGAAACAGCTAAAACTGAAGAAAAAGTAGCAGAACCAGTTGCTGAACTTAAAGAATTAAAACAAGAAATTATTGCTAGTCCAATGATTGGTGAAGTGGTTAAACTTGAAGATGTTCCTGATGAAGTTTTTGCTTCAGGAGCTATGGGTAAAGGTATTGCTATCAATCCAACTGATGGAACTGTACTTGCACCAGCAAATGGTGAAGTAACACTTGTTTTCCCAACAGGTCATGCCATTGGTATGCGTACTGAAAATGGTGCTGAACTTTTGATTCACATTGGTATGGATACTGTATCACTTGCTGGTAAAGGGTTCAAAACATTTGTTGAAGTCGGTGATAAAGTCGAAGCAGGACAAAAATTACTTGAATTCGATTTGGCAACTATTCGTGAAGCAAACTTGCCAGTCATCTCTCCAATCATTGTGACAAACTCAGCTGAATTCAACGATGTTTTGACAACACAAGAAGCACGTGTTAACACAGGAGATTATCTCTTGACAACACTTGCATAATTAAGTTAAAAGGAATGCTGTTAGGCGTTCCTTTTTTGACTGGAAAAATTTTTTGCTACTTTCTCTGGAGCGACTTCTTGTGGAATTCCATGTCCAAGTTTTAAGCTTGAAGTCTCCAAACTTCAATTCATTGCAACTAAAAACACTAAGCATGCTTGTTGTCATCCTTAGTGTTTGGTTGTTAATTTTTGAGATTTCGTGATGGGTGAGGTCCGATGTAGTGGGCTTTTTTGAATTGTTTGCGGTATTGGCTCGGTGTGAGTTCGTAATAACGTTTGAATTGTCGGTTGAAATTAGACAAGTTGTTAAAACCAACAGCAGTAGCAATTTCTAAAATTGGATCAGCCGTATTGGTTAATAAGTCACAGGCTTTGTTCAAGCGAACTTGAATGATAAATTCAGTGCAAGATGTGCCAGCGTGTTGTTTAAAAACTGCCATAAAATGCGTTTTGCTGTAACCCATAAATTGCGAGAGAAAATCAATCGATAGATTTTTTTGATAGTTATTGTTAATGTAATCAATCAATTCACGAATTTGCTCGTTTTTGCGGTAAGCATCATCAGTATTTTTACGTAATACATAATGGTGATAGAAAAGAAGATATAAGAATTCGTTTAATTTTGATTTGAGGAGTAGTTCAAAATGACGTCCTTCGTTTTTAGAAAGCTCAAAAATGGTAAAGAGACATTCTTTGATATCCTCGTACCCTTCCATTCCTGGTTGAATGCGTGGGACAAATTTGTAGAGACTGGTTTGCAACGGTTGCAAATACCTTAGACTGACTTGGTCAACGGTAGAATGTCCAATCATATCGAGGTGGAATCGGAAAGTATCAGTGACGTGTTTTTGATTTTCAAGTGGGTGAATTGAATGCATTCCATTTGGACGGATGAGGATAATATCACCTGCTTGACTGTTAAAATAATCATAATCAATGTGGAAACGAGCCGAGCCCTCGTAGATATAATTAATTTCGATTTCTGGGTGCCAATGAAAAAGGACGTCAGGGCGCCCATGTTCAACAACCGTGCTGTAATAATCATAAGGCAAGAGATGTTTGTTTTCATCTATTTTTATCTCTAACGGGTCAGTATTATTTTTCATATGTTAATCATTCCAATCATAGTATAGTATTATTATACAATATTATTATATCAAAATCGACTAAAAATTGGAAACGGATACTTTGATTTTTTCCGAAAATTTTCTTTTTAATATCGTGTTAAAGTATCATAATCTGAAAGGATAATGTTAGCACTGTGATAGACAAAGCATTATAATTTAGGTGAATCATGATCAAGGCCTCTCAAAACTGATAGCAGGGCTGGCGTGATTTAAGTGTTTGGCAAACACACCTCTTATACCCTTACAAACTCCGCAAAGACAACGCAATCTCCTTTGTTTTAGGCGGAGTTTTTGTTTTTGGAGTCAAAAATATCACCGCTATTGTCAGAAAATTTCATGAAATGATTGGTTTCCTTTAGCTATTTTGACTTAAAAGTAGTAGAATGAAAGGGTAAACAATAGTTATAAAAATCGTTCAAGGAGGAATTATCATGGATGAGTTGAAAAAAGTCTTGTTAGCTGGTATTGGTTTGACTTCAATGACTTTGGAAAAAGCTGACGCTTTTGTCAAAGAATTGGTTGAAAAAGGTCGCTTGACCGTTGAAGAAGGCAAAGAATTGCAGTCTGAATTAAAACGAAAAGGCGAAGATGAAGCAAAAGAATTACTTGACCAATTGGATGTTAAAACAAAACCTGTTCAATATGCTACTAAAGAAGATGTTTCTCGTCTTGAAGATAAATTGGATGCGCTCTTGAAACAATCAGCATCTGATGATAAAGAGTAGGATGATTTATGTCAAATAAGCGCTTAAGAGAAATCATCGGAGCTTTCAGCTCGGTCGGTTTAACAACGCTAAAAGAAAAAGGAAAACCTATCGAGGACAAATCAACACCTCGTAAATTACGTTTAGCTTTTGAGAAATTAGGCCCTAGTTTTGTCAAAATCGGACAAATTCTTTCAACGAGAAGTGATTTATTTCCTGAAGCTTATATTAGAGAATTAAGCAAGCTGCAAAGTGATGTCCTCCCATTACCACAAGAAGTTGTCATGGAGGCAATTACTGCAGAGTTGTCAGTACCTATTTCGGAAGTTTTTATAGATATTTCTTCGGAGCCTTTGGCGAGTGGCTCGGTTGCTCAGACGCATCGGGCTACTTTGCTTAATGGCAAAGAAGTTGTTGTCAAGATTCAACGACCGCATTTGCCAGAAATTATCGAAGAAGATTTAGAGCTGTTGATTGGCTTATCGCGGCACATCCCCAAGGCAATGTTACCCATGGTTAATTTATCAGAGGTTTTGCAGCAGCTCAAGGATAGCTTGACGAAAGAAATCGATTTTCGTAATGAAGCGCAAGCGATGCTTACTTTTGCTGAGTTAAATCAATCGATAAAATGCATTGCTATTCCTGAAGTTTTTGACGAATATACCACACCACGTATGGTTGTCGAGGAGTATATTTCAGGAATTCCTATCAATCATTATGAAGAATTGATTAAAGCTGGCTATGATTTGGAAGACATTGGTAAGAAGCTGATGCTAAGTTTTATCAAACAAGTCTTTAAAGACGGCTATTTTCATGGTGACCCACACCCAGGAAATCTCTTTATTTCTGAAGGAAAAATTTATTTTATTGACTTTGGGATTATGGGAAATCTGGAAAATGGCATGCGCGTGGCGTTAAATGATATTCTTTACAGCTTTACGGCACAAGATGTCGAAGGGATGATGCAAGGCATTTTGTCTGTCACAAGTTTTGATACTTCAATAAATAAAACAGCGCTTAGCCAAGATGTTGAACGAATGCTGGCGAAATATTCTAGTTTGGATTTGGGTGTCTTATCTATCACAGATTTATTGGAAGATTTGCTGGACGTTTTCGTCAAAAATGGCTTGAAGGCTTCGCCACAGATTACGATTTTGGAAAAAGCTGCGCTACAAATTGAAGGAATTTTCCGT
The DNA here is from genome assembly GCA_903064625.1 of Mallotus villosus. Taxonomy (NCBI): domain Eukaryota; kingdom Metazoa; phylum Chordata; class Actinopteri; order Osmeriformes; family Salangidae; genus Mallotus; species Mallotus villosus. The sequence continues at coordinate 1,943,121 of CAEFZP010005686.1, forward strand.
GAATTAGCCCCAGAAGTTGACTTGATGACGCTTGCTAAAAATTATTTCTTAGAAAATATGGGACCTGACATGTTAAAACAGGCCCTGAACAAGGAAACGTTACTGATTGAGCTCTTTTATCAATTGAAAAATGGGAAAAATATTCCACGTCGGCTTAATCAGCTGATTGAACAGATTCTTAATGGACGTATTTTGGTAAACCATGATATCTATGACTATAAAAATCGGATTAAAACCATTAACCAAATGGCGAACCGATTTGTCATTAGCATTTTATTCATGGCGGTAATGCTAACAGCAGCTCTGCTTAGTTTTAATGTCGCAATGCAAGAAATTGCCAAATTTCTTTTTGGTCTTGCTGCTATTTTATTGGTATGGGAGCTTGTCTTGATGTTCAAACATAAATAAAGATGTCAAAAATTTCCTAATAACTTAGGAAATTTTTTCTATTCTCGTTTTTGTAACCGCTTGCTATAATAGTCTTGTATTAATCGAGGAGGTTATGTTATGTCTAAATTACCAGAAAACTTTTTATGGGGTGGCGCAGTTGCTGCTCATCAACTTGAAGGCGGTTGGCAAGAAGGCGGTAAAGGCGTAAGCGTTGCTGATGTGATGACCGCTGGGCGCCACGGTGTCGCACGTGAGATTACTGATGGTGTTATCGAAGGAAAATATTATCCAAACCATGAAGCGATTGATTTTTATCATCATTACAAGGAAGATATTGCCTTGTTTGCTGAAATGGGTTTTAAATGCTTCCGTACGTCGATTGCATGGACACGGATTTTTCCAAATGGTGATGAATTGGAGCCAAATGAAGCTGGTTTGCAATTCTATGATGATTTGTTTGATGAATGTTTGAAATATGGCATTGAACCAGTTGTGACCTTATCACATTTTGAATTGCCTTTCCATTTGGTGAAAGAATACGGTGGCTTCACCAATCGTAAAGTAATTGATTTCTTTGTCCGTTTTGCTGAAACGTGTTTCCGTCGTTACAAAGACAAGGTCAAATATTGGATGACGTTTAATGAGATTAATAACCAAGCCAATTACCAAGAAGATTTTGCACCGTTTACGAATTCTGGGATTGTTTATAAAGAGGGCGATGACCGCGAAGCGATTATGTATCAAGCTGCGCATTATGAATTGGTAGCGTCAGCGCGTGCGGTTAAAATCGGTCATGAAATCAATCCTGATTTCCAAATTGGTTGTATGATTGCTATGTGTCCTATTTATCCAGCAACTTGCAATCCCAAAGACATTTTAATGGCTCAAAAAGCAATGGAAAAACGTTATTATTTCGCTGATGTTCATGTGCATGGCTATTATCCAAATCATATTTTGAAATATTGGCAACGTAAAGAAATCAAGGTTGATGTGACAGAAGAAGATTTGGCTGATTTGACGGCTGGCACGGTTGATTATATCGGTTTTTCATATTATATGTCATTTGCGATTGATGCACACCGTGACAACAATCCACACTTTGATTATTTAGAAACAGAAGATTTGGTCCGAAATCCATATGTAAAAGCGTCAGAATGGGATTGGCAAATTGACCCAGAGGGGCTTCGTTACAGCTTGAACTGGTTTACAGATATGTATCATTTGCCACTCTTTATCGTTGAAAATGGTTTTGGTGCGATTGACCAAGTTGAGGCTGATGGTATGGTGCATGATGATTATCGCATTGCTTATCTTGGCGCTCATATCAAAGAAATGATTAAAGCTGTTGATGAGGACGGCGTTGACTTGATTGGTTACACACCGTGGGGTTGTATTGACCTTGTTTCAGCTGGTACGGGTGAAATGCGCAAGCGTTATGGCTTTATCTACGTTGATAAAGATGATGATGGTAATGGTACTTATAAACGCTCACCGAAACTTTCATTTGGTTGGTATAAAAAACTTATTGCTTCTAATGGTGAGGACGTTTGAGTGAGTTAATAACCTTTATGAGACTGCAATCTCCTGTCTCATAAAGGTTTTTGTTAGATGAGAAAGGATAACTGATGATTGGATTGATTGCCGCTTCACTAACCACCTTGGGCTTTGTTCCCCAAGTGGTAAAAGTCTTAAAAACGAAAGATACAGAATCTATCTCTTTAGGTATGTATAGCATGTCTGTGACAGGAATGTTACTCTGGCTAGCACACGGCATTTCCATTTCTGATATTGCTTTGATTGCTGCTAATAGTATTTCCGCTACACTAGCAGGGACGATTCAGATTTGCAAACTGATTTATAAATAATTTTTTAAAAATTCTCTTGAGCGCTGGTACATCTGCGTTTTAGAGGATTTTTTGATTGAAAATTTGAAATGAATTATCCTATTTAATTATCGTGAAATCCGTTGATAGTAAAGGTTTGACAGGGCTTTCAAAAAGGAATATACTAATCGCGTAAAATAAAAAATACCATATAAGGGAAAAAGGAGGCGGAGATATGGTAGGCATTATCGTTACAATTTTTATTATTTTATTGATTGCGGCAGTTGTCCAAGCTTTCCGCGCTAAGATTTGGGTATCAAAAACATTTGGCTACAATTACGTGATTACGATGGCAAATGGCAAGAAGTTACCAGATTTGACCCAAAATGCGAAATTAAAAAATAACGTTAGAGTTGTTGGCGAGTCTGAACATAGCTGTTCAGTCCAATCTAAGATTAATGATACTGAGCTCAAAACGCTTTTGATGAAAGAATACCATTTGGATTCAACTGATATTCACGTTCAAACAGCGCAATTGTCAGGAGTGCTTGGAATGGTTTAGAAAGAGAGCGGAGTGATGAATTGGATTATTCTTGCTTTTGTCATAATCATTGCTGGTGTTTGGCTATTTAGTAGCCGTTATCAAAAGGAATACTATGCGCAAGGTGAGCAAATGGGAGGTCCCTATCTTATTCAGTTTAAAGACGTTGACATCTTGCCCGACTTGCTAGCTAATCGTGAATTACGAGAAACAATTGACGTTATCCATGCTGACAGCAACGGCAAAAAACTACCGTGTGTACTCTAAAATTAATGATAAAAAATTGCAGCAGTTGATTGTAAAAGAATTTGGATTAACCACTAATCAAGTTCAGGTTACCTATACAAAGTTATATACTTTTGTTTAAAAAAACATACTTTTGAGAAACAAACATTTTTTGGTCAGTAAATCAAGAAAAAACTCAGGCGAAAAAAATAACTTTTTCGCCTGTTTTTTAGTTTTATGCCATAATCATTACGGAAATTGTAAGGCTCTTAATCTTGATTTTCCGCACTTGGTGAAGTGTTTTCCTTATCAAAGAGGAAAAAGAGTACATTTACTTTATGTAAGCGTTTTTATAAAATAAACGTGTAAATAAAAAACAAAGGAGATTCACATTATGGCTAAAAAAGCTTTAATTATCTGTGCAGGTGGGATGTCATCATCAATGATTGCTAAAAAGACAATGACACTCCTTCAAGAACAAGGTGAAGACATTGAAATGGATGCTGTTGGTGTTCCAGAAGGGCAAAAACGCATCGAAGCTGATAAATACGATTTGTACCTCGTCAGCCCACAAACAAAAATGAATTTCAAACAATTGGCTGATGCAGCAGCAAAAACAAACAAACCAATCGTACAAATTCCACCACAAGCGTACATTCCAATTCCAATGGGAATTGAAAAAATGGCTGTTTTGGTGAAGGAAAATATCTAAATTGATGTGTTATAATGGTTCTATTGTTGTTTGGAGGTGTCCTTTTCTGTGTTAAATAAAAAAGAAAAGCAAATTATCCAATATCTGATGAAAGATAGGGATAAATTTGTTACTAGTAAAGAACTAGCAGCACATTTGAACTGTTCGGACAGAATAATTAGAACTTACTATAAAACACTTGTTGAAAAATTAGATGATTATTCTGGAATTGATTTGATTTCCAAACAAGGTTATGGCTATAAGTTAGACGTTTTAGATGACGATGCTTTGGCTGATTTCTTGGAAGAAAATCATATCAATGACCACCATTTTGATTATCAAAGTATTACGGATATCAATGACCGTTACAATTATCTGCTAAATAAACTTTTGTTTGAGCAAAATGAAATTTATTTTGACGACTTAGTAGATGAATTATATGTCAGTCGGTCAACGTTATCTAGTGATTTTAAAAAGATAAGACAAAAATTTAAACCATATCATTTAAAGATTGAAAGTAAGGCTAATAAGGGTGTTTACGTAACGGGGTCAGAACGTGATAAACGGCGATTCATCATGGATTATTTTATTTCATCTGGTTTTATCGATACCATGCACTCTTATGTTGATAATGAATTGCTTAATCAGAGGATTTCTTTTGAAGAGTTGACCATTATTGTGCTTGATGAATGTCGAGAAGGTGGGCTCAAGCTATCTGATTTTGTGATTCAAAATTTGGTGATTCATATTGCTTTAGCTATTCGTCGCATTACGGAAGGGTTTAAAATCAGTAAATTAGAAGAGGAAGAGTTAAAGCTACGTGAATTACCAGAACGGCAGATTGCTGATAATATCTTAAAACGTGTGTCCGTATCAACGGGAATTGATTTTCCAGTCGAAGAAGTAGATTACATCACTCTGCATTTGATTTCAAAAAGTCACGGAAACGCGCGCTATGTTTCCGAAAGCATGCAAGAGCGGATGCGTCAAGAGCTCATTGACAGTATTGAAAAAATCAATCCAGAAGTCAAAAACGATTTTCAGTTAATCGAAGGGCTTTTGGCACATTTATCAACCATGTTGATTCGTTTGGAAGGTAAGGTGGTCTTGGAAAATCCTTTGACTACGGAAATTCAAGCTAATTACCAAGAAATGTATCAATTGGCAGAGCAAGTCATTACCTCAATGCCAACTTTTCAATCTTTTTCTTTAACGTCAAATGAAATCGCATACATTGCGCTACATTTTATGGCTGCTAAAGAACGTTACAAAGAACAACGAAAATACAATGTTCTTGTCATTTGTGCAACGGGATATGGAAGCGCACAAATGTTAAAAAGTAGAATTGAAAATGAACTGGGAAACCTGATTTCGATTACGGATGTGATTGGTTATTATGAAATTAATGATGAGAAATTAAAAGGAATTGACTTTATCGTTTCTTCGATTGATTTGTCAAATTTGATTTTCAATATTCCCGTTTTTACTGTATCAGTTTTTCTGACAGATGAGGAGTTACAAGAGATTAAGCACGGCATTTCACATTTAAATACGTCAACGTCATTGAGAAAAATGGAAGATGAGACTTCTGAACTTAGTGTCAGAGAAGTATTTGACGACTATTTTTCAAAAGAAGCTTTCTTTATCTTGTCCAATGTTTCTAAAGACGAAGTATTGAGAAAGCTGGTAAAAAGCATTTCTAAACATGAAAATGACCAGTTTGAAAAACGTATGCTTGATATGATGAAACAACGTGAAGCAATGAGTTCTATTATTTTCGGTGAACACATCGCTGTTCCACATCCGATGAAAGCTGTCGGTAGTAAACATCATTTTGCGGTTGCTTTAATTCAAGATGAGTTATTATGGGATGACCAATATCCGTCAGTCAAAATTGTCTTTTTAATGTCAATGTCAATTCATGAAAATGATGGCTTGCCAGAACTAACTTCTGCTATTGTTGATTTGGTTGATGAACCAGACCTTCAAGAGCAAATGTTAGCCTGCCAATCATTTGAAGAATTTAGAACATTATTTTTTAAAATAAAAGAAAGGTAGGAGTTATATGAATCCAGAAGAGTTGCAAGTCGCAGCATTTGAAATTATCTTAAATTCTGGGAATGCCAGAACAATGGTTCATGAAGCCTTTGACGCTATGCGTGAAGGCAATTATGAGCTGGCAGAACAGAAATTACAAGAATCAAATGACGAATTTTTGAAGGCTCATCAGGCACAAACCAATTTGCTACAAGAGTATGCAGGTGGTAAAGAGATTAAGGTTGAAATCATCATGGTTCATGCCCAAGATCACTTGATGACAACGATGACACTTCGAGAAGTTGCACTTGAAATGCTAGAGTTATATAAAAAAGTTAATTAGTTGAGAGGGGATAAATGATGGCAGGACGTAAAAATCAAAAAAGTAGTACGCAAAAAAGAAATTTAAAGCAGGAAAGCACTTGGAAGAATAACTTGTTTGCTCGGTATATGCTTTTTAGATATTCTCTTGCCTTGTTATTCTTCGCTAATGTTTATTGGATAATGATTTTGTCGTATCAATTGAATGTTATTATTATTTTGCCGATTTTACAGTTACTTTTAATTGTAATCGCTTGCGCTGAACAATTCACTTTGTATGGTAAAACGACAGTTACTTTGAAATGGACTAAGTTAGCGTTTTTAGGACAGATAGCGGTAAGCCTCATCGGTATTTTATTGGTGATTTTACCATATCAGTTTGAGCAAGCTTTTCCAATTTTTAGCAACGGATTAAGTGGCAAAGTATTTGTTATTGTTTTACAGCTTTTAGGATTGGGGATTAGTCAGCTAAATATTAAGCGGATTGAGCAAGTAAAAAATAATACAGACAAATTTTATTATCGTTTTCAACAAGCTTTTGGAAAGTAGATTAATAAGCTTGTGATTTGAAAGGAGTTTAATATGGATGAACAAAAAGGATTCTTTGGCTTATTAGATAAATATCTAATGGGACCTATGAGTGTTATCGCACAGTATAAAGTGGTACGTGCCATTACAGCGGCTGGTATGGCAGCAGTACCGTTTACCATTGTTGGGTCAATGTTTTTGGTATTTTCAATCTTACCACAAGCATTTTCATTCTGGCCTATCGTAGCAGATGTTTTCTCTGCATCTTTTGACAAATTTACCGATCTTTATATGATTGCATACTACGCAACAATGGGATCTTTATCACTGTATTTTGTTCTTTCTATGGCGTATGAATTAACTAAAATCTATGCAGAAGAAGAGGAATTGGATCTTAATCCGTTAAACGGTGCTTTACTTGCTCTTTTCGCATTTATTATGACAGTCCCACAAATCGTTTTTGAAGGTGGAGCAATGAGTGCTTTAACAAGTTTGGAAGAAGGTTCAGTCATCGCTGATGGTTGGGCAATGTCAAATGGTGTTACTCGTTTTGGGACAACTGGTATTTTCACAGCGATTATCATGGCTGTTGTAACAGTATTATTGTATCGTATGTGTGTTAAACATAATTGGGTTATTAAAATGCCAGAATCAGTTCCAGAAGGTGTATCACGTGGTTTTACAGCATTGATACCTGGATTTGTTGTTGCATTTACTGTTATTATCGTTAATGGTATTCTTGTTGCATTTGGTACAGATATTTTCCAAGTTATTGCGATTCCATTTGCTTTTGTAGGTAATTTAACAAATACTTGGATTGGTCTGGTTATTATTTACTTACTAACTCAAGCACTCTGGATTGTTGGTATTCACGGTGCAAATATTATCTTTGCATTTGTCAGTCCGATTGCTTTAGCTAACATGGCAAGTAATGCGGCAGACGGAACTCGTTACATTGTAGCTGGTGAATTTTCTAATATGTTTGTTATCGCAGGTGGTTCTGGTGCTACTTTAGGACTCTGTATTTGGTGTGCTTTCCGTGCACGTTCTAGCCAGTTGAGTGCAATTGGTAAAGCCTCTGTTGTCCCTGCAATTTTCAATATTAATGAGCCGTTAATTTTTGGATTACCTATCATTTATAATCCAGCCTTAGCAATTCCGTTTATGACCGCTCCAATTGTCTCAATGAGTATTTACTATTTAGCAATGAAATTGAATTTAATTGGAGCTGTCATCGCTCAAGTCCCATGGCCAACTCCAGTTGGTATTGGTGCATTTCTTGGTACAGCAGATGTAAAAGCAATTCCAGTAGCTATTATTTGTACCATTGCTGCATTCTTAATTTATTGGCCATTTATTCGTCGTTATGATAAACAACTTCTGAAGGAAGAAGGCGTTGAGGCTTAAAATAATGAGAGTGGGTAAGCCCACTCTTTTTTTACCTCAAAAATCCCTATATTATCTTGTAATATAGGGATGATTTTCGTTAATTTTCTGGGACGTCAGCGGATGCTGAGAGGTCGTGGAGTTCTTTGAATTCGGCGAGTTGTTTGCTGTATTTATCAATAGCGGTATCTGTCGCGAAAGCACCAAGTGGGAGACGAAGTGGAAGTTGTGGGTTATTTGTCACTTGGTCGTAGATGATTTCAGCGGCTTTGATTGGGTCGCCTGCTTCGTGTCCAGCACCATTTTCATTTGAGGTGATAAAGTCAGTAAATTGTTGGTAGTCCTCGATAAAAGGTAACGCTTTGTCAGAAGAACGTCCTGCCCAGTCAGTGCGGAAACCTGACGGTTCGATAATGAGCACTTGAATGTTTTTGTGAGCGACTTCTTTAGCTAAGGATTCGCTAAGTCCTTCAACTGCATATTTTGTTCCATGATAGAAAGAGAGCGTCGGGAATGAATACAACCCACCGATAGATGAAAAATTGATAATCACACCTTCATTTTGTTTGCGCATGGTTGGCAAAACAGCGCGTGTCATATCAACAAGTCCCCAAACATTGACATCAAACATATATTGTACAGTTTCACGGTTACTTTCTTCAAATGTGCCAAAATAACCGATACCAGCATTGTTAACCAAAACATCAATACTGCCAAATGTATCAAGCGTTGCTTTGACAGCTTTTTGAATCTCTTCTTGATTGGTAACGTCAAGTTTTAATTTCAAAATTTGACCGTGGTCAAACTTATCAAGGTAGCTTAGTTGTTCTGGTTTACGAGCGGTAGCAACGAGATTAACATCGTCTTTTTGAGCTAATAAACGTGCCAATTCTTTTCCGAAACCAGTTGAAGTACCAGTGATAAACCATGTTTTTGTCATCATAAATTCCTCCGTAAATTTGATGATTTTATTATAAAAAATTGTGCCGATTTATTTTGGTAGTTTTCCACGCTTTTTGGTAAAATTTCAGTAGAAATAGGAAAAATTCTACTTTTCAAGTATTTTAATGCCATTATTTTTAGTACAATTTTCTTAGAGACTAGATGAAAGAGAGGTGGTCTAAAATGCCTGATGCTGTTACTCGAAAACAAATTGATTACCAAGCTTTTTTAAATCGTGAGAGTCAGAAACGTCATCATCGTTATGACGAAGAATTACAGCAATACAGTTATCTCAAAAATGGTGATTTAGAAAATGCTATAAAGGCTACCAAACAGATGTTTCGGTCAGATTTGACAGGGCATCTATCGGAAAATCCAGTTAGAAATTATCAATATCTTTTTGTCGCATCGGTGACACTTGCCACACGCTTTGCGATTCAAGGTGGGTTAGATGAAGAAGTGGCTTTCAACACAAGTGACCTCTACATTCAAAAAGTCGATAAACTTGATAATGTACCAGATATTTTTGACTTGCAGGTTGAAATGTTTACCAGTTTCACAAAATTGGTTAGGCAAAGTAAGCTCGACCAAGCACAATCACTTCCGATTTTGCGTTGTATTGAGTACATTGACTTGCATTTGCATGAAACGATTACTCTGACTGATTTAGCCAAACACACAGGCTATTCAAGCAACTATATTTCACAATTGTTCAAGGAACGCATGAATCAGTCTGTCAAGTCTTACATTCAAGCACAGAAAATTGCCGTTGTCAAAAATATGCTACTAGAATCTGACTACTCACTTCTAGAAATCTCAGAAACACTTTCTTTTAGCTCGCAGAGCTATTTCACAAAAGTGTTTAAGAAAATGACGGGAGAAAAACCACTCGAGTATCGTGCAAGTCACCTCGCCAATGCTATTCATACGAAAGGAGCTCAAAAATGACAGAACTTGAAAAATTACAAGCAGGCTTGCCATATTGTTTCACGGATTCAGCTATTGAAGCCATTAAAAAAGAAGCACTTAGGAAATGCCAAGCTTTGAACGCTATTGACATTTTAAATACGGAAGAACGAACAGCGGCGATTAAAGACCTTTTTGGAACGACTGGTGAGAATGTCTCTGTCTTTCCAAATTTTAATTGTGATAATGGGAAGAATATCCATGTCGGTGAACAATTCTTGATGAATTATAATGGGATTATTTTGGATGTTGCCGAAGTTCGTATCGGTCATCATGTCATGATTGGTCCAAATACCATGATTACGACTGTTAATCATCCGCTAACACCGCAAGGCAGACGTGATAACATTGGTATCGCGAAGCCAGTCACGATTGGAAATGATGTCTGGATTGGCGGCAATGTCACGATTCTTCCAGGGGTGACAATTGGGAATAATGTCGTGGTTGCCGCAGGCGCAGTTGTCACCAAGGATATTCCTGATAATTGCGTCGTCGCAGGCGTACCAGCTAAGATGATTAAAACCATTGACAATGATATAGACTGATGATGTCACACTCACCATGAGATTTCTATTTTTGAAAATCTTGTGGTGATTTTTCATATCATAGTATTAGTTTTTCTGATAATAGACAAGGATATTTTCAAGAAAATAGCGTATAATGGCGGAAAAGGAGAAGCTTATGACAATAAAAGTAATCGCAACAGATATGGACGGAACGTTTTTAACAGATGACAAAACCTATGATAAAGTACTTTTTAACCGTTTATTTGATAAATTTATGGCAGATGATATTAAATTTGTCGTGGCAAGCGGTAATCAGTACCGTCAAATTATTCAACAATTTCCTGAACATAAACATCAAATGACGTTTGTGGCTGAAAATGGCGGTCACATTATTGAAAATGGCAGAACCTTGCAAGAAGCCTTTGAAACTGAAGAAGCGATTTCAGCTTTGGTGAATTATATTGAAAAGTATTATCCCGACACGGTGATTAATTTGGCAGGGAAAGACTCATCTTACCTTCCTGCAGCGACACCTAAGAAAGTGAAAGACTTGCTCAGTTATTATTTGCCTGTGTTAACTTACGTTGACAATCTTCACCCGATTCCAGATGATCATTTTTTCAAAGTAACCTTACTGGTTCGTGACGATTTGACGTTCAAAGTTCGTGATGACATTAACACGCTTTTTGCTGATTACCAGCTAACGGCTACTTCTAGTGGTTTTGGTTGTATTGACGTGATTCCCTCAAACGTTCACAAGGGAACAGGGCTTGATTTTCTACTTAATCATTGGGGCTATGGCCCAGAAAATCTCATGGTATTTGGCGACGGTGGCAATGATATTGAAATGCTAACACTAGCAAAATACTCATTTGCAATGGCAAACGCTCCGCAGGAAATCAAGGCTGTTGCTAGCTACCAAGCGCCGTCAAATCAAGAAAACGGCGTGTTACAAGTCTTGTCAAATCATTTTTTGAAAGGTATTGAGTTGTGATAAAATAGTCATAAAGGAGAAAAAATGACAGATTTTCAAGAACTATATCACAAAGCTGATGTGCAAGAATATCGTCAGTATATTTTGGCTGACCAACAACACCAATTGTGGGAAAAATACACTTCGCTCAATAAAACTGTTTCACATCCCAATATTGTGTTTGCAGGCGATTCCATTACAGAATATTTTCCGATTCATGAACTGTTGACATCGACTGTGCCGCTGTATAATCGTGGTGTTCATGGTATTGATAGTTTACAGTTCCTAGAGCACCTTAGTAGTCAAATACTAGATTTAGCACCGAGCAAAGTTTTTCTATTGATTGGTGTCAATGATTTGAAAAAACGCACACCAGAAGAGGTTTGTCAAACCATTCAGAGCATTATTACAAAGATTCATCAACAGTTGCCAGAAACACAGATTTTCTTATTGTCTGTTTTTCCGATGAATGAATCGCCTGAATTTGTACGCACACCAAGCTTGCGAAATAATCAAAGTATTTCACTACTAAATGATAACCTTAGTCGATTAGCTGGCGATAAGGTATGTTGGTTTGACGTTCATGATTTACTTTGTGATGAAACTGGGCAACTCAAACGTGACTGGACAGTTGATGGGCTTCATTTGACAGTAGCAGGTTATCGGGTGATTGCTGACGCTATTCAGCCATATTTAGTGTGATAGTATCATTTTATAAGATGATAATGCAAGATTACGCTTTCAAATAACAATATAATATTATTGTACTTAATTGAAAGAAGGGAAACGATAGATGACAAAAGCATTTCCAAAAAATTTCCTTTGGGGCGGAGCGATTGCTGCCAACCAAGCCGAAGGAGCTTATAATGAAGATGGTCGCGGACTTGTTGCGACTGATGTGACAACAGGCGGTAGTGTTAATGCGCCACGTTACATGACTTATATTGATAAAGATGGCAAGCCTGGTAAAGCGCCAGCAATGGGACACAATGGTAAAATCCCAGAAGGTGCTAAATATGCAGTGCTTGATACCGAACATTACCCAAACCATGTAGCGGTTGATTTCTACCACCGTTATAAAGAAGATATTAAATTATTTGCTGAAATGGGCTATTCAGTCTTTCGTTTGTCTATTTCTTGGGCACGTATTTTCCCAAATGGTGATGACAAAGAGCCTAACCAAGCTGGGCTAGATTTTTACCGTTCAGTTTTTGAAGAATGCCGTAAATACAACATTGAGCCTTTGGTGTCTATTTGGCATTTTGACACGCCACTTGCTCTTGAAGAAAAATACGGTGGTTGGAAAAATCGTAAACTCATTGATTTTTACGTGCGCTATTGCGAAGTGATTTTCACTGAATACAAAGATTTGGTTAAATACTGGCTAACTTTCAATGAAATCAATAATACGACCATGTTCCTTGATATGTTTGGCGCAAAAGCGAGCGATGCTGATTATCAAGACGGTTATCAAATTTTACACCACCAATTTGTAGCGTCAGCTAAAGCTGTACAACTCGGTCATGCTATCAATCCTGATTCTATGATTGGAAATATGATTTGTGGGATTACTTTCTATCCAGGAACTTGTGACCCAGCAGATATTTTGGCTAACGAACACAAATGGGAATCTGGCATTTATTACTGTGGTGATGTTCAAGCCAAAGGAAAATACGGCACATATGCTAAACGCCTTTGGAAAGAACACAATGTTGAGTTAGACATTACGGCAGAAGACCTTGAAGATTTGAAACGTGGTACTGTTGACATGTACACCTTCTCATACTATATGTCAAACAACGTGACGACACATACAGGTGTTGAAGAAGTAGCAGGGAATTTCTCAACTGGTGCTAAAAACCCTTACTTGACATACTCTGATTGGGGATGGGCACATGATCCAGTAGGGCTTCAATATTACCTTGAAAAAATCTACGACCGCTACGAAATTCCATTGATGGTTGTCGAAAATGGTCTTGGTGCCTTTGATACGGTTGAAGCGGATGGGTCAATCCACGATGACTACCGTATTGATTACCATCGTGCTCATATCAATGCCATGGCAGACGCGATTGACAATGGTGTTGACCTTATCGGTTACACAACTTGGGGATGTATCGATATTGTCTCAGCAGGCACTGGTGAAATGCGTAAACGCTACGGCTTTATCTACGTTGATATGGATGATGCCGGAAACGGTACCCTTAACCGCACACCAAAAGATAGCTTCTATTGGTACAAAGACGTTCTAGCAACAAACGGACAAAAAGCCATTGAAGAAGCAACCCAAAATCATTAATTGATATAAAATATGTAAACTTCCTTTAACTTCCGTCTTTTGGCGGAAGTTTTTTAGTCTTGAAAAAAGTCAGAAAATTGCTCTAATGTTTCTTCTTTTAAGATTAAAATTATGTTAAAATAATAGAGAAAATTGAAATAACTTTTTATGGAGATTATTATGAAACAAAAAGGTCACGGAACAATCAAAAAATCAAAAGCCTATGGTGCCATTGGAACCTTGCTACTATCTGGAGTTTTAATTGCTGCTTTGGGAACAACAAACGTTAGTGCAGATGAAACAAGCGTGGATACAGCAGCAACAATTGAAACAGTCGTTGAGTCATCAGCTATCCAAGGAGAATCTGACAACGAAACCGTTGAAGTAGAAAGTGTTGACAGCGACAAAAATGCAACGGTTAATGATGAACAAACAACGACTTCCGAAGATAGTCAAATCGACGTTCAAGAACAGACGACAACTGATGAAAATGTTGAGTCTGAAACAGCAAAAGACGTGTCATCAGAAAGCTCACAAATCGCTGCAGAAGTATCTGATACTGAAATAGCAGAGCAAACAGAAGACGAAACAACTGATACACAAGATTCTGTACAAACTAATGAGCAACAAGCAACTGTTGAAGAATCAGCTGACAATGCGACTGTTGAGCGTGGAGCAACTGGAAATGCGACTAACGAAGTCACAAGCGTTTCTTTAGCAAGCAACGGCTTTAACTTACAATATAATCAATCCATTGCAAGTGGTGCTAAAATCATGTTTGCGGTTTGGTCTGACATTAAGGGGCAAGATGACTTAGTTTGGTACACCGCAGACAGTAACGGAAAAGCAACCGCTAAATATACGGGCTCATACGGTAAATACAATGTTCACACGTACCAAAACCTCAATGGAAAGATGACTGGGCTAAACGGAACAACAATTGACGTACCAAAACCGAGTGCTAAGGTAACCATTACAAAAGCCAGCGCCACAACTTATAAAGTAACTGTCACAGACGTACCAGCTTACATTACTAGTGTAACCTTGCCAACGTGGACGGAAAATAAAGGACAAGATGACATTATCTGGTATAAGACAACTAAGGATTCAACAACAACGTATTCAGCAACTATCAGCGTTGCCGACCACAACCTTGAAAGTGGTAAGTACAATGTCCACGTTTACGGAACAAGTGCGGTTACCAATTCTCTAACAGGTTTGTTGGGAACAAGTTTCCAAGGTGACTATGCCTTTGGAGATGTTACGGTGTCGGCTAGTCTAGGTCAAAAAGGAATTAATATTACAATACCAAGTGACGTTAGCAAGGCAATAACTGTTTATCATGCGGTCTGGTCTGCTAAAAACGACCAAGATGATATTGTCTGGTATAAAGTTCCCTCTAACGGAGATTTAACCGCTAAATATACTGGTGATTATGGCAAATATCTTATTCACACATACGGTGTTGTTAATGGACGCATGATTGGATTAAATACCACAAGTATCGATGTTGTCAAACCTAGTGTTTCTGTTGATTTGACTAAGGTCAGCGAAACATCTGTTAAAGTTACTATTAGCGATGTGCCAGCTTACATGACTAGTATTGTCCTACCAACTTGGACGGAAAACAAAGGACAAGATGATATTAAATGGTATCAAGCTACTAAACAATCAGACGGCAGCTACACTTACACTTTCTATGCCAAAAATCACAACTTTGAATCAGGGCATTATAATGTTCATGTTTATGGAACAAGTGCCGTCACCAATTCTTTCATTGGCTTAACGGCGACAAGTGGTGTTGACTTAACGTTCTCAGAGAAGCTTACTAATCCAACCGTAACGGTTCAAAATCACAATGCCGCTAACGGAACCTTGCAAGTGGTAATTGCAGAAACAGAAACTTCTAAAGATATTGCTAGCGTTGCAGTCGCTGCATGGTCACAAGCAGAGCAAAAAAATATTCACTGGTACACAACTTCAAGTGTTGTCAATGGCAAAGTAGTTGTGACTGTTGATGAAAAATATCATCACAATATTTCTGGCGATTATACTGTTCACGTATATGTCAAAACAACAAGCGGTGATACCGTTGGTTATGCCTTGGGAAGTTATGCGTTAACGAAAACACAATCAACAGCCAAGGCGACAACAAGCTATAAAGGTACTGGTGTTTATAGTGTGACGATTTCTGGTGTTTATTCAAGTGGAACGGTGAAATACGCTGTTTGGTCTGATACGAATGGACAAGATGATATAAAATGGTATGACGCTACGACATCAGGAACAACCGCAACTGGTCTTATCAATGTAGCAAATCATTCTGGTACAGGAACATATCATCTTCATGCCTATCAATCTGATAATGGGCAGATGTATTTCTTGACATCAATAGATTTCACCGTTAAACAAACCAACTACAACACACCGTATTATAATCAACGTGACGGACGTTTGGCAAATACGCGTTATGGCTATTACACAATGGCTTCAACTGGTTGTGTGCCAACAAGTCTTGCCATGGTCTTTTCATCATTGACCAATACTGAAGTACTACCAACAACGGTAGCAAGTTACCTTTACAACAATACTGTTGAATTCAACCGAGGTACAGAAGGAACAACAGGAAATGGTATTTTGGTTGCCTCTCGTCAATGGGGCTTGACACCGACTGTTATTAATTCCTCAGCTGCGCTAACAAGTGCTCTCAAAGAAGGGCATCATGTGGTGGCAGCCGTTCAACAAGATAAATTTTCACCATGGGGTTATGGTACTAGCCATGAAATTGTTCTAAAAGGTTACTCAAATGGAAATACTTATGTTTCAGACCCATACAATTCAGCCAATAACGGTTGGTATCCAATTGCTTCGCTTTGGAATGAACAAAGTACGCAAAGCGTGGATACTCGTGGTTTAGGAAATCCATTTGTCAAAATCACAGATATTTAATAGAAGAAGCTGAAAGTAATTGTGAAATTGCTTTCAGCTTTTTTGATTATTCATCACAGTATCATGGTATAATAGAAATAAACTTGAATGGATAGCGAGGATTGTTAGTGCGATGATCAAGATGATTGCCGTTGATATGGACGGGACTTTTTTAGACGAAAATGGGCAATATGACATTGAGCGATTTGAAAAAATACTTGAAGAATTGGAAAAACGTGAGATTTTATTTGTCGTGGCAACTGGTAATCAGATTTCGCGGATGCGTCATATTTTTGGTGAGCAATCAGATAGATTGGCTTACGTTGTCGGCAATGGCAGTCACGTTATTGTGAAAAATGAGACCAAGATTTTAAAAAATCTGAGTGAGAAGCAGTTGGAGCATTTGTTTGCTTATTATGAACATCATTTTGATGACTATCATATTGTTGTTTCATCGCCAGAGCATTCTTATATGACCAAAGGGGCTTTTTCATGCGATAACTTAGCAGATAAAGCCAGTTTGGATTACTATAATAACAGCTTTCCGAATGTGATTTTACTTGATAATATGTCTGAAATGCTACAGGAAGCCATTAATAAGATAACCATGAAGGTTCCAATGTCAGCAGAAGAAAAGGTAACCAACGATTTTAGGCGTGAATTTCCTGACTTGGTGCCAATGGCAAGCGGTTTTGGAGCGCTTGATGTTGTCCTACCAAATATTGATAAAGCTTGGGGATTAAAGCAAATCATGACGCTTTTTGACATTAGCCCAGATGAACTTATGGCATTTGGCGACGGAGATAACGATCTAGCCATGTTGTCTTTAGCTTATCATTCTTATGCTATGGAAAATGCGACAGAGCGCGTGAAAGAAACAGCCAGATTTATTGCACCAGCTAACATCAAATCAGGCGTTTTCCAAGTTATTGAAGCTTACTTAAAAGAAATTAAAGTATTTTAATACCAATGGAATTGGTTATAATTGGATATACTGACAATTGCTGATTTACTCCAAGAAGAAGCCTATGAGAATGGTGCTATTAATTGGAGCAATAAAGTAAAAAATCATCTCAATAAATAGCTATCCTGCAGTTAAACATTCTCTCTTATTTCTGAAAAGCACCGTAGGTGTTTTTTTCATATCCGACACTTTCTTTAAAAGTTGTTGTGTTAAAAGGCGCTAAAAATTTCTATACTAGGATTATCAACGGAAAGGAGTTCTTGGATATGTCAATCACAGAAAAAAATGAAAAAATTGCCGAAAAAGTTGTTGCCACCCATAAAACCATTGAAAAAACAGTTGTCGGTGCTTACAAAGCCACAGAAACTGGCGCTGTCAATGGATTCAATAAAGTTTCAGACAAATTCATTGAAAAATTCTTTACAAAAGAAGGTGAAAGTGTCGAAGAGGCAAAAAAACGTTTAGCAGCATCAGCTGAAAAATCAAAAACACGTTCAAAAGACATTAACGAAAAAGCTAAATCTCATAAATATTAAATCGTTTTGATAAATAGAAAGGACAAAACATGAAAAAATCAGATTTTATCACACTTATTACCTATACAGTTAGCACTTTAGTCTTGGCTCTTGGGATGTGCATGTTTACACTTCCTGATTGGCACTTGCAAAATATCGGCTTGCCAGTTGCTATCGTTGGTCTCCTGCTCGAAGTGATTTCTTGGGTGATTCAACGTCGCTTGGCTGGCAAAGGAGCTCCAAACGTCAATCCAAAACTAGTTGGAAAAGTAGTCTATGCTGTTGTTGCTGCGCTTGTTTTCGGTGGTGGTTTTGCCTTGATTAGCTCGGGAAATTTTGTTATCGGATTCGTTTTAAGTCTAGTTGGTCTGGTACTACTTATCGGTATTATTCCAGTGGTTGTCGGTTTGAAAAATTAAGAAAATAAAATTAGCTGAGACAAGTGCTCAGCTAATTTTTTTAATTTATTTCTTGGCAAAATAACGTTTTGTTTCATGGATAATAACTGGTGAGAGTGCCAAGAGGGCAATCAAGTTTGGTAAAGCCATAAGTCCATTAACGATATCGGCAATAACCCAAATCAATTCTAATTTGAGGAAGCCGCCGAGGGCAACCATGACAACGAAAATACTACGGTAAAGTTTGATGTGTTTTGTTCCGAAAAGGAATTCAAAACAACGTTCACCGTAATAAGACCAACCAAGAATTGTCGTAAAAGCAAACAACACAAGACAGAATGTAAGAGCAATCGCACCGGGCGTTCCAAAGATTGATGAAAAGGCAGCTTGTGTCAATGGGGCACCTTCAAGACCAGAAACAGTCCATTTTCCAGTAACAATGATAGAAAGCCCAGTCAAAGTACAGATTATGATTGTATCAATGAAAGTCCCTGTCATTGAGATAAGCCCTTGTTCAACAGGTTCTTCTGTCTTAGCAGCGGCAGCAGCGATTGGAGCAGAACCAAGACCAGATTCATTAGAGAAAACACCACGAGCAATCCCTTTTTGGATAGCGTCTTTAACGACTGCCCCAGCAAAACCACCGACAGCGGCTGTACCAGTAAAAGCACCAGAGAAAATGTCACCAAACGCTGGTAGGATTTGATTGGCGTGAGCAAAAATAACAGCAAGCGTAGCGACGATATAAATGATAGCCATAAAAGGTACGACTTTTTCGGCTACTTTTGAGATAGATTGAATACCACCAAAAATAACGATAGCAACAAGAACTGCAATGACAACACTTACGATTTGTGGTGCCAAACCAAAGGAATTTTCAAGCGATGATGTAATTGAGTTTACTTGTGAGAATGTCCCAATACCAAAGTAAGCAACCAAAACACCAGCAACTGCAAAGAAAACAGCTAAAGGTTTCCAACGTTTACCCATACCATTGAGGATGTAATACATTGGTCCACCAGAAATTTCACCATTATCATCTTTAGTACGGTATTTAATGGCAAGAAGCCCTTCAGAATATTTTGTCGCCATTCCAAAGAAAGCAGCCATCCACATCCAAAAGAGTGCGCCTGGTCCACCAGCTTTAATAGCTGTTGCCACCCCAACGATATTCCCTGTACCGACGGTAGCGGCAAGTGCAGTAGCCAAAGCAGCAAAACTTGAAATATCTCCCTGACCTTTATCATCAGCAAAGATTAATTTAAATGCTTTAGGTAATTTAATCACTTGAAGTAAGCCGAGGCGGACAGTTAAGTAAACACCAGTCCCAACGAGCAAGATTAAAAGCGGTGCTCCCCAGACAATATCATCAAGTAAAGTAAAAAAGTCTAACATAAAAAGAAATAGTCTCCCCATTTTAAATATAGCGCCAAAGATGCCAATAGAAAAAGAGTTATCTAAAAAGATAACTCCTGAAAAGTGATAAGAAGACTTAGCAAGCCTAATGCTCACTTGTGAATCCATTCTTATCTTCTGTCCTTTTGCCTGAGAGTTTGAGTTGACAAAGGTCAACCTTGCCCCTTCGGCGCCTAATCTAGATAACCCAATTAGCAATCAGTAAGTAATACAAAGTCCTTAAAAACATTACTGACTCTAGTGGAAATTCTAGCTGTTATCAAATCATTTGATAACAAGGTCTCTCCAGAAGTCCGTCCGTCACCCAGTCCTGTCTATGACACCTGAGAGCGTAACTCCTTCGGCGAAAGGCAAGCTTTCTTCTCCTGAATGACATCATTCGGTTTGCTATTTAATTCGTTTACTATCTTAAAGCAAAATCCGAACTTTGTCAATAGTATTTTTTGTAATGTTTGGGAAAAATGTTATTTTTGAAATAATTAAGGAACAATTTGCAACAAAATATTAATAATCTTGTCGATGTCAGGTGAGGTGATATTGGCGTAATTAACGATAAAATTCTTGTCAGAATGTGTGTTTTGGCAACGATAATAGCGCGATAATGGGGTCATCTGCAGTCCATGTTTTTTAGCCAATTGGCAAATTGTTTGTTCAGATAGGTCACTTTGAATATGCAAGATGAAATGCAAACCCGATTCTTGCTCATGAATGCTTATTCGTTTGTTTAGCGGACTTGTCATCAAACGATGAATCAATTCATCACGTTTTTTCTGATAAAAGAGCCGCATACGATTTAAATGCTTTTCAAAATACCCCTCTTGAATAAAGTAAGCCAAGGTGTATTGTTCCAGATTAGAAACGGTATTGTTGTAAAAACTTAGCTTTTCTTCAAATGTATCTAATAATTGAGGTGGAAGTATCATGTAACTTATTCGCAGTGTGGAAGCAAGGCTTTTGCTGAAAGTGTTGATATAGATGACTTTTCCTGAACTATCAATTTCTTGAAGACTCGGAATGGGCAAGCCTTGAAAACGAAATTCACTATCATAATCATCTTCAATAATATAGCGGTCGCCTTGACTTGCCCAACTAAGCAATTCGTAACGTTTACTAATAGAAAGAATGGCACCAGTCGGAAATTGATGAGAGGGCGACAAATGAACAATATCAGCTGTCGATTTTTTGAGTTGAGCAGTATCAAGTCCGTCATTTTCCATAGGAATATAGATAGGATTAATATTAAATTGTCGGTAGATTTCGGTGATTTTAGGATAACTTGGTTCTTCTAGAGCAACGGTTCTATCCAACCCCAGAAGTTGAATCAAGAGCGTGTAGAGGTATTCAGTCCCAGCTCCAATAATGATTTGCCTTGGGTCAACAGCCATTCCCCGATAATCATTTAAATGGTTGGCAATAGCTTGCCGAAGAAGTGGCACACCTTTACTAGGAGAAGGAGTGACCAGCTCATTTTGACAATTATTGAGGACTTGGCGGACTAATTTTGACCAAGTGGCAAAGGGAAATGTTTCAGAATTCGTCTGATTATTGCTAAGGTTTAAGGTCGTTTTTGCCTCATCTGGCATGCTTGCTGGAGTTGAAACTAACCTTACTGTCTTTTTTACTGGCGGACGATGTGGCTTAATATTGGCAACGAAAAAGCCCTTTTTAGCTTGACTGTAAATGTAGCCTTCAGCTTTTAATTGTTGATAGCTGGTTTCAACGGTGACAATGGAAATGCCCAGATGTTTAGCCAAACTACGCTTAGAAGGTAATTTATCATTTGCTTTCAATGTGCTATTTGTAATGTCTGTCTTAATAGCGCGGTAAAGTTGTTCGTAAAGCGGAATTTTTCCGTGATTATCCAAAGTGTAAGTAAGCATAAATCTCCAATCTGACCTTGTAAAAAAGTTTTAAAATGGTACTTGATACCATGTCAGTTTTTATTATAATGAAAATCAATTAAAAAGTAAATGAGGTATTTCTTATGACAAATCAACGTTATCAACTCAACAAACAATTGGCTCAAATGCTTAAAGGTGGGGTTATTATGGATGTGACAACACCAGAACAAGCTAAAATCGCTGAAGCTGCTGGTGCTTGTGCCGTTATGGCACTTGAAAGAATTCCAGCTGATATTCGAGCCGCAGGCGGTGTTTCTCGCATGAGTGACCCAAAAATGATTAAAGAAATTCAAGAAGCGGTTTCTATTCCAGTCATGGCAAAAGTTCGCATTGGGCATTTTGTGGAAGCTCAGATTTTAGAAGCTATTGAGATTGATTACATTGATGAAAGTGAGGTGCTTTCACCAGCGGATGACCGTTATCATATTGATAAAATAAGCTTTGAGGTGCCTTTTGTTTGCGGTGCTAAAAATCTTGGGGAAGCCTTACGCCGTATTTCTGAAGGCGCTAGTATGATTCGTTCAAAAGGTGAACCTGGTACAGGCGATGTCATTCAAGCTGTTCGTCATTTGCGCCGAATGAATCAAGAAATTGCTCGCCTTCAATCACTTCGTGATGACGAATTATACCATGCCGCAAAAGAGCTTCAAGTGCCATATGAATTAGTCAAAGAAGTGCACGAAACTGGAAAATTGCCAGTTGTTTTATTTGCCGCAGGTGGTGTGGCGACGCCAGCAGATGCAGCGCTGATGATGCATTTGGGTGCAGAAGGTGTCTTTGTTGGTTCTGGTATTTTCAAATCAGGTGACCCAGAAAAACGTGCGCGTGCGATTGTGCAAGCTGTGACAAACTACCAAGATAAAGCATTGCTTGCTAAATTGTCAGAAAATTTAGGCGAAGCCATGGTTGGGATTAATGAAGATGAAATTCAACTTCTTATGGCTGAACGTGGGATCTAAGGGAGAGATGTATGGTTTTAATTGGTATATTAGCTTTGCAAGGTGATTTTGAAGAGCATTGTCAAAAAGTGCGTACTTTAGGAGGGCAGGCGATTGAAATTAGACAAAGAGAGGAGTTACAAGCTCCCTTAGACGGCATTATTTTACCTGGTGGCGAGTCAACTGTTCAGGGAAAATTATTGCAGGATTTGAAGTTGCTTAAACCATTGCAAGACAAAATAGCAGCAGGTTTACCAGTTTTTGCAACCTGCGCAGGTTTGATTTTATTAGCAGAGAAAATTGAAAATCAACAAGAAAATTACCTTGCGACATTGCCAGTGACGGTTAGACGGAACGCTTACGGCAGGCAATTAGGCAGTTTCTACACAGAGCTGGATTTTTCAGGCTTGGGTCAACTGCCAGCAACTTTCATTCGTGCGCCTTATATCAGCAAGGTCAGTAAAGGGGTGGACATTCTGGCTGAAAAAGACGGAAAAATTGTTGCGGTTCGCTATCAAAATCAATTGGGACTTGCTTTTCACCCAGAGGTCGATAGCGATGACAGTATTCATGCTTATTTCCTAAAAATTTGCCAAACAAAGTGAAAGCAGCCAACACTATTTTCCAAAAAATGGTACAATAGATAAGCATTATCTTATATGACTAATTAATCTAGAGAGGAATAAAACTCGGATAATTTGCTTATTTATTTAGTGAAATAGTGACATCCGTGGTATTTTACGATGAATCCTTTATTAAATGGTATGAATGACAAGCAGGCAGAGGCTGTTAAGACAACGGAAGGTCCGCTTTTAATCATGGCGGGAGCTGGTTCTGGTAAGACACGTGTTTTAACGCATCGTATTGCTTACTTAATTGATGAAAAATTTGTAAATCCTTGGAATATCCTTGCGATTACCTTTACGAATAAAGCGGCGCGTGAAATGCGTGAACGTGCTATGGCGTTAAATCCTGCGACGGCTGATACGTTGATTGCAACTTTCCATAGCATGTGTGTGCGAATTTTGCGTCGTGATGCTGACCACATTGGCTATAATCGCAATTTTACGATTGTTGACCCAGGTGAGCAGCGCACGCTCATGAAACGTATTTTAAAAAATCTGAATCTCGACCCTAAGAAATGGAATGAACGTGCGATTCTTGGGACAATTTCAAATGCCAAAAATGATTTGCTTGATGAGGTAGCTTATGAAAATCAAGCAGGTGACATGTACACGCAAATTGTTGCCAAATGTTATAAGGCTTATCAAGAAGAATTGCGCCGCAGCGAAGCAATGGATTTTGATGACCTTATCATGTTAACGCTTCGTTTGTTTGATCAAAATCCTGATGTTTTGGCTTATTACCAACAACGCTACCAATACATTCATGTAGATGAGTATCAAGATACTAACCATGCGCAATATCAATTGGTGAAACTTTTGGCGTCTCGTTTTAAGAATATCTGTGTTGTTGGTGATGCTGACCAATCCATTTATGGTTGGCGTGGTGCAGATATGCAAAATATCCTTGATTTTGAAAAGGATTATCCAGAAGCAAAAGTTGTTCTATTGGAAGAAAATTATCGTTCAACCAAGAAAATCTTGCAAGCAGCAAACGCTGTTATCAATAACAACCGCAATCGTCGTCCGAAAAAATTGTGGACGCAAAATGCTGATGGTGAGCAAATTGTCTATTACCGTGCGCGTGATGAACGTGAAGAAGCAGTCTTTGTCGCTTCTACGATTGACAATATTGTCCGCGAAGAAGGCAAGAACTTCAAAGATTTTGCAGTTCTATACCGTACCAATGCGCAATCACGTACCATTGAAGAAGCTTTGTTAAAATCAAACATTCCTTATACAATGGTTGGTGGAACAAAATTTTACAGCCGTAAGGAAATTCGTGATGTGATTTCATACCTCAATGTGATTGCAAATACTGCGGATAATATCAGTTATGAACGTATCGTTAATGAACCAAAACGTGGTGTTGGTCCTGGTACACTTGAAAAAATTCGTGATTTTGCCAATATGCAAAACATGAGTTTGTTAGATGCGTCTGCTAATATCATGCTTTCTGGCGTAAAAGGAAAAGCAGCACAAGCGGTTTGGGATTTGGCGAATCTGCTCATGAAACTTCGTGATGACTTAGACCAGATGACTGTTACAGAATTGGTCGAAGCTGTTCTTGACAAAACTGGTTACCTTGATGCCCTTCGTGTGCAAAATACCCTTGAAAGCCAAGCGCGTATTGAAAATATCGAAGAATTCTTGACTGTAACTAAGAATTTTGATGATAATCAAGAAGATGCCTCGGAAGAGGAATCTGGTATTGACAAACTAAGTCGTTTCTTAAATGATTTGGCTTTGATTGCTGATACTGATGACGATGATGCGGAAACTGCAGAAGTGACCTTGATGACTTTGCACGCTGCCAAGGGGTTGGAATTTCCAATTGTTTTCTTGATTGGTATGGAAGAAGGCGTTTTTCCACTTTCTCGTGCCGCCGAGGACCAAGATGAATTAGAAGAAGAACGCCGTTTGGCTTACGTTGGGATTACACGTGCAGAACAATTGCTTTTTGTAACCAATGCTAACACACGTACTTTGTTTGGTAAGACAAGCTATAACCGTCCGTCACGTTTTATTCGTGAAATTGATGACGAATTATTGCAATACCAAGGTTTAGCTCGTCCAGCTAATTCATCATTTGGTGTTCGATATAGCAATAGTAGTGATGAGCAATTGACTTTCGGACAAGGTATGAGCTTACAGCAAGCTCTTCAAGCACGTAAAGCAAAAGTTCAACCAACATCAAGTCGTGGAGCGCAGCCATTTTCAAAATCCGGCAAAGCTGTTCCAGTTGGTCAATCAGCTAGCGCTTCAAAAGAAGCGGTCGATTGGCAAATTGGTGACATTGCTCACCATAAAAAATGGGGTGATGGTACCGTTCTAGCCGTTACAGGAAGTGGAAAAACACAAGAACTTAAAATCAATTTCCCAGAAGTTGGTCTTAAAAAACTACTAGCCAGCGTCGCACCGATTGAGAAGAAATAAACAAGTGTAAATCAAAAGGAATCTGAGACAAAACTCAGGTTCCTTTTTAGCGAGATTTTTAATCAGTATTAATTGTTTTGCTCGGTGTTGAGAATCTAAAGATAATGACTGCTACAATAAGAAATGCAAGCCAAGTGAATGTGATGTTCCACGAAGATAAGCTGCTAAATAAAACGGTTCCGACAGGAAGTGACAAGGTGAATAAAAAAGACAAGAAATTATTCGTCTGTGCTAAGGTATTAGCAGGAAGTTTGCTTAGTAATAGAGAATTAATTTTAGGATTGACTTTTCCCACCAGATAACTCGCGAATGCTAGTAGCAGCACACCGAAAATTAACGGTAGGTGAATGAGGTTAGACAGACCAACGAGAAAGAGAATAACGGCATTAATTTTTAGCAACTCCCTAACTGATTTTTTAGAAAAGTAATCGTTCGGAGTTAAGCTTCCTATCAGAATACCTCCAACTAAGATAAACTCAATAAGAAGTAGCGCTTGGCTGTAAGAAAGGTGACCGATTTTGGCAGTCAGTAGCCAAATATTATAAATGGCATTAAGTGAGCCACCAAGCATATTTAAGCAAAGAATTGACAGAAGCAGCCGACTAAAATCTGCTGTACTAGCTTCATTGAAAATCAGCATCACATTATGGTATAAAGCTGAAAATTGCTCTTTTAATGACTGTTTTTTTCCATTGGGCAAGACATCATAATTGGCGTTATCTTTGATGAGTAATACCACTAGTGCTGATAGTAAAAATGATAGCGCATTAATGAGTGCGACAAGTGAAAAATTCTGCTTAGAAACCGTTAACAACCAGATGCCCAAGGCTTGTCCAAAAAAACTGCAGATGTAAGAGATGAATTGTGTAAAGGAATAGGCTTCGATTAAATCTTCTTGGCGAACGTATTTCTGAATAATGGGCATCCGCAGACCATTTGAAAAGTCACTTAGCATATCACTAAGAATGTTAAACAGACAAATAAAAGAAAAAGCAAGCAAACTAGGCTCAGTGATTATGAAAGCTAATAGTGTAAAAATAATTGCTTGAATGAAACCTGTGATAACAATCCATTTCTTTTTAGCTTGGGTTTGGTCAGCTTTTATTCCAATCCAAATGGTAAAGAGTGTCGGAACGACCATTGTCACATTAGCAATACTCATCATAATTTTCGAATGAAAAACGGTAGCAGCATAGACGACAAAAACAATATTGTACAAGGAGGAGCCGATAGTATTTAGAAAACGAGAAACAGTCAAAAGGTGGTAAATTTTATTCTTAAAAAATAATCTCATGATTTTGTCTCCTTAATTGATTTTGAAACATTATAATATGATTATCTTTTAAGGAAATAAAATGTTGAATATATTCAAATAGATTTGATTATAGTAAAGATGAATAGTTCTTAAATTTAACCATTAACAGCTAAGACAAATATAAAAAAAACAGTCCAGTGGACTGTTTTTTCACGAGCCCGAAAATGAGAAAGCGAGTTAGTCCAGTGGACTGTTTTTTCACGAGCCCGAAAATGAGAAAGCGAGTTAGTCCAGTGGACTGTTTTTTTGCACTTATAAATGAATCAAATCTCTATTTGTGAACGTTGAGCATGAAAATAAAATTTTTTCTCAAGATAAGCACTTTGAATATATTCAAAAAATATACCTAATTGTTATTGCCTTTAATGGCGTCTTGCATGCCAGAAGTGTAATAGTCAGCAGCTGAATGACATTCTAAAATCCGTAAAACGTGGATAGCCTCTTCCATTTGCTTCTTACCAGCTTGCTGCTGCCCTTGTTTGTAGCTAAACAGCCCCTTCGCCCATAGATAAACAATACGATAATAAGCTTCACTTTCTTGGTAAAAATGCTTTTGAATTTGTTTGTCAAAGTAATTAGCATTGATAAAATCATTTTCATCAAT
This sequence comes from Mallotus villosus, assembly GCA_903064625.1. Lineage (NCBI taxonomy): Eukaryota > Metazoa > Chordata > Actinopteri > Osmeriformes > Salangidae > Mallotus > Mallotus villosus. The sequence continues at coordinate 1,970,766 of CAEFZP010005686.1, forward strand.
ACATAGCAGAAACCCATTGAGCAACATGTTATGAATGATTTTTCGATTTTCTTTGATTTCTCCTAAAAAATCAGTCTTTCGAAGGCATTCTCTAGCGTACATGGTAAACAAATCAGGAGATAATAAGGTAGAGCAAATAGAAAGTAATGTCAGCTCATAATTGCCCCAAATTTCAGTATCAAAAAGGTAATTATAAAGAAAAGTTTCCTCTTTCGCTGTCAGTTCAACACTCTCATCAAAGGCTTTCAAATGTGCTTTAACAATTAGCGCATATATCATTCCTGTCTCTTGATCTTGCTGTTTTTTAAGTTCACTTTCATACAATTTTTGTAAACCAGCACTATCAAATTTTTCCTCACAAGCATAGATTTTCTCTTGTAATTCTACCAAGTCGCTTTTTAAAAATCCTCTAGTCAGATAAAGAAATTCATTGATTTCAATGTGAGTATTTTCAAGTGCTATAAATAATTTTTGAGCAGAAAGGTCATTCTTTCCGCTTTCAAATTTTGAGAGCATTGAAGGAGAGAATTGCCCGCCAGAGGCTTTAGCTAGTGAGATATGTCTAGCTTCTCTTAATTCTTTGAAGGCCTGCCCTAAATATTTCATGTTTTACTCCATTTTAAAAGTCCTTTTGTACAAATTATACCCTTTTTTCATTAATTCGCAATTTAAAATTATGTTATTTTTCTGAAAATTATTGCGCTTTCAAGGTGAATGTGTTATAGTTAATTTTGTAATTAAATAAAGACATTTGGGGTGCGTAAAAGCTGAGATTATACCCATTGAACCTGATGCAGTTAGAACTGACGAAGGGAAATGTGTGAGTAACAACGTTTTTTTGTTGTGCTTAAAATCGATAGAAAAATACTTTAGTATTGCAATACTAAAGGGATTATTCTGCAGTTTTTCAAGATAAAAATGACTCCATTTGAAGTTTTCAAGTGGTGTTTTTTTAGGCTTGTTTTAACTGAGTTTTTGGCTGCCTATTTGTCAGGAAAGGAAGACAAATGACATTTAATCGTGTTCATCGTTTAACGGTTTTAGCCATTATGGTTGCTTTAGATGTCCTGTTGACGCCACTTTTTCGGATTGAGGGAATGGCATTTATGTCTAGCGTCGTCAATATCATTGCAGGAACATTTATGACACCGTTGTATGCAGCTACTACGGCATTGATTGTTGCGGTGATTCGTATTTTGACACAAGCAGGAGTAGCAAGTGTGGCACCGTTAGCCATCTTAGGAGCGGTTCCTGGGGCGGTTTTAGCTGCTTATTTTTACCGCTTAACCAAGAAACCAATCATGTCGTGGGTGGGGGAGTTTCTTGGCACTGGTATTATTGGCTCGATTCTCTCTGCACCCGTTATGAACTGGTATTGGACAATGACAGCTAATGGTGATAATGAGCTCTTGGCAAAAGCTTCCGCAGCACAATCTTTATTTCTTTTTATGCCAAGATTTATTTGTGCCACGCTTATCGGTGGTGCGCTTGGATTGACTGTTGTTCATGGATTGAGATACTCTGCTTATTTTGTTAATTTAGAACATTTATATTTAAAGCCAAGTAAAAAATTAGGAAAAAAATAATGACCAGTAAAGCTAAGATGTTTGATGGTTATGCTAATGCATATGACCAATGGTTTATGAAAAATGAAAATGTTTTTGCCAGTGAATTAAAGTTATTGCACCGTACGCTTGAACCGTTGGAAAAGAAAACGATACTTTCGATTGGTTGTGGTAGTGGGCTTTTTGAATCTGCCTTGAAAAGAGAATATGGCATTCATGTCCAATATGGTGTTGAACCGTCAACGGATATGGCAAAAATCGCCCGCAAAAGAGGAATGACTGTTTTTATCGGTGATGCTGAGACAAGCGAATTAGCGGAAAATAGCTATGATGTGATTTATCTAAATGGTTGTTCAAGTTATATCAAAAATTTGTCAGCAGCTTATCAGAATTGTCACCGTGCTTTGAAAAAAGGTGGGCATTTGATTTTACTTGATGTTCCTGTTGAAAGTGCGTATGGCATTTTGTATAAATTTGCGGCGCATGTTGGGTCATATGAGAAAGAATTATTTGAACAAATTGCACCGACTTTCCCTTATCCAATCGAACTTGTCAGCTCTGCCATTTTCCATTCACCACTTGAGAAAGAAAGTATCTTGCGTGAGGAGCTAGGAATGAGAAATATCCGTTATTTCCAAACATTGACAGCGCAGCCGATTTACACAAATGATTTTGTGGAAGAACCAATTGAAGGGTACGACAAGGGTGGTTATGTGGCGCTTGTCGCTGAAAAATAAATAATGAAAACGATAATCTTTTTTGACCTTGATGGGGTGATTTTTGATTCCTATGGGTTGTGGGATAAGGCTGTTGAGGACTTTTTGAATACGGTGAATTTGACTTATACCACAGAAATGAAGCAGAAGTTGTGGCAATTAAATATGCTAGAGGCAGAACATTATTTGAGAGAACTTTTTGGCAAGCAAGGGCAAGCTTATCAACCAGAAATTTTAAAAGCGATTTTGCTTCAATTATACGAAACGGTCGATATTATGGAAAATGCGAAGTGCGTTTTAGCAGATTTGGTTAGGCGTGGTTGCAAGCTTTATGCAGTGACTTCTAATTATTATGATTTGGCTGAAATTGGCTTGAAATCACAGCAGTTGTTGCCGTATTTTACGACCTTATATTCGTGTTTAGGTATGGGATATGCTGATAAAGAGCAGGCGTTTTTTCAGGAAATTCTCGAACAAGAGCGCCTGAATGCTAATCAGATTATTTATGTTGAGGATAGTCTTGCAAATCTCAAAGAAGCTAGAAAACTTGGTGTGACAGGGATTTATCTAGCAAATTCTGATAACCCGCAAGCTGGTCAAAATGACGCATTTGTGATGCTTGATTTACTAGATGAATTGACAAAAATAGTAAAGGAAATGAACAATGATTGTAAATGAATTAAAAAAACGTAGTGAGATTTTTATTGAGAAAATTGTAGAAGATGACTTTATTCAGGGCATGATTACGAAAACCCTACCAGCTGAGGCAATTTGTCATTATCTGAAAGCTGATTCTGTGTATTTGGATAAATTTGCTGATATCTATGCGCAACTTTTTGCAAAAATTCCAGACAAAGCTAGTAAAGACTTTTTCTTAGGGCAAATTGATTTTATTTTTAAACATGAGGTGGGGGCACATCACTTTTTGGCTCAAGTAGTGGGACGAGATTATGAGGAAATTATTGCCGATAGAGCTTGGTATCCTAGTGCTGACCATTATATCAAACACATGTATTATCAGTTAAATCGTGATAATCTTGTCTATATTTTGGCTGCCATGCTGCCTTGCCCATGGATTTATCAGCAGGTTGCCAAACGAGTGCTAGCAAGTGGCAAGATTTCTGATGATAATCCGTTTAAAAATTGGCTTGATTTTTACGGTCAAGAGGGTGTGGCAGACGCTTGTTTGATTGTTTATTTTGATTTAGTAGCGAAATACGGTGAACGCTTGTCCGCAGATGAACAAAAAGAAGTGATTCGTGTGTTTTTGGAAAGTTGTCAGCATGAACGTCAATTCTTTCAAATGGCAGTTAAGCAGGAAGAGTGGGCAGAGGAGGTAAGAAATGTCTAAATTACAAGTAGCGTTAACGATTGCAGGAACTGACCCTAGTGGTGGTGCAGGAATTATGGCAGATTTGAAAAGTTTTCAAGCGCGTGGAGTCTATGGTATGGCTGTTGTTACCAGCGTTGTGGCACAAAATACCCAAGGTGTGCAAGCCATTTGTAACCTTGACCAGTCGATACTTGATGCTCAGCTAAAAAGTGTGTTTTCCGATATTCCTCCACATGCTATTAAAACAGGTATGTTAGCCGAAGTCGAAACCATTGAACGTGTCAGTCAGTATTTGAATACTATTGATTGTCCTTACGTTTTAGACCCCGTTATGGTGGCGACGAGTGGTGACCGTCTGATTAGTTTAGAAGCTGTGCAGGCGCTCAAAGAAAAATTGCTGCCGCTTGCAACCATTATCACGCCAAATCTACCAGAAGCAGAGGTGCTTTACGGACAAGAATTAAAAGATGAAGCAGCGATTTTACAAGCAGGAAAAGCTATTCAAGCTGACTATGGCGTGAAAAACGTCGTTATCAAGGGTGGTCATTTAGAAAATGAAGCCAAAGACTTTCTTTTCCTAGAAAATGGTCAAGTCATGACATTTTCATCTGAACGTACCCCTACTAAACACACGCATGGAACGGGGTGTACCTATGCTGCGGTCATTACTGCTGAATTAGCCAAAGGACAGTCAGTAGAAAAAGCTGTGACAACTGCTAAACATTTCATTACAGAAGCTATCAAGATGGCGCCAGAATTGGGACACGGCAACGGACCAGTTAATCATGTGACCTACAAAGGAGATTAGATGACTTATTTAGATGATTTGAAACAAAACCACCCTTTGACAATCTGTTTAACTAATCAAGTAGTCAAAAATTTCACGGCTAATGGGCTGTTATCGTTAGGTGCTTCCCCTGCCATGAGTGAGTATCAGGCAGATTTGGAAGATTTTTTACCGCAGGCTAACGGTCTGTTGGTTAATATCGGCACGCTTAATGACAGAAGCTGGCAATTGTACAAGGATGCCTTGGATATTGCAGAAAAACATGATATTCCCACGGTTTTAGACCCTGTGGCTGCTGGCGCTGGTAAATTTCGTCAACAAGTAGCACTTGACTTGATTGAACACCACCGAATTTCACTTTTGCGAGGAAATGCTGGAGAAATTGCTGCGCTAATTGGTGAAAGAGTAGCTAGTAAGGGGGTTGATTCTGCACAAGTTGATGACGTTGGAAAACTTGCTTTGCGAGCCAATCAGCTTTTGCAACTCCCTATCGTTATTACTGGAGAAACGGACGCCATTGCTGTTAATGAGAAAGTTTTATTATTACACAATGGTAGTTCACTTATGCCATTAGTGACTGGAACAGGTTGTCTTTTAGGTGCAGTGTTAGCGGCATTTATCGGGCTGGCTAAAGAAAAGGATTTATTAGCTTGTTTGGAAGAGGCATTATCGGCTTATAATATCGCAGGTGAATTGGCAGAGAAGAAGTTTAGCGAACCATTGCCAGGAAGTTTCCAAATTGCATTTTTAGATGCTCTCCATCAGGTGACAAACACGGACATAGAGCGATTGAAAAAAGTTGAAGTCTATCATGGATAAAGAAATCTTACAAGTTTATTTTATTTGTGGCACAGCAAATTGTCCTGGAGGAAAATTTTTAGAGATTTTGGAAGCTGCTTTTAAATCAGGGGTGACGTGTTTTCAATTTCGTGAAAAAGGTGCTAATGCTCTAAAAGGCGACGAAAAAGTGGTCTTAGCTAGAAAAGTTAAGGAACTTTGTCGTAAATATCAGATACCTTTGATTATCAATGATGATGTGGATTTAGCGCTAGAACTTGATGCGGATGGCATTCACTTAGGGCAAGATGATTTGCCGATTACCAAAGCGCGCCAGCTTTTTCCAAATAAAATCATCGGCTTGTCTGTCGGCTCGATCATAGAATACCAACGATCGGCTGTTGAATTGGTTGATTATATTGGCGTAGGACCGATTTTTCCAACCTCATCTAAAAATGATGCAGGTGAGGTGATTGGCTTAAAAGGTTTAAATGACGTTAGAGATTATGATAAAGAAATTCCAATCGTGGCGATAGGTGGTATTACTTTTGGAGATGTGGCAGCCATAAAACAATCTGGTGCAGACGGTGTGGCGGTTATATCTACCATTGCACAGTCCAAACAAGTAGAAGTTGACACTCAAAGACTTAGCAGTTTCTTTGACTAGGAGGGGTATAGTTTAAAACTATATCTAGTCTTTTTTAATAAATATTAGTCAAGATTAATAAAAGAGTGTAAAATGTATGTACATTTTAAAAAGTTTAGATTGGAGTTGCCTATGACAAGAAAATATAGCTTTGAAACGTTACAATTGCATGCTGGTCAAACTGTTGACCCAACAACAAAATCACGTGCTGTTCCGATTTATCAAACAACTTCTTATGTTTTTGAGGATGCTCAAGAAGCCGAAGATTTGTTTGGTTTGAAAAAAACAGGGAATATTTATTCACGTATCGGAAATCCAACCGTTGCTGTTTTTGAAGATCGCGTTGCCGCTTTGGAAGGTGGGGTTGGCGCTCTTGCGACTGCATCTGGTATGGCAGCAATCACTTATACTGTCCTTGGTTTAGCACATGCAGGTGACCATGTCGTTGCAGCAACAACGCTTTATGGTGGAACATTCAATCTTCTAAAAGAAACATTGCCACGTTATGGTATCACAACAACGTTTGTTGATGTTGATAATTTGGAAGAAGTCGAAGCAGCTATTCAAGATAATACAAAATTGGTCTTTATCGAAACACTTGGAAATCCTTTGATTAATATCCCAGATATTGAAAAAGTGGCAGATATTGCCCATGCACATAAGATTCCTCTTGTGGCGGATAATACTTTTGGCACTCCATATCTTATTAATGTCTTTTCACATGGGGTAGATATTTCAGTTCATTCGGCAACTAAATTTATCGGTGGTCATGGGACAACCATTGCTGGTGTTATTGTTGATTCTGGTAAATTTGACTGGGAAGCTTCAGGAAAATTCCCTCAATTTGTAGATGAGGACCCTTCTTATCATAATATCAGCTACACACGTGACATCGGTGTGGCAGCTTTCATTACAGCATTACGTGTGCAAATTTTGCGTGATACTGGTGCAGCTCTATCTCCATTCAATGCTTTCTTGCTCTTACAAGGACTTGAAACGTTGTCATTGCGCATCGAACGCCACGTTGAAAATACGAAGAAAATTGTTGATTTCCTAGAAAATCATCCAAAAGTTGAAAAAGTGAATTATCCAAGTTTGCCATCAAGTCCGTATTATGAGTTGGCACAAAAATATCTGCCAAAAGGAGCAGGCTCAATTTTCACTTTCCACGTAAAAGGTGGTCAAGACGAAGCACGTCAAGTTATTGATCATTTGGAAATTTTCTCTGATTTAGCCAATGTAGCAGATGCAAAATCTCTTGTTGTCCACCCAGCGACAACAACACACCAACAATTGTCTGAAGAAGATTTGTTAGCTTGCGGTGTCACACGCAACCAAATCCGTATTTCTGTCGGACTTGAAAATGCTGACGATTTGATTGAAGACTTACGTTTAGCATTGGAAACAATCTAAAATAGCTATTCATTCTATCTATGGGTAAAAGTAACCAACCTGTTTAACGCAGGTTGGTTTTCTCTTAATTTCAAAACTATAATTGATGTTTATAGCTGTTTATAAAATATTAGTATGCCTAAATCCCTTGTTTTTAGGGGCAGTAAGTTATATACTGTATAAACAATTTTTATTAAGCACTAAGGAGGCATTGTATATGGTGAGTTTTAATGAAGTTCTGTCAGCAGTGAAATCAGCAAAATTAGTTAATTTATCGCATCAGATTGATGAAAATAGTCCACATTTTCCATTGTTACCTAATCTTAAGAAAAAAGATGTTTTTACGTTGAAGGACGGCTTTCATGTTCAGGAATTTTCCGTCGTTGGACAGTACGGAACGCACATTGATGCTCCGATTCATTTTGTCGCTGGCGGAAAGTGGTTAGATGAGATTCCGCTAGAAGATTTACTTTTGCCGCTTTATGTTATCGATAAATCAGACGCTGTCGCTGCTAATCCGAATTATGAATTGACAAAGCAGGATATTTTAGCATTTGAAAAGTATCATGGGAAAATTCAGCCTGAAAGTTTTGTTGCCTTTCGTAGTGATTGGTCAAAACGTTGGCCATCTCAAGAAGCCTTAACTAATTTGGATGAGAATGGGGTGCAGCAAACACCAGGCTGGTCAAGAGAAGCGCTTGAATTTCTTATTCATGAACGTCATGTAAAAGCAATTGGGCATGAAACATTTGACACGGATAGCGGTCGAGCTGTTGCCAATGTCGGCGGAAAGCTCCAGCAAGAATATTATGTGTTAGAACAAGGCATATATCAAGTTGAGGTCTTGGCTAACTTGGATAAGTTACCACCAACGGGTGCTCTCATTTCAATTGCTTATCCGAATTGGAAAGAAGCGACAGGTTCACCAGTCCGAGCAATTGCCTATGTTTTTGAAAATGATGTTACTGACTAAACTTGTGTTTTGAAATCATGTGATACGCACCAAGATGATTAAATTCAACAGCAAGTTTAGAGAGAATTACAGGTCTTACAATTTCCAATCAAATTCTTCGTTAAAAAAGGTATTTTTGGTTACAATAGGGGAAACAATGAATTGTGGCTTGACCTTTGGCAAGATAGTATTTTCTATTTATTGAGCCATGGCAAACTGCTCCTTTTCTAATGGAGGATTTACTTATGACAACATTTCTTGGAAAGCCTGTAACTTTAGTCGGGCAACAATTGCAAATTGGGGAAACAGCGCCAGATTTCACCCTAACAACAACTGATTTGGTACAAAAAAGCTTATCAGATTTTGCTGGTAAGAAGAAAGTTATCAGCGTTATTCCGTCAATTGATACAGGAATCTGTTCGACACAAACTCGGACATTTAACAAAGAATTATCAGATATGGAAGATACCGTTGTTATCACTGTTTCAGCCGATTTGCCATTTGCGCAAGCACGTTGGTGTGGCGTAGAAGGCTTGGAGCGCGCGGTGATGATGTCCGACTACTATGACAATACATTCGGAAAAACCTATGGGCTTTTGATGCAAGAATGGCATCTGTTAGCGCGTGCTGTACTGGTTTTAGATGAGAATAATAAGCTTGTTTACGCTGAATACCTTGAAAACGTCAATTCCGAACCAAACTATCAAGCCGCCATTGAAGCCGTAAAAGCATTATAAATGTCAAAAACTCACTTAAATAACTAAGTGAGTTTTCATGTTTTCAAATCATTTTTTCTAGTGCGGCGACTTTTAGGATAATGTCTGTGATTTCTTCGGTACTTTCTTTGCCACCATTGGCTACCCAGAGTGAAATGATGCTTTCAATGCTTGACAAATATACTTCCGAGGCATACTGGTAGGGAATGTCGTAGTAGGCAGTGATTGTCTCCTTGAATTCTGGAACAGTCAGAAGAAATTCATAGACAAAGTCCTTGATTGTTTTTGGAAAATCAACATAAGCTGATTTTGAAATGGCATAGATAAATTCAAAATTTTCTTTAACATAGGTTAATGTTCGGAAAAGAACTACACGTGTGTCGGTATAAATGCTTTCATCACTTAAAATATGAAATAAATCATCCAGAGTATCATTTTTGAACTGGTCTGCCATATCGTATTTATCAACATAGTGCAGGTAAAATGTTCCGCGGTTTATTCCCGCGGTTCGTGTCAAATCAGACACTGTGACCTCTTCAAAATTCTTCTCCAACAGCAATTTCGCAAGGGCTTGCTTGAGGTAATTTTCAGTTTCAGTATGACGTTTTTTCATAATGAGTAAAATCCTTTTATTAATTTCTTAAATGAACAGAATGTCTATTTTTGTCCTTGTTTAATCTTCGTGCAAATTATATAATAAACCTCGAATTAAATCAACATGTTGTTCAAATAAGACTTTGAAGAGGTGATTGTATGGCTTACATTGAAATGAAGCATTCTTATAAACGTTATCAAACTGGTGATACAGAGATTATTGCTAATAATGATATTAATTTTGCGATTGAAAAAGGTGAATTGGTTATTATTTTAGGGTCGTCTGGTGCAGGAAAATCAACTGTCCTTAATATCTTGGGCGGCATGGACAATAACGACGAGGGACAAGTGATTATTGATGGTGTTGATATTGCTAATTACAGTCAAAAGGAGTTGACAACCTATCGTCGAAATGATGTTGGTTTTGTTTTTCAATTTTACAATTTAGTTCCGAATTTAACCGCCAAAGAAAATGTTGAATTGGCTTCGGAAATCGTTGCAGATGCTAGAGATGCTGAGCAAACCTTGATTGATGTCGGGCTAGGAAAACGTCTGAATAATTTCCCTGCGCAGCTGTCTGGTGGTGAACAACAACGTGTTTCCATTGCGCGTGCAGTCGCTAAAAATCCTAAATTATTGCTGTGTGATGAGCCGACTGGAGCGCTCGATTATCAAACAGGAAAGCAAGTGTTGAAGATTTTACAAGATATGTCTCGTCAAAAAGGCTCAACGGTTATTATCGTGACACACAATTCTGCCCTTGCGCCAATTGCTGACCGTGTCATCCATATGCACGATGCCAAGGTGAGCAGTATTGAGCTAAATGAACACCCACAAGATATTGAAACGTTAGAATATTGAGGTGGAGAAGATGGCGAAAAAGACTTATTGGAAAGATATCCGAAAATCATTTGGCAGTTCAAGGGGACGTTTTTTATCCATTATGCTTTTGATGATGTTGGGTGCGTTTGCCTTCGTTGGTTTGAAAGTAACTGGACCTGACATGCAGGCAACTGCTAGCCAATATTTGAAAAAACATAATACAATGGACTTGTCTGTCATTGCAAGTTACGGCTTTAGTGATGATGACAAAGAAGAACTAGATAGTATTAAAAATGCCGATGTTGAATATGGTTATCTGACAGATGTTACCGTTAAAAATACTGATGACGCTATTCGTGTATTTTCAAAAAGCACAAGCATTTCTACCTACGAACTTGTATCAGGAAGGCTTCCAAAATCATCTGACGAAATTGTGCTTGCTTCAACGATGAAAGATGATTATAAAGTTGGCGATACGATTAGCTTTACGCAATCAGATGAGGATGGAATTTTAAAAAATACCATCTATAAAGTCGTTGGTTTTGTGAATTCATCTGAAATTTTATCAACAACAAGCTTGGGTTCTTCGACGGCTGGTGACGGTTCTTTGTCAAATTATGCTGTCGTTACAGAATCGGCTTTTGACACAGATACTTACACGATTGCTCGCATTCGTTACGACAATTTAAAAACGTTAAATCCATTTTCAGAGAGTTACAAGCAAAAAGTTGCAGATAAGCAAGATGAATTAGATGATTTACTCTCTGATAATGCTGAGCAACGTTTGACAAGTCTAAAATCAGATGCACAAGCAGAAGTAGATGCTAATCAGGAAAAGGTTGATAGCGCTAAAGCGCAATTGGCTGCGCAGGAGTCGGCTCTTGCTAGTTTGTCTGCTGAACAACAAGCTGCCGCACAAAGTTCAATTGAGCAAGCACAAGCTGAAATTACAGAGAGCGAAAGCGAAATTCAAGAAGCGCAAGCTAAAATTGATGCCATGACAGAGCCGACTTATACGTCATACACACGCTCGACATTACCAGGGGGAGAAGGTTATCAGACTTATGAATCTAGTACGTCAAGTATTAGCAGCATTGGGAATATCTTTCCTGTCGTGCTTTATGTCGTCGCTGCGCTGGTGACATTTACCACAATGACCCGTTTTGTTGATGAAGAACGTACCAATTCTGGAATTCTCAAGGCGCTTGGTTACAGTAATTCTGACGTTATTAAGAAATTTGTTATTTATGGTTTTGTTGCCAGCATGATTGGAACTGTTCTTGGAATAGTTGCTGGGCACTATTTGTTATCACGCATTATCGCACAGATTGTAACCAGTGATACAACGCTTGGTGAAACTCATCTTTATTTTTATTGGAACTACACAGCGATTGCCCTAGTCTTAGCCTTGATTAGTGCGGTTTTACCTGCCTTTCTCATTGCTAAAAATGAACTAAGTGAAAAACCAGCACAACTGTTGCTACCTAAGCCACCTGTCAAAGGTTCTAAAATTTTCTTGGAACGTATTGGAGTTATCTGGCGTCGTTTATCATTCACGCATAAAGTTACTGCGCGCAATATCTTCCGTTACAAGCAACGAATGTTGATGACGATTTTTGGGGTTGCTGGTTCGGTCGCTCTGCTTTTTGCAGGACTTGGTATTCGCTCATCCTTAGGAAATGTTATCGAAAATCAGTTCACTAATTTAATGCCGTATGACATGATTGTCGCTAAAAACGATGATAACAGCAGTAGTGAAAATCAAGAAGTCAAAGATTTCATAGATTCAAATAAAGTATCGCAATACCAAAGTATCTATTTTACGACTTTATCAGAAACGATTTCAGGTTTAACCGATAAACAGACCATATCAATTATGGTCAGCAGCGGTGATGATTTTGGTGATTTTATTCATTTGAAAGATGCTTCGAGTGGCGATAGTCTGACCTTATCTGATGATGGTATTATCATATCAGAAAAATTAGCTTTGCTTTATCATGTGGAGGCTGGCGATAGCTTTACATTGAAAGACAGTGATGGTAAAAAGCATACCGTGAAAGTCACTGCAGTAGCTGAAATGAATGTCGGGCATTATCTCTTTATGTCACAGAAAGTTTATCAAAAGATTTTCGGAGAAACACCTAATGATAATGCTTACTTGGTAACGTTGAAAAATGATTCTAGCAGTAATATTGAAAAACTCTCAACGAAATTACTTGCCATGTCTGGTGTTTCAGCTGTCAGCCAAAATTCATCGCTAGTTAAAACGGTTAAATCTGTCGTTGCCTCTTTAAATGGTGCCATGACAATCTTAATCGTGGTCTCTATCTTGCTTGCCGTGGTTATTCTCTACAATTTGACGAATATCAATGTTGCAGAGCGGATTCGTGAACTTTCAACTATTAAGGTTCTTGGTTTCTATGACAAAGAAGTGACAATGTACATTTATCGTGAAACAATCAGCCTATCCTTAATTGGAATCATTGTCGGCTTAATAGGCGGGAAATACCTTCACCAAGTGATTATGGGAATGATTGGTTCAGATAGTATTATGTTTGGCACAACCGTCGGTTGGGATATTTACGCTATACCAATTGCAGTTATTGTTATCATTCTATTAGCATTAGGCTGGCTCGTTAATCATATCCTAAAAACAGTTGATATGCTAGAAGCGTTGAAATCAGTAGATTAATACTAAACAGGCTTTTGCCTGTTTTTTCTTTGTAAAATTTGTGAATAATTTATTAATTCTAAAGCGTTTTTATGGTATAATGACGAATATATGATTAAAAATCATATGATGAGCTGAGGACTTTTTAAGATTGGGCGACAAACGTCAGATAAATTGTCCTCCTAATTTCTTAATGTCCTAGTGGCTCTGTTTATCAGAAAGGAGCTGTTATGGCTGAGAATCAACAAGAGCGTATATCGCGCGAACGGCGGAAGATGTTGCTTAGTCGCTTGAAGTCAGAAGTCGGTCCGTATAAACGCGATCTTTATATTGCGGCAGTCTTGTCGTGGATACAATTTTTAATGCGTATTCTCTCATTTTTCCTGATTGCGAAAAGTGTAGAGCACTTATATAAAGGTGAGGAAATCTCACTCATTACTCTTATTTGCCAGCTATTGATACTAAGCGCTATCGGTTTTGCTGTATCATTGTTAGCTAAAAATTATCAAGGAACAGCTTCACAATATGCTCGTAATCATTTAAAAGGAGCTTTTTTTGAAGCGTTTCAAAATCATGGTGGTGAATTCGACGACAAGGACTTTTCTGTTGCTGATATCATGAATGTGGCATCGCAAGGGATTGACACCTTAGACACTTATTTCAACCACTACTTAACAATTTCGTTAAGAACTTACTTTAACTGTGCAACGGTTCTATTATTAGTTGCGTTTATCTATCCTATTGGTGGTTTGATTTTTCTAGTCAGCCTACCGTTTATTCCTGTGTCTATTATTTTGATGCAAAGGCGTTCTAAAAAGATTATGAACCATTATTGGGCGACTTATATGGACGTTGGTAATCTTTTTATGGATGATTTAAAGGGAATGAATACTCTTTACACCTATGATGCTGACGAACGCTATGAAAAGACATTTGTTGAAAAAGCGGAAGAATTTCGTCAATCAACCATGGAATTGTTGAAGTTTCAATTGCAATCTGTTGGTTATATGGACGGTGTCATGTACATTGGTGTCGGGGTTTCAGGATTTGCAGCAGCCGTTTCACTATCACACGGTCATCTTTCATTGTTTAGTTTGATTTTCTTCGTTCTCATTGCAACCGAATTTTTTGCACCAATTCGTGAAATGGGCTATGGTATGCACTTGGTAATGATGAATACTAAAATGGCTGACCGCATTTACACTTTTTTAGATAGCGCAGCGGTAGATGATTCTCAAGAAAACAAAGCATCGCTACCAACTGATATTAAAGAAATTCGTTTTGATAATGTCAGCTTTTCGTATGACGATACTAAGATTTTATCGAACTTGTCATTTATAATTCCTAAAGGGAAAATTTTTGCTGTCGCTGGTGAAAGTGGTCGTGGGAAAACGACTATTGCGAAACTTCTTCAAAAACAATTATCGGTATCAGAAGGAAAGATTTTCTTTGGTCAACAAGATTTAGCGGATGTTAATTTGGATGCTGTCAAAAAAAGTGTGATGTATGTATCGCCAGAATCATATCTATTTAATGGAACAATCTATGAGAATCTTGCTCTAGCGACAGATATGTCTCAGGCGCAGTTGCTGACTTGGTTGAATCAACGTCACCTCATGACTTTCTTACAAGATTTACCAGAAGGATTGCAAACCGCGGTCGGAGAAAATGGAAATCTTTTGTCACCAGGTCAACGCCAACAAATTATTTGTGCCCGTGCTCTCCTTGCTAAACGCCCTATCTATATTTTTGATGAAATGACATCAAGTATTGATAGTGAAAACGAGCAATTGCTTTATGATTACATCAAATTAACTGCTCAGAATGCCATTGTTTTGGTTATCTCACATAAAATGAAGCAAGTTTTACAAGCAGAACAAGTTCTTTTTATTGATAGTAAGCGCACCATTTCACTTGGGCGACCAGAAGCATTATTAACAACTAATGCGGAATTTAAGAAACTCGTGTCAACACAAGAAGAATTGGAGGCGATTTTACATGGCTAGTAAAGAATTATCAACAAAAACACTTGTTAAACGTCTTGCAAATTTGGTTAAAGGCTTATGGCTGCAATATGTTTTAGCCGTTGGCGGAGCTGTTTTGGGATTTTTGATGACCATTCTTATTCCAAGTTTAGTCATTCGTCTAGCTTGGCAAGCTTTAGAAGGTCAGACACCGCACTTTTCTTTTGTGGTTATCTTGTTTACCTTGGGGCTTATGCGGGGTATTTTACGCTACATTGAGCACTTTTTTGGGCATTATGTCGCCTTTAAAACACTTTACGATTTTAGATGCATGGTTTTTGCAAAACTACGTCGTTTAGCACCAACAAAATTGGATCAACAAGATAGCGGAAACATGCTAAAAATGATTGGTGAAGATATTGAAGCAATGGAAGTTTTCTTTGCTCACACCCTTCCACCAGTAATGACAGCCAGTCTAGTAACGATTATTTTAGCAGTTTATTACTGGTCAGTTTCACCTGTGATTGCTGTGATTAGTTTATTGGTTTATGCGATTTTAGCGATTTTCCTACCACGAGCACAAGCACGACAGTTACAACCATTATTGCAGAAGCAGTCACAAACACGCAAAGCTTATATGTCTCATTTTTCGGACAGTTTGCATGGCATGAAAGAATTGCTGCAGTTTGGGCAAATTAAATCAGACTTGGAACACTTAAATAAAGAAAGCGAATCGGTTAATGCGCGTGAAAAAGAGGTGGCACAAGCACAGCACCTGCAAGCAAGTCTATCATTTCTAGTAATTGGATTAGCTATCATGCTAGTAGCAGTTTTGGCTATCTCACAAGCAAACCAAGGACAAATTTCTCTTGTTTCTGCAACAACAATTATTGTTGTCTTTTCAACGTCATTTGCGCCATATTTGGAATTGAGTCGCCTGCCACTTGGCTTTAAACGGGCGATGACAGCAGCTCGTCAAGTTTTTGAATTATTAGATGAGAAAGAATTTGATCAATCAGGTCAAACCTTTGATGAAACAATAGATAGTATTGTCTTGGAAGATGTTTCGTTTGCGTATGAGAATCGTAATCAAAGCATTTTCAATCACCTGTCAGTTGCCTTTGAAAATCATAAAATCATTGGTTTAGTTGGACAATCTGGTTCTGGGAAATCCACTCTGATGAAGCTTGTCATGAGATGGTATGATAATACTAAAGGACAAATTTTAGTGAATCATAAGCCACTTTCAACTCTGGCAGCACGTGATATTCAAAATCGTATTGCCTATATTCCACAAATTCCTCAAGTATTCAGCCAAAGTATTCGTGATAATTTGACGCTTGGCAATCCAGACATTACAGATGACATGATTTTAGAAGCGGCAGCAAAATGTCGCATTAAAGACAAGATTTTGTCAACTAAGAATGGGTTAGATACGCTCTTAAACAGCGAGCAAATACTATTTTCAGCAGGTGAATTACAACGTTTAGAGTTGACACGAGCTTTACTAAAAGATGCTGATTGTTACATTTTTGATGAACCAACAAGTAACCTCGATTCACTTAACGAAGCAGCATTTTTACAAGTTGTTCGTGAACATTGTAAAGGTTATGTTTTCCTTATTTCTCATCGTTTGAGTACAGTAGCAGCTAGCGATGTTATTTACAAAGTTGAAAATGAAACCTTGACCCAGATATAGCATATGAATATGTGTTGGTATTTTAATACTAAATTTAAAATTCTGTCTTAAAACGAGACAGTTTACATAGATTGGAGTTATTTTGAAAACTAAAGATATTATTACAACAGGAATTTATACAGCACTTTATTTTGTTTTTCTATGTTTAGGAACATTATTATCTGTTTTCTTAGCGTATAGTGCAAATATGAAATATGCGCCAGCTTTCATTGCTTTGTTAGCAGGAACAGTTTACATGCTCTTAATTGCTAAAACGAAGAAATTTGGTTGTTTAATACTAATGTCAGCTGTTATTTCCGTTTTCTTCTTTATGTCAGGACATTTCGCTTTTTCATTTCTTCCAAATTTGATTTGCGGCATTTTAGCGGATGTCATTGCAAAATTTGGTAAATATGAAAATAAACTTTACAATTTGATTTCTTATATTGTCTTTTCATTCGGAAATTTAGGTCCTGTTATTATGATGTGGGTTGTTCGAGACGCTTATATTGAACATTTGGTTGCGATTGGAAAAGACACAAGTTATATCAATGAAGTAATGGTTAATTTCGATTTTTCAAACGTTGCTTGGCTTTCTTTAACTATCATTATCGGTGGTTTACTTGGTGGTTTATTTGGACAATATATGCTTAAAAAACATTTTAATAAAGCTGGTATGGTAGAGTAATGAATACAGTTACTATTGATGTTCGCACTAAAATAATCTTACTCTTTTTTACCAATATTTTATTGCTACTTCATATTTCTGACGGTTATGAATGCCTTTTAATGATTAGCTTAGGAATATTGTTTTTTCTTGAAGGTGATCGAAAAAGAGCGCTATATTATGTCATTCCGTTCCTAGTATTGATTGTTTTAGAAGATTATCTATTATCGCCAGAGTATGTGACGTCTTATATTGCTTTGTTTCTAGTTGGTGGGCGTAGATTTTTACCTTGTTTTATGATTGGTGGTAGTATTTTAAAAGGTTCGGTGCATGAATTCATCGTCACTATGCGTACATGGCACATGCCAGAAGGACTTTTAATCGCTATTGCCGTCATGATGCGCTTTTTACCAACGATAAAAGAGCATTACCGAATGATTTGTGATAGCCTAAAAATCAGAGGAATTTTTACGAGTCGTTGGATGATTATTCGTCATCCGCTGATGTTTTTTGAATATATTTTAGTGCCTTTGCTGATGAATGCTACTCGTATCGCACAAGATTTGACAATTGCTAGTATGACAAAAGGTGTCGCTAGTAAAAAAAGAAAGACTTCTTATGTGACTTATCGAATTGGCTTAGTTGATTATGCTGCCTATGGCTTTATGGTTATTTTCGTATTAGCTCTCATAACGGGGGTGACATTGTGATGATTTCCGTTAAAAATCTTAAATTCACTTATTTGAACAGTAAGAAATTAAGTCTGAAAATCGATTCTCTCCAAGTTGCTAAGGGGGAATGTTTGGTGCTCTGTGGAAAAAGCGGTAGTGGTAAGACAACCTTTGCAAGATTATTGAATGGTTTAGTACCCGAATACTATCAAGGTAAATTAGAAGGTGACATTCAAGTTGTTGGCATGCAACCAGGGCAAAATTCTGTCGAAGAAATGTCGCAAAAAATCGCCTCTGTATTTCAAAATCCTGCCACACAATTTTTCCACCGCAAAGTTGAACACGAGCTTGTCTTTCCTTGTGAAAACCAAGGGATTGCTCAAGCTGACATCCAAAGCCGTCTAAAGCAAACAACCGAGTTATTTAATCTTGAACAGTTGTTGAATTATGATTTACTAAACGCTTCAGGTGGGGAGCAGCAGCGTGTTGCTATTGCGACAGCTAACATGCAAAATCCTCAACTTTTGATACTAGATGAGCCAAGTGCCAATTTAGACCAAACAAGTGTTGAAAGGCTAAAAGCACATCTTAAAGCTTTAAAAGCACTCGGAGTGACGATTGTGATAGCTGAGCACCGTCTAGATTTCTTAAAGGATTTAGGTGATACCTATCTGTACTTTGAAAATGGTGAAGTGACTCACGCTTGGTCACGTAAGGAGTGGCTAGCTCTAAGCGAAGATAACCGACATCAGCTTGGTTTACGCAGTGGCGAAAACCTTTCTTTTGCTAGTCAAACATTACCAGAAGTGCCTGCTCAAAATGGCTTTCGGGTACACGAGCTTACGCTGACAGCAGGGAAAAAATCTTTGGGAACGATAAGTCACTTAGCTTTTCCAGCAGGGAAAATAATAGCTATTCTTGGGCAAAATGGTCTTGGAAAATCAAGTTTTGTAAAGCTTCTTTCTGGTTTAGATAAGTCAAATGGGATTATTTCTCTTGCGGGGCATCCCCTTTCAGAAAAAGAACGTCTAAAAGAGACTGCTTACGTTATGCAAGAAATCTCCCTTCAACTCTTTTCAGATAGTGTTAAAAAAGAGTTGCTTCTTGGCAATCAGCAGAAAAAGAATTATCAAAAAATTGCTGATAATTTAGGTTTACAAGACTTGTTACAACGTCATCCGCTATCTTTATCAGGTGGTGAACAACAACGTGTTCTTATCGGAAATGCCTTGCTATCAGATAAGAAAATTTTCATCTTTGATGAGCCAACAAGCGGTCTTGATTACGAGCATATGTTAGCTGTTGGGAAACTTTTGCAAGAGTTAAAAGCAGCAGGAAAAATCGTTCTTGTTATCACACACGATAAAGAATTAGTCACGACTGTTTGTGACTATCAACTAGATTTTGCAAACTATATTTCGAATGAATAAGATAGTGGCAAATAAAGTTACTAATAGAGACTTGAAGTCAATGGTTTTGTAGAAAAAAGGTTCCTTTGCAAATCATTATTTCTTGTTGTTAAGCTAATGAAAAACGGTCTAGGGATAGACCGTTTTACTTGTCAAAAAACAATTTTAGTATTATAATACTAAAATATAGAGGAGATAGCTATGAACGAACTTGTTGAAAATTACAAATCAAATAAGATTGCTAAGATTCCTTTAAAGGAGATTACAGAACATTTTAAAGGTAAGGCAGTTTCAAAATTAGGCGATAGTGGCAATATTTCTGTGATTAATTTAAGTGACATGGACGATACGGGAATTGATTATGCTCATTTAAAGAAAATTGATTGTGATGAAAAAAGTGTCTCACGTTATCTGTTGCAAGAAGGAGATGTGTTAATCGCTTCTAAAGGTACAGTGAAAAAAATTGCTGTCTTTGCTGAACAAGACGGATCAGTAATTGCTTCGGCTAACATTACTGTTTTACGTCCTACCAGCGATATTTCAGGAGGTTATATCAGACTGTTTTTGGCATCTGATTTAGGACAAGCACTACTAGATGAGACAAATACTGGTAAGAATGTGATGAATTTAAATACTCAAAAAATTATTAGTATTAAAATACCAAAGATTCCTTCTATTCGCCAAGCTTACTTAATTCAAGGATACGAACAAGGTTTGAAAGACTATAAACGTAAACTAACCAGAGCAAAACAAGAATGGCAACGTATTCGTAGCGAGGTTGAAAAAAACTTATTTTAATATAGGGATAAGTAAAAGAAGCTAATTGAGCTTCTTTCAGACTGAAGACAAAGTCCTTAGGAACAACTGTTTCTAAGGGCTTTTTGTGTGGATTAGCGATATAATAGAGATAATAATAGCTATGAGGTGAGCCTATGTTCCATAAAGAAAATCCAGACTATAATCGTAAGCAAGTTGGTTTTTACACCTTAGATGACTTGGTTCCAGAAGACCATTTGTTACGTCAGATTGACCGTGTGATTGACTTTTCTTTTATTTATGACTTAGTCGAAGATACTTATTCTCACGAAACAGGTCGTCCTAGTCTCGACCCCGTGATGGTTATCAAAATCCCTTTAATTCAATGTCTCTTTGGGATTCATTCAATGCGCCAAACCATTAAAGAGATTGAAGTCAATGTAGCTTATCGTTGGTTTTTAGGCTTAACATTAGATGATAAAGTTCCTCATTTCACCACTTACGGTAAAAATTACAGCCGTCGTTTTCAAGATAAACAAGTGGTTGAAGCTATTTTTAGTCATGTTTTGGGCTGCTGCATCAATGCAGGTTTGATTGACCCAAGTGAGATTTTTGTGGATGGCACTCATATTAAAGCAGCTGCTAATAATCACAAATACATCAATCAGGAAGTTAACCAACAGGCTAAATTCATGGCGGATCAACTCGAACTTGAAATCAATCGCGACCGTGAGAAACACGCAAAAAAGTTGCTAGGGCTCGCCAAAGAAAGAGAGCCCGAAACTAAGAAAGTCTCAACGACCGACCCCGAAAGTGGCTGGTTTCATAAAGGAGAACACAAACAAGTATTTGCCTATAATGCCCAAGTAGCTTGTGATAAACATGGCTGGGCTTTAGCCTACAGCGTAGAAGCTGGAAATGTTCATGATAGTCAAGCTTTTCCAGCTCTCTTTACTCGACTCAAGACATTTCAACCAACCTACTTAATTGCAGATGCAGGTTATAAAACACCAACGATTGCTCATTATTTACTCTCTCAAAAGGTGATTCCTGTTTTCCCTTATACTCGTCCTCATGGTAAAAAGGATATGTTACGTCCCAAGGATTTTATTTATGATGATTATTACGACTGTTACCTTTGCCCTGAAAATCAGGTGTTAACTTACCGAACTACCAACCGTCAAGGTTATCGTGAGTACCAAAGTCAACCAGAAGATTGTCAAAATTGTCCTTTACTAAATCAGTGTACCAGTAGCCAAACCCACCAAAGAGTGGTTACCCGTCATGTTTGGAAAGCTGACTTAGAGATTTGTGAAGATATCCGACATCAGCGAGGAATGAAAGACCGTTACCGAAAACGCAAGGAAACCATTGAACGCTTATTTGGGACCGCTAAAGAATATCATAATTTGCGTTATACCAGAGAAAGAGGCAAGTCCAAAATGGAGGAAAAAGTTGGACTCACTTTAGCATGCTTAAATCTTAAAAAACTCGCAAAATGGCTGGCAGGATAGCCTTTTTATTTTGCCTAAAATTCCTAAAACTAAGCTCATTCAACCACAAAACTTCAAAATATAGAAAAAGACAAACCTCAGAAATAGGGTTTGTCTTCAATCTGAAAGAAGCTAATTGAGCTTCTTTTTTGCTATAATATTAATATTAGAAAATTCAAGTGAGGAATTTATGAATAATATTAAATGCCCGCATTGCGGAACTGTTTTTACAATCAATGAGACAGAGTATAGTCAGCTTTTAGCACAAGTCCGTAGCAATGAATTTGACAAAGAAATCCACGACCGTCTTGAAAAAGAAAAGGCTTTGCTAGAAGAAAAATCAAAAAATGATTTGCAAACGCAAGCTAGCGCGAAAGATAAAGAAATCAGCGAGCTAACCACGCAGCTAGAACAGCTAAAACAGACACTAGCCTTAGAAAACCAACGCCTTTTAAGTCAAAAAGAGCAAGAAATCGCTGAGTTGAAAGCACAATTGGAAAACTTAACTTCCGTAAAAGATCTTGAATTGACACAAGCGTTGACCGAAAAAGATAAGGAATTGTCAGATTTATCCGCTCAAATCGAGCAGTTAAAACAATCTTTTACCTTAGAAAATCAGCAAGCGCTTAGTAAAAAAGAAACAGAAATCACAGAACTTAAAGCACAATTAGAAAATTTATCTTCCGTAAAAGAACTAGAACTAAGTCAAGCGTTATCTAAGAAAGATAAGGAATTGTCAGATTTATCCGCTCAAATCGAGCAGTTAAAACAATCTTTTACCTTAGAAAATCAGCAAGCGCTTAGTAAAAAAGAAACAGAAATCACAGAACTTAAAGCACAATTAGAAAATTTATCTTCCGTAAAAGAACTAGAACTAAGTCAAGCGTTATCTAAGAAAGATAAGGAATTGGTTGAGGTTCAAAATCAACTGGAACGTTTATCGCTTGAAAACAAAAACAGTCTAGTTGAAGCCGTTGCGGCTGTTGAAAAAGAACGTGATGATGCCAAATCAAAACTAGCTCTTCAAGAAAAAGAGGCAGAATTATCCTTAGCTTCTGTCAAGAGTGACTATGAAGCGCAACTAAAAGCGGCTAACGAGCAGGTGGAATTTTACAAAAATTTCAAAGCGCAACAATCTACAAAAGCTATCGGAGAAAGTTTAGAAGTCTATGCTGAAACGGAGTTTAACAAGGTTCGCGCTTACGCTTTTCCAAATGCCACTTTCGGTAAAGACAATGAAGTATCAAGTCGTGGTTCAAAAGGGGATTTCATTTATCGTGAAACGGACGAAAATGGTATTGAAATACTATCCATCATGTTTGAGATGAAAAATGAAGCTGATGAAACAAAAACGAAGCACAAAAATAGAGATTTCTATAAAGAATTAGACAAAGACCGTCGCGAGAAAAACTGTGAGTATGCCGTTTTAGTAACCATGCTAGAAGCAGACAATGATTACTTCAATACTGGTATTGTTGACGTTAGTCATGAGTATGAAAAAATGTACGTTGTCCGTCCACAACTATTCATTCAGTTGATTGGTATTTTGCGAAATGCTGCGCTCAACTCACTCAAATACAAGCAAGAGTTAGCTTTGGTACGTGAACAAAATATTGACATCACACACTTTGAAGATGACCTTGAAACCTTCAAAAACGCTTTTGCTAAGAACTATACTTCAGCAAGTAATAACTTCAAAAAAGCCATTGATGAAATTGATAAATCAATCCGCCGCATGGAAGAAGTCAAGCGTTTCTTGACAACTAGTGAAAATCAGCTCCGCCTTGCTAACAATAAATTAGACGATGTTTCCGTCAAAAAATTAACACGAAAAAATCCAACCATGCGTGCCAAATTTGAAGCGTTAAAAGAAGAATAGGACCTTTCAATGTGGTGTTGTTTCTTTTCCTAAAATGTGTGAGGACTGAAAATGATTATTAGACCTGCTCAACTATTAGATATTGAAAAGTTATCCCCTCTTTATGCTGAACTTGGCTATCCTGTTAAGGAAGCTAAATTGGTTAGACGATTAAAAACAGTTCTTTCTCATCCTGATTACCATCTTTTAGTCGCGGTTGATGACAATGAAATCATTGGGATGATTGGTTATGCTAAAATGTTATTTTTTGAAAATGAAGGTGCCTACTATCGTATTCTTATTCTGGCAGTATTACAAAACTATCGCCGTAAGGGTGTTGCGACAGCCTTGATAGATGCTGTCAAAAATCGTGCACTATCTGAAAATATTCACGCTTTAGCGCTAAATAGTGGGGATACTTTAGAACGACAAATAGCTCATCGTTTTTATGAAAATTATGGTTTTAAGCAAGCTAGTCGTGGTTATTCTCTCTATCTAAAATAATGTTAATTGTTAATAGTTTCAAAATCATTGTCACTTTTTCTGATGTGTTATAATAAAGCTATCAAATATTGAGGTAATTATTATGAACAATATTATAGATTTATCGAAACCAGTCGCTGAGACGATTAAGGAACACCCAGAAGTGAAGGAGATTTTGGTAGATTTGGGGTTTAAGCCATTGTCAAAACCTGCCATGCTAAACACAGTTGGGAAAGTAACGTCTCTAAAAGCTGGTGCAAAGTTAGCTAATATTTCACTTGAAAAAATTCAACGAACACTTGAATTTAATGGTTATGAAGTGATTGGAGGTAGTTATGACTGAAAATCGTATTGAAATACTAAAAGATATTCTGTTACGTTTGCATCATGGTGCTGATGCTAAGTCTGTTCAAGAGGATTTTGACCAGCATTTTACAGGTGTGTCAGCCTTGGAAATCTCAATGATGGAACATGAGCTAATGGGGACTGATACTGGCATTACTTTTGAGGATGTCATGAGCTTGTGTAATGTTCATGCTAATCTTTTTAAAGGTGCTATCTCAGATGTTGATGTGCCAGATGCGGAGCAGGAAGGGCATCCAGTCTATGTTTTTAAACAAGAAAATCTTGCTTTACGTGCTGCTATGTTACGCATTCGTCGTATTATCGAAAATTATGAAAAGGCTGAAAACGAGGAATTTCGTCCATATTTAATTCGTGGATTGAAGCATCAGATGAGTCTTTTAGGACAATTCCAGAATCATTATAATCGTAAAGAAAACCTCTTTTTCCCAGTGATGGAGCGATATGGGCATGATGCACCGCCAAAAGTCATGTGGGGTGTTGATGATAACATTAGAGCACTTTTTGAAAAAGCGCAAACTGCTGTGGAGCAGTTACCTGACCTAACAATCGAGGAAATTTCTTCAGCCTTTGAAGCATTCGCAAAAGAATTCGAAGAAATGATTTTCAAGGAAGAAGCTATTCTCTTAATGATTTTACTAGAAACATTAACTCAAGACGATTGGCTTGCGATTGCCGAAGAAAGTGATGCTTATGGTTATGCGATTGTTAAACCAACAGCTAAATGGCAGCCTCATCGTGAAAATTTTGAGGATATAAAACAAGATCTTGCGCATTCAACAACTGATAATCCATTGACCAAAGTCATTGATACGCCAGAAGGGCAGTTCACTATTAGCTTTACACCTAAAAAGGAAAGTCAAAGTTTTGACCGTACGAGTCAACAACCATTCGGTAACGGTTATCTATCCGTTGAGCAAGCTAATCTTATTCTCAATCATTTACCATTAGAAATCACTTTCGTCAATAAAGATGATATTTTCCAATATTACAACGATAGTAAAGCACCAGATGAAATGATTTTTAAACGGACACCAAGTCAGATTGGACGCCATGTTGAGCTTTGTCATCCACCAAAAGTTTTAGATAAAGTCAAGAAAATTTTTACGCTTTTGCGCTCTGGTGAGCGAAATAAAGTTGTGATGTGGTTCAAGTCAGAAAAACTCAGCAAATTTGTTCATGTCACCTACGCTGCTGTTCGTGATAAAAATGGTGAATTTCAAGGCGTCTTAGAATACGTTCAAGAAATTCAAGATTTCTTTGAGTTAGGTAGCGATAACAATCGCGACATTTAAACAGAATAGATAAGAATATAGCTAAAACTCTCATAATGGTGTTTTAGCTTGTCTTTTGTTAGTAAAAAAAGTTATAATAAAGGTTATGATTAACGGAATTATTAATTTAAAAAAAGAAGCAGGAATGACGAGTCACGACGCAGTCTTTAAGCTTCGAAAAATATTGCATGAAAAGAAAATTGGTCACGGAGGAACGCTAGACCCTGACGTTGTTGGAGTTCTGCCAATTGCTGTTGGTAAAGCAACACGTGTGATTGAATACATGACAGAAGCTGGTAAGATTTACCGTGGGCAGATTTGTCTAGGTTATTCGACAACAACGGAAGATGCTAGTGGTGAACGTCTTGAGACAACGCCAGTTAGTGATGTATTAGTAGAAGAAGTTGACTTGGCTTTGAGAAGTTTTATCGGTGAAATCACTCAAATTCCTCCTATGTACTCAGCAGTTAAAGTCAACGGCAAACGATTATATGAATATGCTCGCGCTGGTCAAACAGTTGAGCGACCTGAACGCCATGTGACAATCTATGATTTTAAACGCACTAGCCCGTTAGAATTTAAAGATGATTGTTGTTATTTTGATTTTGAAGTGGCTTGTAGTAAAGGAACTTATATTCGTACGTTGTCAGTTGATTTAGGAAAAAAACTTGGCTACGCTAGTCATATGTCGTATTTGGAACGCGAAGCTTCAGCTGGTTTACGACTAGAAAACGCCTTAACTTTGGCAGAAATCACTGATAAAATAGCTTTGGAAGACTTTTCATTTCTTCTTCCTGTCGAATACGGCGTTATGGATTTACCACGTGTTGATTTGACTGAAGACCAAAAAATAGAGATTTCTTTTGGACGAAAAATTGCTTTAGATAGAAAAGATGAACAACTTGCGGGATTTTATGAGGATAAGTTGGTGGCAATTCTTATGCCGCGAGATGACCTTTACAAACCGCATAAAGTATTTATCTGATTTAGAATGGAAAAAATGGAAATTCAACGAATAAAAGATTACAAAGACATAACAAATGCCAAAGATAGTGTGTTAGTATTAGGATACTTTGATGGGCTTCATCGAGGACACAAGGCATTATTTGATAAAGCAAAAGGGATTGCTAAACGTGATAATTTAGCACTAACTGTCCTAACGTTTAATGAGTCTCCACGTCTTGCTCTATCACGTTTTACGTCTGATTTATTGCTTAGTTTAACCTCGCCTGAAAAGCGCTATGAGAAGTTTGCGGAATATGGTGTTGATTATCTGTATTTGATTGATTTTACGTCAACTTTTTCAAAACTCTCTGCAAAAAACTTTTTAGAAAACTACATCAAACAGTTGCGTGCCAAGACAATTGTTGTCGGATTTGATTATAAATTTGGACACGACCGTAAAGATGCTATTGATTTAGCACAACAATTCAACGGTGACGTTGTCGTTGTGCCAGAAGTTCAAGATAATGGTGAAAAAATTAGTTCAACACGGATTCGTCAGTTGATTTTTGATGGCAATATTAAAGAAGTTAATCGTTTATTAGGTTACAATTTTAGCACGCGTGGTATTGTCGTACATGGTGATGCGCGTGGGCGAACTATTGGTTTTCCAACGGCTAATCTAGCGCTGATTGATAACGTTTTTCTACCTGGAGACGGCGTCTATGTTTCCGATGTTATTGTCAACGGAAAATCTTATCGCGCCATGACAAGTGTTGGCAAAAATGTCACCTTTGGTGGTACTGAATTACGTCTGGAAGCTAATATTTTTGATTTCAAAGATGAGATTTATGGTGAGACAGTTGAAATAATTTGGTTAGATAAAATCCGCGATATGGTAAAATTTGCAGGCGCTGATGAATTGATTGAACAATTGAAATCTGATAAGGAAGTTGCTGCAAATTGGAAAAAAGATAGCCAAGTTCCTTAAAATTTTGTATAATAAAAGCAACAGTATGGGAGAGGTGGTTATATGATTACTTTATTTTTGTCACCAAGTTGTACGAGCTGCCGAAAAGCTCGCGCTTGGTTAAACGAACACGACGTGAAATTTCAAGAGCATAATATTATCACCAGTCCTCTCAGTCGTGAAGAATTAATGTCGATTTTGTCATTTACTGAGAATGGAACAGAAGATATTATTTCAACACGTTCTAAAGTTTTCCAAAAATTAGATGTTGATGTTGATGAATTATCTGTTTCAAACTTGATTGATTTGATTTCAAAAAATCCAGGATTATTACGTCGTCCGATTATTTTAGATAACAAGCGAATGCAAATCGGATTTAACGAAGACGAGATTCGTGCCTTTCTGCCACGAGATTATCGTAAACAAGAATTGCGTCAAGCAACCATAAAAGCAGAAATTGAAGGATAGAAAGGAATAACTCAAACTAGTTTCTGATGATTTTACTAGACTAGTGCACTGCAAAGTTGTCAGAAAGCAAAAAGTGAGATTGCTTTTTGTTAGTTTAATAACTTGATAATTCAAGTTATTTGAGAGTTTTTGGTATCTTAAGATGAAAAATTACAGCTATCCTCTTGATTTGTCTTGGAGCACTGAAGAAATTGCCTCAGTGCTTCATTTTTTGAATCAAGTTGAAGCCGCTTATGAAACAAAGGTTTCTGTAAAAGATATCTTGGACAGCTATGCTATTTTTAAAACCATTGTGAAGAGTAAGGCGCAAGAAAAGCAAATTGATCGTGAATTTGAAAGAAACAGTGGTTATTCAACTTATCAAGCTGTAAAAGCCGCAAAAGCTAAGGAGAAAGGATATATTTCTCTTGGAAAATAAGTTTACATTTGCTAAAGCGTTAATTCATGCTGCGGGGGATTTTATCAAAGATAATATGGTTCAGGACCTGCAGATTGAAGAAAAAACGCGTTTTGATGATTTGGTGACGAATCTTGATAAGGCAACTCAGGAATTATTAATTACTAAGATTAAGCAAGCTTATCCTAACGACAATATTATGGCTGAAGAAAATAATATTCATCACCCTATTTCAGACGGCAATGTTTGGGTATTAGATCCGATTGACGGTACGGTCAATTTTGTTGTTCAAGGGGCTAATTTTGCGGTAATGATTGCTTATTACGAAAATGGCAAAGGGCAGTTTGGTTTGATTTATGATGTTGCTAACGACATCTTGTATAGTGGTGGTGGACAATTTGACGTTTATGCCAATGACAAACGACTTACATCTTACCAAGATGTGGCGCTTAAACGAACTTTAATCGGCTGCAATGCTAGTATGTTTTCATGCAATTATTGTGGAATTCGTGACCTTGTTGACCAGACACTAGGTGTTCGTGTTTATGGCGGAGCTGGTCTTAGTATGGCGTATGTTATGACAGGGCAATTATTAGCTTATTTCTCATATATTCAACCCTGGGATTATGCTGCGGCAAAAATCATGGGAGAGAAATTAGGCTATGTTTTGTTAACGCTTGATGGAAAAGAGCCAGATTTTGCAACGCGCCAGAAAGTGATGTTTGTTCCTAAGCAGAAATTATCAACGATTCAAACTTATTTGGATTGATATACAGAAAGGATTGTCAATGACTGACGAAAAATGCCGCGCATGGTACGAAGGTGACCATATTTTAGAAGAATACCATGATAACGAATGGTGTAAGGTGGCACATGACGACCAGTTTCAATTTGAGATGCTGTGCCTAGAAGGGGCAAGTGTTGGCTTGTCATGGAAAACAATCATGTACAAACGTGAAAACTATCGCCGTGCTTTTCATGATTTTGACATTGACACCTGTGCTAAAATGTCAGATGACGAATTGGAACAATTATTGTCAAATTCGGGCTTGATTCGCAACCGAAATAAGATTTTTAGTGTTCGAAAGAACGCTCAAATTGTGCAAGAGATTCAAAAAGAATTCGGCTCTTTTGATGCCTATCTTTGGAGTTTTACAGACAGCAAGCAGATTGATAATAAGTGGAAAACGCCAGAAGATGTGCCGACGGTGTCTGATTTATCAGAGAGACTAAGCAAAGACATGAAAAAAACGTGGCATTGGATTTGTTGGACCCGTTATTACCTACTCATTCCTACAAGCCGTTGGTATTGTTAACGACCATCTCGTTAATTGTGATTATCGATAATATAATCTAGTGATTTCACTAGGTTTTTTTGATACTTTTTGCTACAATGGAATAAATTTACAGAAAAGATTTTGATGAATAGATAAATATTAATTTTAAAAGGAGACTTTTTATGATGGAGTGGCTGATGGTACAAAACGTTGTTTTGTTAGCCTTGTTAGCTGGTTTGTTTACATGGGGATGTACCATTCTTGGTTCTGCTGTTGTTTTTTTCTTTACAAAAGTTAGTCGTAAGTTGCTTGATGTGATGATGGGATTTGCGGCTGGTGTTATGATTGCAGCTTCTTTTTGGTCCTTGTTAGCGCCAGCTATTGATTACGCACAAGCAGATTATGGCAATCTCGCTTGGTTGCCAGCAGCTGTTGGTTTTCTTCTAGGTGGTTTTAGTTTACGTTTAATTGATGCTATCGTCCCACATTTGCACTTGGGAAAAGATGTTTCGGAAGCAGAAGGGATTCAACCAAAGAAAAAATTATCTAAAACAGCTTTGCTCTTTTTAGCCATCACGATTCATAATTTTCCAGAAGGTTTAGCTGTTGGTGTTACTTTTGGAGCGCTAGCATCTGGTAATATGACTAATGCGGCTCTTATCGGAGCAATTGGATTAGCGATTGGTATCGGGCTACAAAATATCCCTGAGGGGGCGGCACTTTCCATTCCCATTCGTGCTGACGGCAGTTCACGTTGGCGTGCTTTCTTTATGGGAGCGATGTCTGCGATTGTAGAGCCTATTGGTGCAGTTTTAGGAGCAGCTCTTGTTATTGTCATGCTACAAATTATCCCTTATGCTCTTGCCTTTGCGGCTGGTGCCATGATTTTCGTTGTTGTCGAAGAACTTATTCCAGAGTCGCAAACCAATGGTAATACCGATATTGCCACACTTGGACTTATGGTTGGTTTTGTCATTATGATGGTGATGGACGTCGCTTTGGGATAATGTAGTCGTGGAATGCTAAGCTTATTTTGGTTACCCCTAGCGGACATTCGCTAGAGGTGGTGGGTTTATGCATATTATTTGGAATTGTCTTCAAAATGTAATAAAATAAGGAAAAAAGACTAGGAAAGGTGATTTTATGGCAATTACAGTTAATTTGTATTACAAGGGTACTAATGGCAATGCTAAAAAATTCATGGAAGAAATGGAAAAATCAGGTACGGCAGCAGCAATTCGAGCTGAAAAAGGAAATTTGAGATATGATTATTTCTTTCCAGCCAATGACCCTGAAACGGTTTTGTTAATTGACAGTTGGGAAAATCAGGAAGCCATTGACGTGCATCATGCTTCACCGATGATGGACACTCTAGCTGAACTTCGAGAAAAATACGACTTACACATGACTGTAGAACGTTACGTGTCTGATGATAGCGAAGTTGATAGTGAATTTATCCGAAAATAATGACATGCGATAAGAGGATTGGGCAAAATCAATCCTTTTTTTGATTTTCGAATCAGAAAGTTGAGAAATTTATCCGTATGAGATATGATAAGAGTAATATTTTTGGAGGTATTGTTATGACAACATTTGCAGATTATTTTACACCTATTTCGGCCAAGGAGGCTAATACACAACTTCAAACTGCGGACAATTTTATTCTTTTTATCGGACGTCCGACTTGTCCATATTGTCGCCGTTTTGAGCCAAAACTAACACAAGTGGCGAAAGATAATCAATTAACTGTTCATTTCTTAAATAGTGAAAATCAAAATTCAGACACGCAAGAGCTTCGCACAACTTATGATGTTCCAACAGTTCCAGGGCTTTTGGTAGCCAAATCAGGTCATGTGAAAGTTGTCTGCGATTCATCCTTATCAGAAGAAGCTATTTTAGATTTTATAACGCATTGATTAGGAGACTGTATGGAAGTAAAACAATATGATTACATTGTTATCGGTGGTGGCTCTGGCGGAATTGCTTCAGCTAATCGTGCCGCTATGCACGGCGCAAAAGTCATTCTTTTTGAAGCCAAGGAAGTCGGTGGAACTTGTGTCAATCTAGGATGTGTTCCTAAAAAAGTCATGTGGTACGGCGCACAGGTAGCTGAAACGCTAAACACCTACGCTAGTGAATACGGTTTTCAAGTTGGTCAAACTTCTTTTGATTTTAAAACTCTGAAAGCCAATCGTGAAGCCTATATTGACCGTATTCATGCTTCTTACGAACGCGGTTTTGATAATAATGGTGTTGAACGTGTCTATGATTATGCGACTTTTGTTGATGCACATACTGTGGAAGTGGCAGGAACGTATTACACAGCGCCGCATATTTTAATTGCTACTGGTGGTCATGCGCTTTATCCCGATATTCCTGGGGCGCAATACGGTATCACATCGGACGGCTTTTTCGAGTTAGATGATGTGCCAAAACGTACTGCGGTAGTCGGCGCAGGGTATATTGCCGTGGAAGTAGCTGGTGTCTTGCACGCACTCGGTTCAAAAACGCACCTTTTTGTTCGCCGTGAGCGTCCTCTACGAACTTTTGATAAGGAAATCATTGATACTTTGGTGGATGCTATGGCTGAAAATGGTCCAACGTTGCACACTTTTTCGATGCCTAAAGAAGTTATCAAGAATGATGATGATAGTTTGACATTGGTTCTGGAAAATGGTGAGACTTATACAGTTGACACGCTTATTTGGGCAATTGGTCGTAAGGCAAATGTTACTGGTTTTGGTCTTGAAAAGACAGGTGTAGAACTTGATGATAAAGGATTTATCAAAACTGATGACTACGAAAACACATCAGTTGATGGCATTTACGCTCTTGGTGATGTCAATGGTAAATTGGAATTAACACCAGTCGCTGTCAAGGCGGGTCGTCAGCTGTCAGAGCGTCTTTTCAATGACAAACCAAATGCTAAAATGGATTATAAAGATGTAGCGACTGTTATTTTTAGTCACCCAGCAATTGGTTCAATCGGCTATTCAGAAGAAAAAGCCATTGCAGAGTTTGGCGAAGAACAAATTAAGGTTTATCGCTCAAGTTTCACACCAATGTATACAGCTTTAGGCAGTCATCGTCAACCAAGTAAGATGAAATTAGTCACTCTTGGAAAAGACGAAAAAATCATTGGCTTGCATGGAATCGGCTATGGCGTCGATGAAATGATTCAAGGTTTCTCAGTTGCTATCAAAATGGGTGCTACCAAGGAAGATTTTGATAATACGGTAGCCATTCACCCAACAGGAGCAGAAGAATTTGTGACGATGAGATAGTTTTGTGACAGAGAGATACTCACTATTTATTGAGAAACTATTATCTGTTGTCTGAATGCCTTTCATTGGAACAAGAGAAAGAGGCACTCTTTCTCCTTCAAAACCTTCCCCGAAGCTTTTGAACTATTCACCCAACAGGAGCAGAAGAATTTGTAACGATGAGATAGTTTTGATGTATGAAAGTATTGTAATACCATGATTAGAGCTTGAGACGTAATTGTTTCAAGCTTTTTAGTATGCTAATGATTGGCATGTAATTCTTTTTATGCAATTTTGAAATTAAAATTAAATCGTTATGTCATCAAATTAGAAACAAAGATTTGTTAGAATTCATCTAAATAAGGGAGCACATTTCAAAATGTATTTGGGAGGATTATGATGAAAGGAAATCATTACCGAAATTTTATCGTCACTTTGGTGATTGGGATTATTTTTTTAGCTGGCGGTGTAGTGACTGCTATTGTTAATTACAGAAATAATACTGTCACAGCTTTATCGGCAAAAAATCAAGTTTTTAATGGTGAAAACACATCCGCAGACAATGGGGTAATGGTTGTGGTTAATGTGTATGGCATTTATGAAGAACCAATTGCGGATATTGACGGACACAACACGGTCATTTGGTTGATTGCCTATGATAATGGTTATGTTGGAGTGGAGGCAAAAGAAGATGATCAGCAAATTGCGGCTCTGATTTCAAAAGGGAGTGATTTGAGCCAACACCCACAACAATTGATGGTTAAGTATTTTGATGCTAATTATAATAACTCCAATGGCATTACCAGTTATTCAAGTGCCATGGAAACGATTGTCGAGCCAACGACTGATTTAGGGGAGCGGTTTAGTTATAGTTCTTACTTGTCGTTATCAGCTGCAAATAGTGATAAACAAGTCAATTATATTGTCGCGGTTATTATTGGTGGAATCGGAATATTTTTAATTGTTCTAAGTTTTGTAACCAAAGCAAAAACGACTAAAGCTTTCAGCGAGTTTTATGCAGAATATCCGGAGCTAAATGGTTCGATTGAACATTTGCAAGATATAGCAGGATATTCTAACGATAAATTAAAACTTACTATTTATAGACACCATTTGGTTTCTTACTATGGTGCCTTTGCTATCATGGATTTAAATGACATTCAACAACTTTATCATTATGTCATTAAAATCAAACGGACTTTTATTACAATTGGACGAAATTCAATGCTTATCGGTATCACAGAAAATAAAAAGCAGAAAAGCATTTCAATTAAAAATATTGGAAAAACGACTGACAGCGAACTTCAACCGATGTTCGAATATGTTGCACAGCATTTCCCAGAAATCAAATTGGGCAAGGATTAGTTTTTTACAACTTAATCAAGTTATACGATAGTAGATTAATACTAAATAAGACAGCAAAGCTAAGGTTTATTGCCTTAGCTTTTTTATTTTAAAAAGCCGTGCGATAGTTGTAATTGGTATGTGAAATTGTTATCATATAAGTATGTTATTACCTGAAAAATTTATTGAAAAATACCGTAATATTCTTGGAGATGAAGCAGATGATTTTCTAGCGACATTTGACCAAGAAGCTATCTCAGGATTTCGTGTGAATCCTCTAAAAAATGCTCAACAGACATTTGATACCCCAATTCCTAACACACCATGGGGGCATTATGGCAAGGTTTCTGGCAAGTCTCCAGAACATGTTTCAGGGTTTGTTTATTCGCAGGAACCAGCAGCACAAATGGTTGCTCAAGTCGCAGCACCACAAGAAAATATGCGCGTGCTTGATTTAGCAGCAGCACCAGGTGGTAAATCGACGCATTTGCTTAGCTATATGAATAATACTGGCGTCTTAGTCAGTAATGAAATTTCTAAAAAGCGTAGTAAAGTTCTCGTAGAAAATATTGAACGTTTTGGGGCTCGAAATGTCGTTGTTACCAATGAAAGTTCACAAAAACTTGCCAAAGTATTCAAATACTATTTTGACCTTATCGTTTTTGATGGACCGTGTTCAGGTGAGGGAATGTTTCGTAAAGACCCTGCAGCCACGCAATATTGGCATGAGGACTATCCTGCAGAATGTGCTACGCTTCAAAAAGAAATTTTAGAAGAAGCTATGAAAATGTTAGCCATTGGTGGAACGCTTGTTTATTCAACATGCACTTGGTCGCCAGAAGAAAACGAAGGAGTGGTTAAGTGGCTTTTAGACAAGTATGATTATCTGGAACTTGTTGATATTGAAAAAATAAATGGTATGGTGGAAGGGATAGATTTGCCACAAGTTGTGCGCATGTATCCACATCATTTTAAAGGAGAAGGGCAATTTGTTGCAAAACTACGTGATACAAGAACAGCAGAAACACGTTCTGTTAAGCCTGTAAAATCTAACCTTACCAAGACTCAATTAAAACTTTGGCAAGATTTCGCAAAGCAACATATCAAAGTTGATTTAGCAGGAATCTTACAAACTTTTGGAGATAATCTTTATCTATTGCCAGAAGGTTTGCCAGACTTAGGAAAACTAAAAATCGCACGTAATGGGCTTCATTTGGGAACCTTTAAGAAAAATCGCTTTGAACCTTCGTTTGCTTTGGGTCTTTCATTATCACCTGATGACGTAGAACAGTTCGTGAAAATTGATATAGAACAGTTCAAGGTTTATGTGTCTGGAAATATTGTTAAACTAGAAGAAACAATCCAAAACGGCTGGTATTTGGTGACGATAAATGGCAATGGCATAGGCTTTGCCAAAATTACTGGAAATATTCTGAAAAATTACTTCCCTAAAGGACTGCG
This sequence comes from Mallotus villosus, assembly GCA_903064625.1. Classification (NCBI taxonomy): domain Eukaryota; kingdom Metazoa; phylum Chordata; class Actinopteri; order Osmeriformes; family Salangidae; genus Mallotus; species Mallotus villosus. The sequence continues at coordinate 2,006,475 of CAEFZP010005686.1, forward strand.
TTTTTATTCGTAAACTGTTACAGATACAATTTGTGTTAAATAGGAAGAAAAGCACTTTGCAAATGCCTGTTTGATATGTTACTATTTCTTTGTGAGGTATTTGTAACACTTCATGTAAATTACTTTTTATTTTCAAGATTAAGTAGGAATCACAAATGAAAAAAATGAAAAAACTTAGCTTTTTACTGCTAATTACCTCAGTTTCTATCATTTTGTCAGGTTGTGCTAGTTGGATTGATAAAGGTCAATCAATTACCAGCGTTGGTTCAACAGCGCTTCAGCCTCTTGTTGAAGCAGCAGCTGATGAATTTGGAACAGCCAATATTGGAAAAACAGTCAATGTTCAAGGTGGAGGATCTGGTACAGGACTTTCTCAAGTTCAATCAGGAGCAGTCCAAATTGGGAATAGTGATGTTTTTGCTGAAGAAAAAGACGGTATCGATGCTGACCAATTGGTTGATCATCAAGTAGCAGTAGCTGGACTTGCTGTTATTATTAACGATAATGTCAAAGTTGATAATTTAACGACAGAACAACTTCGAAAGATTTTTACAGGTGAAATTACAAACTGGAAAGAAGTTGGCGGTCAAGATTTGGAAATTTCAATTATTAATCGAGCAGCAAGCTCAGGATCACGTGCAACATTTGATAGTGTTATTATGAATGGTGAGTCAGCCGTGCAAAGCCAAGAGCAGGATTCAAATGGTATGGTGAAATCTATCGTATCACAGACTCCAGGTGCGATTTCATATCTTGCTTTTGCCTATGTTGATGATTCTGTGAAGACAATCAGTCTAAATGGCTATGAACCAACTGCTGAAAATGTAACAACAAATAATTGGCCACTTTGGTCATATGAACATATGTACACTAAAGGTGAGCCGACAGGCTTGACAAAAGAGTTTTTGGATTATGTTATGAGTGATGAAGTTCAAAAAGGCATTGTTGAACAAATGGGTTATATTTCAGTCAATGATATGCAAGTTACTAAGTCAGCTGATGGCACAGTAACTGAAAAATAAGGAGACGTTATGAGAAATCAAGAACTTGAGAAACAATTAACCTCACCTTCAAAAAATTCTCGATTAGAAAAATTCGGGAAAGGGTTAACCCTTTTCTGTTTGGTACTAATTGTTTTTATCGTTGCAATGATTTTAATTTTCGTTGCGCAAAAAGGATTGTCTACCTTCTTTGTTGATGGTGTCAACCCGCTAACATTCCTTTTTGGAAGTAAATGGGATCCAAGTTCAGGCTCTTTTGGAGCTCTACCAATGATTTTGGGGTCATTTATTGTAACAATTTTGTCCGCTTTGGTTGCTACTCCGATTGCTATTGGAGCAGCGGTATTTATGACAGAAGTATCACCAAAATATGGTGCTAAGATTTTGCAACCAGCTATCGAATTATTGACAGGAATCCCTTCTGTTGTTTATGGTTTTATTGGTCTGCAAGTTATCGTACCATTTGTTCGTTCGATTTTTGGTGGAACAGGTTTTGGCATTTTATCAGGTGTCTGTGTGCTTTTTGTCATGATTCTACCGACAGTTACCTTTATGACAGTAGATAGTTTGAAAGCAGTGCCAAGACACTATAAAGAAGCCAGCCTTGCTATGGGTGCTACTCGTTGGCAAACAATATGGCGTGTTATCTTAAATGCTGCTCGACCTGGGATTTTCACAGCAGTGATTTTTGGTATGGCTCGTGCTTTTGGTGAAGCCTTAGCTATTCAAATGGTTGTCGGAAACTCAGCCGTTGTTCCTACATCATTAACAACACCAGCAGCGACCTTGACTTCTGTGTTGACAATGGGAATTGGTAACACAGTCATGGGAACTGTCCAAAATAATGTTCTTTGGTCATTAGCTTTAGTCTTGCTCATTATGAGTTTAGGATTTAATATACTCGTGAAATTTATTACAAGAGAAAGAAAGAGAAATTATGCACGCTAAAAAAATTGATAAATTAGCAACAGGAGTTCTCTACACAATTGCTGGAATTATTGTTGCAATTTTGGCATCTTTGCTACTTTATATCTTGGTTAATGGTTTACCACACGTTAGCTGGTCTTTCTTGACAGGAAAATCATCATCTTATCAAGCTGGCGGTGGTATTGGTATTCAGCTGTACAATTCTCTCTTTCTTCTAGTGATTACATTGATTATTTCAATTCCGCTATCAATGGGAGCAGGAATTTACTTATCTGAATATGCTAAAAAAGGGCGTTTTACGAATTTCATTAGAACTTGTATTGAAATTCTATCATCTCTACCATCAGTTGTTGTTGGATTGTTTGGTTACCTTATTTTTGTTGTTCAATTTCAATACGGTTTCTCAATTATCTCTGGTGCCCTTGCCTTAACCGTATTTAATCTGCCACAAATGACACGTAATGTTGAAGATGGTCTTCGTAATGTTCACCATACGCAACGTGAAGCAGGGCTTGCACTTGGTTTATCACGTTGGGAAACAGTTGTTCACGTTGTTGTACCAGAAGCTTTGCCAAGTATTGTTACTGGTATTGTGCTTGCTTCAGGACGTATCTTTGGTGAAGCAGCCGCGCTCATTTACACAGCGGGGCAATCTGCGCCAGCTCTTGATTGGTCAAATTGGAACCCACTTAGTGTGACAAGTCCGATTTCTATCTTCCGTCAAGCTGAAACGCTCGCTGTTCACATTTGGAAAGTCAATAGTGAAGGAACTATTCCTGATGCAACACAAGTTTCACAAGGAAGTGCTGCAGTTCTCTTGGTTTTCATCCTCATTTTCAACCTATCAGCTCGTTATATCGGTAAGAAACTTCATGCGAAATTAACGTCGGCAAACTAAAGGAGAAGAAATGACAGAATATAATTGGAACGAAAGACATATTATTACATTTCCAGAAGAAAAGCTTGCCTTAGCAACGAAAGACCTTCATGTTTATTATGGTCAAAAAGAGGCAATCAAAGGGATTGATATGCAGTTTGAAAAAAATAAAATCACTGCTCTTATTGGTCCATCTGGATGTGGCAAATCGACATTTCTTCGTAGTTTGAACCGAATGAATGACACTATTGATATTGCCAAAGTAACGGGTGAAATTTTATATGAAGGTATTGACGTTAACGCCAAAAATATCAATGTTTATGAAATGCGCAAACACATTGGTATGGTTTTCCAACGTCCTAACCCATTTGCAAAATCTATTTATAAAAATATCACATTTGCCTACGAACGAGCAGGTGTGAAAGACAAACAATTCTTAGATGAAATTGTTGAAACATCTTTAAAACAAGCTGCACTTTGGGATCAAGTGAAAGATGATTTGCATAAATCAGCCTTCACGCTTTCAGGCGGTCAGCAGCAACGTTTGTGTATTGCGCGAGCCATTGCTGTTAAACCTGATATTCTTCTAATGGATGAACCAGCGTCAGCTTTGGACCCAGTTGCTACAATGCAGTTGGAAGATACTATGTTTGAATTGAAGAAAGATTATACCATTATCATCGTAACGCACAATATGCAACAAGCAGCTCGTGCTAGTGATTACACAGCATTCTTCTATTTGGGAGATTTGATTGAGTACGATAAAACGAACAACATCTTCCAAAATGCGAAATTGCAATCTACTAGTGATTATGTGTCTGGACATTTTGGTTAGAAAGGAAAGACATGACAGAACCTATTTTAAGAGTAAGTGACTTATCTGTCTACTATAATAAGAAAAAAGCTTTAAATAATGTGTCTATGGATTTCTATCCTAATGAAATCACAGCCTTAATCGGACCTTCTGGTTCAGGAAAATCAACACTTTTGCGGTCGATTAACCGCATGGGTGACCTTAATCCTGAAGTAACATTGACAGGTTCAATCACTTATAACGGTCATAATATTTATAGCCCACGAACAGATACGGTTGAACTTCGCAAAGAAATCGGCATGGTTTTCCAACAACCTAATCCATTTCCAATGTCAATCTATGAAAATGTCGTTTACGGTTTACGTTTAAAAGGAATTAAAGATAAGAAAGTTCTTGATGAAGCTGTCGAATCATCACTTATCGGTGCCTCTATCTGGGACGAAGTTAAGGATAGATTGCACGATTCTGCGCTTGGCTTATCAGGTGGTCAGCAACAACGTGTGTGTGTAGCTCGTGTTTTAGCAACAAGTCCTAAAATCATTTTATTAGATGAACCAACATCAGCACTTGATCCAATTTCAGCAGGTAAAGTGGAAGATACACTTTATGGTTTGAAAGATAAATATACAATGCTTATCGTAACACGTTCAATGCAACAAGCTTCACGTATTTCAGACCGAACAGGATTTTTCCTCGGCGGTGACCTTATCGAATATGGAAAAACACATGAAATGTTCATGAATCCTAAACGAAAAGAAACAGAAGATTATATTACAGGAAAATTTGGTTAGTTTTAGTAGCTTGAAAAAGGAGATGGTATTATGTTAAGGTCAAAATTTGACGACGAATTAGAAAAATTACACAATCAATTTTACGCAATGGGGACTGAAGTCCTTTCACAAATCAATAAGACCGTTCGAGCATTCATCAGCCATGATCGTGAATTAGCTAAAGAAGTTATCGAAGGTGATGAAATTGTCAATAATTTCGAAACAAAATTAGAGAAAAAATCACTTGAAATCATTGCATTGCAACAACCAGTTTCTCAAGATTTACGTACTGTTATTACAGTTTTAAAAGCTTCAAGCGATGTTGAACGCATGGGTGACCACGCAGCTTCAATCGCTAAAGCAACCATCCGTGTAAAAGGCGAAGAACGTTTACCAGAAGTCGAAGCAGAAATCAAAAAAATGGGTAAAGCTGTGCGCGACATGGTAGAAGAAGCTTTGGATGTTTATATCACAGGAGATGAAGAACGTGCTTACGAAGTAGCCGCATCAGATGAAGTGATTGATAATTATTTCCGCGACATTCAAAATATGGCTGTTGAGTCAATCCGCCAACAACCTGACACCGTTTTTGCCGGGAAAGAATACCTACAAGTTATCACTTACTTAGAACGTATTGGTGACTACGCTCGTAATATTTGTGAATGGGTTGTTTACCTTAAAACTGGTAAAATCATTGAGCTGTAATACGAGAGACAAAGAGAAGGAGTGACCTTCTTTTTGTTTTATTTTTTAAAACTGACAGATATTTAGGTTTGTGATATAATAATGTAGTTTGATAGTACTTAACCATCATTAATTTAAAGACACGATTATTTCATAGTAAGTATTGTCAGAATTATTTAAAAGATTAAGGGATATGGGGAGAGCGGTTGTTAGTCCTCATTTCTATATTTTAAAGGAGTTATATGAAAACTGTAGAACATTTTATTGAAAAGTTTGTTCCTGAAAATTATAATATTTTTCTTGACATTAACCGTCAATCAAAAACGTTTTCAGGTAACGTAGCCATTAGCGGTGAGGCTTTAGATAATGTTATTTCATTCCACCAAAAAGATTTAGCCATTGCTTCTGTTTTGTTAGACAATCAAAACTTAGAGTTTACCATTGATAACAACAACGAAGCTGTCCATGTTGAACTACCAGAAACAGGTACAATGACACTTGTTCTTGAGTTCTCAGGTAAGATTACCGATAATATGACAGGTATCTACCCTTCATATTACACTGTTGATGGCGTCAAAAAAGAAGTCATCTCAACACAATTTGAAAGTCACTTTGCCCGCGAAGCTTTTCCTTGTGTGGACGAACCAGAAGCAAAAGCTACTTTTGATTTGAGCATTAAATTTGACCAAACTGAAGGTGAAATCGTGCTTTCAAATATGCCAGAAGTTGATGCTGACCGCCGTAAGGAAACTGGTCTTTGGACATTCGATACGACACCTCGCATGTCATCATACCTTCTCGCATTTGCTCTTGGGGATTTGCAAGGTAAAACTGCAAAAACTAAAAATGGTACTGAAGTTGGTGTTTTCTCAACAAAAGCACACGCTCTTAAATCATTAGACTTTGCTTTGGATATTGCTGTTCGTGTTATTGATTTCTACGAGGATTATTATGGTGTCAAATATCCAATTCCACTTTCATACCATGTTGCCCTTCCTGATTTCTCAGCTGGAGCGATGGAAAACTGGGGCTTGGTTACTTACCGCGAAGTTTATCTTTTAGTTGACGATAATTCTACCGTTAAGAGTCGTCAAAATGTTGCCCTTGTTGTTGCACACGAATTGGCTCACCAATGGTTTGGTAACCTTGTCACAATGAAATGGTGGGATGATTTATGGCTCAATGAATCATTTGCCAATATGATGGAGTACGTTTCTGTTGATGCCATTGAGCCTTCATGGAATATCTTTGAAGATTTCCAAACAGCAGGTCTCCCATTGGCGCTTCAACGTGATGCTACTGACGGTGTTCAATCTGTGCACGTCGAAGTTAAGCATCCTGATGAAATCAATACTTTGTTTGACCCAGCCATTGTTTATGCTAAAGGAAGTCGCTTGATGCACATGCTTCGTCGTTGGCTTGGTGATGACGATTTCCGTGCTGGCTTGAAAATTTACTTTGAAAAACACCAATATGGTAATACTATTGGTCGTGATCTTTGGGATGCGTTATCAGAAGCATCTGGAAAAGATGTTGCAGCCTTCATGGACGCTTGGTTAGAACAACCTGGTTATCCAGTTGTGACAGCAGAAGTCGCTGATGATACACTTGTTCTTAGCCAAAAACAATTCTTCATCGGTGAAGGCGTTGATGAAAATCGTATTTGGCCAATTCCACTTAATAGCAATTGGCAAGGACTTCCAGAGACATTGACTGAAACTCGTCTTGAAATTCCAAATCATAGCCAATTAGTAGCGCAAAACGAAGGAGCTCTTCGTCTCAATACAGAAAATACCGCTCATTACATCACAAATTATAAAGGTGAATTATTGAACGCTGTTCTTGAACAATTGACTGAACTTGATACTGTTTCAAAACTTCAAGTCATCCAAGAACGTCGTTTGCTTGCTGAAAGTGGTGAGATTGTATACGCAGAACTTGTTCCATTATTGACAAAACTTGCTGACGAATCCTCTTATTTGGTAGCGGAAGCTATTTTACAAGTTGTTGAAGGTTTGGATGTTTTCTTGACAGAAGGAAGCCAAGCTCAAGCAAAATTTAAAGCCTTGGTTAGCCAACTCATGCAAAAGAATTACGACCGCCTTGGCTTTGAACCACAAGCAGGTGAATCTGATGAAGATGAAATGGTTCGTCAAAATACGATTTCATTGATGTTGTACGCAGACAACGAAGATGCTGTGACAAAAGCGGAAGCTATTTTCCATCAATACAAAGATAATATCGAAGCTATTCCAGCTTCAATTCGCTTATCTGTTTTGGCAAATCAAATCAAGCACGCTGAAACAGAAGAACTTGTTTCACTTTACCTCGATACTTACGTGAAAACAAACGATGGTAACTTCCGTCGTCAATTGGCTTCTGCTTTATCAAATACAAAATCAGAAGTTACAGTTGAACGTATCTTAAGCGCTTTGAAGAACAAAGATATTGTGAAACCACAAGACTTAGCAATGAGTTGGTACCGTCCATTCCTTGAAAAAGATTTTGCGCAAGGAGCGTTCTGGACTTGGGCACGTGAAAACTGGGATTGGATTAAATCAGCGCTTGGTGGTGACATGAGTTTTGATAAATTTGTTATCTACCCTGCCAATTCATTCAAAACAGCTGAACGTCTTGCAGAGTACAAAGCTTTCTTTGAACCGCAACTTGATGATATGGCAATCAGCCGCAATATTGCAATGGGAATCAAAGAAATCTCTGCTCGCCTTGATTTGATTAGCACAAGTAAGGTCGCTGTCGAAGAAGCACTTGCAGAAGTTGAATAAAAATAAAACGTCTGAGATTTTTTGGCTCTTTGTCAACAGTAGTGGGTGGCAAAGTTAAGCTCTAGCGAGAACAAATTTTGTTCTCGCTTTTTTGCTGTTCAAAGCGAGGTAAATGCGTTTTTTAAAGTTGTCAAAGTTCCTGTAACCAAAAGCGTTTCGTTTAATATCTTTGATGAGCTTGTTGGTTGCTTCAAGTTTGGCATTAGAATAGGGAAGCTTAATGGCATTAGTGATGTATTTCTGATAACGAATGAAGGTTGTTAGTGCTATTTTAAAAGGATGATTAAGTTGAGGTAAAGCTTCCTGAATTAATCCAAAGAATTGTTCAGTGTTCTTTTCTTGTAAGTGGAAAAGAAGTAATTGATAAAGGTTGTAGTATTTTTCAAGTTGTGGAACGTGTTTAAAAATCTTGTCTAAACACTCTTTAGGCGTTAACGTTTCTCTGAAAGTCCTTGAATAAAAGGGTTTTGGCGATAATTTTCGGCTGTCCTTTTGGATAAGTTTCCAGTAATATTTAAGGGCACGATATTCAAGAGACTTCTTCTCAAATTGTTTCATTATTTGAATACGTGTCTGTTTTAGTGCTCTGTTCATGTGTTGGACAATGTGAAAACGGTCAAGAACAATTTTAGCATTGGGAAAAATAGTTTTGATTAAAGGTATGTAA